>CM043113.1:11929574-12608977 GCA_023701765.1 Hylyphantes graminicola
CAGGACAATTTAAAAATGAGTTGGTATTTGAAATAGTTATGTAATAGTTAAGTAATTACTCGTACGTACTCGTAGTAATTACTTACGTACTACAAATAAATATTCTTTTATCTGTTCCAGAAATTAAAATGATTAATGAAAGATAAATCTTTCATAAAAATTCATTTCAATGATAGAATTAAATATTTCAAGTTATTGATTCCTTCCAATAGTGAAAATGTCAAACTTTAATTCTTATATCCAAGAGCCAATTAAGAAAAGAATTGATACTCCAATCACAGTTTGGAATAATAAATTCAGAAAGTGTTATTAGCAAGTGAAAGTTCCCAGAAAGCTTCCACTTTGAACCTGTAACTGATAGAAAGAAAAAATAAGACAGATGACGAGCTTAGTGGAAGAACGTCCTAAGTGACATGTTTGAAAGAAAATAGATTTTTTTAGTCAGAAAACATGTTATTCTTATTCTCTCCTTGACGAGGTGACAAGATTACCCATATTAACTTCAAGTTAAGTATATATTGTAAGTTCTGTTTTGAACGCATCTAAGTGTAAATGAAAAACTTTAAACTATTAAGACCCGAGCAAAATCCTACACGTATATTCTTAATCAAAACATACTTTTCATACAAATGTTGGCTAAAAAGTTTTCAAAGAAATTAAAGAAAACATGTTTAATAGTTACTAAGGGCACGCCTTTAACTCTAGAAACACATTTTCTGTGCTATAAATGCAAGGCCGTATCACTTATTTATAGTTAACGGATTATTTTAAACACAGTTTTTAATGCAAAATGCCTTTGAAATTAACTACTAAAAGAATGTTTGAAAAATTTGAAAAATATGAACAATATTTTTTTTAAAAAACTCTTATATCCTATTGACCCTCGTTCAACTTCAGTTTTTAGAGAAATAAATGACTGATACCTGTAATCAAAAGGTTAAAAATGATACTTGAATCTTCTATCGGACCAGATAAATTTCGAAACTTATTAATGTGGGGATATTTAAAAAAAAAATGCCCCGAAATGGGGACGCCAGGTCGCAAGAGGCTAAGTGCAAACGAAAAACTTTAAAAGGTCAATTGTTTGTTTTCACATTTTTGCCACTTAGCACGTTCTTCCACTGAGCTCTGTAAATGTGGAAACGAATATCCTTTTCTAATATCAAGTTCAATCCGTGGAGAATTGATAATCATTGAATCCATTGTCTTAACGTCAGTTGGAATGTTAGAATTGCGTCTTTGGGCTTTGTGAAACCGACATTTATTTTGGAGTTTTGCGTCGATGTGTTCTCCAAAGAGGCATTGTAATAGATTTCAAATGGCAGAAAAAGAAGTCATTAGTGAAATGTTTCTTTTACAGTAGATTTTCATTTGCATTTTTTTCGTTTCGACTTAAATATAAAGTTTAAGCTTTTTTAAAGCTTTTAAAATTAATACTGTGTTTATATGTTGCCGTTAAAACCCGAAATCAGCTAGAACTAGAATTTTAACTGATGTCATTGGTTAAAAATAGTTTCCACTAGCTTAAACCAGTTATTGCCAGTTAATACTAGTTTTGACGAAACAGATGGGTTTAATCTAGTTTTGACTATAATACACTTGTTTTAGATAAAACTAGAATTAACGTAAAATAGCACGATTTGGGATAATAGGTTTGGATTAGTTTAGTTAATTATCGGGCTGAAATGCAATGAAAGCGTTTGGATATTGGAAGACACTCCATTAAAAAACTGTACATCGAGTTTTCTTAATGACTCCTTTGTCGTAATCTATAATAATAAAAGAAAGTCTGTCTGTCTGTCGGTCTGTCTGTGTGTATGTATGTCTGTGGATCACAAAAGACCTACTTAGACTGCTCTAAAAAATTCGAAATTTTTAATATATATTCCTTTTAATACGTGTGCACCTGATGCTTAGTTTTTTCCATATGTGATTGTGATTTTTAATTAATATAATTAGTTTTAAAAAAACGTCAACCATGTGGGATTGCGGGACCATAACAAGGCTTGAAAATGGATGGACCGGGCCGAAAAGAGGGCTTGTCGCCATTCTCTATTAGTTTGATTGATTGAGTTTGGTTGAGATATGCGCTCGCCCTAAGGCTGCGTCATCCTCTACTAGTGTTTGCTTTTTTAAGTGCGCATGCGCCAACACGAACTTAATTTTGTTTCGATTTTGGGTGTATTTTCAAAAGTAAACATGCCTCTAAAAGGAAGCAATGCGAAGTTAACGGGTTCCCAGTAAGGCGGGACCATACTGCTAGTTAGATTATAAAATAAACGTTCATAATAAATAAAAAGTCAAGCATTCGCAGTTAATTCTAGTTTATCTAAAACATGTTAGATTAGGTTAGGTTTGAATTATCGTCGCACTAGAGCTACACGAGGGCCATTGGCGACGGGCGTCGTATTTTAGAACCACATTCAAATGACGAACCGACACCTGAATAGGCACCCAACGCTACCGCTAAAAACATGTTAAGATTTTTTTGGCCAATTTCAACTAGTTTTAACCAATGTAATTAGTCAAAACCGTTATTAACTAGCGAGATCTAATTTTAGAAAGAGGAAACTAGTTTTTACCGATGGCTTCAGCTAAAACTAGTTCTTTCTAGTTACTTCTAGTTTTATCTGATTCCGGATTATAAAAAGGCAACATACGGGGTGGTTATAAAATAACGCTCGCTATTCGGCGTGGTCTACAGCTTTAATGAATAATCCAAATGCAAAAAACTTTGAGACACTTACTAATCAAGAAGGGGGAAAAGAATAGAATCATAAAAAACAAACTCGTCACTTGACCAGGGTTCTAAATTACGAGGCGTAATTGGATGTGTTGGCCGTAATTAGTCATAATTGACGACGCATCGTAATTTAGAACCCCGGTCAAGAGACGAGCTGTTTTTTATGATTATTCTTTTTTAGGATTATTTTTTAGGATTCTATCTTTTTTTATGATTCCATTCTTTTCCCCCCCTTCCGGATTAGTAAGTGTCTTAATGTTTGATGCATTTGGATTATTCATTCAAGCTACAGACTACTCCGAATAGCGAGCGTTATTTTATAACCACCCTGTATATACATAAAATTAAATAAGTCTGAACCTAATTTTTCAGTTGACGGGTAAAGTGAAATCACCTTTTAAAAGTAAGCACTCAACAATCTATATATAAAGCAAAAAAGGTCGTTTGCAATGTTAAAAAACTATTCATACCTAAAAAGCAATGTAAAAACACAAAGTCCAATCTTTTTATGTGATTGGCTCAGCGCATCAGGCCATTTTATTTTTCAAGTCAGCAGGCTAATTTAGCATTGTGAAAAAGAGTTCTAACGACGAGCAACGACAGTTCAAACTACCGGAAAACTGCTCTACACCAACTTTGAAAGTTTTTGCTCCTATCTATTGTTTTTTGCTCCTATTGTAAGAAAAAAGCTTACTTCTAATACTAAAAATTGTGTTCAAGAAAAAAAAGCATTGGCAGAAATGAATGTTGTTTTTTCTCCTGGTTTTTCTCGTTGCTAACTGTTACTGATGGATGGTTTGATGCATCTAGGATTTAGAATCCAAGATTTCAGTTAGTTTTTATCAACTGCTACTCGTTTATTTCGTTTCTCAAAGAACCGTAAAAAAAAGTTGGTAAAAAAGTTATGCAGTTAAAAAACATAAAATTAATGCTGATTTTAAGTAACATATTGCATACCATTTCCCAATTAAAAAAAAAAAAATAACCATTTGAACTATAATCATTGACTACCTTAGATAACCAACTTGCCCGGTTTAGGGGAGAGCGGGGGAATGGCGCCCCTTTAAGGGATATTGAATTTTCATTCAGAATTGAGTTGCAATTAATGTAAATTGTTATGAGCATAGCATACTACAGTTCATAACCTATCTTGATGATTTTTAAAATTTAAATCTTTAATAGAAACTAAATAAAATTGTTTTTTTCCCTAAAAGCTCGTACAGTGGCGGGATTAAGCCGGTACCTGGGGTAATGCCTCCACACCACTGGGTTTATGCAAAAATCATCAATAAACAAAGCAATTATTCTATAAATAATGGAAAATTAGATAATAAAGTAATACATATAGTACTAAAATAGGATTAGTATTAAATAGGATTACAACTACACTTTTTTTTAACTTTCCATTTGCAACTAACAGGGCAGTTTTTTTTTAAAGTTTCGTTGGTCCATTTTGCCATATCAGTTAGTCCTTATGTGGGTGGCGGCATAATCCTGGAGTTTACTGTAGTAACACTTTACTGTAATAGCGTTGTTCTAGTTATTTAACATCCTAGCCCAAACTTACGGTATAAAGAGTAAGAATCCTTCTGTGTCAGCAACTTAGACGCAACTTGCCCATTTCGAGAAAGAAGAACGTCGAATTAAATTGAGAAGTTTATGGTTCGTCTTTTCAAAACACAAATCCTCTGTATTTTTCCACTTCAAAAGAAAAATAAACTTTATTAGAGAATAAAAAAATAAGGGCTCTCGTATCAAACTCCACGAAGTATGAAATTTTCAAATTGAGATCGGAGGCTGTTTTTGAAGCGTCGCCATTTGTATTGAACTAGGATCGATGTTCGCTTATTGGATTGCTGAATTGTTTCATTTTAAAGATGTTATTGCTGACGATTTTGGCAGCGATGTTTATGGTGTTATTGCAATGCGATTACTGACACAAATAAGTGATACTTATTTTTGACCTGGGGTCTTAAAATTGAAGACGACGAAAGGAAATGAAAATATTTGTATTGATCCCTACTCTCATAAAAATAATCAGACACATGGAGTTTTTATGGTGTTTATTAAGTATAATTTTCTTTCAATTTCACAATACGAAATGCAGGGTAATTAAAGTAAGTTAAATAATATACATAGTAAGAATGCGCCAGTTATGAAATTTTAAGAATCCGATCTTAAAAGCTATCGATAAATCAAGCCATTAATTTTTTAAATATTATTGTAGAAATTTTAAATTTATGAATTCAAAGTTATTTCTTGAACACAAATAAACATTTTAAGTAGGACAAATGACAATGAATGTACCCTCTAGAGGGAGGAGCATAGTCTTTACGGCTTAGTACCCATAAGACAATTAAGAGAAATGAATTAATATTTAAAATACTATATAATATGCATTACAAATAAGTCTTTTTACCTATTTAACTATAAATGTAAATACTTTATTTAATAAGAATTTTTCATCAAAGCTTATTTTAATCATAGAAGAATTTAAATATTCAAAGTTATTCATGCCTCCCAACAATGAAAGAAACAAACAATAATTCTAATATCCATAAGACAATTGAATCGGTGAGTGAAGAAACCACTTCAGTCAAAAAAAAAAATACGAAAACTCGTTTTCAATGAAAATAAGCGTAGAAAGGCAAGATGCGTGTTGGGTGCAAAAACTGCGTTAGTCTGTCGAGTAGTTCCGTAAATACGGGACGTTTGTTTCGAGTGTTGAGGGCGGAAATGGAGGAGTTAATACGTTTTTTCTACTTCCTGAAAAATTTGAAATTTGTGACTGACGTTGTTTCTGCAGTCACCGATTCAATTAAACAGTATATAGTTTGAAAAGTGGCTGTATTTACTTTTATGACTTATGTATTAGTCGTTATGAATATTTTAGTTATTTAAATACAGCTCACATTTTATTCCTTTTTTAAAAATATAAATTCGACATTTATTTTAATTATAAATTGAGCTTAGAAATGTATAGTCGTGTCCTATAAAATTTAACTGAGGCAATTTAAGCGTAAGCATATTACAAAAAAAAATCGATAATTCTTCCAAAACATTCCAGATTGTGATATTTTTTTCGATTCCATTTCGAACGTGCGAATTCTTTAGTGCATCATTACAAGTGACGACCACTAAATAAGTTATTATACAATATCAGTGCTTTTGAGGAATCTGCAACGTCAAAAATGGGATATCATAAAATATGCGTAGGTAGTTATAAAAATGCAACATGTGTTCTTTGCTTGGAAGTACAATTGAGTTAGTAACTACCCGAATTATATGTTAGGTTTTGAATATTGTTAAGGGAAAATAATTATACAAAAAACTGTATTTTTTTGGTGGGGGATAAAATACGTTGGTATATATTATAAATGAACAACATTGCTTTTAGTATTGGTAATCAAAATAGGAACTTTATTGCCTTCGGTGGCCGGTCAACATTGTCGGTGGTGTTTTTGGTACAGCCGAGAGTGTTGCCAATCTGGATTACAACAATCGGAAAAGGTGGAGGTGACAGTTACAAGTAGTTACAACACTTTCTTCCTTCATAAAAAAAACATCAAAACATGGAGTATAAAATAACAACACAAGAAATCCTAAAACTGGACATTAAGAATGGAAGTAAAACAATTACAGGCAAGACAAATGAACAATTAAGTAAAAACAATTAACAGTTCAGGTACAGGTGCAAATGTCCAGACTAAACAATTAACAGTTCAGGTACAGGTGCAAATGTCCAGACTTTCTCCTTTCAAAAAAAAAAAAATTAAAAGTTCAGCCTTTTGGGGGGCTTCTTGGGTCGCATCGACCTGCGAAGGGGAGGCCCAGATACAGTTTGGGGTTGTGCTGGAACAGGTGCCTGAGGGGTCAGTACTGGTGGTGTCGAGTTCTGTCCCGCTGGTTCTGCAGAAGTGTCCGGCGGGGACAATGCAGGTGGTTGCAGGTCTGCAGACACAGCAGGTGGTTGTGGAACTGAGGACCCAGGTCCATCAGGTAAGAGGGCACCCTGTAGCGGCACTGCTGCCAGCCTCACGTTGTCAGGAATCTGGGGAGGTGCTGACTGTGACAACTCTCGGTGTTTTATTTGGTCAACATGCCTCGACCATATTCCTGCAGCAGTTTCCACCTTGAGCATGGTATTTCCTACTGTCGCCAACACAGTTCCTGGAACCCATTTGGTGCCGCGGCCAAAATTTCTAGCCCAGACCAATTCTCCTCCTTCGTATACTGATGTATAACGAGGTCCTTGTTTCTTTGTCGAGTTCCCTGTTTCTTGCAGTAGATCCAAACTGCTGCGCATCGGCCGACCAAACATGTTTTCAGCAGGGGATCTGCCTGTGGCTGCTGAAGGCGTGCGCCTGTAGGAGAAGAGAAATCTTGCCAGACGTTGGGCAATAGGACCTTCCGTTATCTTCTTTAATGCTGACTTTGTCGTGCGAACTGCCCGTTCCGCAATTCCGTTGGAGTTAGGATGGTAAGGTGCTGTTCTGATGTGGGTGATGCCATTTCTTGACATGAACCTTCGAAATTCTTCACTGGAGAAAGCTGTTCCATTGTCGCTCACCAGGCTTTTGGGAATACCAAAACGAGCAAACAGGTCTCGCAGCACTGCAATGGAAGCTGAAGAGGAAGTGCTTGGAACTGAAAAGACCTCGAGCCATTTTGACTGAGCATCCACGATGATGAAGAGCATATGACCATCCACTGGCCCTGCATGGTCCACGTGAATCCGCTCCCAAGCTACTTCTGGAACTGGCCATGAGACATGTTTGGATGCAGGTGCAGCAGAATTTTCTTGACAGGAAATACAACCTTTAACTTTGGATTCCAGCTGACTGTCGATGCCTGGCCACCATACATAGGATCGTGCAAGAGCTTTTATGGCTGAAATACCTTGATGCCCTGTATGTAGCTCATCCAAGATGAATTCACGAAACTTTTCGGGAACAAAAACTATAGAGCCTCTGAAAATTACTCCATTCTGCAGAGACAAGTCATCTTTCACTTTCCAGAAGGGTTGAATATTCGCTGTAACTTGACTTGGCCAACCATTCTGGATATAGGACTTCAGTTGGTTAAGCACAGGATCTTTCTCCACCTCTTCTTTTAACATGTGTGCCGTGACAGGGGAATCATCCAGCTGGCTGAGCAGAAAAACAGACTCCACAGGCACAGGGGGGTCTTCACCTCTTGTCTGCAAAGGAAGACGACTGCAAGCGTCTGCATTACCGTTTGAACTTCCCCTGCGGAATTGAATTTTGTAAGCATATGCAGAAAGCGTTAGCGCCCAGCGCTGGATGCGAGCTGCTGCAACTGGTGGCACTGGCTTGTTTTCAGAGAGTAAACTCAGTAGCGGTCTATGATCTGTTAGCAATGTGAATGACCTTCCCAGAAGGTAGTTTCTAAAGCGTGTGACACCAAACACCAGTGCCAAAGCTTCTTTCTCCAGGTGGCTATAATTCTTTTCAGCTTTTGTTAAGGAGCGTGATGCAAAAGCGATTGGACGATCTCCTTCAGCAGTTTTGTGAGAAATGACAGCACCTAATCCGTAAGGACTTGCGTCACATGCTAACACCACTTCTTTGTTGTTATCAAAGTGCACCAGCAGAGAGGAGCTTTTTATGGTGCGTTTGGCTTCCTGGAATGCCCTTTCCTCGTCTTCTTTCCATTCCCACTTCCTGCTCTTCTCTAGTAGCTTGTAGAGAGGTGCCAAAAAGGTTGCCATGTTTGGTAAAAACTTGGAGTAGTATGTCAGGAGACCGATGAATGATCGAAGTTCTTCTACATTCTTTGGGGAGGGTGCTTTCTCGATGGCGTCTAACTTGGATGACACTGGATGCAACCCTTCTTTATCTATTCGGTGTCCCAGATATTCTACAGAGGGCTTCATGAACTCGCACTTGCTAGGGTGCAGCTTCACTCCAGCTTCTTGTAGTCTGGATAGCACATCATCCAGATTCTTTAGGTGAGCTTCTTCTGTCTCGCCAGTCACCAACAAGTCGTCTAAGTAGCAGGAGGCTCCAGACTGTCCTTGCAAGATCTTGTCAATCTCTCTTTGGAAGATGGCAGGAGCTGAGGCTACACCAAATGGTAATCTAGTGTACCTAAACAGGCCCTTTTGGGTGTTGATAACTAAGAATTTTCTCGATTCTTCAGCCACCTCCATCTGGCAGTATGCGTCGCGCAAGTCAAGTTTGGAGAATGATTTCCCATTTGCTAGCTGTGCAAATAAATCTTCTATATGAGGCAATGGGTATTGCTCCAATTCAGTTGCCTTATTGGCCGTCAGCTTGAAATCGCCACAAAGACGTATTGTGCCATCCCGCTTAAGAACCGGAACCACAGGAGCTGCCCATTCAGACGTCTTGACTACTTCAATGATGTTTTCATTTAGAAGCCTATCAATTTCTCGATCAACTTTGTCCCTTACCGCATAAGGTACACTTCTTGCTTTGAAGAATTTTGGCAGAGTTGATGCTTGTGGGGTGAGTTTCACTTGAATGTCCTTCATCAGACCCAACCCTGGGGAAAAGAGTTCCTCGTGCTTCTTTAGCAGAGAGCTTAACGTAGCTCCGGGTGGACTGTCAGCTCTTGCGTGGTTAGCAGCATGAGGGAGTCTTTCCTTGTAAGCAGACATTAATCCAAGGTTGTCTATCCAGTTTCTCCCTGCCAGGCTGACTGACCCATCTTTTACTACTAAAAGTGGTAAGATGCTGCTCTTCCCTCTGAAGGTCACCAGAACTTTCACTGCTCCTTCTATTTGAATAGAATGCTTTGTGTAAGATTGGAGTCTGATATTAGCTTCCTGTAAAGCTGGCATTGTAGTATTTTGTTTGTAAACAGAGAGAGGAATTAATGAAAATGGGGCACCAGAATCTAACTCAAAAGTCATGTCTTGACCTTCCACACTGCATGTGACTTTAGCTGCTGGAGGTGCTTCGCCGATTTCGCACCGCAAGTTGAAGAGATCGTATTGCTGATAAACTTCTTCAGTCGGAGGTTGGATGACTTGATTCACTTTGCCTGGCCTTGATTCATGAAGACTTTCTTTCCTTGATCCTTTTGATTTGGACATGCACACTTTGGCAATGTGCCCAATCTTTCTACAGGAATTGCAGGTAGACCGCAGGAACCGGCAATCTTGCGATCGATGATTATCTGCTCCGCAACGATTACAATGAACTCCGGCTCTTGCGGAAGTGGTACTCGGCGGCGGAGGATTCCTTTTCACCTTCGCTTTGTTTGGCATGGATTTCCGCTGGACGAAGTTGGCATCGGAAACCAAGGCGACCTTCAAATCCCCCGCATTCTTTGCAGCCATCTCCATGGAGAGCGCGATCTCCGTTGCACGTGCCAGAGTGAGCGCATTTTCGGAAAGCAGTTTTCTCTGTATAGCTTCATCCTGTATGCCACAAACGATGCGGTCCCGAAGCATCATGTCCAACGACTGGCCGTAGTTGCAATTCTTGGCCAGCCGCCGCAGTTCCGCGATGAATGTGCCGATCGACTCACCTCCCTTCCGGACTCGCGTATTAAACCGGAAACGCTCCACGATTTCTGACGGAGCCGGATCGAAGTGACCGTCGAGTACCGCTATCAGCTGTTCCAGAGTCCGTGCCGTCGGGAGTACTGGAGAAAGGAGGTTCTTTAGGAGACCGTAGGTTGACGGGCCAATTACGGTGAGGAATATCGCGCGCTGGCGATCGGCTTCTGCGATCCCGTTTGCGATGAAAAACTGCTGAAGACGCTCTGTGTACTGCGTCCAAGACTCTGTTCCTGGATCATAGCTGTTTATCGTGCCGAACGAAGCCATTTCTTCTCAGGATGGTCACCGCGTGTGCGTCAGTCCTCGACTACGTAGTTAGGCCTAGCGGATGCGCCGGTCACGTTTCGTCTTGTTTTGGTTAGTCCATCGAAATTTATTCGTTGCCGATTACTGGTGGATTCTTGAAGACTCGTCGCCACTTATTATAAATGAACAACATTGCTTTTAGTATTGGTAATCAAAATAGGAACTTTATTGCCTTCGGTGGCCGGTCAACATTGTCGGTGGTGTTTTTGGTACAGCCGAGAGTGTTGCCAATCTGGATTACAACAATCGGAAAAGGTGGAGGTGACAGTTACAAGTAGTTACAACAGTATACGTGCAAAAGCGATTTTCGCAAGATAATTGAAGAGCTTAGCGGAAGAACATTCTAAGTGACAAAAAGGTGAAAATGAGCTTTCAAGTCTTTTATTTGTACTTAGGTACATTAAAAACTGTACTTTCAAACGGCAAAAAATTTGCTTAACTTAAAATTTATGAAAAAGGGGAAAAAAAGTCCTTTTATATATTTTACTAAATATAAATACTTTATCAAATATGAATCTTTCATCGAATTTTATTTCAATAATAGAAGAATTTAAATATTTAAAGTTATTCATGCCTCCCAACAACGAAAGAGTCAAACAATAATTCTAATATCCACGAGACAATTAGGAAACGAATAGATATTTTTAATGCAAGTTGGACTAATAAATTCAGAAAAGTTACGTCTTAGCAACTTACATGTTTAAAGTAAAAGCTTTAAAAGAACATTTAACTTTAATAGAAAAAGAAAATAACAAATGTGGAAACGAATATCCTTTTCCAATATCAAGTTCAATCCATGGAGAATGGATAATCATTGAGTCCATTGTCGTAATATAAGTCGAAATGTTCGAATTGTTTCTTTGTGAAACCGACATTTATTCTGGAGTTTTGCTTCAATGTGTTCTCTAAAGAGGCATTATAATAGAGTTCGAAAGGCAGAAAAAGAAGTCATTAGTGAAATGGTTTCTTTTTTTACAGTAGATTTTCAGTTGCATTTCTTCGTCTTGAAGTAAATGTATAGCTTAACTTTTTTTAGTTAAGCTTTTACATTCATAAAAAAATTAAAAATCTGAGAAGCAATTTTTTACGCCAATAAAATATAAAAGATATTAGCAATGAAATGAAATATGTGATTTAATTATAATGGAGTTCAGAGAAAATACTGGAACTAATTTTGTACAAACATTGTACTTTTAATATAAAATTGATAACTAAAATACAAACTATAAAAATGACATTTAAAATACTTGATTAGATAATAAAAGACTCCTCGATGAATAACAAAGAAATTAAATGTGTGCAACACACGTCTTTAAATTTTCACGGAATAATTCAATGAGCACCCTACAAAACTCGCAGAAAACCCTAAAATCTTGATTTCGAAATTTTGATATCAACGCAATTTCATTATTTCAATGTATGAATGAAACCAAGCATCTGTAGCATTTCCCTAATCTCCACGCATACAGTTTAACTTAAAAACAGGTCATTTTAACTTTTACTATTTAAAATATTTTCGAATCCAAGATATTTCTTTGCACAGTAATAAATTTGAAAATTCCAGAAAGTGTATAAAATTATTAATACAAAATATTAGCTTTTTGATAGTTTTACAAGTTGGATCCTTAAAATGTAACAATTTTAAATTGTGTCTATCCTTTTAAAATCCGAGCAAAATCCCACATGTATATTCTAGAAATCTAAACATACTTTTCATAGAAATATATGCTAAAAAGTATGTTTTTAATTTTTTTAAAAAATTATATTTATAGTTACTGAGCGACACGCATTATATAGATAGATAGATAGATAATAAATTTTATTGCAATAGGCCTAAGCCCGTTTACAATGGTTGGCAATGGTTATTACAATAAAATGTTTTATAATATTAACATAAATCTATTGCAAGGATGCCTATATAAAAAAAAACAAATGAAATACAAACAAACACTTAAATACATACAAAGAGACACAGGGAAAGTAAACTAATTGTCAGTATCATCGAAACTTAATATATATTGTCTAAATTTTAAAACTGATATTAAGTAGTTATAAGTATTATAATAGTTTTTTTTATGAAATTTTAAAAATACTGAAAGATTGTTAGAATTAATAAAGTATTTTCTTCTGAAGGATTCATAAAAAGGACAAGTTAAAATTATGTGTTTCCAGGTTTCATTTTCGGATGTATTACATATTTTACATATAGTGTCAGGAAATATTTTGTAAATTGATCCTTTAAAGAATAAGTATGTTTGATTGCAACGCAACTGCATTATAATTCGTTTTACAGATATATCAACATTTGAGGCTAGATAATCTTCAATTAAATGTGAGTTTTTGATGAATTTGTAAAAAGAGTGATTGTTACTATTAGCTACACAAGCAAGGTCATTTTGAATGTATTGATCATTGTATGTTTGGATAATTAATGGTAAATATTGTTCTGCTACTTCGTAATCTTGGGATATCCAAACAAAATAAAAACCAGCACTTTGTAAAATATTTCTAACAGAGATACACCAATTAAATTTGCTAGTAGAAGAATCATGAAGAGACAAATTATAAAGTCTTAAATAACAAGCTTTAGCAAATCTTTCATCAGACATCTTAAGTAAATGTATCCAATATTTTAAAATCAAACGGATAAAAACTAAAGAAATTCTTGAATGACCCAATTCAAGTCTCAACATGTATCCAGGGGTATACCTTGAAACAGTAAGCAATCTTTTAACAAAAATACAAAAACATTTTTCTAATTCACAGTAATTATTAACAGCCCATATTGGAGCACCGTAAGTCAAAACAGACAATATTAAGGAGTCAAATAACTTAAACCAAGAATTAACCGAGTTAATTCTTGCGCCAGCAAGGACAGACCAAGAATTATTAATTGCACTGATGGTTTTACAGATAAAGTGATCTTTAGCAATATTAAAGCAACCCGATGAAGAAAACGGTATGCCAAGATAAATATAGCTGGGGACAATTTCTAACTCTTTTTTATTGTAATAGAACTTTTCACTCGCAGATAACTTACCGCCCTTTCGGAAAACAACCACTTTGGTTTTACTGATATTAACATCGAAACAGAATTTTTTGCAGAATCTTTCTAATGTGTTAAGCTTTAGTTGAAGATTTATTGGGCTATCTGCAAGAATAACTGCATCATCAGCATAAAGAAGGAGATGTAAATAGATATCAGGTGCAATATACACGCCTGGGATACACGATTCGTTTAACTGGACTATTAGGTTGTTTAAAAAGAGGATAAATAACAGTGGGCTCAATATTTCACCTTGTAAGACTCCAATTGAGACCCTGAATGAGTCAGTACAGACATCTTTTACTCTAACTCTTGCTGAAGCTTTATTGTATAGATCCCTTAAAATTGTGATAACTTTTGAGCTGATTGAGAGTTTTTGTAATTCCAACCATAAAAGATCATGATTGACACTGTCAAACGCGCCTTTTAGATCAATAAAAGCAACATATAGTTTACCACGCTTTTTCCGTAATTTATCTTGTATAATTGAGTTTAAAATAAATGATTGATCATTGCAGCTATAACCTTTCCTAAACCCAGCTTGTTCTTCGAAAAGTAACTTTTTCTGATCAAGCCATGCTTGTAGCCTTTTGTTTAAGATCGATGTGAAGATTTTACCTATTACTGGGACTAAAGAAATTGGTCTGTAATTGCTAGGGTTAGTTATTTCACCCTTTTTAAAAATTGGGCAGATTAAGATTTCGATCCAGCTATTTGGATAGGAACCAGAGTGAAAAACCTTATTAAAAACATTGGTAATAATAGAAATTGACGAAGAGTTTAGGTATTTAAAAAATTCTGGTCTCAATCCATCCACTCCGGGTGATTTTTCGTTTTTTAAATGATCTAATACAGATTTTAGCTCGTCACATGTAATATCTGTATCGAGAATCGGATCAGAATTTGGGACAGTGTAAATGGTAACTTGGTCAATTATTGCGACTGCGTTGGTTTGTTTGTTTGAAAAAATATCTGAGTAGTAATCAAACCAATTTTGAGGAGATATTTTAGGTGTTATGACAGGTTTTTTTCTAAATTTGTTTATAGTTTTCCAGAAGGATGCAGAGTCATTACAATTGACCAACTGATTTTGGATAGATGTATAGTAGCTTTTCTTTTTATGATAACACAGCTGCTTGTATTCTTTTAGTGTTTCTTTATAGTTTTGGATATTGTTATTAAAATTTTTGGTCACACATTTTAAGATTGATTTAAGCTTTAGTCTAAGAGAAAAACAGTCCTTATCAAACCAGCCGTTTACAGCTGTAAATCTGCTTTTAAGTTCATTAACAAAAGGCGGTTTAATCATGCAATTATTCTCAGCAACATTGGTAAATAATTTTATTACATTATCTGCGTTGATATCTTGGGTACTATTTAGAATAGTATCTATATCAGTTATGAATTTCAAATGTTGATTTGGGTTCCAAAACGATTTTCTTAGACCAACCTCCAGACCAGTTGCAAATGAAGGTTGTGAATTGATAGATTCAAATAAAAACGTAGCTGAAATGGGCAGATGATCAGAACCAATTTGTGGAAGGACTTGAAAGTCTGAAACATATTCATTAAAAATTGGACTTGATACGATTATGTAATCAACTGTACTAGCACCGTTAGCTGATAAGTAAGTAAAATTACCTCTCAAGTCACCGGGCAAAGAACCGTAAAGTTTAATAAAATCATTTTCAACGCAAAATGTCTGCAACAGTTTGCCTCTTGAATTTGTAATTTTATCTTTTGAGTTATGATGACTGGTGTGATTAGTTTGATATTGGTCCTGAAAGTTAAGAATAATCGAAGGATTGTTTGAACAAAAGCGTGCATTAAAATCCCCAAGAATTACAATATTGCAGAAATTTAAAGAATTTATGAATTGAAAAAAGTCTTTGAAAGTATTATCATATTTTGAATCAGGTGGTTTGGTTTAAATTATCGTCGCACTTGAGCTACACGAGGGCTATTGGCGACGGGCGTCGTATTTTAGAACCACAGTCAGGTGACGAGCCACACCTGAATATTGAATCAGGTGGGAAATAACAACAAGCAAAAAGCACATTTTTAAGAGAATTGTAATTTGCAGAAAATAAGATCCAAAAACGACAGTTATCAATTATCTGAACATTAACAATTCGATCAGGATTATATGCACATATAATCCCTCCACTCGGTCGACCCAGTGCATTGTCTCTGACCGCGTAACTTTGTATAGTAGTGAAATGAGTTAGAGGACCGATTAAATTAAAATTTGAAGTATGCCAAGTTTCGACTAAAGAGAGTAGGTCGGCATTCTTAAAGGTTGACCAGAAATATGGATAGATACCTTTGTTATGGATACCGGCAACGTTGAGGTGAATTATTTCAGAGGAAACAGGTACATCAGGTCGACCGAAAGCTGGAGATTTTTTGTTAGGGAGAGGGAGCACTAGGCACCTCAACGACACTTGAGCATTCGAAGTTGTACATATATTGTTTACCGTCAATGACAAGTTTATCGTAGGATAACTTGGTAGACACAGCGCCTTTTCCTTTCATTTCCTTTGAAAATTTCCGCAGGTGGAATCTAGCAGTGTTGGTTCTTTGAGAAAAATCATCATTTATAATTATGTTAGTACCTTTCAGCATGTATCCGTTTCTTTTTATTCGTTCTTTGTCCTTGAAATTTAGAAGTTTGCAGATAATGGGTCTTGGTCGGTTAGCGGACATCCTTCCTAACCTGTGAGCACGTTCAATAGAAATGTCCGAAATGTTCAGCTTTGACTTATAGAGATCGATGACTTGTTTTTCGGACACTTCCCACGATTCCGAGCCTTCTTTCAGACCAGTTATAACAATATTGTTCCTTCTACTTCTGTCTTCCAGTTCGGTCAATTTTCGCTGAGTAGTTGCGTAATCTTGTTGTGCAGGCAAAGATATAGCTTTATCACTGTTTAACCTCGATTCAATTGCGGTAATTCTTCCTTCAATGTCAACAATAGCCTCATCCACGTTGCCAAGCCAAACGGTTAAATGATCGATTCTTTCGATTAATCTATTTACTGTGTTATTTGATTCGAGCTGGAGTTTGATCAGTAGCTTCATACCTTTTTGAAGGTCAGGGTTTTCATCTGCGAGGAAACTAGATAGGTCTTCAGTAGCAGTGTCAGGTTTGAACTTAGACTTTGCCTGAACATCCATGTCAGATATCGGAGAAAAGGTTTTACGTTTGCCTCTGCCGGTGGAGGGTTCTTGAGATGCAGAATTGGGTGTCAGCGTGGCCATAGTATAGTAGAATGTATATATTATAGTAAAAAGTAAGTTCAGATAGTAAATAGATAAAGTATAAACAAATACTTAAGCAGTAGAAAAAAAATAGGACTTAGAAATATTCAATCTCAGGGAGCGACACGCATTACAATCTAAAAATACTAATTTTTTGTGCTATAAAGGCAACAAAAAGGGCCGTATCACTTATTTGTAGTGAACAGATTATTTTAACACTGTTTTTAGTGCAAAACTTTTTTTTAAATTAACTACTAAAATAACTTTTCGAAAAGTTTGAATTTTTTTTAACCCTTTCAGTCCCAAAAAAATACTACACTACAGAAACATCTGATATTCACAAAATAAGCTTATTTTAGGTCAAATATACGAATTCCGCAAGAAAAAAAATTCATTTAAATTTTTTATATGGTTTTTGAATCAATGCCAAAAATTTTTAATTGTGGAAAACAAAATAAAAAAAATATATGTTACCTAAAAACACTTCGAGTTATATATTTTAAGGTATCTGACCATATTATTAAAAAAAAATTTAGTAATTATTTTAACCGAAATAGTTTAAATTGTGTTTTAAATGTGTGGAACTGAAGTGAACTGATCAAAATTCAAGAGAAACGCTTGTTGACTATTTTCAAAATAAAAAAAATAGTAGTTCTGACTTATATTGAGATTAAAGTAAAATATTGTCTGATAGAGCAAAGTGTGAAGAATCGAATGATGTGTGTTTGGATGTCGTAACGGGACATAAAAAATTTGAAAAAAATATTGAAAGTGATGATGCCAAATGGCATCACTGGGACTGAAAGGGTTAAATATTTCTGTCAAGAACTATAATAACGTATTGAACCTCGTTCAACTTAATTTTTTTATAGAAATAAATGTCTGATACCTGTAATCAAAGGCTGAAAACTGATATTTGGATCTTCTATCGTATCAGGTCAATTTCTTGTTAATTGTTTGTGGGAGGATTTTAAAAAATATCCCGAAATGGGGACGCCAAATTGCAAGAGGCTAAAGTTATTATAAAAACTAATTTTTAATTAAAAATTAAATTATAAGTTTTAGTAGTACACCTCTAGCTTGTGCATCAATGAATGACTTGGGATTTAATTCTCGTTAAGGTTACTAAAATCATGGAAAATTCTCAGTAGGCATTAAATCTTGCAAAGAGAGTAGGCTATTATGCAATGTGAAACTAACCCACTTCTTAGCATAGCTACAGAGGCATTACTTCTTGAAGTTATAGTACGGAGACGTAATATTATAGCCAGAACTTCCGGTCGTAAAACTTCATGGGTTTCTGAAGTTTGTGAAAGGAATAGTTGGAATCTGTTTAAAGTTTAAAATGCATGCGTGTTTGTTGGATATATTTAAATGATATTCATTTTATTTTGGGTGCTGCAACAACAATACTTTAACATTTTATGAGTAGACGATTTAAATATACTTTCCCCATTAACGACAACTTTGTAAATAAAATTAACTTTTTTATTCGGTATTTTAATTAACTTTTTTAAATTTTTATGAGTAACATAATAGCATGGTATTTCCTAACTAACATGTTCAGAACTCCTACTTAAAGTTTAAAATGCATGTGTGTTTGTTGGATATTTTAAAATGACATTCATTTTATTTAGGGGGGGAGGGGCTGTGCCAAAAAAACTTTTACATTTTGTGAGTAGACGGTATAAATATACACTTTCCCCATTTACGATGACTTTGTGAATAAAATTAACAGCTTCATTACCGAATAAGAAAAAAAATTTTAATTTGCGTAACGTAATATAACATACTATTTCCTAACTAACATGTTCAGAACTCCTATTTAAAGTTTAAAATGCATGCGTGTTGGATATTTTTAAATGACTCATTCTATTTAGGGGTTCTGTGCCAAAATACTTTTACATTTTTTTAAACGTTTTAAATATAAACTTTTCCCATTGACGTTGACTTTGTGAATAACATTAACACCTTTATTACGGAATAAAAACGTTAATTTTTTACATTTTTTTGCGTGACATAATATTCCTTAAATTGTCCCGGACTATTGTCATTCGTCTCATATTTTGTTTATTTTTTGTGCAAACTTAGGGAAAAGGCTCATTTTCGAGCGAGAAATTTCTTGGCAATCATCGTGAAGGGTTTGAGACTCTTCAACCAATAAGACTTTTGTAAATTTAATAATAGTCATTTAATAAATAAAGTAATAATCAATTTTCGGTATGTACAACGCCTTCCGTTTGCGCGTAACTAAAGGACTTCAGGGTTTATACATCGTCAAACATGGATTATTAAAGTTTACATAATTTACTCTTTTTCAAATAAGAAAATGTAAAGAAGTACAAATTAAAAATTTAATCAAATATAGTAATAAGTATTACGGTGAAAACTTTGGAAATAACTTTAGTAATTTTAGTTTTAAACTAATAACGACGACTTTGTGAATGAATAGAATGAAAACGTTATTTTTTTTTTAATTCGATTTTCGTGCAACTTAATTTTTCCTATACAAATTGCAAAGTACTGAGGTATTCATTCGTTTTATATTTTGTTTATTTAGATAAACTTAAGCAGAAAGCTCATTTTTGAGCGCCAAACTTCCTTGGTTATTTCATTTTTCCTTCAAATTTACAGCTTAAGTAATAATTAACTTTAAGCAATTACTTTCCAATAATAACGAAATTTTTTACTCCAATAAATCTACAATAAGGCATAGAACTATATAATGAAAGAAACGTGCCGTCAAACATTGTGGTTGTTTCACGGAGGATCTGGCAACAGCTTTGCAATCTTGTTTTCATTTTTCTCGAATTACTTTTGTTTTGGTTGGTTGGTAGACATATTCAGGGTAGTGTTCTTGGTCAGAACACAAACCTGAATATATCTCTTTCAGCCAACCAAAACAAAAGTAATTCGGAAATAAATGAAAACAAGATTAGGAAGCTGTTGCCAGATCCTCCGTGAAACAACTCCTTTGAGTTTTTGTTTCGGTAAAAAAAACCGGTAATTTGGAAAGAAATGATTGTCAAAATTACTTTACAAGACTAAAATGCTTCTTGCTAATAAGAAATTTAATTTTAGAAGGGATAAAATATCTATGAATATTAAAAAAAATATTTGCAGAGATGAGAATTTTTTCTCTCCTAAATATCTAAAGGTACTAAGGTAGCAAGTATGACGTTCGTCGACAGTTTGACATATCATACGGAATTTGTATTGTTCAAACAAGTTATGCTTCATGGTGCTTGGATGAAACCCGTAACTTTTTACGGGAATTTTTTTTCGGGGTAAATTTATTGTTCTTTCACGTCGAAATATATTTTTCTGCCATAGGAAACGGCGTTTGTTTGACAAACTTGCAAGCAATACTATATTAATCAAACGTAAAACATGTTTTTAAAAGTCAAGAAGTCATTAAAGTTGCAATTCTTACAAATTTATTATACAAGCACTAGTTTAAATACAAGATAATATTAATTCATTTATGCCCAGTAGTTAAAAATAGGTCGAAAAATATACGTTTTTTTTTCAGTTCCTAGGTATACCCTCTTAAAACCTGAGCAAAATTCGACACGTATATTCTTAATTCGAACATTCTTTTTAGCGATATGTTAGTATATATTTGTATGAAAAGTATGTTTCGCAAAGAATTTAATATATATATATATATATATATATATATATATATATATATATATATATATATATATATATATATATGTGTGTGTGTGTGTGTGTGTTTATAGTTTCTTAGGGACACGCCTTAATCTCTAAAAATACACTTTTTTTGTGATATAAAAGCAACAAGAAAGACAGTATCGCTTATTTGTAGTTAACAGATTATTTTAACATTTTTTAAAATGCAAAATGCCTTGAAAATTTAATAAAATTTAAATTTTTTTTTTTAAATTAAAATAATTTATTAAGAACTCTAATATCGTATTGATCCTTGTTCAACTTCATTTTTTATAGAAATAAATGACTGATACATGTAATCAAAGGCCGAAAACTGATATTCGGATCTTTTTCTGTCGGTCCAGGCCAATTTCGGAACTAATTAACGTTTTAATTGTTTGTGGGGAAGTTTTAAAAAATGTCCCCAAATGGGGGACGCCAGGATAATTCATTGTAGAAAAAAAACGCGTTGCATTTTTGTCAAAATAATGCTGTTAAATGCATCATAAAGCAAGTGACGGGAGTTACAAATGACTCACTTGAAATTCTTATGAAGGGTGATTTTGACACCGAATCAATAAATTATCCGATATTGAGTGAAAAGGAGTACATGCAAGAAAAATAGGCTCAACTTTGGCAAATAGAAAGTGTTAAAGAAGAAAACTACTGATGTTTGTAAACATTTTATGAGTTCCACCACGTATACAATAAAATACAAGTTTATGCACCCTCCCCCCCCAAAAAAACCCCCCACATTTTTCACAATTAAGTAATACGTCATAGTCAACAGAAGTTAATGAAATTTATCGAACACCCGCAGTTATTCAATTATAGAAGAATTATTAAAATCTATTAAGAAATTTGAAAGTAAAAAATATGTTGTATATAAAAGTGAAACTAATCTTTCTAAAACGTTAATCATTTCCGTGATTATTGTATTTTAAAAAATTACACTCAAAACAAATAACACAGCTTCGAATTTTTTTTCCAGAAAAATATTTAAACGTGTTCATAATATTTCCAAATATAAGTAACAAGAATTATGTGGCACAATTTTTTGAAGAAAAAATCATAAAGCTTTTAATAGAAATAAGTTGTAACTGAAAATTCTTAACAAACAATATCGTCTTTACAACAGAAAGAGCGGATGAAACTGAAAAAGACTCAAATAAATTAATAAATGAATTTATTTATCTTTGTGTAAATGGAAAATTATAAAATACTAAATTCAGTAAAACTGAATGAAAAAAAAAAGAACTAAATAGTGGTATTGGTAATTATAAATTTTAGAAACTCAATTTATATGCTCAATGAATAATGAGCCAAGTTCTTCTGTCTGTTTCAGCTCTTGCGGAAACCTTGTTGGGGTTGCGAAACGCGTGTCCCAGTCAGGTGAGTAACCTTTAAGCGGAACCCCAGTGTTTAGTACCCAAGCAGGCTTAGTCCTCATTTATCGACCCACTTAAGGTATGAGAAACGGAGGAAACCATTACCAAAAGCAACGAGAATGCTTATATGTGGTAAATATTTCACTTCATCGAACTCGATAGGTGTAGCAACCCATGTTAAATTTTTAAGCTAGCCCAAAGTCGCCTTTGAACAGACCGGAGATCATATCATAGCTGTACCTATATTTGATAGTTTTTTTCTGATATGTATTTGATTGTAACAATAAAAATATCAAAAAAATATTTTTTCCGTAAAAGAATGCTGAGTTGTAATGGTATATTACAGGAGTTTATTTTATATATAACAAATCTTACATGAAATTGAAGGAAAACAACCTAATTTTTCATATAAGTGCTCAATGTGCGCAACTTTAGAGATACGGCACACATAAAAACGAAAAGGCATTTCTTCCCATACTGTCTGCAGCAAGTCCGGAGTAATGGAAGCAACAGCCTGTGCAACTGTTAAAACGATGTAGCTGTACAAGCGCATGCGCTTTTCTAAAACTGTTGGGGTTATTCTTTATTCGTCACCATCAACCACAACTGTGGAACGATTACAGCTGATACTGTATTACAATTTGAAACTGGATATTCTTTTACGGACACCCGTTATTACATGTTGTAATGTACATCCTTGCACATGTTTCAGTATTAAAGTGAAATTCGAAAGAGCTTAAATAAAGTAAAATCTGCAAAGAGATAGTTATTTAAAATCAAGGAACTGCGTATGAAAATTGAACTTCAAAAAGTCAATTTCACTAATCGTTATAATAAACTGTGAAGTTCAGAAAGATTTCACGTCTCTTAGGAAACACTAACTAACATGAATGTTCCATCTCGATTAAACGGCTTTCAAAAAAAAAAAAAAAAAAATACTGAATAGCAAT
Organism: Hylyphantes graminicola; assembly: GCA_023701765.1. NCBI lineage: Eukaryota > Metazoa > Arthropoda > Arachnida > Araneae > Linyphiidae > Hylyphantes > Hylyphantes graminicola. The sequence goes on from CM043113.1 coordinate 11,952,496, forward strand.
TCTAACATTCCGACTTTTACACACAACAATGGACTGAAAAAGAATAAGTCTCAATGGATTAAACCTGATCAAAGAAAAGAAAATGCTACAGTTTCAGTGTTTTCGCGTTAAATTAGTTCTGAATGCGAAAATAAAGGCTTTTAACGATCATTTTATTTGCTAAGGTTTGCTACTTACTGATCTACTAAATAAAATTGGTCTTAAGTATTACTTTTTCAAATGTAACATAACAGTTAAGTTTTTTTTTTTTGTAAATTTGAACAAAGACAGGAATTTTGAGCAGTTTTAAATGCAATTTAATTAAGCTATTCTTATTAAAATGATCTTGAATTCTTGTTTGAAATTTAAGTTAAATAAATATCCTCACTTTTTAATTCTTAAATTTTACATAATCAAATACTCAAATCCTTCCATTTTGAATAAAAAAAGTAGGCTATGAAGGGAATGCTCGGTGCCACTTTAATAAAAAATGAACCATCACAGAATCCTATTGTCTATATATTCATCTCATGGGAAACTAATTTATGACAAAAAAATGAACTTCAAAAAAATTTTTAATACAATTTTTCATTCGATTATTGATGTGGCAACTGCGATTAAAATTAAATTTTATTTTTTAATGTTATTTAAATGATCAGACAGTCGATTGCCAGGTAGAGAGATTTCCATTCGGACATAAAAAAAAGACGCCCAAAAAGTACAAAAAGATCTCTGAAGTACGAACAGACGGACTTCAACACTTCAGTACCTACATTTCCATTTCACTATCATTTTTCTTCTCTAAATTTCATATTTTACTTCAATTTCGTACACTCTTAAAAATAACGAGCGATTTTAACTCAGTCTCATTGATTTTCACTCCCCCAGTCTGGAAAATGCACTTCTTTTTGGAGTGGATCCTTTGTGTGTTAAACCTCCGACAGGATCACTCCAAACGAGTGCTTTTAACTCAGTCTGAGATAATATTCACTCCTTTCCAGTGTCGAAAATGCACTTTTCCTAGAGTGGATTTCCCTCTTTTGTTTTAAAAGTGCAAATTTGTCTTACTATATATTCGATACGTAGTAGCAATAAATTGGTTTAAAACTACAACGACTAAACTATCATGCAGTTTTACTATGAACTATACATTTTTTTAATTAAAAATATTTGTTTTAAGAAAAGTACCCTTTTAGTTAATTTAAAAAAAGTTCAATAATGTAAAACTTGTGTTAAAAACAATGTTCATAATTGAAGACGTATTTCATACGGAGACAATTTTGGACCACTGCCGTTTCTTTTAACAAGTCTAAACCTATACTAATACATTTACGCAATCATCACAAAGCTTTTCGAAATTGTTTTGTGAAGAAACCACAAAATCTTTATATTTTGTCCGAAGAATTCCCAAACAAAAGAAAACATAGTTTATGTGTTCAGATTCGGAAGGGAAAAATAAAATACATAATATTTAAGTTATTTCAGACGCTCAGAAAGAAAATATAGCTTTGAACAGACAATAAACAACTGTAGAGATGTATATATTTCTTTTTACATAAAGCATCTAGAAAAGGAAGTAAATATAAGTTCTTTTATAACGTTTCTATTTATGTGTTTGTTGTTGTGATTAAAGAAAGTAGAAATAACATAATAGAAAATTATCTTGGAATAGTATTTTAGCTATCTCAAACACAAATAACTTCATTCTTGTTTTGCTAAAAATGTTTTCATTATTAACCCTCTAAATGCATACTGTTACCGTTTGGTAACAAGTAACATAATCCACTTTATTCTATTAAATTAGAGCTCCTCGTAGACAAATCTGTGGTTTTTTTCATCTATTACATTTCATTTTAAGTTTTAGTTACTAATAATCCTCATGGATGACAGTAGTAAAAGTGTATTCAAAATTAAAGAGCGAGGTTATTAACTTTTGTGAAATTACGTTTTTGGCATTATTCAAAGTATAATAATATTAATACTAAATACAAATAAATTGTTTTGAAAAATTAATTGTAGTTAAAAAGGGTTATTTGGAAATATATTTAGTAGTTTTCTAGTCATTCTTATCAAAATTGGAATTTTGTAGTTGGTTTTTGAAATATGAAAAAAATTTAAAAATTGAAAGTATTTGAATTCTAATGCAGTTAATTTTTTTTTTCGGTATTTCCCATAATGTATGAGTATTAAAGATTCATATATATTTTTTCGGGATGAAAATAAAAATTCATGCATTCGAGGGATAAAAAGATACAGAAATATAATGAAATTGCTTATAAAAAAGTGAGTACTTTGAAAATGGTCAAGTTACAGTTAAAATATGGTAATTACTTTTATGCTCACGAGTTTTAACTTATAAAAAAATATTTACATTTTTTCAACTTCCTTTTTTGTAATGCAACCGTTTTCAATTTAATTGTCAACTGAAACTTTCTAAAGTGCTTTTTTTTTAACCTTCTCAATTTTCCAACACATAAATTTTGTAGTTCTACTCCTTGTAATATTGTGAAAACTCATTACAAATAACTGTCACGTAACCGCGTTCATTATTTTAAGATAGAGTGCTGAAAAACAACTAAGCCAAGACCACGTAGCTTCCATATTTCCTTAGGTTTCAACGACTTGAATAAAGTAGAGTAACTGTCTAATGGTAAAAAGGTTGGGTTTGGATCAAGATGAACAACCTAAGCGGGAAGTAACAACCTTACTTTTCCAACAATACAAATTTTATTTATATTTTATAAATAAATTATATAAATACATTTTATTGTAAGATTATTTTCGTTATTAGTTCTTTTTAAATGCCAACTTCTTGCTGTGGTGCTGGTTGTTCAAATCATTAGTTAAAGTTTCTTTTAATTTATTAGCCGAAAATTTGCATAGTTGTTTATTGATAGCTTGTGGAATTAGATTTTTTATCAATCGCTAAGCCGAACCAATCATAAAATGTCATTCAAATTGAGTCTGACGCTAAAACTATATCACTGATAGAAATAGAACTGCCCACAAAATTATCCAAAATCATGAATCATAAAAGTAGTTTGATTGGCTGCCCTTTTGCGATACTCTGATATTCGTGCGCCTTATTACGTCAAAAATGAAAGAAAAAAATAATTAATATTACACTCTAACTGAAAAAACCTAATAAAACTAATACAAATATGTTTTGAAATATCGAATAAAGTGGTTTATTGAGTGCGAAATACCTTTTTTTATTCAATTCTCACACACGAAAATGGGAACTATTTACCCTTTTTCCCGTAGAACATTTCTATAGTGCATACTTAAACTGTGGTGAGGTATATTTAAAAAAATCTTTGAGCAGAACCCACGTGAGTTGGGTATGCTGGTTGTCTTTAGATTTGCCAACGCAAAGTATATTTTCATTATAAGTCTTTGTTCGGATTACCCAAAAATGCCTTAAATGGATATTTTAGCTTCCTGAGAAGTAAATAACGGTGTATTATGTTCTACAAAGTGGTAACAGTAAACCATTTTTTTTACGTTTTAAGTAACAATTTTCTTTTTTTAAAATTGATTTTTTTCATTACTTCTCTTATAATGGGCAGTTAAGTATATCTTTTTATTGGAATTATAAAAAAATATATATTCTTATCTTGCGTCCGTTTAAAATACCAATAAAACCAATAAGCGTTCGTTACTATGAAGTCTAGATGGTTTAAGAAATAATAACTATGTAATTTTTCTATACAGGGTGGTTATAAAATAACGCTCGCTATTGGGAGTGGTCTGTAGCTTTAAAGAATAATCCAAATGCAAAAAACTTATAGGCACTTACTAATCAAGAAGGGGGGGGGGGAGAATGATTTAATAATAAACAAACTCGTCTCTTGACCAGGGTTATAAATTACGAGGCGTATTTAGCAGTGTTGGTCGTAATTGGCCATAATTGGCACCTCGTGATTTAGAACCCTGGTCAAGAGAAGAGTTTGTTTTTTATGATTATTCTTTTTTATGATTTTTTAGGATTCTGTCTATATGATTCCATTCTCTTTCCCTCTTCTTGATTAGTAAGTGTCTCAATTTTTGATGCATTTGGATTATTCATTCAAGCTGCAGACCACTCCGAATAGTGAGCGTTATTTTATAACCACCCTGTACTTTTGTAATAATCTATTCACACTATTATCTAACAGTCGCTAAAAAATGTGATTTTAAAACTCAACCCTATAATCCATGATTTTTTTATCCCCCCAAAATATATTTTTTTATCTTTAATACTCATACAATTTTGGAAAAATACTGAAAAAAATTAACTGCATTGGAATTTAAATAGTTTCAATTTTTTAAATTTTTGCTATATGGCAAAAACCAACTACAAAATACCAATTTTGGTAATATTGACTAGAAAACTACTAAATATATTTTTAAATAACCCTCTTGAACTAATTAATTTTTCAAAACAATTTATTTGTACTTAGTACTAATATTATTATACTTTGAATGCTGCCAAAGACGTCATTTCACAACATTTAATAACTTCATCCTTAAATTTTGAATACACTATTACTACTGTCATCTATGAGGGTTATTAGCAGCTAAAACTTCAAAATGGAATGTAATAGATAAAGAAAAGCAGATTTGACGAGATTTGACGATAAGTTTTAAAATCTTTTCGCATGCTTTTAAATTAATTTAAAACTTCTTTTCTTTATTATTCGAGCTTTGAAGAATGATAAGTTATTAACTCATTGAACTAATAATAGTTAGAGAAAATTGTCCAATATAACGGTATTTAAAATAATCAAGTATTTGGCCTTTATTTTATCGTTATAAACTTTCCCAAAACAATTTTAAGGTTAATTAATAAAATCTGCTCCTGTTATTTTCATTTGTAAGTTTTATTTTTTATATTAGATCAAGATAATTCGACCCATTAACACAAGTTTCAGTTTCTAGAGCGTTAAAACCATTTGATTTCTTTTTGGTCATAAACACGAAATTTTATAAAATGTTTTCAGTTTTTTATTTTCAATTAATTTTAAAGTTTTTTCAATGGGAAAGTTTTAGATGATGTAATGCTCTTGGATTTCATTGGTTCCTTCATTTTCACTCTCAAAGTGTCCGATATAGACAAAAAGAAACTTTTCTTTCTATGCAAGCTGTGTTTGACAAATGTTTTGAACAACCAACCGCCCAACAAGATGTCATTTTAAAAATTTAATAAGTAAAATATTTTTAAAAATTATTCTCTCGAATACCAAAACATAATTCCGAACAACAGATGAAAACAAACCGTTCTAGCTATTGCCATCCTTTAAGCGAAAACCAATTGTTTATTTAAAGAATAGTTTTTAGTGAATAGATGTTGTCCATAACAAACTAGAAAGTCCTTCAGCATAGTTGTGAAGAATTCTCAATAGAATTTCAGTCCTCACTTAACAAAAATAACTTTTATTACTGCCTACTTATACAACGTCGCTTTATAAACTAATTTTACTAATTTTAACACTTGAACCACAGGTTCACCAAGCATAAAATATTTTTAAAGTAAATAAAAAGCAGCTTCTCACACAAAATCCTTTCATGGAATGTCAATTCTTCGAAAAATAAACACATAGTCTCCATGGCAACCGTTTTCGCCAAACGATATAAAATATATTTTAATTGTTCGTGCTAGAAATAAATAAATATTTTCAGACGATCTCACATCCTCCCACCTTGAGTAGTGGAAGCTCCACGACTCAACTTCACACTAAAAATCTAGCCTCTTAGGGATTTTTACAGTCCAACTTTTCTTGTCCTTGCTGGAGCACTTCAGATCAGCTTTCTTGGTAGAGACTATTTTCGTACGTAACGCTTCTTCATCCAGTGGAAATGATGAATCGCTCGAAGAAATTTCCAAACTGAAGACGCGCTGAATGGGACGAAGAATCTCTCCACGCATCGTTTTGAGTTTGAAGAGCCGACAAACTCCATCTTTTCCAGGTAGAACTTCTGTTACTTTTCCCAGAGGCCAGTCGATGCGATTGGTGTTGTCACTTTTTATGAGCACAATGTCCCCCACATTTATCTTCGAGGTTTTACTTTTTTCACACCTGCGTATCAATGATCCAAGATATTCAGAACGAAACCTTTTTCGAAGGTTTTCCTGCAAAGCTACTCTGTACTTGACGCGCTTGTTGAGACTTTTATGATCAGCAGTATCACAGTCAGGAACCCCCGATAGATTGATGTCCTGAAGAAACATGGCAGGTGTAAGAGGGACAAGTTCTGAGTCACATTCGTCTATGTAGGTTAAGAGGCGAGAGTTTATTACAGATTCGCAATCACAAAGAACAGTTATTAATTCTTCATGTGTTAGACTTGTTCTTCCTAGTATTCTTCGCAAAAGACCTTTAAGCACACTGATGAGCCGCTCCCACCATCCTCCCCACCAGGGTGAAGAAGGGGGATTAAACTTCCATTAGATTGGATGAAGAACATTATCACTGCAGATGCGGTTCCAATCTAAATTTTTAAGCAAGTTGGAAGCCCCGACAAAATTAGTTCCATTATCACAATAGATTCACACCTGCCTCTCCGGGCTATAAATCTTCTTAGAGCTAACATAAAGCTTTCGGTTGAAAGTGATGTCACAAGCTCTAAGTGAACTGCTCTATACACGGCGCACGTAAAGATACACACCCAAGCCTTCTTTCCGTCCTTCAGAAATAGAGGGCCCGCTAAATCAGTTCCACAAATCTCGAACGCATTGGCTTGACGTACTCGATCTTCGTGCAACGGAGCAGATACAGCTTCACAACCTTTAGAGGAAAATCTTTTGCACGGGATACATCTTGAGATAGCTGATTTCACAGTTTTTCTTCCATTCAATATCCAAAAATGCTCTCTCAAGATATTCAGAAGAATTTGAGTTCCGGCATGACTATTTTCGATGTGATGGGAAAGTATTAACCTCTTGACAACTTCGTGATTGGATGGGAGAATAGCTGGTTCTCTAAATTCCTCTGTATCTTCCATCAGAACAATTTTCGTTTTCAGTCGTATTATGCCGTCAGCATCCTTATACGCACTCAGCGTTTTGAGCTTTTCGTCATGTTCGTTAACAAGAGATTCTGCTTGGATCAACTTTATCACTTTTTTCTCAGCTTCTCTATATTCTTCGGTGTCCAGAGATCCTTTCTTCCTGTGCTGAACATTGCGTTGACAGTTTGTAACAAATCTCAAAATCCAACCCACTAATTTTACAATCGATTGGTATTTCGAGAAACGCTCATAAAACCATCCGGTAGACGAATTCTGCTTAATGGAAACCAAGGCCGGAACAGAGCTTTTCTTCTTTTCCTTTAGTATTTCCTCTTCATCAAGCTCAAAATCAATGTGCGCTTCTTTGTCTTCATAAGAGCCTAACCATCTTGGCCCCTCCCACCATCTACTTTTCACTAAAGCACTTGCTTTACATCCTCGGGAGGGCAAGTCTGCAGGGTTTTCAACTCCAGATATATGACGCCATGAAGAAGCTACAGTGATCCTACGAATCTCCTGAACCCGATTATTCACGAAAATTGACCAATTTTCTTGCTTCTTGATCCAGGTAAGAACAGTTGTAGAATCACTCCAATAGAAACATTTAACGTCGGTCCAGCCAAAGGCATCTAACACAGATTTCGTTAACCTTGCTCCAATCAGTGCCGCAAGAAGCTCCAATCTAGGTATTGTTGCGACTTTTGAAGGGGATATACGGGATCTCGAGGTTAAAAAATGCACTTTTTTGCAATCTTCTTGTACAAGATAAACAACGGCGGCATAAGCGTCTTTGCTTGCGTCGCAAAAGGTATGAATGGAGAAGCTTCCGAGATCTTCCGAAGTAACGTTTATCCAGCGGGGAATGATAACTTTCTCCAATTCTCTAAGATCCTCAAACCAAAGCATAAATTCTTCTCGAAGGGTTCCGGTTATTTCGTCGTCCCATCCTAAGGATAATTTCCAGGCTTTTTGAAGCATGAGCTTGGGGCAGAGCATTACTGGAGAAGCGAATCCGAATGGGTCAAACACTTTGTGAGCTACTGACAACATAGTACGTTTAGTGACGTTATCAACATTTACTTTTTCCAACCAGCTGACGCTCAGCGATAAACTGTCTTCAGTTTTATCCCATTGAAGACCTAACAATTCCGTTTTATTAGAGGCTCCGGTTTCTGTCGTTGAATACTCCCAATCTCTTAGTATGAAACCACCTGTCTTCAGTAGGTCATTCGAAACATCTATCAATCGCTTCAGCTCTACTTCATTATGGACACTAGTTACAAGATTATCCACATAAAAACTCTTCAAAAGACACTGAGTTACAAAAGAGTCAACGGCGACATTCTGTTCAATGTGATACTTCAATACAGCTCCTAATAGGAACGGACTGCTGCGGACACCAAAAACTACTCTGGCATGGCGGAAAAACTTATAATTTTCACAAGATTTATCAGTCCACCATAGAAATCTCAAGTAATCTCTGTCTTCTCTACTAAGACTGATTTGCAGAAAAGCCTTCTTTATATCTGCAATCACACCAATCTTTTTCTCTCTAAACCGTAATAAAATATCAGGTATGAGCTCAATCAAGTTCGGACCACTATGTAAAGAGTCATTTAGTGAAGGATATCCCTTGACTCGAGCAGAGGCATCAAAAACCGGTCGTATAGGAGTAGTCTTACTAGCCTTGATGACAGGTCTATGCGGTAGATAATTAGCAGACAAAGACATTTCTTCAACTGGTACTTCTTCGATAATTCCTTCACGAAGCCAATCTGAAAATATTTGCTCATAGCTGTCATATAAATTTTCTTGAAGCAGCTTCTTGGTCGTAGTTTCTAATCTTCTTTTAGCCTGTTCAAGATTATCAGCTAATGGCACACTGTTATCCAACCAAGGCAAGTGAACTTCATAACGATTATCCTCATTGTACCTAATAGTTTGAAGGAATTGTTCTTTAGTCAAATCTTCTTGCTCTCTCTTAGAGAGCTTTTCAATAGGATCCTGGATCCCTATGGAATCGAGTTTCCAATAGTCTGAAATGTCAAATTCTTTGACGAAAAGTGATGTCACCAGCATAGCATTGCTTGAGGTTGCTTCATTTTCAGGAACTTTTCCTAAGAGAGTCCAACCAAGTAAAGTCTCAATGGCTACCAATCCGCTTGACAAGACTCTTCGTTGGCCGGTCAAAATCTTTCCAAAAATGTCAGCCCCTATAAGAACTTGTACGGGTTGTGGCTTTTCTCCAACGTCACTTAAAGATATATCCATATTCTGAAGCTCTTTTATCCATGGACCCGAATTCACAGGTGAGATATCATTGCAGATTGTAGCTTGATCTAATGCTTCAAAGTTGCACGTGAAGTTGTTCTTCATATTTCTCAACCTGATTCTGTAGCCTGTATGAGCAAATTCTCCGGTTTTAACTCCGCCAAAGAGAGAGTGTATCAGAGTCTCTTTCTTCACTGGTGTGTATCCCATGTCTTCGGCGAGCTTTTTCACAATATAAGAATTTTGAGAGCCGGTGTCCAGAACTATTCGCACGACAGCTTCCTTTTTATCTGAAATAAGCTTGCATTTCAGAGTTTGTAAGAACACTCTAGGACCGGTACTTATGTTTGCCATGTTAACTTCGTCAACGACTTCATTTTCGTCTGTCTTCTTTTCTTCAATTTTTCTTGCTTCATTTGTTTCACACATCAAGGGTACATGTTTTTTCCCACAAATACAACATCTCAGAAATGCACGACATCTTCGGACTGGGTGACCAGGTGCCAGGCAGGCAAAACAACAATTCTTTTCTCTAAGAATTCTTTGTTTTTCCGATAAACTCATCTTTTGTGCGGAAAAACAGTCTGCACTCGAATGAGCTTTATCACAGAAAACACACATCTTTTTCGTTTCCTGAGTATGAGAAGTCGTGAAAAGTCCGGAAGCCGTTGGCGTGTTATTCTTTTTTACCCTCTGATCAAATTTTTTACCTTTGAAGCAATTGTTTTCTTTCTTCTGGTTCAAGCCAAAACCTTGCATCGCTAAACAAATCCTTTCCTCGGATTCCACTTCAGATTTTAGGAATTTCAGCAAACCATTTAGTCTTTCTTGTGGATCACCATTGTGGTTGAAATCTGGACCTCTTTGTCTTTGCCATGCTCTAAGTATATCTTCAGGCAAACATGACTCAACTAACGGGTGAAGAAGAGCAGCGCTTTTGTCCGTTGTTACGCCAAGAGTCTCTAGTGCACGAATCTGAGATTCTAAATTATCGTAAAGTGCGCATAGATTTATGGGAGAGCTTCGCGCAGCATTTTGGATGACCAGATTTAACAGTTCGCGAACATAAAAATCAATTAGTAAATCATTTCGACCGTAACGAGATTTTAAAGATTCGATGGCTTTTTCGTAGTTGGCGCCGGTTGGCGGAAAACTTTCAACAACCTCCCGAGCTCGCGACTTACTAACAGTACACTGTATCAAGTATTGAAACTTATTTTCTGGCGCAATATCTACATCATTATGTACATGCTCGAATTGACTCCAAAACGGCAGCCAGTCCTTTAAATCTCCAGAAAATTGTCTTAATTCTAATTTAGGCAAATTGAATTTCTTTTTGACGTTACCTGTTAACTCTGCAGTTTCCTCGGGAGCATCCAACGCTCTTCGGGCATTTATTCTGGCCAATTCTAATTCATGTTGCCTCTGACGTTCTACATCTTGCCTTTGACGTTCTTCGTCTTGAAGCCTTCTATCTTCTTCGTCTTTGCGCCTTTTCTCTTCTTCGTCTTGGCGAATTTTCTTTTCTTCGTCTTGGCGTTTTTTCTCTTCTCTTTGCTGTCTTTCAGCAACAGTTGTTTCGAACACAGAAGTAATAAAATTTGGATCTGCTTTGTATTCATCACTGTTCAAAATTTCTTCTTTCAGTGCAAAAATCGTAGTTTTAGATGGTAAGGACCCGATAATCTCTTGGCACAAGTACAATAAATCTTCTTTTTTAAAGCCTTTAACTGCTTGAAACATTTTGAATTCGCTTACCAGGTCCTGTCACGGACGCCAGATGTGAAGAATTCTCAATAGAATTTCAGTCCTCACTTAACAAAAATAACTTTTATTACTGCCTACTTATACAACGTCGCTTTATAAACTAATTTTACTAATTTTAACACTTGAACCACAGGTTCACCAAGCATAAAATATTTTTAAAGTAAATAAAAAGCAGCTTCTCACACAAAATCCTTTCATGGAATGTCAATTCTTCGAAAAATAAACACATAGTCTCCATGGCAACCGTTTTCGCCAAACGATATAAAATATATTTTAATTGTTCGTGCTAGAAATAAATAAATATTTTCAGACGATCTCACATCAGTAAACTAAATTTTAAATGCAGTTTGTTCGGTGTCATAGATCAGATATTAAATAAAAAAAATGCATATTAATAGTTAGTACACTCTTAAAATGACAGAGCGATTTTAACTCAGTCTGAGTTAATTTCACTCCTTTCCAGTGTCGAAAATGTACTTCTCCTACTGGAGTGGATTTCACTTTTTTGTTTTAAGAGTGTATATACATCTAATTAAATACTTTTCAATTCGATTTAGAAACCAAAAGATAGTTACTTTTGTATTACATCGGGAAATTTCAATCAATCATTTTCTAAATAGAAAAAAGAAATTAAATACTTATTCCGAAGTTACAAATAATATATGCATTCAAAATAGTTTTTTCAAAAAAATTAAACCAGCCTTGGAGTTTAGAATAATTTAAGAAAAATTTAGCTTCTATTACTTCATCTATGTAAATTATCTAAATCTTATTTCTTCTGGAGAACTAGTGAGCAGCAATTATTTTCGGAAAATCTATTTTTAGCTTGTGAAAGCAACGTAATTCAGGACTTTTTACTGCACCTTTTATAAGCGATTTTTAAAATATGAAACACTTTATGATAATAAATCACCGTTTGTTATCTTTTGCGAAGCACCAAAGCAATTAATATTTTCTATTTTTCGAACAGTATTGCCAGAATTGGTAACTAAAATCGTTGATAGCGAGATTTACCACGGTATTTATCAGGGCTCGAAAATTATATTGCCCGACATGTCCGGGGCATGTAAAAATTCCAATCGGGCAAGTATTTTTTTGCCTCACATGCCCGACCGGGCATGGAAACATTTCATCAAAAATACCTTTCCAAAAATTTAAATAAACATTTTGTGTTTTAATAAATCCCCAACATATCCATTCGTTGCTTCTTGAAAATTGATAATTTTAATCTTAAGTCGAAATTAGTTTCTTCACAATGTTGTCATTATGGCATCAAATATAAATTCTTCAACAATAAAATTCTGGTGGACGCCGGGAAATGTCACCAATTTCTACAATTTTCGAATTCCTTGTAACTTTGGCAAGGTTTCTTAAGGTATAATAGTTTGATATATTTTTAATTAACATTGATAAAACTTGGAATTTTCTGTAAATTCTCTGGGAAAACCTGGAATTTTCTGTAAATTCTCTGGGAAAACCTGGTAAAGTCAGAGAATTCAGTTTTCCAAGTTACATAATGTAACAGTTTATTTCGTGAACTAAGTATACTGCTTAAAAAAATAGATGCGTCCAATTACGCATTTTAGTTTCAGCTTTTGTTATTTTTGCCAAACTCATGCCTGGGTCAGCTTTCTCCTCCTCCTTTCCCTTTCAATCGGCCTGCGCTTGGGCATGTAAAAGTTTTATTCGGGCATGTATTTCTAAGACTAACATGCCCGACAGGGCATGTAAACATTTTGAGATTTTTCTAGCCCTGGTATTTATTATTTTGAGAGGTACGTAAACATTGTTTAAAACACAAAATAAAATTAAACAAACTTTTTAATGCATATTTATGTTGTTCGAAGTTTTGATGTAACACGTTATGTTTTATATTTATTTTAATAAAATACTGAAGGATAAGATTTTTTCCCCTAATACCAGTTTCATCATAGTAATATTTTGGTTTAAATAGTATTTTAATGTAATGTTCTTTTTTATACTTAAAGAAATAAAATGAGATGTTATCTTAAGTAAACCAAAACATTTGTAATTATATTTTGTTATTCGAACCCCTAAAGAAATATTTTTTAAAAATAATATTTAGACACTACGTCGAGTTTATTCTTGCGAAAAAATGTGTTATAGGGAAAATATTAACATTTAAATAGAGAAAAACAAATGCTCCGTTGGTGATAAAATAGGAAAAAAGAATCGAAATGCAACATTTTGTTTAACCCTCTAATGCATACTGTTACCGTTTGGTAACAAGTAACATAATCCACTTATCCACAGACAAATCTGTTTTTTTTTTCATCTGTTACATTTCATTTTTTATTTTTAGTTACTAATAATCAGGGTTTGCGACCCGCCCACAAACCCAAAAAAAAACCCGGGCGGGTTTTATTAAAAAAAGGCCACTTAAAAAAAACCAGGCTTAAGTGGGTTTTTTAAAAATATTAATAATTTTCAACTTTTTTGTGATTTTTTTAAAAATATTTTTATTAGTTTGAAAGGTATACACAGAATAAAAAATGTCTAAGTTTACATATTTCTCTTAATACTTACTACTTTGACTTATATTGATTACATTTTTGACGCATTTATGGTACCATCTTACTGATTTTATGGCCAGTTACTAAAGTAATTTGCTTTCCTGAAATATGTTATTACACAATTCAAATCGAACACCTGATCAACTTCGCTCAGCTCATACAACGAGTTTGTTCAATTAAGTTAAATTCGTAAATATAAAAATAAAATAGCTTAGTACTAACAAATGTACTTGGAATTGAAAAGGCGAAACAGCTGGTTCAATGTCATTGCTTCTTAAATCAAGGTAAAACTCTGTAATAAAGTATTTTCTTTTTTTTTTAATTAAAAAAATTATCACGGAAACTCACTTTATTTCATAATATTAAGATCCTAAAAAAAGCGTAAATCAAGGTTGAAAATTAATATTTTTTTCGTTGAAAATTAATTTTTTCCATTAAAATCCATTTTAATTATTAATTGTTATCTTGACTGAAATTTCTTAAAATAATACTTAAAATTTGAACCAAACAGTGACATTTTAAGGTTGAATCTTAAAAAACCCCAATAGAACCCAATAAAACCCCAAAAAAGCCCAATAAAACCCACCCGGGCTGGGCTTTTTAAAATAAACCCGGGTTTTTGCAAACCCTGCTTATAATCCTCATAGATTACAGTAGTAAAAGTGTATTCAAAATTAAAGAGTGAGGTTATTAACTTTTGTGAAATTACGTTTTTCTCAGTATTCAAAGAATAATAATATTAGTACTAAATACTAATAAATTGTTTTGAAAAATTAATCATAGTTAAAAAATGTTATTTCGAAATATTTTTAGTAGTTTTCTAGTCATTATCAAAATTGGAATTTTGCAGTTGGTTTTTGTCACATGGAAATTTTTTTAAAAATTGAAATTATTTAAATTCTAATGCAGTTAATTTTTTTTTTTTGGTATTTTTCCCACAATGTGTGAGTATTAAAGATACATACATATATATATTATTTATTATGAAGCTACATTCATAAATATATAGAAGTATGATACTTCTCACTTAAACTAAATATTGCCCTACATTTTTTGGATCATTGGCTTGTCGTCAATTCAGCTTGTCACAAGATATTCGAGTCATTTATAATTTTGACACACGTTACATGCTTCATATGCTACTCCATCATGCGGAAGAGTGTTTCAAGAGAAGAAACATCAGATTTACCGAGGGGGAAAAATAGACGGGGAGTAGTTTTTGTTATACAAGCAACTAACGCATAACTTTTCAACACTATTTTAAATATTTTATGATTTATATGATAAAAATATTTTTGCCAGCAATAGGATTTGACGTCTTAAGGGGTCATAGGGGTCTTAAAAATGCGCAAAGAAGGTACTACAAAGCATAGTTTGATCCTTCATGTAACTTTTTAACTACTCAATATACAAGTATAATTTTTTTTATATGTAATTCTGCAAGATTTATTTAACATAAAACAAATTTTTAAATTTATGAAACTTTAGCCAAAACTAAAATAAATGATATTAAACATAAAGCTATTTGAACACACTGGGATTAGGCTTGCGCTGCAAACTGTGGGGTCGAAATTGAAAAAATGACCAAGAAAATGACTTTATATTGTACAAATATGTACGAACAAAGACTTCTACCTAAATTCTCAGCTCAATTTTAATAAGAAATTATTTTTAAAAAATTAAAATCAAATTTTTTTATTTTTTATTAATTTTTTTAGAAAAAAGTTCTTAACATAATTTCTAATTAAAATTGAACTGAGAATTTAGGTACAAGTCTTTGTTTGTACATATTTGTACAATAAAGTCACTTTCTTGGTCATTTTTTCAATTTTGACCTCAAAATTTGCAGCCCAAGCCTAATCCCAATGTGTTCGAATGGCTTTATTTTTAATACCATTTATTTTAGTTTTGGCTAAAGTTTGATAAATTTCAAAATTTGTTTTATATTAAATATATCTTATAGAATTACATATAAAAAAATTATACTTATACATTGAGTAGTTAAAAAGTTACATGAAAGATCAAACTATATGCTTTGTAGTACCTTCTTTGCACATTTTCACGACCAATATGACCCCTCAATACTAATTACACCAAAAATGAATTGACGACTCACAATATGCCAAAGGCTTTAATTTCATCTTTATTTTTATTCAATCCACTAAGAATTGATAATTTAAACAGCGATAGTTTTTTTTCTAAATCATTTAAATACATCAAAAAAAATTTCAGTTCCCTAAAAGTAAGTGCACCAAAATAGATAATTTAATGAAGGGTTTCAGTTTCATTGCTGGAAGTTCTCCCAAAAGTATGCAGCAAAGTGCTCCAAAACTGTGTCCCATTTCAAATGAACAACATATTTTGTTGCAACGTTGATTACGACTGAAACTGCATTAATCTCTAAGAGTATTTGCTTCAAGTTTAAGAAAGTAAGAGAACAAGTGTCAGATTTCAAATGAAAGAAACTAGGTATTAAAAGATTCCGCCAAGAATTTGAGTGAAATTGTTTTAACAACATTTTCAATCTTTGCAGAAACCCTTTAATAAATTGAATTGTTTTTTTTTTTTATGTTTTGGTTCATGTACATGAAAAAGTGCAAGCCTCTTTAAAGATAGTTGTTCATATATATATTTGAAACTTCCGAAGACAGATGTGTTAACGTAACAGAAATGTTACGCACATTTTATCCATTTCAGGTTCATCTGTATAAAATAAGCTTATGGCTTTTATGACATTCTTTTATGTTGAAAAGCGGAAAAAAACTACAATTTAAATTTTTATTTATGGTTATTTAAGGATTTTATTAAAAATTTTGATTAAAAGACGCCTTTGAACAAAGCACGATAACATCAAAATTGAATGAAATATTTAAAATATGTAAATTGTAAGCTAAAAACCCTTTAAATGTGTTAGGTCATGAACTACTCTTAGATATGCATTAAAATTTACAGACTCCATTAGTATTTGAAGTCTAAATAACAAGTTAAAGTTAATGATACCTATGAATTGCGTTTTTAAGTAATTTTAAAAAAGAAAACACATGAAATTTTACGAAGTTCGTGTTTTTGAGGTATACGGTTACATTAAATTATCTATGATGAGCAATCTTATGTTCATCAAAACAAGTTATATAAAAGTGCATATTGTTAATAATAAAAGTTTCCAAGTAATATAAAACAGCATATTGTCTAAATTATTGACACTCTTTGCTACTCAATTTATCAGGAAATTCTTAAGATAAATACCACTTGCCCACATTCCATCGCAAATCATTTTATATTGAAACTTCTTTTTCGTAGTATATCAGTAACACAAAGAATGGAAATATGTTGACAGGCACTTTACGCTACTCAATTCTTTCTCTCGACATATAATGTAATAAAAAAGTATTTTTCTCAATATACCGACAAAAATGTAAAAAGATATGACAAGAGATGTCTTTATATTATTACGTAAAATATGTTTTACTGTTATTTCACAAGTGAATGTTTTGTGATGCAATAGCTATTGTATAAGGTCTCATTTTATTGAATATAATGTACCCAATAAAATAACTAATAATTTTCATTTCATGGCTTTTAGAGTCAAAATTACATTTGTATCTCTTGTATACAAGGTAGTGGTAGTTTAATATATTTTTATTTTAGTATTATGAGTGTACATGTTTCCAGTTGCTACTTTTATTAGATAACATGTAAATGAATTGATTTTTTTCCTTGGACGGAAAAACTATGCACCCGAAATATTTAAAGAGTTGACTAATACTTTTTTTTCAAAAAACTCGATTCTTTTCCTTTAAAACTTGTAAATTAATTTGAAGCGTTTATTCGAACAAGCTGGATATGAAGATAATATATCTAGCTTGTTGTATAAAAAATACAAATTTATCGTATAATTTTAATCTTATCAAAATGCAACACTATATCTGTATAAAAAAAATCTAAAAACAGAAACTGCAGTTGAAAATGTGAAATTCCTCCTACATAAATGAGTAACCAGTGTGCATAAAATAGCATATATTCTAGCAAGAAATAATTTATTTTATAATTCTCAGAGATCGCATTGTTTTGAATATCTGAATTAATTATATTGCCATGCACTCTAAAAAAATATCTGTAAGGTTACTAAGAATTCTCTAGGAAACTCAGCTTCCATAAGTTTTTTTAGTAGTGTTACATAAGAAATATGTGTATACATTACTAATTAAAGCTTAGTAAGTTATACTAAGAAAAATGTAGTAGATTTACAGGGGATTTTCTTGTATGTTTACAAAGAAACTGGTAGTAAACTGGTTACAAAAGTTTAAAACCAGAGGGCGCCACTAATTTTTCTGTTAGTCAGAATTTCCCGAGGACAGAACCCAAGATTATCGGGATCCGTGGAACTGCGCGTTAGTCCTCTCTGCTATCGGGGACTTGCATTTTGATTGCGTGTAAATAAAGAGGTTAAAATCTTGATCGTTAAAGGCGTTTTATGTTATTGATTAAGAAATTTTAAGATTCATTTTTTTTCGGATATGAAGTTTTCGAAATAATTTATTTAACGTAGTTTTTATATACAAAAATAAAAAAGCCCACGTTTTTCGGTTTCTTATCGTTGCGATATATAATCTCTAGAAAAGATAGATAGGGGGCGCTGTAAGGCGTTACATCAATTTACTTAGTTATTACTACAGTAGTTTCTTTAGTATACTTACTATCAGAGATTGGTTACAGGTGATTTTCTAGTAAATGGTGTGATACCTGTAAAGTTACTAAGTAATCGTTAGTAAATTCATGCCAAATTTTTTACAGTGTGGAGAAACTAACAAATCGTTTAGTTATTGGTAACGAGTAAAATTAATGATTATTTAATATTTCAGACTGGAGATTTCTATTATGTAAAACTTACTCGCAAATAGAGGGCCACAAGTGAAATACGTTTTGCTTCGAAGAATTTAATTTAAAGAATTAATTCATTAGCAATCTAAGGCTAGAAAAAGTTTACAATCTCGGTTTCATTTCTCATTATTCTGTTTTAAAAGTAACTTTTATCGGTTTAAAAATTAATGTTCACTTCACCGACATTGGAAGTTTGAATTTAGTAAGCATTATAACTGTTTTTAATCGAATAAAAATATTTGAATCAATAAATTGAACAACACCAACAGATACTAGAGTAGATCTGAAGACAGTACAACCGGGTTTATACATTTATTCAAGAGATCGCAATGAATATGAGGTTATAAATGAGCAACGTTACAAATAAGGTTGAATATTTAGTGTAAGGTTAGGATTTGAATTATCGTCGCACTAGAGCTACACGAGGGCTTTTGGCGACGAGCGTCGTGTTTTAGAATCAAGTGACGAGCCAACACCTGAATAGGCACCCAACGCAATTAAAAAAGTGTCTTTATTAGCAAAATATTACTTTAGGGTCTATGGCCAATTTAAGGGAGCCAACACTTCATTATAAAAGATTTGTTGTATTTGTAATAGTACAAGAGATGAACCGCTGATTTATTAGGAGTCTTCCCGTAATTGCGACCGAATGGCGGAAACCGGTTTTTCTTTCATTTCTTCATTCGAGGTACAATCGTGTGAATCGCGTCCACTGATCTCTGGCGTGAATCAGAGGTGCCTCGAAAGAAAAACAAAGCGAGTAACCGGTTTCCTTACACCAGTTTAGGCAATTTCTCGCTATCATCGAAAAAGAGGCTTATTGAGGAAAGCCCTCTTCGAAATCACCTGTTCGAAGCCCTGTTTCTCCCATTGTACTCTTCATGTTAAATAATAATTTCATTATTAGTACAGATACTATGCAATGAAGTTATTGTTTAGTTTATGAATAAGCCACATATATTGTTGATAACATCATCTGTCCCTAACAGTATGCATTGTCCCGTTATTAATAGCAATCATCAACTTAACCTAGCATTAGAATTCCAATTATCACCACACTCAATTTATACCAAATCCCGCCACTGATTCTCGCTTGCCGCACCCTTAATCCGAAATGGCCGAGAATTGCTCAATCGGGAGATCCCATCAATTTAAACTCAACTTGAATTGGAAAGGGTCTTTTCTGAAAGGAACCAAGCCCCAAAATGTTTGCAGTAGAGTTCCGTTTATCCGAATCACGGTTATGCGAAATTAGGTTTAAAAAAAAATTCCCGAGCCTTTCGGTTGAAATATGAAATGTATATGCATAAATAAATACACAAAAATAAATACGTTTTTACAAAGAAGGATTTATTTATCAAAATATGCAGTATTTTTTTATTTTTGGTGCTTAATTTTTGTCCCGTACCTTTCGGATAAGCGGGACTCTACTTATCCGTAGCAGTCGGCACCTAACCACATTCGGCTAATTTGAGTATTTCAGAAGAAGGATAGGTTTTATCAATTTATATTAAAAACAAAGATTAAGTTAGTGTCTGTGGATTACGAATTTTTATTATAGATTCCATTTAATACATACGTGTGCACCCGAAGGTTAGTTTTATCATATGATTTCCTAAAAATTAATATTTTTAACCCTTTCAGTCCCAAAAATTTACTACACTACAGAAACATCTGATATTCACAAAATAAGCTTGTTTTAGGTCAAAAATAAGAGAAATTTAATTTTTTTTAATGGTTTTTCAAATAATGCCAAAATTTTTTAACTGTGGAAAACAACAGAATAAAAATATATATATTACCGTAAAACACTTCGAGTTGTATATTTTAAGGTATCTGACCATATTATTAAAAAATAGTAATTATTTAAACGAAATAGTTTAAATTGTGTTTTAAATGTGTGGAACTGAAGTGAACTTTTCAAAAATCAGGTGAAATGCTTGTTAGCTATTTTCTAAATAAAAAATAGTTCCGACTTCTATTGAGCTTAATGTAAAATATTGTCAAATAGAAAAAAGCGTGAAGAACCGAATGGTGCGTGTTTGGATGTCATAATGGGACATAAACACTTGGGAAAAATATTGAAAGTGATGATTCCAAGTGGAAGCACTGGGACTGAAAGGGTTAAAAACACATGGGTCTGGCCAAAGCAAGGGCGACAGTTTAAATGCTGCAAATAAACTTCTGTTACTGTCAGTCTTTTTCGGATATCATGCCAAGCAAGGCATTTCTAGGCATTTTATCTAACAAAGACGAACAGTGACAGGTAGGAAAAATATTTCCTGAAATTATACAAATAATAAACAATGCTTCAGATAATTGGACTTACTACAGTACCGCTATGCTCCAGGCAATCTATATAACAAAATGTTTGTGATAATTACAAACACAGAATTTGTGTATGGATTAATCATGTGTTCTTTGCGGTTCACAATTACCTTTACAGTGTTCTTTACTTTCAATAATTAACTGTTATTATCGGAGTTACAAATAATTCTGTATAGCCATTAAAGCAGTGACCTTACATCACAAAGAACTTCTCAAACGAAGATTATATAATTAAAATAAATGCATGGCAGTAAGTATTGAAGAGATGGTTTTTCAACATCGTAAACACTGCGCAATGTAAATATCAAAAATAAATTAATCCAATAAATTTTTAATGCTGATTCTTATTGTCTGTTCTGATGTCTCAGTGACGTTATATTTAAAAAGGGCTAACATTTGTATTAATTTGTAATTAGTAGATACTGGAGAGAAAAATAAAAGATATAGAAATAAAAATATGTACTACCGCTCAGATAGTGACGTTGAACTGTGTATCCCATGCTTTGAAATTTATCACAAAAAATATTGTTGATTTTTTTAAAAAAATATTATCAGAAATATTTTTTTAATGTTTAAAACATTTTTTAATTTTCCTTATTTGCTGAAAAGCCAACATTTGTCGAAGAAAAATGTTTGAAAAAAGTTGGTTTTATCAAAAGAATTTAATTTTAAACTAAAAAACGAATGGTATTAAAAATGGATCGTTCTTGCATATTTTTATATTATTTAGCAGGAATAAACGAATAGGCCTTTTTACGACAGTTGACTCGAAAATTATCCTATCTTTAAGAAATCGAATTATTAAAAAATTGCATGTTGGTTGATAATCATAAAAACATAATAGCTAATATTTTACGATGTTACGGTAGTTATCATTCAAAAAGGAATTGCAGGAGTAAAACTATCGTTATTAATAAGTTATTTCAATAAATTATTCGTTCCATTGGTTGTAACAGGCTACAATACAGACCACAACAGTTTACTGTAGAATAGACCAATTCGGATTAACTACATTTTGGTGACTGAACAGTGACAACTGAATAGGACTAGATAACAATTATATACAGATCTGTGCCATCATTAGCAGAATCAATAGATTTAGTGTCATTGGTGTCTGATGTGAAGCATGGTGTGGAAATACCACTGGTAATGATTGTTTATGATCAGAATAGCATCGCTAGAAATAAGAAATAATGTTGTGATGAGTTCACTTTAGTTATTACAATACGAGGTTTACTATAAAAAAAGAAATTATGAATATTTATTAGTTACTATAAGTAGCGTCCTGACAAAGAAAATATGGAACTGATAATACGTCCGAGTTTTAATGGCATATTACAGGAGTTTATTTTATACTAAATATAAAAATCACATGAAGTTGAGAGAAAACTAACCTCGTTTCTCACTCTCAGAAATAACACTTACATTTTTGACGATTCATGAATCCTCAAGCCTCATTTCGTTAATTTTGAGGATTGTTTCGTCAAAATATCACGAGACTTTTGAGTAAAAGCGAATCCTCACTTTTACGATCGTGATTTGACGATTCTGTATCTTGATTTTGAGGAAACTGAATCTCATTGTTGTACTCACATGCTCAAAAATGACGAAATATTTCTTTAGATTAGACGACATTCAAATCCTCATAAAAATGACGATTCAAATTTCCTCACTTTGAGGAAACGATCGGACATTTGCCAGTAAACGGAATCGTCAAAATTAAGGAAAATTTCGCCGTTTTTGAGCATTCGTTTTTGAGAGTGCTATAAGTGCTCATTGTGTGCACCTTTAGTGATACGGCACACCCCCCATTCAAAGTAAAATGCAATTCTTCCTATACTGTCTGCAGCAAGTCCGGAGTAATGGAAGCAACAGCCTGTGCAATTCTACCTTTTAAGGTAGGTAAATCGTGGGGTATCGTTTATCTGAAACTGTTGGAGTTATTCTTTATTCGTCACCTTCAACCACAACTGTCGAACTATTACAGCTGATACTATTATAATTTGAAACTCGGTAATTCTTTTATGGACACCCTGTACTACTGTTTGGTTGTCTTCAATATTCAGAGAAGAATTGGATCATCGTCGCACTAGAGCTACACGAAGGGTATTGGTGACGGGCTTCGTAATTTATGCCCACAACCTAGTGAGGAACGATACTTGACTGGACACCCAACACA
The DNA here is from genome assembly GCA_023701765.1 of Hylyphantes graminicola. Classification (NCBI taxonomy): domain Eukaryota; kingdom Metazoa; phylum Arthropoda; class Arachnida; order Araneae; family Linyphiidae; genus Hylyphantes; species Hylyphantes graminicola. Next base: position 11,975,425 of record CM043113.1, read on the forward strand.
ACTTTTAACCCTTTCAGTCCCAGTGATGCCATTTGGCATCATCACTTTCAATATTTTTTTCAAAATGTTTATGCCCCGCTATGACATCCAAACACATATCATTCGATTCTTCACACTTTGTTCTATCAGACAAAATTTTACTTTAATCTCAATAGAAGTCAGAACTACTATTTTTCTTATTTAGAAAATAGTCAACAAGCGTTTCTCCTGATTTTTTATAAGTTCACTTCAGTTCCACATATTTAAAACACAATTTAAACTATTTCGGTTAAAATAATTACCAAATTTTTTTTAATAATATGGTCAGATACCTTAAAATATACAACTCGAAGTGTTTTAAGGTAATATATATATTTTTTATTTTGTTGTTTTCCACAGTTAAAGAATTTTGGCATTGTTTCAAAAACCATATAATAATTTTAAATGGATTTTTTTCCCTTATGGAATTCGTATATTTGACCTAAAATAAGCTTATTTTGTGAATATCAGATGTTTCTGTAGTGTAGTAAATTTTTGGGACTGAAAGGGTTAATGACGACATCGCACGCTGTGTCGACTTGAGTATATTTAAGGCGCACTCCCAATTTTTTGTGGTATTAACCTCTTGCGACATGGCATCCACATTTTGGGGACATTTTTTAAAAAGCTCCCCAGAAACAATTGGCACGTTAGTTAGTTCCGAAATTGACCTTGTCCGATAGAAGATCCAAATATCAGTTTTCAGCCTTTGATTACAGGTATCAGTCATTTATTTCTATAAAAAAAACGAAGTTGAACGAGGGTAAATTTTTTTTCAAACTTTTAAGTTTTTTAGTTTTTAAATTTGAAGGCATTTTGCATTAAAACAATGTTAAAATAATTTGTTAACTACAAATGAGTGATACGGTCTTTTTTGTTACATTTATTACACACAAATTTTTTTAGAGTTTAAATCGTGTCCATAAGTAGGTAACTATAAACATATTTTTTTTCTAATTCTTTGCAAAACATACTTTTTTGCATATATTTGTATGAAAAGTATGTTTAGATTAAGAATATATGTGTATGATTTTGCTAGGGTCTTAAGGTTAAACGTCAGATTTTAGCTTCACTGACCGTTTATAGGTCGGTACACTCTTAAACCGAACAAGCGATTTTAACTCGGTCTGATTGATTTTAACACCTCCAGTTTGGAAAATGCACTTCTCCTTTTGGAGTGGATCCTTTGTGTGTTAAGCCTCCGACAGGATCGAAAATTCACTTCTCCAACTGGAGTGGAATTCACTCATTTGTTTTAAGAGTAGTTATTTTGATAAAGCCCGAAACCTGGGAACTTTCACATGCAGGTTAAGCACCTTATCAACTGGGCTTCCCAGCCATCTGAACCTACGGGACAACTTTCTAGCCTTAAAAAATGACGGTTGCAAGTTGAATTCGGCATTCAGAGCGTTGAAAGAAAAAGTGAAATTAGTTAAAAATTTAAATACTTTAGAAATACTATACAAAAAAAATTACCATCCATTTCAGAATCAATGAATTATGAGTGTTAGAAGTTTGTGCAACAAGGTATAGAAATACCCGTGTTAACCCTTTGAGTCCCAGTGATGCCATTTGGCATCATCACTTACAATATTTTTTTCAAAATGTTTAAGTCCTGTTATGACATCCAAACACGCATCATTCGATTCTTCAAACTTTGTTCTATTAGACAATATTTTACATTAATCTAAATAGAAGTCAGAACTACTATTTTTTTATTCAGAAAATAGCCAACAAGCGTTTCACCTGATTTTTGATAAGTTCACTTCAGTTCCACATATTTAAAACACAATTTAAACTATTTCGGTTAAAATAAATACGAATTTTTTTTAATAATATGGTCAGATACCTTAAATATATATAACTCGAAGTGTTTTTAGGTAATATATAGTTTTTATTTTGTTGTTTTCCACAGTTAAAAATTTTGGCATTATTTCAAAAACCATATAAAAAATTAAAATGAATTTTTTTCTTATGGAACTCTTATATTTGACCTAAAATAAGCTTATTTTGTGAATATCAGAAGTTTCTGTAGAGTAGTAAATTTTTGGGACTGAAAGAGTTAATCAATCCAAATTTATTAATTCGAAAAAATGTATCACAAAATGCTGATCATGTGATAAATAATTAGGGCATCATTTGCAAAAAAACTATTAACTTTTCATCAATAAAACAGTTTCATGATATTCGACCCAATTTAGCACTAACTCTCAAACACTCATTTTTACTACAAAGGAATCTTATGCATAGATGTGTAGTAATTTGGAATTGGCTTTCTGTAGATCACATTCTATTTAGATGTGTGTAACCAAAATAACGTGAAATATTGCCCACGAATAAACATAACAAACGTTTATATTAGATTTCGAAACTTTAAATTTCAGGTAGCTTGTGAAATCCCCGACATTTTTGAGTATAAAATCTGCTTGATTAAGTAAATTTCGTCAATATGTTGTTGATATTACCATTAATTTATTGAGATTATTGATTGCATGATTGATTGAGATTATTGATTGAGATTATTGATTGAGATTATTGATTGCATTTGATCTCACCTCAGAGCATGAAAATATCAAATTCAGGTATTGGTCTAAGTTTAAATAAGCCCTAACCTCGATTTCAAGTAAAAAAATCAGTTTTCCAAAAATCTACACAAAAAAATCTATATAGGGTCTTGGTACAGCTCAAAAGTATTTGGGATGTATTTATAAACTAGAAGCAACCTCGTTATAGGTTCTAAAACTTCTACATTTCTGTAGAATCGGTAAACGAAATAAAATCTGTTTCAAACTGACAATTTAGTTTTAACTTAAAGCATTATTTTATTATCGACATAATATATTTAAAAAATATTTACATTTGTTAAGCTTTAGTTCATAGTTATAAAATATCTCGTAAACTTGTCACCGAAGGAAAAAAAACCTTGCACCAAAGATTGGACAGGAAAATACACGAGAAGCTAAATTAGAAAAATTTATATCACAGAAGTGTCTTCTCTTTTGAAATTGAGCTTGTATTAGGTGAGGTTAAGTTGAATTAACGTCGCACTAGAGCTACACGAGGGCTTCGTAATTTAGATCCACAGTGAAGTGCCGAGAGGACATTTGAGTAGGCACCTAACGCAACTTAATTGGTCTTGGGGATCACTATGCTTATAAAGGTTGCCATAGGACATTAGATATGTATTTAACATAAGATTGGAGCCCGATGGGTTAGGTTAGGTTTGAATTATCGTCGCACTAGAGCTACACGAGGGCTATTGGCACGGGCGTCGTATTTTAGGACCACAGTCAGGTGACGAGCCAACACCTGAATAGGCACCCAACGCAACCGTTAAATGAGCCCGATGGGAAAGACAACTATACAGCATCTGACTTAACCGCAGTATCACGGAAACACCAAATGCAAGTAGTCTAAAAAAATAGGGGTAGATATTATTTAAATTCTCCTGAACTATACTTCTCAGCGCAACAGCCCGTTAGTGGATCAAGGCCAGCCATGCCCATTCCATCTCACGTGACCAAGGGTTCTGGGGTGCTCGGCATATGCCCCGGTAAAGTGGTCAGCCCTCCAGTGGAACCCCCAGTGTTTAGTTCCCAAGCATGCTTGGTATTCCTTTTATCGACCCACTTAAGTGATGAATAACTGAGTCAACCTCGCCCAATCCGGAACTCGATCCCCGGACCTCTGGCGTGGCAATGTGAAGCACTACCGAGCCGCTGGTTAAAATGCTTCCGTTCTAGTTTATGTTTAAGTAAGAGGATCGTGGTTCCCAGTTAAAGCTTAAGATTTTGGTGCACAAAATCATTACACCAATTTTAGAGCTTAGTAAAAGAACATGCCAAGTGATATTTTCGAAAAAGTTGAGATGTGTCAATTAACATTTTGCTAATTTCGTTAATGACATCACGTTTAAACTGTTTCATGTACTTCAAGTTTAGTGTATTTTTTACGGTTTCGCAAGTGCCGTTTTTAACAGATCCGAGTGCAAACGAAAAAAAGATTTCACTAAAGATTGATTATTTACTTAAAAATCTCTACTGAAAACTGGACGGGGAATACTAAATGTATAATAGCAAAATATCTAATCTTATTAAATTGAGCTTTAGTCAGGTCGCCAAACCCCGATTTTTGGCCGAACCCTGCACTGAGAGGTTAAGTTTTTTTTATTGATGATTCTTATAGATTCGAGGGTGTAGATTACGAATCTGGAAGGTACTTTTTTGGTACCCTTGAGCATTTTTAGTTATTCAAGATGGCGTCTCAGCCATCTTGAATTTTATAATCTTAATATTTGACGATCTATTCGACCAAAGTGAACAGTTTTTGTCTTTATAGATGCATTTAATAATGAAGAATCACAATTATCAAGAAAATTTCAAAAATAAAAAATTCAAAATGGCGGAATCCGCCATATTGGATTTTTCAACTTTTAATACTTTCGTTTTATATTTAACCCAACAAAATATTTATATTTTAACTTTATTTTTTATACCTAGTTACTATAGAACATTTCTTTGAAGAAAATATAAGAAATCAAGATGGCGGCATCCGCCATATTGGATTTTTTCACCGTTTATATAAAGCGATCCATAGGTCCTAAATTAAAAATTCTTTTTATTTTAGTTATATCTTAATTTTAGTTTCCATTTCAGTTTTAATGTGTTGATTATGAATCTAGAAGATATTTTTTTGCTAGATTTGAGTATTTTTTTATATTTAAAATGGCGTCTTCCGCCATATTGGATTTTTCTTCCTAATTCAATTTTTCTTGTTCTTTTAGGCCAAAATTAATAATTTTTTCTTTTATAGGTGTATTTTGTCGTAAATAATTACCTAAAAACTCAAAAAATCCAAAAGCAAGATGGCGGCTTCCGCCATCTTGGATTTTTCAACTTCTAATATTCCGTGATCCACTGGCTCGAAGTTAAAAATTCTTTCAGTTTTACTTGTATCTTTTGTTATAAAATGTATTAAAATCATCATAAAGTTTTAGTTAAACACTTAAAAAACCAAATTCAAGATGGCGGCATCCGCCATCTTGGATTTTTCAACTTCTAATATTTCGCGATCCATTGGTGCGAAATTAAAAATTCTTTCAATTTTTTTTGCATATTGTGTTTAAAATACTTTAAAACAATGAATGTTGAAGGAAAAATATTAGATGTTTTCCACCATATTAAAGTAAGTATTTTAAATATTCTGTTATTCAGGCAAAATTACTACTACTACATTTTTTTAAGAGCCATACTCTTATGAAATGCTTCCTCTTTTGAAACAAGATTACTCTTAAGTAATGGAAGGAGGAGTTCATAAATCGAAGTAATGGCTTTGGACTTGCTGAGATCTCGTCTAGCGGTACAATAATAAGAATATGGGATCAAGAGTTAATAAAAATTCAGAAGACTCTGCAAGAAATACTGTATTCAACCAAAAGAAGTGGTAATATATTTATTAGAAAACTAGAGGGATACAATTTCAAGAATAAAAATAAGAAGAAATGTCAAAAGCCCTACCCTAAAACCTAAAGATCTTTCATGTAATCTTGAAAATAAACCGCCTGACTCTTGAATGTTATTTAATATAACAGAGTTACCGCTTAGACTATGATGGAGAAGTTTCTCTTTACAATGCTATCGAGATAAAGATTTGAAATTCTTCAAAAACACTCTCAGAACGTTATCCAGAGTTGAATAAACACTTAAATTGGCCGAAAATATGAATTTCAGATTCAACCAGGAATTGCTGTCAAGTATCAACCCCTGTAGACACGATACCTGATTCTTATCCAGAATACAGATACAACCACGACATCTTTAGCAGAAGCCCAGGGACTCACTAAATGAGCTGGTCAAGAGTTTGCCATTTACTTGGGATCATCAGTTTTGTAGGGTGGCTTTGCAAATCATCATGTTCATAAGTTTTTAAGGTTGTGTGGGGTTAATATTGGGTAGTGGTCTATCCAAAGTTATGCCTAGTGTGTCTGTAGGAGTCCCACGGATGCAGAAAGGGAAGAAGTTTCCAAAACTTCAGGACATCAAGAATGCTTGACAAAATAAGTGTGCGGGATTTATATGAGGAATCTCAGCCAAACTGCAGCGGAAATCTTCGGTCAGTTTTAAAAATAAAGGGTGCTAATTGCAACACTAGTAGAGTATCGATGAACTGTTTATTGAAACCAGTTTTCTTCAAGGATGTGGGAACTGGAAGGGCAGGATATTGGTCCTTTCATAATGAAGTTGCTCGCCAATTCTACTTCTACCCTATTTATTTACATCTGGTCATCAAAACTATGAACGATATGCATTATTTTATTGAAGAGAAGTGAAAAAAATACCCGAAAATGTGTTAAAGAACTTTTTAAAACTCGGATCACGTTATGCGACACATGCCGGAGTTTGGAATGAATTAATAGTGGATTGAAACTACATAAAAGCATAGGCCATTGCCCAAAAAAGATTGTCAGAATAACTTTAAAGCCAGCAACTCTAAGGGACATGGCAACTCTAAGCAACTCGGTCCTTGAGTTTACATATTTGTACTCAGTTAGAAGCATGGCGATAATTCTGTAATAAAAATATACCTAACATAGATTTTTTTTTTAAATTTCGAGCTAATAGATCGCCTAATACTAACGTTAAAAAAAACTAATAATGAGAAAGATTCCATCTTGAATGGCCATAAATTCAGATATTTTGCAGTTGTGGTCCCCATTTATGTAGTTTAAACCATTTGTTACTAAAAAAATAGAACTAAAGAAAAAAGAATTTTTAACTTCGAGCCAGTGGATCACGAAATATTAGAAGATAAAAAATCCAAGATGGCGGATGCCGCCATCTTGAATTTAGTCTTTTAAGTGTTTAACTATAACTTTATGATGATTTTAATGCATTTTATAATAAAATATACAAGTAAAACTGAAAGAATTTTTAACTTCGAGCTAGTGAATCACGAAATATTAGAAGGTGAAAAATCCAAGATGGCGGAAGCCGCCATCCTGATTTTGGATTTTTTGAGTTTTTAAGTAATTACTTACGACAAAATGCATCTATAAAAGAAAAAATTATTAATTTTGGCCTAAAAGAACCCGAAAAATTGAATTAGAAAAGACGCCATTTTAAATATAAAAAAAATACTCAAATCTAGCGAAAAAATATCTTCTAGATTCATAATCAACACATTAAAACTGAAATGGAAACTAAAATTAAGATATAACTAAAATAAAAAGAATTTTTAATTTAGGACCTATGGATCACTTTATATAAATGGTGAAAAAATCCAATATGGCGGATGCCGCCATCTTGATTTCTTATATTTTTCTTCAAAGTAATGTTCTATAGTAACTAGGTATAAAAAATAAAGTTAAAATATAAATATTTTGTTGGGTTAAATATAAAACGAAAGTATTAAAAGTGGAAAAATCCAATATGGCGGATTCCGCCATTTTGAATTTTTTATTTTTGAAATTTTCTTGATAATTGTGATTCTTTATTATTAAATGCATCTATAAAGACAAAAACTGTTCACTTTGGTCGAATAGATCGTCAAATATTACGATTATAAAATTCAAGATGGCGGAGACGCCATCTTGAATAACTAAAAATGCTCAAGGGTACCAAAAAAGTACCTTCCAGATTCGTAATCTACACCCTCGAATCTATAAGAATCATCAATAAAAAAAACTTAACCTCTCAGTGCAGGGTTCCCCCCCTTGGCGACCTGACTACTTGGGGTGGTTTCTACAGAAAGATATTAGGAATTTATTTGAAATAAAGGTTGAAGCGTGATGGGAAGGACAACTATTACAGCACCTGACTTTACCGCAGTATCACGGGAACATCAGATACAAGTATAGTTGTAAAATATCTTATTAAATTGAGCTGGGGGGGGGGGGGGGTTCCGAAGATAGATATTAGGAATGTATTTGAAGTAAGGTTGAAGAGTGATGGGAAGGAAAAAGACAACTGTAGTAAAAGACAACCTGAAGTAAAAGACAACTATACAGCATGAGACTTAACCGCAGTATCACGGAAACATCAAATGCCAAGTATAGTAGAACACAATAGCCTGCAGAAAAGACAACTATACAGCATGAGACTTAGCCGCAGTATAGCGGAAACATCAAATGCCAAGTATAGTATAACACAATAGTCCATAGAAAAGACAACTACAGCAAGAGACTTAACCGCAGTATCACGGAAACATCAAAGGCCAAGTATAGTAGAACACAATAGCCTATAGAAAAGACAACTACAGCAAGAGACTTAACCGCAGTATCGCGGAAACATCAAATGCCAAGTATAGTAGAAAACAATAACAAACAAACACATAAGGATTGATTTTTCAAATGCTTCAATTCCATTATAACTTTGATGAAAAACACCTTGTTTCTACTGTTCCAAATACGTCCCATAAGTTCTTTATGTGGCAACCTCCACAAACTCAATTTTTAATATTTTACATTTTATATTTTGCATCCTCGCCCGTTCTTCTAGGAGATTTTAATTGAAGAGATTAGTGAAAGAGCGTTCAGGAAATTAAAAGTTAAAAAGGAGAAAATAAGCTTTAAAGATTTCAGTTTGCATCTAAATCAAGTGAAAAACGTTACTTGTAAACGGATTTTTTTTTAATTATCTTTAAGTTCATGAAAAGTAGGAATTTTTTTTACCTTAAAATGATTGAATAATAAGTTCGTTGACACTAAAATCTTTTTTCAAGAATGTCACTTTCCACTTTCTTGATGGATTAAGCTTTTCAATTAACCTTTAGGGCAAGAGATTTTTTCACACTGGAACTTTAGTATAACTAAATTTTAAAATAGTTCATTAAAGTCTAACCATGCGAACTGTTTTATTGGAATCGATCCAGTGGTAGTACTTTGCATTGCCGTGCCACAGGTCAGGGGTTCGAATCTCGTATAGGGCGAGGGTCATTCAACCGTTCATACCTTAAGTGGGTCGATAAAATGAGGACCAAGTTTGCTTGGGAACTAAACACTAGGGGCCCCGCGTGAGGTTGACCACCTAACCTGGACATATGCCAAGTACCCCTGAGCCCTTGGTCAAGAAAGCTGAATTAGACACGGCAGGCCTTGGCCCAGTAATTGGGCTGCTGCACAGAGGAGTTTAGTTTGTTTTAGTTCATTAATGGAATTATGTAAAAATTAAATTGTTAGTTTGAAACCGATATTTAATTTATTTTACCAATTTCAACCAAATACATAATTTTAAAAAATGTTCTATGACCCAGATGATGAATTATTTTTTAGAAATATAAAAATTGAATATTTGATCAAAAAAAAACAGGGCTGAGGCGCATTGAAACTTAGACTGTTAAAGTTTTGGCTACAATCATTTATTGTAACTGTTGTTCGCCTCGCCTGTTATTAAAAAAAATTGCTCACTAGAAGACATTATTCGAAGTATTTATTTCATGGAACTGTTTCAAAAGATATATTACCATTTAATTATAAACTATATTGGTATTTAAATCGACAGAATCGAAGAAAAAATACGTTTCTAACTACATAACTGCTAATAAAAATACTTTACTTTTATTTTACATATCGCAGCAAAAGAAGCTAAGCGTCTATCCTGCCTAAAATTTTAACTTATAGATTCCAAAACTGCAAATATTGATTGAATTTTTCGAGCGAGTTCAATTACATTCTTTATTATTCTCAAAATATATATGCAGTTCCGAAATTAAATGGTTAATTGTGGGAATATAAACGATGTGCGATTAGACCAGGATCTACTTTTGAAAGCAAATTCCAAACAACAAAGAACACATATTCCAGAAGCGGGATTCGAACCAAGGACAATCACTCAGTCAACTACACGACAAGTTATATAATGTACCTAGAATATGGTTAGTATATACATATATTTATTCTAATTAGTGTTGTGCATTTTCAATTAATTTGTCAATATCTTGTTAAATGACTAAAAAGGCTATTACGATTAAATTAATCGGATTCGAACTTAAAATTGCACCTTGCATTTAAATTAATATCGTATGTCAATTGTAACTCACAATTAAAATAATTGCAACTTTTCTAATTGTTTTATGAAGCAGTTAAAAATAACAATTAACTTGATGTATTAAAATGTAATAAGGATTTAGGAAAATTAAGCTGTAAGTCGAGACTTAAGACAATAAAAACAAGGTTCATTATTATTTTAAATTAAAATTAACAAAAAAATTGAAAATTAATTGTTACTACTACAGTTAACCATAAAACGATTGTTTAATGCAATTTCCACAATTACAATTGATGAATTATTAGTTGTGGTTACATTTACCAATTAATTAATTGTTAATCTTCAATTGTTCTTGCAATTAAATTTTGCCCAGCGCTGGTTATAATATTCTGGTTAACACATTACGAATCGACTTTGGGCGGGAGGTCATCAAATCGGGACTAAATTGCCTCGAGAAGAAAAAGGAAGCAGCCACCAACTCAACAAAACTACCAGTTGTTGAAACTTGCTCCCTGCATAAGAATAGGTCTATATTGTGCGACTAACTTTGAATTATGTCAACCATAAAATAGTTATTTCAGAATTTATTCGTCTCAGTGGACCCCTTACTACCCCGAATGCATCCATGTAACAGGCTTAGCAGGATACTTGTGGTTTAAAAGGATGATATAAGGCTTAATCTCTCGATTATTTCCATATAATCACGAAGATATTCGAGATTATTATATACTTCTTGAAAACTTTGCTTCAACCATCTCGTTTCATGAGTTACGTTAGTTTTGAAAATTAATTGAACATAAGTGCTTTGGTTTCGCAAGATTCAAATTGGTTTTTAAAAAAATTGCATGTTTATTTTTTAATAACATTGTCATGAGTATTTTAGATTAAGAAATTTAGCCATTATTATTGAAAATTTAAACATATTTTAGTTAAAAATATTTTTCCTATGTCATTATAACATTGCAAAAAATATTGATTTGTTAATGGGGTTATTCCACGTCAGACCTGGTAACAGTACTACGTACTTGATTTTATTTTTCTTGAATTACTTTTGCTCTGGTATTCGAAAGTGATTTTTAAGAATATTTTAGATTTATTTTTTAAATGCCCACTTGTTGGTTGTTTTAATAATTTATTAAAGAAAAGGTATTCTATTCGATTTCCGCATTCTATTCGTCAATTGAAACCGCAACAACCAATGAAATCGCAGTATTGAAAACGCAACACAAGAAATATTCCCATTAGAAGTTTAAAACTTATTTCTTCTCGTGCTTGATATAGTTTTTATTAAGCTGAAGGGAAAACTAAAAGGTGTAGCGACGGATAAAACAGTAGGAAGCTCTTTTTTTTGCACTTATGCTTAAGAGCAACTTTTTCAAACTATTTTATTAAAAGCGTGACTTTGCACGCGATTGATTTTAATTTGAGCGATAATTTCTGCGGGATTATAAGAAACATGTTTGACGAATTTGAAAAAAAAAACCGAACTTATTTGATCAAAAGGGGTTTTTTAAGTAACGCCGCATGTTTCAAAGTTACGTTAGAAGATTTAATTAAATTAAGACCATTGATTTGTAAAAGTAGTGTTTGTTCACGGTATTATAATAATTTGACCATACGACTTTAAAAATAAATTGAATCTGCGGAAAATTAAACTAAAATTATCAACCAATGCTTGGTTTAAGTAATTCTTTATCTCGTAACATTAATTTTGAATTAGAACTGAACTCTGTTCCAGAAAGTTATGAGCTATTCATGATATTGAGGAAGCGCAGAAACGGTGATAAACAGTTAATGAGCATAAATATTTGCTTCTATGATAAAATATGAAAGGAACGTGTTTTTGTTTTTCAGTCTGCTTTGTGGTATATAACCAAAAAATACAGTAATAGAGCCCTATGGCTTATTTTCAAACGTTAATTAACAAAAATAACTTTTAAACTTGGGAAATAAATGCATATCAATACTTTTATTGAGTTAAATTTGCAAGGGTGGTTGAGAATGAAAGCCGAGATGAATGAGCTTGGATATGAAAAATTTACTTTGAAAATATATAGTATTTACATACATGAGAGAGAAATTAGATCTATGGCAATATTTATTTATCCGACGTTTTTAAAATAACGTAAAAATGGTAACTGTGGCATCCGACTTAACCGCAGTAACACGGGAACATCGAATGCAGGTATTGTTACCAAAAAAATAGTTTAACTTGAGAAATAAATGCATATAAATACTTTTATTGAGTTAAATCCGCAAAGAGGGTTGAGAAAGGCTATTTCGCATTATTAACGAGAAAAAATTGCGCGTGTTTTTATAATATTTTCTCTTTTACCACTTGGATATGAAAAACTTACCTTGAAAGTAAATGCATGAAATTGGATAAATAAATCTTGCCGTATAGATCTGATGTTTTTTTAGAATAACGTAAAAATGGTAACTATAGCATCCGACTTAACCGCAGTAACACGGGAACATCGAATAGAGGTATTGTTACCAAAAAAAAATGTGTTGACAGCTCCGAAATGCTTCAACTCCACCCCTAAGTAAAATAAACGTATCACTGAAGTTTGGGTTATTCTAATTGAAAATTTAGTGAAATGAAATAATGCATTATATATCCGAAAAAACTACAAAAATCAAAGTATTGAATCTGAACTAAATACGCGTATACTAATGAGATAAATATTTACTCATTTGCAGATGAAAACAAATATATTTATATCAGTAACTGTTTCATAACCGCTTCCATCACAAGATTTATACATCTCAGAATCCAATATCCAAGCACAGAGCATTTCGTTATAATTAAAATTTTTAGTGAAACATTTGACTGTTTTAAGAAATTTTTAATTGTGTTAGTTGCATTTGCAGTTTGAAGTAAGCATTAAAAACGAGTCGGTAGGTTTAAGGGCATTTATTTTTTCGATTTAACATTAGTTATCTTTAAATCAAATTTTAAAAAAATTATTGAATAAAATGCAGGATGTTTTAAGAAATAAAAAGTTTGACCTTGTGTTTATTTTTTGACTACATGAAGACTAATTATACCGGGTCCTATTGCTTAAAGTGCTTTTTGTACGATTACGAAAATCAAAGCTTGAATGGAATTCGAACTAAGAAAAATTATAAAAGCGAGTTAGAAACCCTACAGCTAGCTACCAATGGGAATGTTTCGGATGATGTAACTAACTTGTTTCCATTTGTATTTTTTGCTGGATTTCATTGGTTACTTCGGTTTCACGTACTGCGATTTTATTGGTCGTTTCGGTTCCACGCACTGCGATTTTATAGGTTGCTTCGGTTTCACGTACTGTGATTTTATTGGTTGCTTCAGTTTCATTCTCAAAATAACAGATATTGATGACAATATTTTTTTAATGCAAGCTTTAACAAATGCTTTGAACAACCAATAGCAAAGCAAAAAGTTATCATTAAAAAAACTAATAAGTAAAATATTCTTAGAGAATTCATTTTCGAACACCAAAATAGAAAATTACAGACAACAAATGAAAACAAACCGTTGGAGCCGTTGCCATCCACGTCGTGAAACAACCCCATTATATCTAGGCGAATAATGCTAACCACAATATTGTTATTTCTGAATGTATTCGCTTCAGTGATACCTCTTATACTGCTTAGTGTATCTCTATTAGGCTTAGCGAACTACTTATAGAGTTAAGGATGAGTTTCATCTTTTACGCTATTCTTCCATGAAACTTCTGACTGTGTTTGGAGGATTATTCATCTTGAAAACTTAGATTTTGTTCTATCAAATTGGTTTTATAATGGTTACCTTAACATCTTGCAAGTCCCCATTTGAGAGACATTTTTTAAACCTCCCCACAAGCAATTAACACGTTAATTAGTTCCAAAATTGACCAGGTCCGATAGAAGATCCAAATTTTTTTTTAGCCTTTGGTTACATGTATCAGTCATTTATTTCTATAAAAAAAGGAAGTTGAATGAGGGTCAATACGATATTAGAGCTCTTAAAAAAATTTAATTTTTCTCCGAATTTTTCAAAAAGTTCTTTTAGTTGTTAATTTTAAAGGCGCCCTTTGCATTAAAAACAATGTTAAAATAATCTGTTAGCTACAATTTAGATTTAAGGCGTGTCCTAAGTACTATTAAACAAAATTCTTTGAAACACATACTTTAGCATATATTTGCATGAGAAGTATGTTTAGATTGAATATACGTGTAAGTTTTTGTTCGGATCTTAAGAGGTTAAATCTTAAAAACAAAATTAATATTTTTGTATATATATATAAGTTCATGTGTATATGTCTCAAGTTCAGGTGTACTATTAATTTTTTAAAAGCTAATTTTTAATAAACTTATTTATTTTAAACCATTATAGCATTTATCTAATCATTTTCAATGTATATCGGGAATTTCTTTTATCTAATATTTCATGCACAAATTATATAATTTTGGAAAAATTGCCCGTTTAATTTTAATATTTAAATAAAATGAACACTATTAGCAAAAAAAATTTCTACAAGCTTTTTCTAAGTTGCAGAGCAAATTTAATCGGAGCAACAATTTAGCTTTAAATATACATGCGTTATATTCTTTCACACGTTTTATTTTGTGTTTAAAACCATAAATTTCACAATCCTCTTAGAAAGAAACAATTCAACTTATTTAAGATTTTCAAAACAAACTCAAATTTGTGTTGGCACATGGGTAATACAAAAGAAAGCAATAACAAATGAGAAGTTTTGAAGTAATCTTCATAAATTTAATGAATAAAATAGGAAAAAGATCACATTTATTGACTGAAATTTTACTGGCTTTTTTTTTACATGATATTCAAGTTTATCGGCGGATAACGTAAGGCCCCTGTTTCAGTCCTTCAATCTTAGATGGATGACGTCTCTGGTTTCGACCTGGCTCATGTATTTTGAAAATATTAATTAAAATCAAATGTGAAAAAACAAAGCCTCAGATGAACATATAGGTATTAAAGGGAATCTATGTTAAAGCATTTGAATTTATGCGGGTAGTATAAGTTGGTCTTTCACGATCCAGACAGACCCTGTATTTTATTATAGAAAAGGCAAGAAAAAGTAATGTTAATGGTACCCATAGCATCAGACTTAACCGCAGTAACACGGGAACATGAAATGCATGTGTGGTCGCCAAAAAAACATGTTTCAATAGCTTCAAAATGCTTCAACTCTTGCCTTAAAAAATGTTAATGTATCACTGAAGTTTGCCATGTTTTAAATGAAAATTTAGAGTCTGCCTGCAGAAAGACCTACTTATACTGCCCTCAGAAATTCATTCTTTTATAATTAAAATTAATAAGCTAAGGCGCTCACGTAGGTAGTAAAGAGAACCTATGCTAAAAAAATTAGAGTTTCTGAGGCAGTATAAGCAAGTCTTTCACGATCCAGGCTGACTTATTATAATAAATAAGGGGAAAATTGTAGTGCGAATGGTAACCACTGCATCAGACTTAACCGCAGTAACACGGGAACATCAAATGCATGTGTGGTCGCCAAACAAATGTTTTAATAGATTCAAAATGCTTCAACTTTACCACAATATCTCTGAAGTTTGTCATGTTTGAACTGAAAATTTTAGATTAAGAAATTTTTTCTATAACAAAATAAAGAGTATATCTGTAGATCGTAAAAGACGTACTTATACTGCCCTCTGAAATTCAAAAATTTTAAATATAGATTTCCTTTATTACACCTACGTGTGCACCCGGGGCTTTTTTTTCATATGATTTTTTTTCAAGTAATATTAATATTTTTATTACAAATGGAATGGGCCAAAACAAGGGCTTGACGTCATCCGCCGATAAACGTGATAATCCCTTAGAAGATTCGTTAAAAAAGTTACTAAATATCTTTTATCTTCTATTTCTTTATTCATTAATATTTTTAAATATTGTTTTACAAAAGTTGCAAAAGTTCATTTATTTTTGTTTTTTGTATTTCGCATGCCCCAATACGAATTCGAAATTGTTTTTTTTAACACGTAGGCATACCTAATAAAACAAAAAGTTTTTTTAATAAGTAAACGTGTTCCTAGCAAGGCGAGGCCACAAAGCTGGTATTATATATCCGAAAGATAATATAATCAAAATTAAGTCTAAGGTGCTCACGTAGGCAGCAAGTATTTCACAATCCAGACTGACTTATAATAGACAAGGGGAAAATTATAGTGCGACTGGTAACCACTGCAACAGACTTAACCGCAGTAACACGGGAACATCAAATGCAAGCACGGTCGCCAAAAAAAAGTTGTAATTTTTTCAAAATGCTTCAACTCTACTCTTAATAAATTGTATGTATCACTGAAGTTTGTTATACATATTTCAACTGGAAATTTAGGTTAAGAAATGTGGTCTATAACAAAATAAAGAATATGTCTGTAGATCGTAAAAGACCTACTCATACTGCAATCATAAATTCAGAATTTTTAAACATGGATTTCTTTTATTACATACGTGTTCACCGGAGGCTGTTTTTTTTTCATACGATTTTTAAGTATTATTAATATTTCCAATACAAATGGATTGGGCCAAAACATGGGCTTGACGTCATCCGCCGATAAACGTGAAAATCCAGTAAGCTTCGTCAAAAAAAATTACTGAATATCTTTTATCTTCTATTTTTTTTATTTTTCAATATTTTTAAATATTTTAGTTACAAAAGTTCTCATTTGTTATTGTTTTCTTTTGTATTTAGCACGCCTTAATACGAATTCGATATTGTTTTTTAAATTTTGCGTGCCTCTTAAAATTGGCATGCCTCTTAAAAAAATTTATGAAGTTAACGGGTACCAAGCAAAGCGGGACCATAAAAGCTGGTATTATATATCCAAAAAACCTACAAAAATAAAGTTTATTTAATTAGATCTTAGTAAATTAATCTCGTAAGACCCGAGCAAAATAGAAATAAATGACTGATACTTGTAGTCAAAGGCTAAAAACTTGTATCTGGATCTTCTTGTATCTTACCAGGTCAATTTCGGAACCAATTAACATGTTAATTGTTTGTGGGGAGGTTTTAAAAAATGTCCCCAAATCGGGTGAGGACCTTTAACCCTCTAATGCATACTGTTACCGTTTGGTAGCAAGTTACATAATCCACTTTATTCTATTAAAGTAGACCTCCCTCTCGACAAATTTGTATTTTTTTCATCTATTACATTCCATTTTGAAGTTTTAGGTAATGATAACCCTCATAGATGACAGTAGTAAAAGTATTCAAAATTAAAGAGTGAGGTTATTAACTGTTGCGAAATTACGTTTTTGGCAGTATTCAAAGAATAATATTAATACTAAATACAAATAAATTGTTTTGAAAAATTAATTGTAGTTAAAGAGGGTTATTTTGTAATATATTTAGTAGTTTTCTAGTCATTCTTATCAAAATTGGTATTTTGTAATATGGAAAAAAAATACAAATTGAAATTATTTAAATTCTAATGCAGTTAATTTTTTTTCAGTATTTTTCCCATAATGTATGAGTATTAAAGATTCATATATATTTTTTTCGGGATGAAAAAAAATTCATGCATTAGAGGGTTAATGAATTAGGAAAAAGTTGGAAAATATCATTTTTTTAAAAGATGAAATTTATTAAGTAATTTTTTAACGACTCTTGTTCCTGGATATCACGTTTATTGCGGATGACGTCAAGCACCTGTTTTGGTCCATCACTCCTAGATGGATGGCGTTTCCTGTTTCTGACCATCCCCACTGTTTTGAAAATATATTTTATGTTAGACTTATTAATTTTAATTATAAATTTAAGGCGCTCACGTAGGAAGTAAAGAGAATCTATATTAAAACATTAGAGTTTCTGAGACAGTATAAGCAAGTCTTTCACGATCCAGACTGACTTATTGTAGATAAGGGGAAAAATCTAAAAATGGAATGGTAACCACTGCATCAGACTTAACCGCAGTAACACGGAAACATCAAATGCATATGTGGTCGCCAAGAAATGTTTTAATAGCTTCAAAATGTTTCAACTCTACCCTTAATAAAATTAATGTATCACTGAAGTTTGTCATGTTTTAACTGAAAATTTAGTTAAAGAAATTTTGTCTGTAACAAAGTAAAGAGTTCGTCGGTAGATCGTAGAAGACCTACTGCCGTCAGAAATTCAAAATTTTTAAATATAGATTTTCTTTATTACCTACGTGTGTACCCAAGGCTTTGTTTTTTTCATCCGATTGATTTTTTTAAGTAGAATATTTATATTTTTAATAATAATGGACTGGGCTAAAACACGGGCTTGACGTCAGCCGCCGATAAACGTGAAAATCAAGTAAAAATATTAGTCAAAAAAATTACTAAATCTCTTATTTCTTTATTTTTTTTTATTCATTAATATTTTTAGATATTATTTTGGTTACAAAAATTTTCATTTGTTATTGTTTTATTTTGTATTTCGCATGCCCCAATACGAAATCGATATTGTTTTTGAAATTTTTGATAAGTAAACCGAGTCTTAAAAAAATCTATTAAGTTAACTGATTCCTAGCAGGGCGGGACCATAAAGCTGGTATATCCAAAAAAAAAAAAAAACTACAAAAATAAAGTTTACTCAATTCGATCTTAGTAATAGGTTTATATCAATAACTGTTTTTGGAATCGCTTTAACCAAAAGATTTCTACAACTCAGAATCCAATACCCAAGCTCAGCATTTCGTTGTAGTGCAAATTTTATTTCAAAAATTGGTTAATTTTATCCATTAGATTTTAAGACATCTTTGATATCAATGTATATGCAGCTCAAAGTATACGTACAAACGAGGCAGTAGGTACAAGGACAATTAGTTTCAATATTAACTTACATTATTTGGAACAGTTTTTTTATTGAATAAAATGTCTGCATCAAATACCAAACAATTTTTAGATAATCTTTCTTGTAGATAATTTATGTTGCTTAAACTTAAGAAATTTTACCATTTTTGCCTATACAATTAAATTTTTAAACATAAACCGCGTTCATAAAAGAAATCATAATTTCAATGTCTAATTTTTAGCTTTATTTTAATTAAAATTTTGGATTAGCTTCTTTATAAAAATATTTTTAGTTAATCAATAATACTTAAATTATAAGTATTTACGAAAAGTGTAACTTAAAATAAAGTATTTTTATTATCCCATTTCTTAAAATAGCTATAAAACTCTGAAAAATGTGTTATTTTGAATATTTATAAAGGAATTTATATCTTTAAAATAATCTTCAGTAATTCAATCACAATATTTAGTCAATAGAAAAATTTGAAAATAGAGAGTTAATAATTGCTTCGTTCATTAGTTTTTTGTAATATTCAAGCGAAAAATTTAGGAGCGGTCTATGATAAAACAGTGGGTAGAAGCAATTTTTTTGCACCTGTGCTTATTGGTACATTTTGCATACTGGTTTCTTACAGATGTATGAATTTAAAAGTGAATTTTTTTACGAGAATTGTAAGCAACGGGTTCAAAGTATTTTAAATAAAAATTAAATTTAAAGTTTTTTTTCTAGTAAAAGTAGCAATTTTGAAAGTTATAGCAAAAGATTTAGTTAGAACTATTGTCGTAAAAGCAGTTTTTTTTTCATGGTCTTTTATTTAAAAAAAAATGGCTTACGACTGTAAAAATAAATGAATTCTGCGAAAAATTAAAATTGCCAATCAATATTTGATATAATTTCTTTTATATGATAGAACTTATTATCTAGGGAATCGAACGTTGTTCCAGAAATTTACGATATTCCTAAATTAGAGGCGTGTTGAAACGGTTCTAAATTCAGTTATTTTGGCGATGCCCGGACCCGAACCCGGGAACTTCCGCATGCTAGGCGAATGCCTAACAAACTGGGCTCCCTAGCCACCAGAAACGGTTCGAAACAGTTAATGAATATAAACATTAGTTGCGATAGAAAAAAAAATTATACGAAATTTGTAATGCTTTATTTTGTAGTCTGACTTTTGGTTTATAATCAGAAAAATACAAAAAATTAATCCTATTTTTTAAGAACGTTTATTACGAATAGTTTATAAAAGTAAGGTCTTTAATTTGAGAAAAAAAATGCGTATATTTTCATTGAGTTAAAGATGCAAAGGGTTTGAAAAAAATACATTAGGTTTTTACATTATGAATGGGAGATAATTGTCTTGTGACTTGAAGTAAAAAAATACATCAAAATATGGCATTCATGTACATGAAATTGGATAAATAAATTCCCGAGAAGGAATATAATATGCCCTCTAATATATTTGGAACTATATATATATATGGTTCCTCCTTGCTGGGAACATGTTCACTTAATAGAAAATTAGTTTCTTTTTAGGAGGCATGCCTACTTATCAAAATTTTCAAAACAAAATTGATTACGTGTTGGCGCATGTGCAATGCAAAAGCAAACAATTACAAATTAACTTATGTTTCAAGAATTTAATGGATTAAAAATAGACATAATATAAATTTAGCAAAAACGATAACATTTATTTTACGTATTTTTAACGGCTCTTCTAAGTGGATTTTCGCGTTTTCGCGGATGATTTCAAGCCCTTGTTACGGTCCCTCACTCTTTAATGAATGGCGTCAGCTGTTTCGACGTGGCCCATGTGTTTTTAAAATGTTAATATTAGTAATAAATCAATTATGAAAAAAGAAATTTTATTGAATAAGCTTCAGATTCCCATATAGGAATTAAATGGAATCTATATTAAAAATTTAGAATTACTGAGGGCAGTATAAGCAGATCTTTCACGCTCCAAAGACACTATTTTACTATTATAGATAAGGGAAAAATCGTAATGTTAATGGTAACCACTGCATCAGACTTAACCGCAGTAACACGGGAACATCAAATGCATGTGCGGTCGCCAAAAAAACGTGTTTCAATAGCTTCAAAATGCTTCAACTCTACCCTTAATAAATTTAATACATCACTGAAGTTTTTCATGTTTGAAATGTAAATTTAGATAAAAAGAAATTTGTCTGTAATAATAAAATAAAAGGGTCTGTGGATCTACTTATATTGCCCTCAGAAATTCGAAACCATTAATATTGATTCCCTTTAATACTTACGTATGAACCCGAGTGTGTTTTTAACCCTTTCAGGCCCAGTGATGCCATTTGGCATCATCACTTTCAATATTTTTTTCAAAATGTTTATGCCCCGCTATGACATCTATAGACACATCATTCGATTCTTCACACTTTGTTCTATCAGACAAAATTTTACTTTTATCTCAATAGAAGTCAGAACTACTATTTTTTTTATTTAGAAAATAGTCAAAAAGCGTTTCTCCTGAATTTTGATAAGTTCACTTCAGTTTCACATATTTAAAACACAATTTAAGCTATTTCGGTTAAAGTAATTACTAAATTTTTTTAATAATATGGTCAGATACCTTAAAATATACAACTCGAAGTGTTTTTAGGTAATATATATTTTTTTATTTTGTTGTTTTCCACAGTTAAAGAATTTTGGCATCGTTTCAAAAACCATATAAAAAATTTAAATGGATTTTTTTTCTTATGGAATTCGTATATTTGACCTAAAATAAGCTTATTTTGTGAATATCAGATGTTTCTGAAGTGTAGTAAATTTTTGGGACTGAAAGGGTTAAATTGTATTAATATTTTTTAATTCAAACGGGCAGATCAAGACAAGGGCTTGACGTCATCCACCTATAAACGTGAAAATGCCGCAAGAGCTGTCAAAATTACTAAAAAATTTAATTTTTCTTATCGATTTATTATTCATTGAATCCTTTAACTATTACTTTAAAAAGTTTTTTATTTGCTACAGTTCAATTTAATTGCGCATGCGCCAACATGAAATCAGTTTTGAGTACTTTGTTGCGAAATTTTTAATAAGTAGGCACTTCTTAAGACCTCGGCAAAATCACGTATTCTTCATCTAAACAATCTAAACATACTTTTCATACGAATATATATTGAAAAGTGTGTTGTGCAAAGTAATTTTTTTTAAAAGTATGCTTAATAGTTACTGAGAGGCTCTAAAAAGCTCTAAAAATAAAAAATTTGTGCTATAAATGCAAAAAAGCATATAATTTATTTGTAGTTAACAGTCCTTTTAATATGCAAAATGCCTTTAAAAAATTAATTACTAAAAGAACTTTTTGTACATTTTAAAGAAACTAGTTAAGTTATTTTGTTAAGAACTCTAATATCGTATTGATCCGTTCGACTTTGGTTTTTTTTATAGAAAAAATTGACAAGATACATGCAATCAAAGGCTGAAAACTGATTTTCGTATCTTCTAATTGGCCAGGCCAATTTCTAAACTAATTTACGTGTTAATTGTTTGTGGAGAGGTTTTTAAAAATGTCCCCGAATGGGGACCCCAGGTCGCAAAACACTAAAACGAAACAAGGTTTCTATTAAGTTAACGGGTTCCTCGCAAGGCAGGGCATACCCAGCCAGTATTACATATACAAAAAACTTATAAAAGTAAAGTATTTAATTAGATCTCTATGCGCATATTAATGAGATAAATATTTACTTAATTATTGAATAAATAAAATAGGTTTGCATCAGTAACTGTCTTTTAGAACCGCTGTCGCCATAAGGTTTATACACCTCAGAATCCAATATGTAAGCACTGAATTTCCTTCCAGTGCATATTTTTATTGCAAAAATTGGCTATTTAATGTATTCGATGCATTTACAGTTTGAATCATACGTACAAAAAAGGTAGGTTTATAGGTAATTAGTATTGATTGAATAAAGTAGCAGGCTGTTTTTGAGAACAAAAAGCTTGACCATGGATTGTTTTATGGCTACATGACGACTTATTATACAGGCTACTACTGCTTTCAGCCATTCTGAGCAAATCCCTGCTAGAATGGAATTCGAACAAGGATAAACTATAAAAGCTAGTCGGAAACCTTAGCCTTCGACTGACTAATTATACCTAGACAAATAATGGTATCCACAACATTGTAATTTCTCAATTTTTTCGCTTCAGTGGAATCTTACACTGCTGAGTGCATCTCCATAATCAGGCTTAGCAAACTACAAATGGCGTCCCAGACGAAGATTAGGTTTCATCTTTTACGCTATTCTTCCATATAAATTATAACGACAATGGTTGAAGACATTTCTCTGAAGCTTATTTTAATTGAACAGGTTCTACAGTGATTAAATTAAGTTAAAAATATTATTTCCTTTTTAAAAAAATTAGGTTTTATAGCTTAAAAATTGAAGTTTATAACTATGTATCTGAGAAGTTCAAGTGTACTATTTGTGTTAATTTCCTAAAAGCTATTTCGAATAAAAACAGTTATTTATTTTAGTATAAACTTATTCAATTAGTTTAAAATTTCATGTACAAATGTAAATAATTTGGAAAATAACCCTTTCGAACTCAATTATAATTGTGTTCAAAATTTAAGTTAACATTATAAGCTGCTTCTTAGTTATAAAAAATTAATCACACGAAAGTTTTTAAGGCAAATTTTTCAAAGGTTTTTTTTATAATATTTAATCTTTAGATTTATATTTTTACTTTTAAAAAATTGAAGTCAAAAATGAAAAAAAAACAGCCTTAAGAGCACACGTAGGTATTAAATGGTATCTATATTAAAAATTTTGAATTACTGAGGGCAATACAAGTAGATCAACCGACAAAAGACTTATCATTGTAGACAAGATTTCTTTTTATCTAAATTTTAAGTTCAAACATTACAAACTTCAATGATACATTAAATTTATTAAGGGTAAAGTTAAAGCGCTATCTGAGAGCAGTAAAAGTAGGTCCTTCACGACCCAGACACTATTTTATTATTGTAAATAATTGGAAAAATCGTAATGTAAATGGTAACCATAGCATCAGACTTAACCGCAGTAACACGGGAACATCGAATGCATGTGGTCACCAAAAAACAGATTTAATAGCTTCGAAATGGTTCAACTAACCTAAATAAAAAATATTGTATCACTGAAATTTTTTATATTTTAACTGAAAATCTAGATAAAAGGAAAACATGTCTGTAATAATAAAATACAGAGTCTTTCTGTCATCAGTTCATGAAAGACCTTACACTAGCCTCAGAAATTCGAAATTTTTCAAGTAGATTCCCTGTAAAACCTTCGGGTGCACCCCAGGTTCTCTTATAATAATTAATATATTTTTTAATAAAATGGCCCGGGCCTAAACATGGACTTGACGTCATGACGATAAAAGTGGAAATCCCATAAAAAGAACGGTTTAAAAACTTACTAAATAAATTTCATCTTGTTTCTCTTTTTAATTATTATTTTTTTTAAATATTACTTATTTTTTATATTACTTATTTATATATTTTTAACTTACTTTACACTATTGTGTTGCTTTTTCTTATATTGCGTATGCGATTACACGAATTTGATATTGTTTTGCAATTTTTAATAAGTAGGCGTTACTCTTGAAAAGAAAAAATTCTATAAAGTTAATGGTTCCCAGTTCGGGCGGGACCATACATCTAGTATTACATGTCGGAAAAAACCAAAAAAATAAGTTTAATCAATTAGAGATTTTAATTCTTATATTAATGCTATAAATAACTACATAATGACTAATTAAAAAATAGGTTTATATTATGAACATTTCAAACCAATTCCAATACAAGGTTTATACAATTTAGAATCCAATATCCAAGCACAGCATTTCGTTTTAGTGTAAATTTTTAATGCAAAAAATTGGCTATTTTAATTCAATAGATTTTAATAGATTACTCATTGCACTCGGTGTATTTGCAGTTCTTCGCATACGTACAAACGAGGTAGTAAGTTTATGTGAAATTAATTTTTGAATTTAAAATTAACATTTTTAAGATCTAAGCAAAATCCTACACTTACATTCTTAATATAAACATATTTTACAGCATATTTTGTATGAAGAGTATGTTTTTCAAAGAAATTTTTAAAAATTATGTTTAGTAGTAAGGGATTCTCCTTAAACTCTAAAAATACAAATTTTTTGCGCTATAAATGCAACAAAAAAGGCCGCATCACTTGTATAGTTAACATATTATTTTAACATTGTATATAATGCAAAAGCCTTTAAAATTAACTACCAAAAGAATTTTTTTCAAGTTTAAAAAAAATAATTGTTTTAAGAACTCCAATATCGTATCGTTCAACTTCATTTTTTTTATAGAAATAAAAAGATACCTGTAATCAAAGGATGGAAGCTGATATTTGGATCTTCTATCGGACCAAGTCGATTTCGGAACTAATTAACATGTTAATGGGGATGCCTAATGGGGATGCCTGGTCGCAAGAGGTAAAACTTTAATTCGAAACTTTTATTATTGAACAAAAGGACCAGCTACTTAAGGGGGTATGGGACACTTAACTTTTTTCTTTAATATTGCAGATATCAATCTAATTTTTTTTTCATAAATGTATACTAAATATACTTACACTTTTAGATAGTCAAAGGTTTTAAATTGTCACTATTTATTTTTTTTAAAAATAAAATGTGTCAAAAAGTGATGTCTCTTATTTTTGTTATAAGTCAAAAACTTATTTATTGGCAAACAAATATTTAGCATTTTTATTAACAGAAAAATGTATTTAACAAACTGCCTTTACCGATTTTTCATATTTGCCATAGTTTTTTTAAAAAAAATTATTGATGTTTTTTTTTAATAATTTCGCAGGTTCACTTTTTTATAAAAATTAATAAATAAAAAAATAAACTATTTACAACTAATCCCTAAAAACAAATTAAAGATATATGTTTGAAAAATATGAGTAAAAAATTTTGACACTCTATGGGCAGTAGATTTTGAGTTATATCAATTTAAAGTCAAAAAATCATCGAAAACACGATCAAGGAGAAAAACAGCTTTGAAATTTATCACTTTCCTTACTGAAGCGCTCCAAACCGACCGAACAACTAAGGATTCGATAACGTTATTCCTATCTAATATTACGAGGATGCAAAGATTATAAACGTGGTTGGCCAACACAGATGTCATGACACAAAAAACTACACATCTCACGTTCTACTGCAGATATAAATAAAATGTTTGTTTTAAATTATTCTGAAATATTTGTGTTATTTTTTATGACAATAATAATTTTTTTTTTATTTTTTTGGAGATTTTGTGTCCTATACCCCCTTAATGAAAAACTTTTTGCAACTTGTGTTACATATCGATGACTCGCTATACCGGTTTCTACTGTTTTAAGCCAAATCTAAGTGATAATGATTATCAATGCTGGAATGGATTTCAACAAATATAAATTATAATGAAATAGGGCCGGAGCTCTAATCCTTCGGCCCCCGTTCGGAAACGTTTCAATTATACAGGGATTGGAAAGTTACCTTTAAAAAGTAACTTTTACAGTTACATAATTAAAAAGAAAGTAACCATGTTGGTTGTGGAGGCATTGCGCTACTTTTCGATGTACACTCTTAAAACAAAAGAGTGAAATCCACTCCAGTTGGAGAAGTGCATTTTCGACACCCTAAAGGCATGCATATTTTCTCAGACTGAGTTAAAATCACTCGTTTGGAGTGATCCTGTCGGAGGTTTAACACACAAAGGATCCACTCCAAAAGGAGAAGTGCATTTTCCAGTCTGGAGGAGTGAAATCCACTCAAACTGAGTTAAATTAGGAGTGTTTGTTTTAAGAGTGTAGTACTGGTTCGGCAACCTCTTCCAACCACGTTTATTAGCTTTAAGTGGCAACACCGGTACTGGACGTATAAAAACTGACTGCTTGCTAAAGCCTCGGTTTCCTCGGAGTCCGTCAACAGATTTAAGCGGTCGGACAAGTGCGGTGAGTGACGTCATACAAACTACTGACATTGATTACGCTGAGTGGTTTCCTCGGGAGCGTTGCCGGACAACTCAACACGACCGCCAGATTGCGTTGCTGTTGAGTGCGTTGGGGAAATCCTGATGACCACGTTTTTGCTGTTGTCCGGTATGCTTGCCCAAAATTTAAAATTTGAGGAAATGGCGGAAGGCGAGAGTTGTTTTAAGCTTGTCGAGGAAGAAATGCTTACTGATTTTGTGAGTAATCACGAAGAACCCAAGTTTTCCATTTTTGACATGCAAAGACGAAAACCAAAACAACAGAGTTGAGCGAGTTCGCTAGGTTTCCAGTTTCGCGTCAACGTAACGTTCCGATGAAGCGGTGGCCGGTTGGGTGACGTCATCCACGTATAATAGCTGTCGCATTTTTCTGGCGACAGACTCCGAGGAAACCAAGGCTTTACGAACTCTCTTCTCTTCGGCAACGCTGCCGCCCCGGGATCGCTCATTGATCGAGCTCGCAGCAACTAATTATTGCTTACTTTACGTTAACTTAATTGTCGATTTGTTATACACTTTTAACTTTTACTAATGTTAATTAAATAAATATTGTTACTTCAAGTCAGCTTATTCATTGAACACTCGTCTACATGAACAACATGTCTGTCTACGTGCAACCGAGTCTGGTGAGGGGGGGTTTAACCCTTTCAGTCCCAGTGATGCCATTTGGCATCATCACTTTCTACATTTTTTACCCAAATGTTTATGTCCCGTATGACATCCGAACACACAT
Organism: Hylyphantes graminicola; assembly: GCA_023701765.1. Lineage (NCBI taxonomy): Eukaryota > Metazoa > Arthropoda > Arachnida > Araneae > Linyphiidae > Hylyphantes > Hylyphantes graminicola. The sequence goes on from CM043113.1 coordinate 12,002,971, forward strand.
CATTCGATTCTTCACACTTTGCTCTATTCTACAATATTTTTCATTAATCTCAATAGAAGTCAGAACTACTATTTTTTTATTTAGAAAATAGCTAACAAGCGTTTCACCTGATTTTTGAAAAGCTCACTTCAGTTCAACATATTTAAAACCCAATTTAAACTATTTCGGTTAAAATAATTACTAAAAATTTTTTTAATAATGTGATCAGATACCTTAAACTATATAACTCTAAGTGTTTTTAGGTAATATATATTTTTTTATTATGTTCTTTTCCACAGTTTAAAATTTTTGGCAATATTTAAAAAACATATAAAAAATTAAAATGAATTTTTTTCTTATGGAACTCGTATTTTTGACCTAAAATAAGCTTATTTTGCGAATATCAGATGTTTCTGTAGTGTAGTAAATTTTTGGGACTGAAAGGGTTAACCCGGCGACCCCTTCACTATTTAGTATGAAAGGTTTCAAATTACAGTTTCTTAATGAGAAGTAATTAACTTGAAATTCCTGCAACAATTTGAAGTTAAGAGCGAAAATTCGACGTTATTAAATTGTAAATATTTGAATTTAAGCCAAACACCCAACTTCCGGAAATATCCGTGAAGAGCGGCGCGAGAAGTAACGAAAAAGAAACGAAATTTTTCGTTACAGCTAAAAGTTAACTAAGTTAGTTTCTTTCTGAAAAATATAACGGCGATACTCAGCGTTACCTAAAAAAGTAACTTATACCAATAAAGGTGCTACAAGTACACTCTAAAAAATGAATGCTCAAAAATGACGAAATTTCCCTTAAATGACGATTCCGTTACTGGCAAATGTTCGTTTCCTCAAAGTGAGGAAATTTGAATCGTCATTTTTATGAGGATTTGAATGTCTAATCTAAAGAAATATTTCGTCATTTTTGAGCATGCGAGTACAGCAATGAGATTCAGTTTCCTCAAAATCTAGATACAGAATCGTCAAATCACGATCGTAAAAGTGAGGATTCGCGTTTACTCAAAAGTCTCATGATAGTTTGACGAAACAATCCTCAAAATTAACGAAATGAGGCTTGAGGATTCATGAATAGACAAAAATAAGTGTTATTTCTGAGAGTGTAACGCGCTACTTCAATCTCTGAAAATATACATACTAAGATAATTCTAACCAAAATATTATTTCTGCATTTATTCACGTCAGTGGAACCTCTTATACTACCGATTACATCTCTAAGTAGGATTAGTAAACTTCTCCCAGAATGAATATCAGGTTCCGTCTTTTACACTATTCTTGCTTATAACGAGGTTTGAATATAACTGTATTATTTCGAAACTATTATTAAAATAAGGTTGCGATTGGTTAAAATTGGAAGCTCGTAACTATGTAGGTCTCAAATTTAAGTGGTCAAATTTGTATACTTACTTAAAAGCTATTTTGATTCAAAAATTATATTAAGTATCCCTTTACTAGTGCTTTTTAGTGTACATTGAGCCATTTTAGATTTGAATTTCCTGCACAAATATATTTTTGAAACACTACGCACGGTTTTTCTCTTTATGGTTTCATCAGCAATAATATATTCATCAGCCATATTATAATGCAAGTTTGGAAATTTACACACTTTATCATAATATAATAGTTCAACAGAACACAATCAGCAGTTTAAAATAGCCCAATAACTACTATATTACGAAAATTTGTGAAATTTTTAAATTCAACATTCAGATAATAATTTTAAAATAACAAACCCAGAATTGTTCAAGTTAAAATCCTTCAAACAAATGAAATCACTACCTTTCAGAGTACCATAATGCTTGGACCGCGGCATTTAAATAACAATAGAAAGCACGGTATCACAATTCAATTTAAAATAGTTGTCATCAATTACCTAAAACGTCAGATTCAGTTATCGAAAATGGATTCCAAGTTGAATTTTTAAATGCACAAAAGGAAAGCACAAAGGAATGAAAACTGGGCGAATTGATTCAACTGATATGTCCTAAGGGGTCCCGACGAGATCTAATTTTCAACAAATCAAATAGTCAACGGTCAATGATGGTAGACAAATTGCAAATTAGCATACAAATCAAAAGCATTGCATAATAATCCAAATCCCAAATCAAAGCAGTTTAAAACTGGTTTTGTTGTTGACTAGAAGTTATGTTTCTCAAATAAATATTAATACTGTTTGGGTTCGTCAAAATGAGATTTGCGACCATTGTTGGGCATTCATTAATTTGTCAATTATATTGTTAAATGACTAAAAAAAGTAATTGGAATTGAATTAATTGCAATGAAATGAATAGCATTTGAACTTTTAATTGAACCTTGCAATTAAATTAGTTTGATTAACGCATGTCAATTTTAACTCAACTAAAATAATTGCAATTAACTTTCTTAGTTGTTTTATGAAACAATTAAAACTAAAAATTAACTTGATACATTAAAATGAAATGAGTAAAGATTTAGGAAAAGTAAGCCGTAAGCCTTAGACTCAAGACGAATAAAAAGTGGTTAATTGTTATTTAATTAAAATTAACAAAACAGTTGAAAATTAAGTAATTGTTAATTGCAATTTTCCGAAATTACAATTGATAAATTGTTGGTTGTAGTTACAGTTACTAATTGTTAATCTTTAATTGTTCTTGCAATCAAAATTTGCCCAACACTGTTTGCGACAAACTAATCTCGATGCTGCAATAGGTTATCAATCTGAGTATTTTTAATTGTTTTAATTAATAATAAACAACTCTTAAAGAATATAAATTTTTGAAAAATAATTATGTTTTTTATACGTAGAGAAAAAACAAAGAGGTAGGTAATATAGATAATTAGTTTTACGTTTCTGTGTCAGGATTCTGATACTAAGAGGATTTGGGCTCTGTCCGGATTTCGAACTCATTGGGTTTAGGTTCAGTTGAGAAATTAGCTGTCAAGATAATGTCCAAATTCAGGTCTAAAGAAAAGATTTGGGTATTTGTAGTTATTTACAAGTATGTCGATATAAAAAATATGTGCAACCCAAGCTTTAAGGTAGCAGCGTACCTTAAAACTACGAAATTTCGTCACATTTAAATTTTCTTTTAATTATTTAAAAGCGTATTTTATCGGCTTTAAAAAATCAGAAAGAATTTTGTTTCCAGTGTAAGTAAAAGTTATCACTGTTTCGGTTAGCATTGATCTGATAAGTTTCCCGATAAGTACTAGTTTAAATACTCAAAATATTTATATTAATTTCAAATGAAACATATTTAGTCTGGATAACATATGTGCATGTTTATCATTGTATTAAAAGTTAAAAAGTAATCAACATATTAAAAGTAGTTAACGTAGTAGTAAAACGTAGTTATCAACAGGGCCTGCTCTTCCATAAGGCCTGTTAGGCCCGGGCCTAGGGCCCCCAAATTTTAGGGGCCCCTAAATTTCAGTTTCTATTATGCTAAATGCTGTAAATCCTCAAAATATTAGTAAACTAAAAAAAAATTCAGATACTCCACTTTGTTTTTTGCTCAATTTTAAGTGAGTAACTGACCTAACGTTATTGTTTTGATCAATGTTTGTAAGGAAGCCTGAAAAATTGTAGCAAAAATTTTATACATGGGTCATATAGTACCATTATTATTGGAAATCATGTAATCATGCATAATATTTTCCGTAAAGGGGCCCCCAAAATTGGTTGTGCCTATAGTCTTAGATTTCCTAGAGCAGGCCCTGGTTATCAACGTATCAAAAGTTAAATGTAGTTAAGAGTTAAGACATTTTCTAAAAATAACCATCTGTATTGCTTTTTTGCTGTATTTTTCAAAAAAAAGATTTTATGTTTTATCTTAGCGCAAAACACGTTACCCCCAAAACTATCGCTTCGAATTGTTTAAATATTTTTGTTCATGTACTCGGAAAGTAAATGACGTTTTTAGACAATGGCCAAAGTTGCATGTTGAAATTATTTAATTTCGTTTTTATTTGTAGTTGAAGCAGTTGTTTTTACCAGCTGAACATTTTTTTAAAACTTTAAATGCGAATGGAGCATGTAAATTTTATTACGTATTTAATAGTGATTCATGACTTAAAATACTTAATTTTTTTTATATTTCCAATTTCCATAATTTAACCCTTTCCCAATGATGCAATTTGGCATCATTTTTCTGATAATAGTTTTTAAAAATAATAAGTCTGACATCTATTGAGATTAATAAGAAAATATTTTCTAATGAAAAATTTTTAAAGAATCGAATGATGTGCTTTTTGATATCATAAATTACTATAGACCGATCTGAAAAAAAAAATTATAAAATGATGTCAAATTGTCTTTGGGACAGACATTGGGAGTTTTTTAGTTATGGTGTTTTAGCCAAAGGCCATTTCTAGGCAAAATTTAAAATCCCTAAAGATCATAAATAAAAATTTTAAGTTTGAATTTTTGTGTCCACTATACAACTTTCAATTTAAAGGGATATCATAAGCCATAAGCCTATTTTATCAATTTAAAAAAATGGGGGTCATGGGAGTGCAGCTGCCTTTAACCTAAAATACTTGGTGAAGTTAGGTTTGAATTATCGTCGCACTAGAGCTACACGAGAGCTATTGGCGACGGGCGTCATATTTTGGAACCACAGTCAGGTGACGAGCCGACAACTGAATAGGCACCCAACGCAACCGTTAAGTTCGACATCATACGTAGCGTTAGGACTTTAATGGATATTTAACGTGCATTCCCTTACCCGGGATATTATTCGTCGGACATTTTTTGGCTGCATGGACCGTTTATTTGTCGGCAATTTGGCGATTCCCGGACCCGAACCTGGGATCTTTCGCATGCTAGGCGAGTGCCTAACCGACTGAGCTCCCCAGCCAAATTATTTATACGTAACTTAACAGTCACCTTAATTCGGGCAGATAAAGTGCTGGAATAAGTCTTCACGCCTTTCCCATCTCCTTAATTGGCCTGCCGAATATTTTAGGCGAAAATTGGATGGTGATGTGACGGTGATTATGTGCGGATTTTCGATGGCTTAAGTAATATGGCAAATGTTTTGGTCTGCTAAAGGCTAATCTATTCATTGCTAATGTAGGAATTGTACATTATGTACACAATGTAACGCTTTAGGAAATAGCTGTTTAAAATAATTTGTTCACAATAAATATTTTGAAAACTTTTAAACACTTTCCTTAGCTAAATTAAATCAAAACTGAACAGTCCCAGTCCGTCCCAACAGGAAATACATCCCTATATACATACAACTTTCGTGATACTCTAGTGAAAGCATAGATATCACAATTCCCGTTAAATATATATAGTTGTCATCAATTAGAGAATACGTCACATTTGGTTAATGTAAACAGTGAATTTTCTAACTACACAAAAGGATAAAGCACTCCACATGGAATGTGAATGAAAACTTCAGAAATTATTTAAATTTCTATCGTCCTCCACAAAGCTTGAGTTAGCACAGAAGTTTTTTTAATAAACTGATTCAAAGTAAAGAGTTTGAGAAATTTGTTATGGGAAAAATTGATAACTTGAAAAATTTCGTGTACAATGCTTATATTTGCTATTGAGATGAGAAACTAAACGAAGTCACTAAACTTTGAAAGATAGTAAAAAATTAGTCTTCATAAGAAATACAATTGATTTTACATCCTTAAAAATACCAAAATAGTAAAACTAGCATAAAAACCAATAGCATAATATTAATACCATTACACATTGAAAGCCATCAGCGAAAATTGCTTCGATTCAATATCATATCGCCGCACATACAAAACGATTTGAATAGCTGATCAATTTTTTTGAATTAAGATCTACAGCATTTTTATAAACTCCAAACCCTACTACTAATACCAAATAAAGTTGATTTATATCTTTATTTAACCCTTTCAATCATTGGCGATTTGGCACCAGCATTTCATAAAAAAAAATTATGATCGTCTATAGCCATTTGACATCAAAAAGCACATCATTCGATAATTCAAACTTTTTTTTTCTATTGGAAAATATTTTTTATTAATATCTATAGATGTCAGTCCTATTATTTTTTTTAATTATGATCAGAAACATTACGATTCCAAATGGCATAACTGGGACTGAAAGGGTTAAAATAGGCTGAAATATATCTATATGAAATAAAATTTTGATTGTCGGGCGCTTGAAAGCCACGTGACTTACGATTCTTCAGCCAGTCAGAAACGCTGAAAGTGTGGCGGTGCGCTTGTTTTGTGCCGGGGCTGCTTCAGGTTGCGTCACGTGGCTATGGTAGAGATCGTTGCTTAGCGCTAGAGCTACGTGATGCTTTGGAGCAATCCCACGGAAACTAGCTTATTTTTCAACTGTTGGCATCGGTCTTGAGTTCCGGCCACGTTTCGCAAAAACAGCCAAAGCCGATGCATTTTCCCTTTTCCGTCTTGCGTACTCTCCCCGCAGGTCGGGACATTTTAACTAAAATATCTTAGTCTTGCATGCTTGTTTGCGGAGCAAACAAAGAGGAATTGCGTAGCAATTCTCGGGGGTTGGCGAGCGGTAGAGAGCCAGGGGCTTTGCCTCCTAATTATTTTAAAAAAAAAAACCAGTTAAATCTATCGAAACTCAATATTGGAACTAAACGCTGCTTAATTTACTGCTAGTGTATACTTTAGAAATATCGAAGATAGTAGGATTGCCATTTAAACACACGCTAACAATGGTTGGCAGATAACTTAATCACACCCATTTGGAGCTGGCGAAGTGTTGGGATCTGTATTCGTGCCATGGACAGCTGAAGATTGGGACATTAAGGTGAAAGTTGGCCGGTGATATGTGGCAGTGATTGTGTGCCGACTTTAGGTGGATTACCTCAAGTGGCGAAGGTTGTGTGTGCGAAACAAGCAGTAATGGCCAAAGTAGAAATTACCATAATTATATGCGAGACATACTTTTACGTGCTAAGCAATTACCGGATTTACTAGCGCATAAAAATATATTTATTTTTAAAATAATAAGAAATATATTAAGTTATTCAAAAATAATTGAACCACAAAATTCTGTGTAGTCAACTGGTCACGCAGTTGCGGCCTTTAAATGAATTTAAGCAACTTTGTAAGAAACGTATTGCTAAAATGTTGCTTTTAATTAATGTGAACTAATGCACTAATTTATTTTATGTTGTCTAAACAGAGCGAGAATAAGCAAATATAAGACAATTATTTAAGCTCATTAATAAACTAAACCAAAGATTCCCTGGCCAATGAAATAAATTTCACTTTTCACAATATAATAATTAAATCCCCTATGCAAAAATAAATTTAGTGCATACTAGATATGCAGACACGTAAATTTCCGAATGTTAATGAACCTTAAAGAAAAAAATTTTAGCATTTGATTTTGATTAAAACTAAATAGTGGTAATTCGAAAACTTTCAAACGGTCTTGGTTTAAATTACCTGAACTAAATTTAAACTAAATGTTTTATTTTGAAACACTTTTAACTGTTTTGAAAGTATTTATAAAAGAAAAAGTTAACCAAGTATTTTCCAAACATTTCGAATTTTTTTTATTTAGAGAATTTCCCACTATGTAGCAAATTAAATTATCTAAACCAGGGTTCATTCTTTAAGTAAAAAGCGATACTTTAAAGAATTTATTTGATAAAAATTTTCGACAGCGCCGTATTGTTAAGGGGTCATAGGAGTCTTAAAAATGTGCAAAGAAGGTACTACAAAGCAAAGTATGATCTTTCATGCAATTTTTTTAACTACTCAATATACAAGTTTAATTTTTATATATAATTCTACAAGATTTATTTAATATAAAACAAATTTTAAAATTTATGAAACTTTAGCCAAAACTAAAATAAATGATATTAAACGTAAAGCTATCTGAACACATTGGGATTAGGCTTGCGCGGCAAATTTTGAGGTCAAAATTGAAAAAATGACAAAGAAAATGACTTTATATTGTACAATACGAACAAAGACTTATACCTAAATTCTCAGCTCAATTTTAATTAGAAATTATTTTAAGAATTTTTCTAAAAAAATTAATTTTAAAATTTTTATTTAAAATTTTATAAAAATAATTTCTAATTGAAATTGAGTTGGGAATTTAGGTATAAGTGTTTGTACATATTTGTACAATATAAACTCATTTTCTTGGTCATTTTTTCAATTTTGACCTCAAAATTTGCCGCGCAAGCCTAATCCCAATGTGTTCAAATAGCTTTATGGTTAATATCATTTATTTTTGGTTTTGGCTAAAGTTTCATAAGTTTTAAAATTTGTTTTATATTAAATAAATCTTGTAGAATTACATAAAAAAAATTATGCATATATATTGAGTAATTAAAAAATTACACGAAAGATCAGACCATGCTTTGTAGTTCCTTCTGTGCACATTTTTAAGACTACTAAGACCCCTTAAGCGATAGCAATTGCAATGAATTTTTAAAAAGTATTTTATTAATCACTAAACAAACTCTTTTAAAAAGTATTTTATTAATCACTAAACAAACTCTTATTATGTAATTGAATACATTTAAAAAATATTTGCAACAACTAAGTATTTTTCAGTGCACAAATTTTTAGAATCCTTTGTCACCCGCATCCTGATTGTTGTGACGAAAGTTTTTTTTTTTTAATACAAAGTAAAATTTTGTTAATTATTATTTAATTAAAATAACTATTTGCGATAGTATTTTATTTTAAATTATATAGTATTTCTTGTATAGATAGCAATTCGAAAACTTTTGAGTAAATTAGATAATCAGTTGCTATCGAAAGACTAAGAGCAATATTTTTTCTGATGAACCATGAGCGCATTTTTACGAGGCATTAAAAGAGTAAGAAAGAGTCGTGCAATTGCAATAAAAACATACGTGTAATAATAAACATTTAAATTTATGCGTGCGGTCACCTAGAAATAAAAGCGTTCCGTTTAACGTGCATGCGTAGTTTTAGTTCGTGGTAACATTGTTTTAACATAGTTTAACGGCGGATATTACTCATAATTAAAATTCAAGTCTTTAAAAGGATTTCGGTTGCAACCTAAAAAGAAGTTCTATGAATATTTATCAATTTTTAGTTATAAAAATCAACTTTCTCATTTTTGCATCCGTGGCGATGTTAATATTACAAACATTCAAGACATTTCTTTTTCAGAATACTTGTACTTAGAAGGAAAATTAAAACTAAGAAGGTACTCGCATTTGAAGACGTCATATTCTCAACTTGATGTGGTAACTTCTTCTTGGGGGTAATAAAAGATGAACAGTAGAATTTTCGTCTTTTCCACAAACAAACTACGCTCACGTTCGAATTGCCTATTTAAACACTAAATACTGTGTGTATAGTCTTTCTAAAACTCCCTTAAACACTGTTCGTAACTAAGTATAAACACCTTTACAAGACAAATTCCTTCCCTCAAACAAAAAAAATCCCTTTCGTTATCCTCCGATACTGGAAACGCTAAAATACCTTTACAAAGCATAGGAATCAAATCACAAGTGAATTTAAATTTAGAGTTCACCAATTACAGAAATAAAATTCAGTCAACGCCAACAGTGAATTCTTATTTGAATTTTATACCAAGTTCTCCTTTTCATAGCAATTCTACTTAAAAAAGAAATTAAAACTAAAAGGTACTCACATTTCTTCACGTCAAATTCTCAGGCTCGACCGGAGTAGCTCCTTTTTTAAATTTAAGATGAAATGTTCATACTTGAATGATGAACACGCTTACAACAGACGAGAGAGACACGGTATAACTTCTAACTATAAACTCAAATCCTCCTCCTTAACTTTTAACGGATTCAACGACGTGAACAAAGTTAACCTACTGTCCAATATTATGATAAGCTGGCATAATTGGCGACTAAAGTTACTAAATTTGTCAACATATCCTTTCTTTTGGTGCGAACTTTATTATACTAAATGATAACTAAATAATATTTTTGAAAGTTAAATTTTATAAGTTGTTATTGTCAGTGATGTACATTAACGTTTTCAAGATGACATAAAAATAACCTTATACTTCTCTAGACAAACTAAATAATCAATTATCTTCAATCAAAACATGCCAGGTCATTGCGCCAAGCCCACGTGACTTGCGCGTCATGTTACTCCCATTTTATGTTTGCCTAGCGTAGTCTATTCTAAATGCAAGAATTGGTTGGTTGGTTGGTTGGTTGGTTGGTTGGTAGACATACATTTTCAGGCTTGTGTGCTTGGTCGCAAGGACCCGCTCATAAACCATCGTCAAGTAGGACAACACAAGACACGCACACACAAACACATATGACAGATGTTTCCATCTGTCGCCACCTACGCAATTAAGACATGTCTCTGAAGGGGAGGGACATTTTCTCCAGGGACCTGTACCCATGGGAAACTGCGCAATGACCGCTCGCAGGACTTTCGGACCCAACAGATTTTACGAGCACGTACTCCACACATACTCGACAAACACAAACATCCATGCCTGAACGCGATTCGAACCCGGACCCAGCAGCTCCAGATGCCAATACCTTAACCACTACGCCGCCGGATCGGCTAAATGCATGAAATAAACCCGAATTAAGCTTTTTAACTGTGAAATATATTTTGTCGTCAATTGGTTTTGGAAAACTTCGTACTAGATTTGTACTTAAACTTCTATAATTAAACTTGGAATTACTGACATCCAGCCAGTAAGGATCTGAAAGGCGCGTTGACATGAGCCATCGAATCCATGGATTGAAGAGCAAACTCAGCAATTTTTCCCGCTTGGGGATTTCCTCCCAGACAGAACTGGAATTGCAGGGTTCATTGGGGGTTTCGCAAACCCCCTAATAAAGGAGGGTTTGATGTTCCATTCCATGGATTCGGCCACAGACTATCATTTGGGTAAGAAATCCTGCACGACCTCTTTTTTCCCAAATGGAGATTTTGGCATTCCATGGATTCGATGGCTCATGAAAACGGTCCTTAAAATAATTTAACAAATTAGACGTTTTTAGACTACCACACGTGAGGCGCTTTTACCTGAGCCATCGAATCCATTGAATGTCAAACCCTCCATTAAAGGAAAAAGTGGTCAAGCAGGATTTCTAACCCAAATGATAGTCTGCGGCCGAATCCATGGAATGAAACGTCAAACTCTCCGTCCTTGGAAGGTTTGCGAAACTCCCCAATGAACCCTGCAATTCCGGTTCTGCCCCCAAGAAGGAAAAATAGCGGAGTTTACTCTTCCTAACATTGATTCAATGACTCAAGTAAACGTGTCTACAGAATGGTCGCTCTGGAAGGGTTTACGGTTTTGAGTGGTAACCGAAATTCTGAATGGAATTAAATTCTTCCTTGAGCCTCTATTAATGAATCAATGTCACGTGGAAACTGAATACCAATCATAGCACCAACCGAAAGAAGTGTATGGGAATGGAAGATGGAAGCTGTTAAAAGATGGAATACGTGCCCTAAACAAAGCCAATTAAAATTACAGCTGTAAAGTGCAGGATTTGTGAAGCAAGCTAATGAGAAGCAATAGCGAACACTAAAAACTACATAGTTGTTTTTGCCCATTATTTCACCAAGTATATTGTTTGGTAACAGAACTAAAAATTCCAATGTGTGCCTCGGTAAATATTATGGACACAAAATAACAACCAACACTATTATACTATTTAAGCGTTCGCTATGTGTTGGGCTAATTATTAGAGTGCTATCATCAGTCTCAATACTCTTAAAACTCTTTCATCCTTCCATTAATCCCCACTTATTTTAATCCCTACTAATCCTACACAAACAAAGAATCTCTAAGTGAAATATATTTGACGTCCTTTCAGACTGATTGATGTCGCAAAAATAAATTTCTTTTAATTTATTATTTCAAGGAATTAAAGTTTCTCGAGTGATTGTTGCGATTTTCAATGGTGATTTAATTCTAACAAAAATGGGTTATGTTTTTTAAATTAGCATTAAGTTGTGAAGGTTTTTACATAATTAAAATTCTTCTAAAAGTCTTCGAATTTGAATTTTTTTTTTAGGTTTTCAATGTTTTCTAATTTTGATGCGCTGGATTTTTTGACGTATCACACCTTGTATGTAGCATTTGTAGTTTGGGCTTTGCAAATGACGGAAGACAGACGGGGAGACAGACAGACGGACTGAACGATTATAATATCTTCCACTTTTTAAGGTACAAACGTAGTGGGAATCTAAAATGATATCTTTGTAAAATTAGTTCTTTGTTTTAATTAGTCTTTAGTCTACTACGTCAGTAACCATCTTTTGACTCGATGCTGTCAATGTTTACAGAAGACACAACACAAGTGTAGATATTAAAACGGAGATTTTTATTTACAGTTTACTATGTTAATATTCATATTTAAATTCTCAAAGATTAACTAAAACAATCAGGAAGATTAAAATAAAATCCCGGCCAGCGGGAGGAGTGCACGAGACGGAAAAAGAGAGAAATGCATCAGCTTCGGCCGCTTTTACTATGCGTGGCCGGAAGCTCAAGAATGATGCCAATAGTAACAAAGTTAGTCAGTTTCCTTGGGACCGCTCCAGAGCACTACGCAGCTCTAGCGCAAAGCAATGATCGCCACCAAAGCCACGGGATGCAACCTGAAGCAGCCCCGGTACGAAACAAGCACAGCGCCACAAGTCGTTGGTGTGGTAGCAGCCTATACATCTAGACAAAGTTTTCTGAATGGAACATTTGAAATGGCCATGCCTACGGTGACGGCAAGCTTTGTTTTACACCCCACAAGCAAACCACGTTTTGTCTCATTCGAATCGTTCAGTATCTAATTTGCTTTACACAGATACAAAGTGTTACAGTGTAAGCAGTATGCTCGGATACGACACTTTTGTGGCGGGAACCGCACACCACAACCTCAATATTCCTTCAACAACTAGGTGGCGCTGATTTACCGCCCATGTTCCTACCACTATTCCAGATTACAACGTTAATAGTAGTATATAAGCCAAGATAACTCATCTCCACCTTGAGGATCCTTTTGGTAGATTGTGGGTTATCGAGGCAACTACACTTTCGTATACTGTGAAATTTCCTGCAACATTAATTAACAGCTCTGCTTTAGAAACGCAAAACATTCCCACTTTAACATTCACCTTTTTTAAAAAAAAAAAGTTAATACACAGAAAGTTAGTTCATAATTACCAGCCCATATCACGAGCGAACTTTAGCACAAAAGAATCCTACATACTAAAATAGATCATCAGATGTCCACGACTTGAACACAAATGACCAAACTTGCTCTTCGAATTCTTATGCAGGATATTGTTTGCCCACAAATAAACCACTCGGCCAGCTAATTTATCCACATTAGAATGGACACGTTCATGGTGACGTCCCAGCTGCGTCAAACATTGTCTTTTACCCCCTAAACCAGTGGTTCCCAACCTGGGGGCGATCGCCCCCAAGTGGGCGATTTGTGACATAAAGGGGGCAATAAATAGTTTGGGGGCGATCGGGGGGCGATGAGTATTCAAAGGGAGAAATTTAAAATAATACTGTACAGTAGAACCATTCTCTAACAACACCCAACCAATCAATTTTCACTGTCAATTATCTTAAGTTATCTAGAATTCAGTTTAAAGATCTTAGTTATTTCACTTTTGTTCTTTAAAAAAATCTGTTGAAGATCTACATTTTTTTTAAAATTTAACAGTTATCATATGAAGCAGTTTTGGTTGTTTTATTATATGGTAGTAAGTGTTTAAAATAATAAAACTGTTTTATTATTTACATTTTAGCTCAAATTATAATTAGAAAAACATGAAAATTAGAAGGGGGCGATGGGTGTTAGCCAACCTAAAGTGAGAGGCGATGGTTCAGAAAAGGTTGGGAACCACTGCCCTAAACAAACCGTGCTTCGCCTCTTTTGAATCGTCTATTAAGTAATTTGCTTTACAAAGATACCAAGTGTTGCATTGTTACCAATATGATCGGATTAGATACTTATTAGATTAGATACTTTCGAAAACTGTGATACCCTGCGACATTAATTAACACATTTACTTTAGCATTGCAAAACATTCTCACTTTATCTAATCTCCACAGAAAATTTGTTCATAATCGCCACCACATATTACGAGCGAAATTAAGCACAAAAGTATCAAACAAGCTAATATAGATCATCTGATGTCTTCGACTTGAATACAAATGCTTAAACTTGCTAATCGATTTCTTATGCAGGAAATTGTTTGCCCACAAATAAACCTCTAGGCAGCTAATTCGTCTAAATTAGAATTAACACAATATTTGTGACGTCACAGCTGCGTCAAACATTGTCTTTTACCCAACATACAAACTACGATTCGCCTCTTTTAAATCGTCTATTAGGTTGGTTAGGTTTGAATTATCGTCGCACTAGAGCTACACGAGGGCTATTGGCGACGGGCGTCGTATTTTAGAACCACAGTCAGGAGACGAGCCCTCACCTGAATAGGCACCCAACGCAACTGTTAAGGGCGACATCGTACGCAGCGTTAGGACTTTGAAGGATATTTAACGTGCACTCCCTTACACGGGGTATTATTCGTCGGACATTTTTGGCTGCACGGACCGTTTATGGGTCGGCAGCTATTTTGGCGATGCCCGGACCCGAACCTGGGACCTTCCGCATGCTAAGCGAGTGCTTAACCGACTGGGCTCCCCAGCCCAAATCGTCTATTAAGTATTTTGCTTTACAAAGATACAAAGTTTAGCAGTGTTCCTATAAGTATGCTCGGTTTAAATACTTTAGAAAATTGCGATACTTCCTACACCATTATTATTAATTAACGCGTCTGCTTTAGAAATGCAAAGCATTCGCATTTTAGTTAATCCGCAGAAAATTAGTTCCTAATAACAACACATATTAAGAGCGAACTTTAGCACAAAAGTATCCAAGAAATCAGCTGTTCGCGACTTGAAAACAATTGGCCAAACTTTCCCTTCGAATTCGTATGCAAGATATTGTTTGCTCACAAATAAACCACTAATCCAGCTAATTTATCCACATTAGAATGGACACGCTTATGGTGACGTCAAACATTGTTTTCTACCCCACAAACAAACCACCCTTCGTCTCTTTCAGAATCGTCTGTTAAGTATTTTGCTTTACAAAGATACAAAGTGTTACAGTGTTACAAGTATGCTCGGATTATACACTTTCGAAAATTGCGATGCTTCCCACAACATTAATTAAAAGCTCTGCTTTAGAAACGCAAAACATTCGCATTTTAGTTAATCCGCAGAAAATTAGTTCATAATCACCACCACATATTATTACGAGCGAACTTGAGCACAAAAGTATCCAACAAACTAATATGGATCATCAGATGTCTGCGACTTGAATACAAATGCCCAAACTTGCTCTTCGAATTCGTATGCAGGATATTGTTTGCAATATTCCTCGAAACATTGGAAGCGGTGTGCTGAAATGTTAGTCCCACTCAAACAAAAATCCACGAAGTATAACCTCTTAAGACTCGAGCAAAATCCTTCACTTACATTCTTATATAATCTAAACATACTTTTCATACAAATATATACTAAAAAGTATGTTTCGCAAAGAAATGTGTAAAAAAAAGTTATGTTTAATAGTTACTAGGGACAAGCCTTAAACTCTAAAATCACACATATTTTTTGCTATAAATCCAATAAAAAAAGGCCGTATCTCTCACTTGAAGTTAACAGTTTATTTTAACATTGCTTTTAATGCAAAATGCCTTTGAAATTAACAACTAAAACAACTATTCAAAAAGTTTGAAAAATATTAAACATTTTTTTCAAAGATTTCTAATATCGTATTGACTTTCGTTCCACTTCATTTTTTTGTAGAAATAAATGACTGATACCTGTAATTAAAAGCTAAAAACTTATATTTGAATCTTCTTCCATCGGACAGGTCAATTTTGGAACTAACTAACTTGTTAATTGTTTGTGGGGAGTTTTAAAAAATGTCCCCAAATGGGACGCCAGGTCACAAGAGGATATTCGCAAGAGTCGCAGGTCGCAAGAGCCTTGATAACTTTTTTTAAAAAATGTAGTTTTTTGCGTCAGCATTCTAAATGAGGAAATATATATTTTTTTTTTTAAATCGGTCGTTTTAATAATATTATATGGAAATTGCTAGAACTAATTCCTCTCTAAGTGAATATTGATTGCATTTTAATTGAAAGTTGTTGTTACATTACCAATTGTAGAATTGTTACTCAATTTGTATGGGAATGCAGCACAGTAACAATAGTTGGTATACGTGATATAACGAAAATACACCAAGTTAGATTTGCTCTCCTGAAATATATTTAGTTCTTCTTAGCTTTGAGGTATTTTGTTTCATTCAATTTCCAAAAGTAGGATTTTTCAATAGTAGGATAATGATTACTATTCATTATATTGTCGGAGGATATTTCTGAAGTCCCTTAAAAGGTTTAAACACTCTTAAAACAAAAGAGTGAAATCCACTCCAGTTGGAGAAGTGCATTTTCGACACCCTAAAGGCACGCATATTAGCTCAGACTGAGTTAAAATCACTCGTTTGGAGTGATCCTGTCGGAGGTTTAACACACAAAGGATCCACTCCAAAAGGAGAAATGCATTTTCCAGTCTGGAGGAGTGAAATCCACTCAGACTGAGTTAAATTAGGAGTGTTTGTTTTAAGAGTGAAGGTTTATGCGCTTGTGTTTTTTTCACACCGATCTTCTCGTGGCTTATAAGTTTTTAAATATTTAATCAAATAAACTGGGCTTTTAATAGTGTCTTAGCCTAAGAGTTCTATAGTAAGGTACAGACTGAAACTACCAACAGCACCATGGACCAACACGGAGACATTATAAAGTGGCATGTGGGGCCCGATGGCCAAGTGATTTTTATCGCAGGCCATAACGCTAGCAGTCCAGGCGCTGTAACGGGTACCGGCTCGATTCCCGCCTTTACCCCGGGTGTAATTCCTTTCTCAGTATCAAAATTAAAAATTAACTAGCACTTTTGCAGCTCTATTCGGGCTCCGTAGTGAGTCATGGCTGGCAATGGCAGCTCAGTACAAGTCGTACCCTCTATCCTTCTACACTGCTCAAAACAATTAGGGGAGCACTTTTTAATTCCAACTTTAACTTCACTCCCAACTTTTTAATTTTTATCCTATAAATCTGAAATTTGTTAAATAGGTTCACTATGCATTCGAAATGGAATAGTAAAAAACATGGGAAAAAATCTTAAGTTTTTAATACTTAAATTTAAAGGGGGGGGAATGGAATAATAACTTTTTAATAAATTATAACAATATTTTTTTCAAAATTTTTTTGTTAAAAATAGTTGAAATATATTTTTAAACATCTAAAAAATGGAAGCATGAAAAATGTAGGTTCAATTTATTTTCTAAAACTGTTTTAAAGAGAAATTTATTTTATCATATTTTTCATATTTTCATTAATATAAAAAAATATTAAATTCTTCAAAATACGTTATTCTTCCATCTAACGATGTATCTAACGATACATAAGTGTCGAATTTAACTGAGTCAGAAAAAAATCACAAGCTGATGATTCCCAATGGAATTATTGGGAGCGAAAGGATTTAAAACATGTGCTCCCCTAATTGTTTTGAGCAGTGTATAAAACTATTTGGTCTTATCTCTAAATCGTGGCAAGAAGTAGTCACTTAGCTTCGTATACGGAAAGTATTGGATTAGGGTCTAAATGGTCTAAACATATAAAAAAAATAACATTTTACATTTAAGCTTTTATTTCATTTAAAAATTTTAAGTTTTATCATTTTATCCGTCTTCGAGCTGCACAGTAGGATTTAACACTAAACCCAACACCAAAGTTTGCTTTTCTATTCTTCGTTGTGGGAAAGCTTTTGTGCTTTTGGAAGATTCTAATTCCATGTGTCGGAGCGATTACTGGATTTGGCGGGTTCTATAATTAATGACTACTGTAACTCTTTAAATTGAACTTCTACATGTAAAAAGGAATCAAGTCCATTTGGATAACTTCCCTCTACGATTCTTGCCTCCTACGTTTAGTGAAAGAAGAAGCGTGAACGAAACTCTTCCTGTGGACTTTGACCGCTTTTACATTTACAGATTCAATGGTGATATCTGAGCTCTCTGGAGTTACTTTAACGGTGTAATCAGAGTAGAAAAGATGGCGGATTACTGTTTGAGAACTTATTTCATCTTGGTAGGGTCTATTGTTGAAATTCGCCCCATTTTGGATTTTATTTGTTAAGTGGATCGGTAGCTGCTAAGGTAGTTAAAGCTAAAAGCATAAGAAAGTTAGATTGTAAATAGTTCATTTTTAACGATATTATTAATTTTAGCAATCCAGTTCATTTTTCTTATTTATTTTTCATAAAGAAAATTTAATTATTCTAGAATAAAGATGCATTATTTCAAAATTTACTGCATTTACAATTTTTTTACACGATAAAAATTTTCTTTTTAATATATTTAATTTATCTATTATTATTATCGAACGTTTGAACGTCAAAATGTTGTTTGTTTTCATTACAAATGTTTCTAAAAGTTTTTAAAAATCTACTTTATATTTTAAAATGATTTTTTTCTTCAAAATAAAATTAAAGTTCATTCTTTTTGTAAAGTAAACAAACTCATAACGTTGAAGTTTTTAAACTTTTTTAATAGTTAAAATAGTTTGTTAGTTACATTATTTTTATTCGTTTACTCTCTGATCTCTTAAAATAATTAACAAAAATTATGTAATTTTGTTTGTATTAACTTCGAAATTTTTGAAAGGAAAAGATGTAAAAAAAAGTTCTCAAACAGGATAAATAAAAAGCAAAGTTTTGAACGGAAAAGACATTTTCTGTTCAGTAAAAAAAGTTTGCAAACAGAATAAATAATCAAAAACAAATTGCATTATTAAGTTTTAAAAAGTTGTTAGTTTCAAAGTGCAAGGACATATATTCATTCTTAGTTGTCAGGTTGGGCAACATCAATTACCTATAATTATATTTGTATTTACAAAGTTCTTTCAAAAGTTTTTCTTTTTTTAATTTTATATTTCTCAATTCGTTATAAAATGTTTTACGATTTTTATTCTTCGTGCGATGTCAACATTTTAAATTTCTGTTAGATAATTTTTTTTAAACATTAAGCAAAATAACTTTTTATTACTTTATTAACTCATTTCGAAATGTAAAAAAACTAGGTATAATTTTTAACAAATCCCCTAAAACAATCTTCAACAATTGACTTCTTATAAAAAGGCTACAGAACGTTAGGTTTAAAACCTTTTGTAGCCTTAAAAACTAAAGAAAAGTTACATATCTTATGATGAAAAAAATCGGCCTATTTTAATGGAGATTTAGAATTCAATCTTTTGCTAATCCTACAAAAATGAGAAAAGCGTTTGATAAATTAAAACAAATTTCGCATTACAAGATGGCCGAACAGAAAATGTTTAGTAATTACCATAGAGATCATACTAATTAAAGTATTAGAGTGGAGGATGACGTGACCTCCACTGCTAACGACGGGGAAGTGGCGGCAAGTTGCCAGTGTTGCCAACACATTAAGAAAAAGAATACTACGAAAAAATAAAAATTAATTCTAAAATTACACAAAAAAAATTATAAAAATACTAGAAAAGCGTTTCAAGTTTTTTTAAAAGTCACTAAAAATATTCCAAAATGCAGCTAGTATTTATACGGTATTTTTTTTTAATTATAGAATTAAATTTTATATTTTCGTAACACTTTTCTCTTTAAAGTGTTGGCAACACTGACCCCATACCCTACCAAATTTTGCTCTTCATGCGCGTCCGTCGTCGTCAGCACTAAGGTCACGTGATCCTCTACTCTAATACTTTAATTATGATCTCTATGGTAATCAAAAAGAAAGGATGGCTCAAAAAACAATTATAATTAATTGGGGTTTTTTTTTAAGCATTTGTTCTTAAACCCCTTCAACTCTATTAACTTAAATCTTTTAATGGAATTCTGATATTGAAGTAGCTCTGAAAATTACGGAAAGTCGAGTTAAGGTAAAAACAAATATTTTTTTAATTAAAAACTACATGCATTGTGTGTATTCTCATTTCATTTGCATAACATCCAATTAACAAAAACGTCATTTTCTGTTATTTTGGACGGAGATTGCAAATGTCAGAAAACTTTAATTTTCCTAGAAGTGCAGCTCCCTTACTTTTGCTGAGGTCATAGCTTAGCTTTAATTAAGACGTTCTCAGAAAATTAAAAGACAGTCTTCTAGATTCCCTAAAGAATAAGCGAATTCCAAAAAGTATGAAGT
The DNA here is from genome assembly GCA_023701765.1 of Hylyphantes graminicola. Lineage (NCBI taxonomy): Eukaryota > Metazoa > Arthropoda > Arachnida > Araneae > Linyphiidae > Hylyphantes > Hylyphantes graminicola. The sequence goes on from CM043113.1 coordinate 12,023,187, forward strand.
TGTTTTATTGTATTAGATTATATTCGCAGTACATGGAAGCAAGAAAAGAAAGACGCAAGGTAGGTACATATATATTCTGACATGTGTGCGTGATCTAAGACCTGCTTCTAAGCCTTCCGTCAAGTAAGACAGACCAACGAGCTTAAGACAGACACAGAAAGAATTTCTACTGTCACAGAGAAAGGAAGGAAGTACACTCAGGACGAAGGCGTTAATCGAACCCACACGCGCAGACTGCTAGCGTAATGGTCCAAACCACTCGGTCATCCGGGTCCCAACCTAAGGTGCTGCTGTTTTTAAAACGTTGTAGAGGCCGGCTGAATGGCTGATTGGTCAGAATGCTGGCCATGCATTCTGAAGTTCCTGGGGTTTGAATCCTGGGCATGTGGACATGGATTTGTGTGTTGTTTGTTTGTCTATATTTGTTTTAAGTACGCTGCGACATACATACTAGTTAAATCTGTTGATTCATTAGTCTCAAACAAGCGCACGAAGGTGCCACTGAATTGCTTTGCTTTGGGTGCCCGGTCAAATGACGACCTCACTTGATCAGGGTTTTACATTGCGACGTCAAAGCTTCACTGACTCTAAAAATAGACAGCCGGAAAATGGAAACCTAAACTAACTTCGTAGATACCAAATACCGACGAATTTAAGATTTCAGAAACATTTTATGATCCGGGCCGTTATGGGCTGTTTGAGAAGCTGGCACCAAGCGCAACCGTCATGGTGTCATAGATGACACATGTTTCTCTATACTTTATAGTGCACTGGAATGACCTAATTTCAATAACAAAACCAATTAAACTTTTTGGATAATAAATGTACCCATTTGAGGGAATAAAATTTTTATTCAAAACATAACTTGTTCTTGGGATCAAATCAAACGTTGTATTTTGTTTAAAATATTATTCTATCGATATTAGTTTTTATTAAATAATTATTCAATAATCAGTTCAATGAAATATTAAATTAAACAGACTAATAAAGCAATTAAAATACTGGTTATAATTTGAAAATGGTAACGTATTTTTTAATGGTGCTCTACATTTTCTATAAAACGTCGTAATTAAAAAATCCATTATTTAATAAAAGTACTGGATTTTTCAAAAATAATGTAAAATTATAAACCAATATTTGTAAAAAAAAGCTAAATATTTTTTCTTGGAGACAGTTTTAGAGTGTGTTCATTATTTTTATGCAAATAAAATTGTACAACATTGGTTAGGTTTTTGTAATGTCATTAACGGAAGATGTTTAGAATAGATGCGACTTGAAAACCCGCAAAATAAAAAGTGTTGTTTTTACTGCCTTCAAACTATTTCAAACACAAAACAACTTGCACAGAGGTAAATTAACCTCTTGCTACCTGGCGCCCCCATTTTTGGACATTTTTATAAAAATCTCCCAACGAACAATTAACCAGTTAATTGGTTCCAAAATTGACATGGTTCGATAGATGAAGATCCACATATTTGTTTTCAGCCTTATATTACAGGTATCAGCAATTTATTTCGATAAAAGAATGAAGTTAAACATTGTCAATACGATATTAGAGTTCTTAAAAAGTATATATATTAATTTTTTTTCCAAACTCTTCAAAAAGTTCTTTTAGCAGTTATAATTTAAAAGAATTTTGCATTAAAAACACTGTTAAAATAATCTGTTAATTACAGATAAGAGATACTGCCTTTTTTGCATTTATGGCAAAAAATTTGTATTTTTAGAGTTTAAGATGTGTCCCTAAGTAACTATTAAACATATTTTTTTTTGTTAATTTCTTAGCAAAACATACTTTTTTAACATATATTTGTATGAAGAGTATGTTAAGATTAGGAATATAAGTTTAAGATTTTGCTCGGATCTTAAGAGGATCTAAGACCGATGTTTAGAATAGATGAGACTTGAAAACTCGCAAAATAACAAGTGTTGTTTTTACTGCCTTCAAACACAAAACAACTTGTACAGATGTAGCTTAAAGGAAAAAAAAACTTTACCTAAAGCTTTAAGTACTGCTTCATGACTCTGAAACAACTGTTGCAAACTGTTTTCCTAGGATGGGGAGCCCAGTCGGTAAGGCATTCGCCTAGCATGCTGAAGGTACCAGGTCCGGGTCTGGGCATTGCCCAAATAACTGCCGACCTATAAACGGCCAGTGCATTCAAAAATGTCCGACGAATAATACCCGGTGTGGAGCAAGCGCAAGTTAAATATCCTTCAAAATCCTAACACTGCGTACGATAATGCCCTTAAAGGATGCTTTGAGTGCCTACTCAGGTGTCGCCTCATCACTTGACTGTGGTTCTAAAATACGACGCCCGTCGCCAATAGCCCTCGTGTAGCTCTATACCAAAACCGAGCTTAAGTTTGCAGCAGAGAAATGTACTGAGCGGAAGAATCTTGGTAAACAACCCGTCTGGCGCCGCAAAATCGCGTACTCTGATTGGCTGCTCCTTTCAACCCTGATATTCGTACGCCCTGTTACGTCAAAATCGAAGGAAAAAAATAATTAAAATAACACTCTAACTGAAGCTAAACTAATAAAAATAATAAATTTATGTCTTGAAATAACAAATAAATTTGTTTATTGAATGTGAAATGCCTTTTTGTATTTGATTCTCGCACTCAAAAATGAGAACTATTTACCCCTTTTCTCGTAGAACATTTGTATACTGCAAACTTAAGGTCGGTTTAGGTATAGTGCTACGATAATTCAAACTAAACTAAACAGAATGTTTTCACTTGGCGCAACAGCCTAAAGCTATGTAAGGGCACGTCCATAAATTACACTATGCCTTTAAGGGGTAGGGGGTTGCGCTGAATATCACCAGATCTCAAGTGGGGGGGGCAAGGGGGTATCATCAAATCGCACGTTATTACAACAAAAATAGCATCAATATAAAACAGTGTCTCCCTCTTCAGATAATTTTCGGGGAATTTTAAAACTTATTAATGAGATAACCAGATGCCTCTTTGAAATTTGTTTTTATTTTGTTGAACTTCTGCTACGGTACTTGGGGTTTTTTTTAACTTTAATATTGTCGCAATCGATTCGTTTTTAATGTCCTATATAATTAAATATAATAACGAATTTTTGAATATTAAACTTTTTAGTATAGTGTTTAACGCATCCTTATTGCTCGCTTATTGTCTGCGTCTCTCTGCCATGTGTTACCGGTATGATAATATTTTTATACAGTATTTTTTAAATAGTTTTTAAAGTATCTACTTTATTTGTCAGTAGGTTAGTTGCATAAATAAAAGCAAATGCAAAGTATTCCTGCAGCAATTTCAGCCAACACCCTAAAAAACATTGTTTATTTTTACAAGCATATAAAAAAGCAAATTATGTTATTGACAATAACTTTCAAAAATGATTTCAAATCATCATGGTTACAATAGCAGTTTTCGCCAAATCGGTGATTAGTCGTTAAAACTAGAACTGTCCTTGCTGATTCAGCAATTCCATGGCATTATAACCCAAACTATTTTTTAATACTATTAGATATCCAATCTATATCACTCAAGTCTTTGGGCCAAATACAAAAAAAGAAAGTAATGCCAACCACTGAACGATTGTCACAATTAGAGAAAAAATGTGAAGCCTTGTTCGCAGTGAAGGATCATACATCCAACTGCGGAACATAGAGTTTTGGGATGCTTGGCGCGGGAAAAAAAAGTGAAGCTGCCAGAACGAAGCCAGTAAGCTCCTAGAAAAACGCTCATCCAAAGTTTAGTTCAATGAAAAAAATTACATTTTATTCTTTAAAAGGTGTTGATCAAATACAATAACAAAAAGCTCTAAAAGAACTAAAATAGCCTACTTTCCTGTTACTTAAATACTTACTTAAATTCTTATCTTGAAAAAACTAGGTTCGTTACAGTGAGTGACATCAACAACCGTTTCGACATTAAATTTATATAAATACACTAGCAGTATGGTCCCGCCTTACTGGGAACCCGTTAACTTCGCATTGCTTCCTTTTAGAGGCATGCTTACTTGTGAAAATACACTCAAAATCAAAACAAAATTAAATTCGTGTTGGCGCATGCGAACTTAAAAAAGCTGACACTAATAGAGGGTGAAGCAGCCATAGGGTGAGCGCATATCTCAACCAAACTCAATCAATCAAACTAATAGAGGATGACGGCAAGCCCCCGTTTCGGTCCAGTCCATGTATTTTCAAGCCCTATTATGGTCCAGCAATCCCACGTGGATGACGTCTTTTTTGAAACTAATTATATTAATTAAAAATCACAATCAAATATGAAAAAACTAAGCCTCAGGTGCACACGTAGGTATTGAAAGGAATCTATATTAAAAATTTCGAATTTTTTAGAGCAGTCTAAGTAGGTCTTTTGTGATCCACAGACATACACACAGACAGACCAACAGACAGACAGACTCTTTCTTTTATTATTATAGATTAGAATAAATTTCACTAAACACAGCATCCAGCTATAATTTCAACTTCTTAAAGCCAATTATTTTCGTTAGTTTTCTATCGCCAATAAAATAAATATTACTTATCGTCCGCATGATTATTTGCAGTTATAAATAAATATTTAATGATTCGCAAAACAAAAACCATTAAACTACTCCAAAATTCACTTAAAATAGGAAATGTAAAACTAGCATTTGTAGTTTGCAACAGTGATTTAAATGACTCAAAATTGAATTTGAATGCTAATTCAATGGGAAAATGGTCGACAAATAGTAGATTAATCTACACCGTCCAATCGTACAGACAGACGGACAAAAAGTATGAAATTCGTTTGTTGTTGTTTTTGTCTAATACTATACTTTTCTATTAAAAAAAGAATTTTTGAGATCGGATTGATAGAACTGATTTTGGAAGGGGGGGTACGGACAGACAGACAGACGGAAATCGACAGCATGTCAATACCTACATTTTCATTTTTTTTAAATTCTTCGAATTAAAAAAAAAGAAAAGTAGACTAAAAATGACTGCTTGCGCAGTTGTAGGTTATGAACAAGATTAAGATTAAACATGATGAGAGTAATAGAGACCCGCTTATAAGCCTTCGTCAAGTAAGACAGACACAACACACTCACACGCAGGCACACACATACGTGACAGATGCTGCCATCTATCGCGCGCCACCTACACGATTTAGACATGTCCCTGAAGGGGAGGGAAATGGTCTCCAGGAACCTGTACCCGTTGGAAACTGCGCAATCACCGCCCATAGGACTTTCGGACCCTACAGATTGAACGAGCACGTACTTCGCATATACTCGGTGGGTTTTCAGCTACCAAGACTCGATCGCGGGACCTTTTGATCCGGTGATCGAGACCCTGACCACAGGGTGCCCCACAGCCCTAGAATTATGCGTTGTAAGCAAGGATTGGAAGTTTACTTTAAGATTAACTCAGTTACAGTTTCTTACTTGAAAAAGTAACTCTGTTACAGTTGCAGTTGCGTATTATGAAAAATAACTAATCTCAGTTACTTTTAGAAATTTCAAGTTCAAAGAAAGTTGAAATTTACCCATCTTACCGTTTTTCAAAGAGAACCAAGACTAAAGAAATATTCGAAAAAAGTTAACAACGAAAATTTTACGTTGTTAAAAGTTAGATATAGTCGAACGCTGAACTGAATCGAAAATATTCATGAAGAGTGGCGAGAAAAATAACTAAGTTCGTTACTACGTTACCGCTAAAAGTAACTAAGTTACAGTTACTTTCGGAAAAAACTAACAGATTTACCGGAAAAAGCAATTGTTACAAAGTACGCGTTAAATACCTGGTTGAAAGCATAGTTTTTTTAGATAGTCAAAAATTCTTCATATTTTTTCAGCAATATCTATCCTCTTGCGACCTGGGGACGATTTGGGGACATTTTTTTTTAAAACCTCCCCACAAACAATTAACTTTTTAATTAGTTCCGATATTGACCTGGTCCGATAGAAGAAGATCCAAATAATAGCTTTCAGAATTTGTTTGCAGGTATCAGACATTTATTTCTATAAAAAAAATGAAGTTGTACGAGGGTCAATACGATATTAAAGTTCTTAAATAAAATATTTTAATTTTTTTTTCAAACTTTTCCAAAAGTTCTTTTAGCAGTTAATTTTAAAGGCATTTTGCATTCAAAGCAATGTTAAAATAATATGTTGATTACATCTAAAAGTGATACTGGCTTTCTTTTTTTTTGTTACATTTAAAGCACACAAAATTAGTATTTTTAGAGTTAAAGGCATGTCCTTAAGTACTATTAAACATAATTTTTTAAAAAAAAATCTTTGAAAAACATACTTTTTACTAGCATATATTTGTTTGAAAAGTATGTTTAGATTAAGAATATACGTGTAGGATTTTGATCGGGTCTTAAGAGGCTATAAAAACTCCACTTTGGAATCGCGCCAAATAGTTCGCCAAGAGCGTTTGCTTAGGCGATGGATAACTTCACTTGACAAAATATTTTTATTGCTTTTTTCCTGGAAGCATTTTCATCTTATTCTTTACTCTATACTGCGGAACGACGCTACGTCGAATAAAAAAAGAGATTAAAAAAATGGTTGACCAATAATGGTCGACCACTTTCCTTTGTAACAAATATCCCCCCTAACGAAAATCCACTTAGAAAAAACCAAGATGGCGGATATTGAATCGAATGTAAGAGTCATTAAGTAGAAGAGGTTCCATCATGCTATAATTGGTATAAACAAAGGGAAAATATCGGCAATTGTTTGTAAGGATATTAGTAGAAAGATTTAATTGGCAGTCAATTGTTATAGGAAATCATAAAGAGGGATAATTGATTTTTCTATTTATTGTAAACATTTAATAAAATGAAGAACTTAGTGGAAGAACGTGCTAAAGTAATAATAAGGTGAAAACGAGAAAAGGAGCTTTAAAGTTTTTAGTTTACACTTGGATCCGTTAAAGGAGGAACTTGCAAAAAGCGAAACAGAACTTAACTTAAAGGGGTATTTTTAAAAAGGAAACTCCTTATCTTTAAAGGAGGGGATAACATGTTCATTGACCCAAAAATCTCAATTTTTTTAGAATGTCACTTAGCGCGTTCTTCCACTAAGCCCTTCAAATGAGTATGACTGTTTCATGGAAAAAAAATAATGTAGAATATATTTTTGCTGATAATCATAAAGTAATGATTCTCCGATTTCAAATAATATTTATTAAAAAAACAACAGTTACTTATTTCATTTTTAAAATACATCCTTTAAGGGGCTTGCTTAAAAAAATTAATTTTTAATTGATGTGTATGAATCAGAACATGTCCAACCCATTAAAGTAATAATTAAGAAACAGAAATTTAATCAAATGAGTGCGATTGTAAATTTTAGTGACGATTGATTTATTTAGTGAAATTCATCGGCAATATATTGTAAAAAATAATAGACATTGAGACTCTTGTAATTTAATTATGATTATTTCTACTAATAATAAATATTTGAATGGAGGAAAAACTTTAACATAAATGAAAAGAAAATAGTGCAATATATTGTTTGAGGGAAGTTCAATATTCGGGGGGGGGGGGGGGGGGGGGCATATGTAATCGCTACTAACAATATTAGACCTTAAGTTTACACTTTAAAACGGAAACAAGTTGAATTATTCTTTAAATATTTAACTCGCACTACTAAAATACGTAATACGATCCCCACGTTTTCGGCATTAAGTCGACTGCACTGATCAACTCCACTGGCCTGAAGAAAAGAACAGATCGTTCTTTTTATTCGTTGTTCGCTTAAACAGTATCCGCATGTTTTTAAGCTCTATTTTAAGATGACGAAAAAATCAAAAATTTAGAATTTGACCATTTTCCTTTTTTTATTCTTCTTCAAAGTTTCGAAGATCAAATAAAACAAAACATTAAGAAAAACGGCACCGAACGTTTTTTTTTTTTACTTTAGAGAAAACCACAGGATTTCATAAGATTCGTCACTTTAATCCAATCAAGGAGGAGGCAAGTGTAGTATGATTCATTGCGTCATAAAAACGGACGTCTTCAAATTAATTAATATTTCTTAGAAATCATACTGGTTTTATCAAACCTAAATTCCATGAATTATAATTACTTTTTGTAAAAAAAATCTTGTAAATATTTTTGTAACACGAAATTCTGTAAATTGAATTGTAAAATAACAGTATTCTAAAAAGAACTGGAAGATTTTTGTCCTCTTTATGAGCCGTGCAGTTGACATATGCCCGCGTTTTCAATTTGGAAAAAAGTCTATCGAATTCTATTTATACAAAAAGCCAATGATAATTTAAGGAAAACGAAATGTTAGGAGATGCTTTCTCGTGCATAAATCTTAATATATTCTTCTTCTTTATTTAAATAATTAAAGTTTACTCTCATAACAGAAAAATAGAAGAAAAATAAGAGTTATCATACCAATCCATTTTAATCAAATACGGAATAAGAGCATAGAGTTTACTAAGTTTCGTTTTCTGTAATGTCTTTGTTTTCTACAAAGGAAATTTTATCAAATCAAAAGATTTTTCTCGCTAGACATTTCATATTTAATTCAATATAAGTCAAATAAGCCTCAGGATACACGAGTAATTTAAAATTACTGAACAAATCAGTTAAGTGCACAAAGTTTTTTTCAAGACATCGACATTAATATTTAAATTAATTTAGTGGTTAAGCAGAAGAAATGTTTATTTAATTCATTTTAACTTGGATTATATACATTTGATAAAAAAATGTTGCATAAAAACTTTTATGGTTGTCTTTTCATTTATATTCATTTCGATATTGAACCATGTCTAAATGTATGTATATTTTGTTGAAATAAAAAAAATGATTTTTTTAGTTCTTTTAATGGTAGCTGAATATTTGATTATTTTTTATTCAATTATAAAATGAGTTATGCAAGCAAATATACAGGAGATTTTATAACAGTATTTCACTATCAAATACTGTAAATAAATATACTTTGTAACGTAATATTAGGTACTTTGTGTATGTTACGTTATTGATTGGTATTGATAAATATTTTTTGGCCACAAAATTTCATCTTTTTATTATAGTGTAGAAACACGTTTTTTTTCCTTGAGTGAGGAAAAACGTATTTTATTCTTAAGCATTATTATAGAATATTTAAAATTGTAAGTTCTTGTTAGCAGCAAATGCTTGCTGTTTTACAACAGCTGTCGTTAATGAATAATTGGTTTTTCGCATTATAAATAGTTTCGACCGAAATTTTATTATGATTTATTTGAAAATGAATGTATGTTCAATAGTTACTGAGATACTCACCTTAAGCTCTGAAAATACTATTATTTTGCTATAAATGCCAAAATACGGCCGTATCACTTATTCGTAATTAACGGTTGATTTTAACATTGTTTGCAATGCAAAATGCCTTTAAATGTACTACTAAAAGAACTTTTTGAAAATTTTAAGGAAAAAAATTAAGAACTCTAATATCGTATTGACCCTTTTTCAACTTATTTTTTATAGAAATAAATGACTAATACCTGCATTCACAGGCTGAAATATGATATTTGAATCTTACTCTATCGGACCAGGTCAATTTCGGAACTAATTAACATGTTAATTGGTTGTGGGGAGGTGTAAAAACAATGTCTCCAAATAGGGATGCCAGTTCGCAAGAGGTTAAGAAAATTAAGAAATATTAAGCTTGATGTTTTCCCATTCCTATTATAAGCTTACAATTTCCATATTTTGCGTATAATGAATTATAAAAAATATATTAGTTTTAATTTATTTAAAAAATAATCTAGAGAAGAAAAGCATTTAGGATAAAGATATTCCTTTTTTTTTACTTCAATAAATGACTACATAAACAAATTTTTTTTAAATCTTTTTTCAATAGGTTAAAGTTTTCATACATTTTTCAGACACATACGAACTCTTTTTACTTAAACAGTTTGCTCTAGGTACCATTTAGTTTAATATAAAAGAAAAGAGTTTTTTTGAAATTTAATTCGATGGCATACTTAGATGCAAAAAAAAAATGGTATAGGACTGAATTTTTTGATCATTTAGAATTCCCTTATACAGTAAGAATACACACAAACACACTTAAGATAAGTGTATATGAGAAAGAAATAGAGACATTTTTCGATTGGCTTGCGAAAAGGATTTTTCATTTCGAGCCATAAATTATTTAAAAATTCAATTTCATGTTAATGAGTTGGTTAATGAGTTATATAATATTATTGATAATGGTTACATTCAAAACTTGCATATTTATTTTGCAATAAAACACGAACTAACCAATAATAAGTTTCTTCTAATTTGTTAACAGCTAATTAAAATTTCATTAATTTTTGCATTAGTGTATATTCAATAATGTATACAAAAGTACATAAAAATACGACGGTAATAAATGCGTTGCAAGAAAAAATTTACACAGAAAATAATTTGCCAACAGATCGAAAATGAACGCAAATAAAATACCGGTTAATATTAAAAAAATAATTTGTAAAATTAATATCATTAAATATTTAACAAGGGTTTTTTTTATTATTATTTCTTCGAATTAATTTTTGATGTTTTTGGACCAGACACTTTCACAAATGATGTACAAAAATAAAGAACTATGTAGTTATACCCGAGTCAAAAATGTATCAATTCGAATAATACGTATTTCATTGAAGTATGGACATGGTAGCTGACAAAAAAAAATATGATGCAAATACTTTCCCAACAATCGAAAAGAAAATATAGCTTATGAATGTGCGTGCTTAGGAAAAATTTACATAAACCAGATAAGGTAGGCAAACACTTATTTAACCATACCTGTGTTAATTGGTTATCAATTCGGATAAGAGTTTTGATGGAAGTATTGGCGTAGTAGTCGACACAAAATTATACAGCGAATTTCTCAGAGAGATGTAAAACTAAATATGACCGATGTAAATGGTTTATAAAAATGTGCATTAATAAAATTAGGTTGTAAAAAATGTAATGACCATGCCTGTGATGGTGTACCAATTAGGATAAGAGTTAGGTATAAAGATATGCGTGGTAGTTGACAAAAAAATTATACAGCAAATTTTTCACAGCGATGCAAAGGTAAATATTGCCGATATAAATGGTTGATAAAAATGTTCATAATTGAAATTAGTTAAGCAAAAATGTAATAACCAGATCTCTGATATAAATGTAGTTTACCAATTAGGATAAGAGTTGAGTGGAAATATAGGCGTGGTAATTAACAAAATATCATACAGCAGGTAGTTTTGCAGCGATGTCAATGGAAATGGTTTAGAAAAATTTTCCATAAATGAGATTAAGTGGGCAAAAGCTTATTAACCATATCTGTGGTAATAGTTTACCAATTAGGATAAGAGTTCGGTGGAAATATAGGTGTTGTAATTGACAAAATATTATACAGTAGATATTTTTTACAGCGATGGTAAATGTAGTCAATGTAGTTAGGAAAATTTTCCATAAATGAGATAAGGTAGGCAAAAGCTTATCAACCATACCTGTGGTAATAGTGTTACCAATTAGGATAACAGTTCGACGGAAATATAGGCAATAACAAAATATTATACAGCAAATATTTTTACGGCGATGGTAAATACAGTCAATGTGTAGTTAAGAACAATTTCCATAAATAAAATAAGTTAGGCAAAAGCCTATTAACCATACCTGTGGTAATAGTGTACCAATTCGGGTAAGAATTAGATAGAAAAGCGTGGTAGTTAACAAAAAAAATTATGCAACAAAAGTTTTTACAGCGATTTAAAGGTAAATATAGTCAATGCAAATGATTTAAGAAAAAAATACATAAATAAAAATAGTTAGGCAAAAATTTAATAACCATACCTGTGGTAATAAGAGTTGGGTAGAAAGATATGCGTGGTAGTTGACAAATATTATACAGCACATATTTTTACAGCGATGCAAAGGTAAATATCGTCGCTTAAGTTCCCACATGTGCTATCTAACTTTGCAAAACAGTAGAAATTTATTGAAAGGTAACCCTTGGCGAACTTTCCAAAATCTCGCCAAAAGTCGGCCGAAAACCCAAACGAAATTATAGGATAGGTTTGAATTATCGTCGCATTAGAGCTACACGAGGGAGAACCGAAAAACGTGTTAGTTCATTTAACACCGGCTGTTCGGACTTTCTTGTTACATAATATCGGTCTACATAATGTAATGCTGCGATATGCAACAGGAAAGTCCGAACAACCGGTGTTAAATACGTTTTTCGGCTCTCCCTCGTGTAGCTCCAATGCAATTCAAACCAATACAATTCAAACCTATCCTTTACCTATCCTATCCTATAATTTCGTTTGGGTTTTCGGCCGACTTTGGCGCGATTTTTGAAAGTTCACCCAAGGGTTACCTTTCAATAAATTTCTACTGTTTTGCCAAGTTAGATAGCACATGTGGCAACCTTAAGGTAGGCGAATACCCAAAATAATCCAAAATTCTAAAATTTTTACTATTGCTTTAATCTTTTCCAAATTTGGCATAGTGATTTTAAATACAATGAATAATACTATTTACATTTTAGTTTTTATTTCACTATAATTTATTTATTTTAAACGGTGTTTTCTACTAAAAAAAGAGGTTTACGCCAACAAGTCTACCACATTGAATTTTCATCCTATGAACATTTATTATGTGTTAAATTCTTCTTTTTGAACTGATACATGCAATGACCCTCTAGAGTTACATACAAATTACAAGAAAAAAAGTTATTAAGGAAAATGTTATAAATTAACCACAAAAAAAGGATTTTTTTCGATTAACTTACACTTGGACATTTTTTTAAAGAAAAACTTGTACACTTACACCAGATGTTAGAGGTTCATAGCACAGATATATATTGAAAGAGCATCTGTGAAAAATTTCAGTTAAATTAATGTAAAACTTTTTATGCTAGAAGTGTTGGCGCAACCCCTTTTTTTTAGTTGAAAAACACCGTTTAAGATAAATCAATTATATTTAAATAAAAAAAATTGCCCAAAAAGCATTGTTCATTATATTTGAAATCACTATGCCAAATTTGGAAAAGATTAAAGTAATAGTAAAAATTTTAGAATTTTGGGCGTTCGCCTACCTTAAGCGACGATATAGTGTTTGAGGAAATGTAAATGGTTTAGGAAAAATTTCCATAAATGAGAAAAGGTAGGCAAAAGCTAACTAAACCATACCTGTGGTAATAGTGTACCAATTCGGGTAAGAGTTCGACGGAAATATAGGCGTTACATAGGGGGCCCGGACCCCATTTTCCTCCAACTTCCTAAACCCTGGCAGACCGTCCTGATCCGGATAATCCCACCGGCAACCGTCCACCAAGATCAGCAGCAGCTTGTTCTTTCCGGATAATGCGTCGTTGTAATATCCAGAAAAACCGGACGCGCCGACGAAAAACGTCACCAGCAACATGAATGCCGGAAAACAACAGTAACATTTGCTGTTGCCGGATGTCCCGCAGCCGGACGCGAGTGACAGCGCGCACGTGAGGGACGACATCGGTGTTTTGCCCGGATAGCGAAAATGTGCGACCGGCGTTGAATCCGGCCGGCCGAAGACTGAATGAGAGTTTCGTAGGGAAAATTGGGGAAGGATGGGGAAAACGGGATGGGGATGATTTCGGTTTAAAATGTCTGTAGTTTAATGCTATTGTTTTTTGTTTCCTGTTTTTCTTAGGCATTAATTGTTATATACCAAAACCGACCTTAAGTTTGCAGTATACAATTGTTCTACGAGAAAAAGGGTAAATAGTTCCCATTTTTGAGTGCGAGAATCGAATACAAAAAGGTATTTCACATTCAATAAACAAATTTATTTGTTATTTCAAGACATACATTTAATATTTTTATTAGTTAAGCTTCAGTTAGAGTGTTATTTTAATTATTTTTTTCCTTCGATTTTGACGTAACAGGGCGCACGAATATCAGGGTCGAAAGCAGCAGCCAATCAGAGTACGCGAAATTGCGGCGCCAGCCGGGTTGTTTACCCAGTTTCCTCCGCTCAGTATATTTCTCTGCTGCAAACTTAAGCTCGGTTTTGGTATAGTTAGTTTATTGTGCATGGGTTTTTTTCAGTGTCTTAAGTTAGTTTTTTTTTTTTTTTTTGCATCAGAGTTACACCAGGGATATTGGCGACGGGCGTCGTAATTTAGAATCACAGTCAAGTGACGAGCCGACACCTGCGTAGGCACCAAACGCAACCGTTAAGGGCGACATCGTACGCAGATTGTTTCTTAGGGAGAAAAGGGGAAACATAGGGGAAATGAGTGGAGAAGATTTCGGTTTTGTGTCTGTGGTTTATTGCCATTGCTTTTAATTTCTTGTTTTTCGTAGGAATTAACTGGAATCGTTGGTGTATTGTTTTTTGTTGTTGTTAATTTTAGTTTCGTAGTGGAAAAAGGGAAGGGTAAGGAAATAAGGTGGGGAATAGTTCGGTTGTGAGTGTCTATGGTTTATACTTGGGATTCATGTTTTTAAATGCTTATCTCTGCTGTTTGTGTAGGATTGTTGTTGCTTGTTCTTAAAATTGATTATTTTACATTAGTATGATAGTTTTTAAAAGTTTTCCGTGGTGTTATATTTTTGTTTATTGCTATTGTTAGGTATTCTTAATGTTTGTTTATTGGTTGTTTTTTTAGTTTTGTAGGGGGAAAAGGTGAGGAATAGGGAAAATATGTGGGGATAATTTCGGTTTGTCGTTTATATTTGGGCTTCATGTTTTTAATTGAAGAGGTGTTGTTTGTTTACGATTGTTATAGTTGGTTCTTAATTTTGATAACTTCACATTATTATGATAGTTTTTTTTTAAGTTGTCCGTAATTTCAAATTTTTGTTTATTGCTATTGCTATTTGTTTTTCTTCGGTATTAATTGTTAATTTTAGTTTGTTTTTTTGTTGTTGTAATTTTTAGTTTCGTTCGTATTTTACGAAAAGTAGAAGGATACATGGAAAATGGGAGGGGAGGATTTCGGTTGTGAGTGTCTGTGGCTTATATTTTTGGGATTGATGTTTTTAATTAAAGTTGTGTTGTTTGTTTAGGATTTTTATTGTTAGTTCTTAATTTTGATTGCTTCACATTATCATGATTTTTTTAAGTTGTCCGTATAGCTATATTTTTGTTTATTACTATTGTTACTTGTTGTGAGGATAGTCATTGTTTTTTAAATAAAATTTTGGCACATCCTTATTGTTTCCAATTTTAACGTAATTTCTAGCATTTTTTTGCAAGAAACCCCACTTTGAAATGTGTCTGAATGTTCAAAAATATCCAAAGGCACAATTACAAAAATATATAATTGATCCGTATTGCCTGGAAAAAAAACCTCAGTGAATTCTGAAAATATCTAACCAGCATTGATTATTTTTCATCGAAATCATACTGAAAATATTTTACGATAAACGCACTATCGAAAACAATGACAGAAAGGGGAAATTACCTTAACAGCTGCATTGTGCCAAATTTATCCTATCATATAAAAACTGTACTGATATTTTTTTTTTTAATTATCTTTTTTCCAGCGCTGTTTTTCAATATATTTTCATGGACCTTTTCTCTCGCCGTTACGTTCTCTGTCACTTCAGGTTCAGTCATGGCTAGTCAAGAAGGGTGCTTCACCGTGACCTGAGAGATCCAGAACTTCAGCTCTTTTCTGAAGGCGGAGAAGAACCGGGAGACTTTTTTTTTTCTCCGATGGTTGAGGACACAGAGGGAAAGAATGGGGGACCGCTGAGCGCCTACCATCATGATTCGCAGATAATATTCATTGTTGGATTTTGTAGCCACCTCGTCCGAACTGAGATGTCCTTTATATCTTCTTGTGGAGTTGTACTGCTAAAAGCGGACCATTCTCTTCCATGGTTTTACTTAGAAAAAAATGCCCTGTTCGATAAGAACAGTCAGTCAATCATTCTCAATGACACTATGACTCTGTGTTTTAGGACGTGGGGAATAACATTAAAGACCTCGGAGTGCCACATCGTTACAGTTTTGCACAGCTTGAATCACCTCTGGACCATTGAAAAGCTCGCCTCGTCTGACTCCCACGGCACTTATTTCGAGCAAGAAAATGTCAAGATTCACATTTCTCTAAAAAGTTTACTTGGTGATTGGACGGGAAAAGTTGAGACAGTCGAGCCATATGTACCAGGTTTCTCTTTTGTAGACTTCGCACTTTCTATCAAGGATAATTGTGGACAAGTTTTAAATTATCAAAAGAATCCACCCTCTGTCCATTGCTTCTTTTTTCTCGATAGTTATCGAAATATCACTGGCACCACTCTTCAACTGGAATTAATTGTTGCTCTAAATGGAAGACACGATGCCTCTTCACAAGTTGTCAGGGAGACGCACCTCAACCCCAACTCTCCAACCACTCTGTTAAAAATTTCAGTTTAACGTTGAACCAATTATTGGTGAAAAAATAAGAACTTCTGGCGGATACACCGTAAAATGGTTCAACCAAATATCACATTCTTTAATTAGACCTGCTTTCACGAAAAATTGGTTCGACTACTTACGAAAGTTCGGTTCAACCTCTACTAACTGCAAACGACAATTTAACTACTTACACAAATGGAGGCGCCATGAGTAGTACTGTTTCTGCTTGCGAATTGGCCAAGCGTCCGTGGCCGAGTGATAATTTCATCAGCCTAGAGATTCAACCATCTCAGGAGAGTGGGGGTTCGAATCCCACCTACTGCCTGCCATCCTTTAAAAAGGATCTCTTTAGTAGAAATAATCATCAATTCACCACGGATGGGCCCGAGTACACTGGGACAGACGTTCTCGTTAAGTCTGCGGGGTCCAAAGTCCCGAAGGCGTTAACTTACGAAATAATGTTTTTTTTTTTTCACCTGTCACTATTGTTATGCATTGGGAGAACCTTTTTATGGTTCAACCTCTCACCATAGTTACGCAATTTGAAAATACCATTTTATGGTTCAACATTCTACCAAATCATGGTTGCAGCAAATTTGAACCATATTTTGGTTCAACCTTGAACTATTATTTTTAACAGTGCAGCATCGCCAAGCACAAGAATGTTTCTAGCGCAGTGGGCGCTGACCTCTTGCTCCTGTACAGGGAAAGTGCTCTCAGCGACGCGACCCTCCACACTAGGGTACCTTCAATACACTATGTGCTGTTCAGGGTAACGACAAGAAGCTTAGCAGGTGAGCCATGCTAAAATCGTTATCGCTCAGCCAAACTCGCCAATAAAACAAAACTAGTTATTTTTTCAGTTTTACACATATAAACATTATGTTGTTGCTTAGTTTGGAAGAAATAAGAATGTTTTCAACTTTCAAGTAAGCAATGACTTTGATTTGTGGTTTGTTCACGTTACCCCGCCAACTATTGTTCCGCCAACGCATGCCAAAGACATGCCAAATACCGTCTGTTAGCTTCGACATTAAAAATGGCATTTTCTGGTAGTATAATGATAAAAATACTATTTTTAGAAATGTAATAGTCCACATGATGTTTATTTTACAATACAAAGATTAAAAAGTAAAGCTTTATAGCTTTTTTCCGAGTTTAAAGAGCTTTTTTATTAAATAGCAATGACACACGCCGGTATTAAAACATGGATTACAGCTTTACCGTTAAGAATTTTAATCCAAAAAAGAATAAATATTGAAGAATATAGATCATTAAAAACAAAATCAATAACAAATAGTGGTTACGTTCCTTTGATTATATCGTTTAGATGCGATTTATTAGAGCTTCGCTGAGTCACCGTGTAATGTCTACGGGGGAAAATTACAGCACCGTATCTCTGGAGCATGGCTATGCTCCAGCCAATCAGGTGAGAGCATCATGTCGCAACCCTGATACGCAGATATTCCAGTAACCCTACTCCACACCGAGGGCAAGTCCATAGAGTAAGGAGGGGGGTAAAGAGGCTTCTCTCTCATTGGACCCCCATACAATCGCCTTAACATTGGAGTTTCCCATAGACACTAGCGCCCCTACGGAAAACGCGAGTGGAATGTGGAGGTGAGGAAATGAAGAGGAGGAAAAGAAGATAGTAGTGGCGCCATCTTGTGAATTATTGCAAAACTACTGACAAAAGAGGGTAAAAAGAGTGGTATAGAGGGCATGGCAAGATTTGATCTGGCGACCTGTCGGACAAGAGCCGCGTGCTTTACCATTGAGCCAGTGAATCTAGTCAGAGGGGCGAGATCTAAAGTTCAAGTTGGGTTTTTCATTTCAAACTACCGATTCTTATGAATGTCGTCTTTATTTGTTATATTAATTAAAATGGAAAAATAAAAGATTGAAATAAGTAAAAAAAATATTTTATTCTTGCATTTATTTTTTTACACAATGCAATATTTTTCTTGCATACATAATTGAACTCAATAGAATTTTATCTAGAATAAAATTAAGACGTTTTTATTTTCATGATACCTTATAGTGTTATAATTTTTTAATTTCTTAACTTTTTGTACAAATATAATGTTCTTAATAAAACACAGCGATAAACTAGAAAAAGCTTGAGTTTCATAGATAATAATTTTACATATTTTTTAATAAGAGATAATACCTAAAACTTAATAATAGTTTCCTAAAATATTATTTAATTAATAAACAAAAAAATTGAGGTGCACATTTTAGTGGCTGCATGTGAATCTATTAACATAAACCGCTTTTCAATAGTTAAGGTAGGCTAATACCCGAAATTCTAAAATTTTTACTATTACTTTAATCTTTTCCAAATTTGGCACAGTGATTTCAAATATAATGAGCAATGCTTTTTAGGCATTTTTTTTATTTTAAAAAAATTGATTTATTTGAAACGGTGTTTTTCACATTAAAAAAGAGGGTTGCGCCAACACCTTCTAGTAAAAAAATTTTTACATTAATTTACCTGAAATGTTTATAGGATGAAAATTCAATGTGGTAAACTTGTTATCGTAAACCTCCTTCTTTAGTAGAAAAACACCGTTTAAAATAAATAAATTATATTTAAATTAAAAAAATGCCTAAATAGTATTATTCATTATATTTGAAATCAGTATGGGAATTTTGGGTATTCGCCTATCTTAATGCATAAAAATGAATATTGTTATTTTAAATTGTTAGCTAACGAAACTTTGTTCAATTAGGTTTGTTCTTTTACAGGTTTTTAAAACTATTTTCGTTTAAAATTGTGAAGATAAGAAGGCTTTTACTAACATTTAAAAAGTTTCGTTTTAAAAATTATTGCAATGTTTCATAATATATATTTTCACTGATAGTTTAATTAAAATATAATTATAACTCGTTAAATTTTAATTAATACCTTTTTTAGAAAAAATATTTTTTGTATTTTAAAAGAAAAGTTAAATGAACATTTTGTTCATAAAATATTTTATAAACTACAATTTTCTCTTAAATATATTTAAAACTGCTCCGATACTTTTTCATACATTTTTTAAAACAAACTATTGTATTTAACCTATCCACAATTTTACATTCTTTATATTTTTAATTTTATATCCTAAACATCTTTAATAAAAAATATTTCGACTGCAGTTTTTAAATAAGTTTAAATTGTATGATCGCATTAGCTTTTTTATTATTATTTTAACCAAAATCATAATTATATAAAGTAATCAAATATGCTACACATAAAAAAAATAATAATGCACGCGTTTACTGCAAACACATAATAATTGACAGTCGAATCATCACGTTTTTGTGTCTTCCGACTCGAAGTCCCTTTCCGTTTCTTCTCAACCCTCCCCACTTCGCAATCCCCCCCTACTTGTCGTGACGTTTCGAAGACGGGTAGAGCGGTAAGAGGGGGGAGAGTCGATCCCACATTCCAATGCCGTTTTCCGTGATGGCGCTTCAATCGTCTCTACAAAACCGGTTGGTGAAACCTCTCCTTAGCGAAGCTATTATTTACTCTATGGGCAAGTCCTTCTCGGCCCATAGAACTGTCCTGGCCGCCCGGTTCGTCCGCGCCATGTTCGTGAGGGGCGAGACGATCGGGGATGGTGGACATCGACGACGTGGACAGCGACACCGTGGACCGGATGCTGGTCTGCCTGCACGCCGACCTAGTCGAAGACCTGCACTGTAAAAAAAAACTGTTGTTTTTACAGTGAAAAACTGTCAACTTTGACGCCAGTTAATAACTGTTTATTTTACAGTTTAAAACTGTAATTTTAACAGGGAGAAACTGTTTTTCAGCAGAGAAAAAACTTTTAAAATTAAACGTGCAAAGAGTCACGTGATTGAGTTCATCGTTAAGCACAAATACCCAATACTAGCCTTCACGACCGAGTAATTACTTCGTCGCAGGCGGATCAGTATTGGACTCGTACACAAGAGGTTCCTGGACCAAAGGCCAGATCTATACCTCTACCAGGAGTATCTTGCATGCGAGCCCAATACTGTGCCGCCTGCGATAAAGTAATCACTTGCGGTCACGAGGGTTAGTAAGGGTATTTCATTTTAAAACTTTTAAATTAACAATTTTCCCTGCTGAATTAACAGTTTCTCCCTGTTAAAATTACAGTTTTGAACTGTAAAAAAATTACAGTTTTAAACTGTAAAATAAACAGTTATTAACTGGCGTCAAAGTTGACAGTTTTTAACTGTAAAAACAACAGGTTTTTTCTTACAGTGTGGAGTGGGAAGAGGCCTCGGCACCAGGGCCGTGTGGTATGTTTTTTTCATATGAT
This sequence comes from Hylyphantes graminicola, assembly GCA_023701765.1. NCBI lineage: Eukaryota > Metazoa > Arthropoda > Arachnida > Araneae > Linyphiidae > Hylyphantes > Hylyphantes graminicola. The sequence continues at coordinate 12,043,826 of CM043113.1, forward strand.
GCAAATCATTATAATGCCGCTCTTGATTTTTTTAAAAAAAAAATTTCAAACTAATTATATTTTAACTCAAAAACTGAAACTTTTCTATCCATCACCCATATGAAAGCTATTTTGAATAATTTTTACATTATTCACAACTATTGTGCAAAAACGCATATTTCGTTTTTTTATTAATTTTACAATTGCAAGTGGCACATAAAAGCAAAAATATGAAAGGACTTAAAAATACAAGTTTACAGAGAATCCTCAATTTTAAATGAATATTTTGTAGAGTTGGGTTTGTACAATGACCGAAAATATGTATTTTTTTTTATAAATATAAGGTTAAAATTGATATTTTAATGAAAATTTTTGATGTCTGTAATCTTTCATTGACAGCGCACAGTGAGGTCTTTCATCCGAAAATTAGGTTAAACATATTGTTGAGTAGAATTCGTATTATTATTATTATTTCTTGCTCTCGGTTTAATTTTTTTTATCAATAAATGAACTTATTTAAATATGCGTATCATTTTGGGCAATGATGTTGCGTGGTTCAAGGGCAGGCGCGCAGCCGGGAATTTTTCAGGGGGGGGGGGGGGGGCTTAACTTCAGAAGGACACTTTTATACAAATTCTTGACGGCCTGTAATAACCCCAGTAAATATACTAAATTTACAATCATGATCTACAAACTGGACTACTGGGGAAAATGCTTAATAAAATGAGTGGGATAAAAAATTCCCAGAATTATGCCATCACAACAAAAAAAAATAAGAATTAATTTATCATACCAATAAAGCTAAAATTCTGACACAAAACACAATTTTTGATTGGTAAAAAATTTAAACGATTGCTTACTAAACGCCTGTTAAGTAAATACTTAAAAATCTAGTGCATTAAACGAAATTTATATTTTTATATTAAAGCACACTTATATTAAGAATTGACATTCATTGAAAATGAATTTTGTTAATTTCTTACCTCCACTCACGCTCATTAATGACGAAAAAAAAAACAACCTTTGAAATACAAGGAGATAGAGAGGAAAACCACGTTAAACCATTCCACTCAAGGTCAAATACTATTCTGCTCAAAAATCAAAGTTCTAAGAATTGACCATACAATCTTCAGTGACGTACCAGCAATAAATTGAGTGTCTTATCTATTTTTTGTTCATTGGCCAGTCCAAAAAATTCCTCAAACATCTGGCAAGTACGTACTACTTACAAAACGTACTACTTCTGAGAAAATGTCGTCGACGCTGCCTTTTTTTTCTTTGGTCATAAAACTTAAAAGGTTCTCCTGCTTTGATGAAAATCGTAGATAATTTTTGCCGAAGCTGAACAATACCCCCTTGTAACGTCCATCGTAGAAGACGGTGGTATATTTATTGCCTTAAGGGATGACGGCCACCCTCTCAATGGACGCTGCCCTGAACCGCCTAAACCTTGAATGGGGTTGCAACAGGACTGATTATATGGGGAGAGGGGTTTGACGCCCCCTCCCCCAAGCTCTCCCCACAAGTGGGTCCGATTCTGTCTTTAGGGCACTAATGACTTGCAGCCCTTCCAGGAAAAACCACACGAGGACCACGAGGTGTTGGAGGAGGCGAAGCCTGCGTTGTATTCGTACACACTAGCCTTTGCAATATACAAGTCAGGGAGGGGTCTTTTTGTCGCACAACCAGTTGTAGGGGCTGTCGCGTTATCTGTTGTCAATGCGATTTTGGGGTGTTTGTTTCTATTTAGCTACTCTTTTGTGAAGAATCGTTTTTGGTGTGACAATGGTAAATTTCATTGCCTTTTCTCAAATGAGGAAATAAGCTAATATTATCAGCAGCTAATTTTATAGTAATGTGCAATTGTTAAATTACGTCCCCTATTCGCTTGGAGCGTAAGGATATAAAAATGCAAAAACGAATATATAAATAACAAGTTTTTGATTTCGAAATATTGTATGTTTTTTTTTTCAATTCGAATGACAAATATTCAGAAAATATTAAAATGCCTTCAACTTTGCGTGTCATACATTAGAAGATTCACGAAGAAAACAAAGCAGATTATTAACATAAAAAGTTCATTCATTAAAAAAATACCGAAGATACTTAATAATCATAAATCTCCTCATATCGAACGATGAAATTCTCTACTTTCTGATTTATTCTGAACTATACGATTTTTTTTTTTTTAATTAAAGTGCTCGGCTAAGTCGATTTTGAAAGCCTGAATCTGTAAAAATTAAACTTATTAATATTTTTTTCTCTCATCAGCCAAATTGATGCCTTCTTCAGATTTCCCGCCTTTAATGGGTGACCTGAAACGGTCCCTTTTGTGAAATTTACTTATGAAGAAAAACGTTTTTTCAGTTTCAATTTTCGAAAAAGTATTTATATTTAAAAAAAAAATAGTGAAGAGTCCGGAATCATTGCAGTATAATTTATGAATTTTAAGAATCAAACATTTCCTATAGTTCTACATTTTTTTTTTAATAAAATAAATTTTAAGTTTCCTAAATTACTGAGGGTCCTAGGCCAGGTCATAAGGGACCCGTTGTTATGTCTGACAAAAAACTAATAACCTTCTGGGTCCCATAGCTGCCCCCTCTAGTTAAATACTGAACTATTTCGCACATTAATTAATTTTTTTGAAAAAGAAATTAACTAGAAAATTGCTGAAAAGTCCAATAATAATAATAACGAATTATGCAAAACTAAGCAAACTTTTTCTGCATTTTCTTTTAAAATTGAATCAAAATTTTGGCCTCCTCACATGACTAGGAAGCTAATTATTTAAGGGTTATTTTTAAATATTTTTTTAATAAAATTGAAAAAAATAAATTGGTTCCTTTAACTTCTTGTGGGCCCCTAAGCAGTGCATAGTTTTTAGCCCCCCCCCCCCTCCCCCAAGCGATTTTACAATGAAAGAACCGCCCTCTCTCTGTTGAAGTTAAGAAACCGACAGAAAGAGCGCATGGGGATTAATACCCCGATTCCCGCTCATCCCCGCCTTTCCCCCTGGTCGTCTCGGGCCTGTATTACATCTATTTTAATTCTTACTATTTCGGATATTCATTAGAATTACCGCTCTTTTTATTTCTATATTTGAAGATTTAGAAGTGTTTATTTTACACATATTTAGTAAATACTAAGTTAACTTTTTTTTAAGCAGTATTTAAAAAAAATGGAGGTCAGAATCTCGAATTTTGCCGCCCCCTACTCAATTGCCGCCTGATGCGGCCGCCTCTCTGCATCATAGCACCACACGGCCCTGCTCGGCACTGTACTACGCGGCGAACAAGTATGCCATAATACCCTTGCAAGAGAAGTGCGCCGACATCCTGGAGGCCTGTCTGGCAGCGGACAACGCTTGTGTTGTGACGTGTGACGTGCTCGTCTTGGCAGACAGACACTCGGACCAGGGGCTGATGACGCGCGTCGTGGTTTGGTTTGGTTTGAATTATCGTTGCACTAGAGCTACACGAGGGCTATTGGCGACGGGCGTCGTATTTTAGAACCACAGTCATGTGACGAGTCACACCTGAATAAGCACCCAACGCATTCGTTAGGGGCGACATCGTACGCAGCGTTAGGACTTTGAAGGATATTTAACGTGCACTCCCTTACACGGGGTATTATTCGTCGGACATTTTTGGCTGCACGGGCCGTTTATAGGTCGGCAGCTATTTTGGCGATGCCCGGACCCGAACCTGGGACCTTCCGCATGCTAAGCGAGTGCTTAACCGACTGGGCTCCCCAGCCCCACTCGCGTCGTGCACTTCATCCTCGCCCACGAAGAAGTGGTGTCCTCTGCCCAGTGGAAGGAATTGGAAAAGAGCGATCCCATGTTATGTGCAAGAATCACGAGAGAGTTGTTCTTGAAAAAAAAAAAGGGGGGGGGGGAATGAGGTTATGAACAACGCAATTTGCGTAATTGTAATTCTGAACACTACAAGTTGTTAAGGTAGGCGAGTACCCAAAATTTTCCAAAATTCTAAAATTTTTACTATTGCTTTAATCTTTTCCAAATTTGGCATAGTGATTTCAAATATAATGAATAATACTATTTAGGCTTTTGCTTTTATTTAAATAAAATTGATTTATTTTAAACGGTGTTTTTCTACTAAAAAAAGAGGTTTACGCCAACAAGTGTACCACATTGAATTTTCATCCTATGAACATTTATTGTGTGTTAAATTCTTCCTTTTGAACTGATACATGCAATGACCCTCTAGAGTCACATACAAATTACAAGAAAAAAAGTTATTAAGAAAAATTTTATAAATTAACCACAAAAAAAGGATTTTTTTCGATTAACTTACACTTGGAAATTTTTTAAAAAAAAACTTGCATACTTACACCAGATGTTGGAGGTTCATGGCACTGATATATATTGAAATAGCATCTGTGAAAAATTTCAGGTAAATTAATGTTAAACTTTTTGTGCTAGAAGTGTTGGCGTTTTTTTAGTTGAAAAACACCGTTTAAAATAAATCAATTACATTTAAATAAGAAAAAAATTGCCCAAAAAGCATTGCTCATTATATTTGAAATCACTATGCAAAATTTGGAAAAGGTTAAAGTAATAGTAAAAATTTTAGAATTTTGGATATTCCTACCTTAACAAATTTTAAGCGTAATTCAGCTATGAATTAATAATGTTTTTTAAAAAAATCAAGTTAAAAAGAGTAATTAGAAAAAAAAATTGTGTAACACTTTTATCAAGCCTCATTGATATTGCATGCAAAAGGTAATTTTAAGTATGAATTAATATGTAAGCTATACTACTAACAGTTTATGTATTTTTTAAATGTATCTTTTAAAAAAAAAATTAGGTTTGCGAATCGGCGGTCAAATGGCAAAACCAAGAATGCGCAAATACTAGGAATTGGTTGGTTTTGTATATGGTGAGCTTATATGTAGTTACTAGCTGTTATACCCGACGTTGCACGGGTTGAGGTGAAAAAATAATTTAACAATCAATTTAACTATTTTTTCTTTCATTCGAGTTACATAAGATATGAAGATTACCCAGTAATTTTTTCCATTTAATTACCCATCTTGGATATAGTAATGATGAATATTAATTTCAAAAATATCTTTGATAAGAAGCTCAAATTAAAGAGAATACATATTTAAGTAAAAAAATAACCAGTAAGAATTAAAAATAAGCTACTCCAGCAAACAGCAAACGATTTGCATTTATTTATAAGTTTATTTGCTTTTTAATAAGCTTATGTTGCTGATACCGTTCGTTATTAAAGTACAAAATCCCGCTACTTATATTACATTAAATATTCAAAATTTGAAAAATGCTATAAAATTAACAGATAATGTCATAGTAATTTCCCGAATGAAAACATTTTAGCTCATTTGGCGTGTTTGAAAAATTTGGCGAGGAAAATATATAGCTACCATTACACCCATTCAGCTCTGGCGCAAAGACCATCGCACAACCAACCAGTTATTTAAAATGCTCTTCTGCACTTTTTTGTAATATTTTGGCGAGTTTGGCAAAGTATTTGGCGAAAAAAGGAAGACATGAAACCTAATATGCATCTGTAGTGCGACGGCCTTCAAAAAACAACATAGTTCAGTAAAAGCTTAACTATGCTTTTAAAAAATTCATAATTAAAATCATATATACACAATAAAATAATAGAATGGAGACTGGTAGGATTACGTAACTTGAAACATATCCAACTATTTTTTCAAATTATTAATTTAGTTTCTGAAGGCAATGAACAAATATTAAATAAATTAAACATTTTCAATTTCAATTGTTTTCTAAAAAGTTTTATTTAAATGTTACTGCCTGATGGCATCACGAAAGAGACAAAATTATTGGATTTGAGCGAAAGTGGTGTACTTTTTCTCTCAAAACGTTCGAAAACGATAGAAGAAATGGTCCGTTTCGAATAATTCTTTGCCTATGTTTGTTGTGGAGATGAGATAAATTTTTGCGCCAAATTTCGTGACGATCTGTTGCGTGGTTCTTAAGTTTTTGCGTTATATACAAACAAACAGACAAACAGAAGTCGCCTTTTATGTATATAGATAACCAGTGTTCCACTTTTGTTATTTGGCACAGCTGTGGTTTTGTCATCTGACCGAAGATCAGTTAAAATTACTTGATCCGAATTATGAATTTATGTTACTAACTTTATTTAAGGGGAATCGCATGGGTGTTTGAAGTCAAATATGTCAATTTTCCGTTTTTTTTTTTTTAATTTGCAAGCTTTTTTTAATTAGTAGCTTTAATTTAAAACCACGATAATCTATTTCTGTTCAGTAGTTTTCTTTTTATAAACATTTTTGAGAAACTCTAAAAATCAGTTATTTCATATAATTTACTTTTCTTTTGCGTTTCCTAAAAAATGTTTTTCCAGCAGTAAGAAACATTTTTCTCATGAACTACACTGCTCACAACAATTATGGAAGCGCATGGTTTAAACTCTTTCAACCCCAATGTTTCCATTTGGAATCATGTGCTTGCGATTTTTTTCTCTCTAAGTTCAGCTTGCACTAATTTATCGTTAGATGGAAGAATCATGTCTTTTGAGGATGCAAATAATGTTTGTTTTAATCAAATGAAAATATGAAAACATGGTAAAATAAAATTCACTCCCAAAAAAATTTATGCAATAAAGTGACCCACCCTAAATTCTTCACGCTTGCATTCTCAGATGTTTAAAAATTGATTTTAACTCTTTTTTTTGCAAATAAAAATTTGAAAAAATTATTGTTATAATTTATTCTTAATTTTTGATTCCAATTCCCCCCCCCCCCCCCCCTTAAATTTTAGTTTCAAAAAATTAATCTTTTCCCGCCTGTTTTTTTGCCATTTCATTCTGGATGCATAAGGAATCTATTTCACAAATTTTAGATTCTTAGAATGAAAAACAAAACGATGAAACTGAAAGGGATAACAAAGCGCTCCCCTAATTGATTTGAGCAGTGTATAAGAGCCATCAACGTGCTTTGCTCTATTTGTTCCCCATTAATAGCTCGTTGATTTTAACAGAGGACTTTTAAATATCTCTGCTTCAAAAAAAAATTATACAACTTTAAAATGTTTTTTTTTAAGGCAAAACCCGGGTAGACTTTTTTGGGTTTTATTGGTTCTTTTAAAGTTAACCTGTTAGGTTTAAATTTTAAGTTTACTTTAAAAAGAGAACAATTTTCAGTCAAGAGGAAAACTCATTCTAAATTAATAATTTTATTGCAAAAAAAATTAAAGGAATTTTAATTTAAAAAAGAAAACATCTTGATATAGGGAGAGCAGGGGAATCCCGCCACCTCGGGTAATGCCGCCACCCCTTGTATCTAGCCAGCGGTGTGTGTGGGAGGGGGGCTGTGAGCGCTGACCTGTAGCACCTGACCTGTAGTATAGACGCTAATGGCCGTGCGGTGAGTTGGTGTAAAGTTATTTTTAAAAAAATACGGTTTTTAGTGATTTTCATCTAATCTTGAGCCTTCTGAAATTAAGCGATAAGTGACTGCTATCTCTAAGTTAGATAAAACAGTTATATCTCATTTAAGGGGTCACAGGAGTCTTAAAAATGTGCAAAGAAGATACTACAAAGCGTAGTTTAATCTTTCATGTCATTTTTTAACTACTCAATAAATGAGTATATTTTTTTATATGTAATTCTACAGGATTTATTTATTCTAAAACAAGTTTTGAAATTTATGAAAATTTAGCCAAAACTAAAATAAATGGTATTAAACATGAAGCTATTTGAACACATTGTGATTAGGCTTGCGCGGCAAATTGTGAGGTCGAAATTGAAAAAATGACCAAGAAAATGACTTTATTTTGTACAAATATGTACAAACTAGGACTTATACCTAAATTCTCAGCTCAATTTTAATTAGAAATTATTTTAAGAACTTTTTTCTAAAAAAATTAATAAAAATTTTAAAATTTTGATTTTAATTTTTTTAAAAAAATAATTTTTAATTAAAATTGAGCTGAGAATTTAGGTATAAGTCCTAGTTTGTACATATTTGTACAAAATAAAGTCATTTTCTTGGTAATTTTTTCAATTTTAACCTCACAATTTACCGCGCAAGCCTAATCACAATGTGTTCAAATAGCTTCATGTTTAATATCATTTATTTTAGTTTTGGCTAAAGTTTCATAAATTTCAAAACTTGCTTTATAATAAATAAATCTTGTAGAATTACATATAAAAAAATTATACTTATACATTGAGTAGTTCAAAAATGACATGAAAGATCAAACTATGTTTTGTAGTATCTTCTTTGCACATTTTTAAGACTCCTATGACCCCTTAAAGAGTAATTATTTGGCTACTTTATCACGTCGTTAATTTGGACGCTAATCTAACTACCTTTCTTTAAACAACCGTCTATGCCATTTTGTCTTACTAGGGTAATGCCGCCACATCACTCTGGGCCACATGCAAAAGGATGGCGGCATACTCCGTAAAATAGAAATTTCATATATTGGCCCTACAACCTATTAGTTTTCGGTAGAGATGCCACGTATCCGAAAAAAATAACTGAACTGGTCAAATAGACCGACGAAGCTTTTTAAAAAAACCTGCATAGTTAGTTGCACACAGAAAGTTAATAAAAGAGCTGTTCCCTGTACAATTTACCATTCCAAAGTTAATTGAAACTATTTTAGTTCTTATGTATTGCTTTATTATGTAATTTTCCATTATTTATAGATTATTTGCTTTGTTTATTGATGTGGCGGCATAACCCCAGTGGTGTGGCGGCATTACCCCAGATACCGGGGTAATCCCGCCACTGTGCGAGCTTTAGAAAAATACAATTTTATTCAGTTTTTATTAAAAATTTAAATTTTAAAAAATCACTACAAGATAGGTTATGAACTGCAGTATGCTATAATCATTACAATTTACATTAATTGCAACACAATTCTGCATGAAAATTCAATTTCCCTTAAGGTGGCGCCATTCCCCTTCTCTCCCCTAGGCTCTTTTAAAAGTTTCAAAGTTTTTTTTAAAAAAGTTCGAAAATTTTTAAGTGTTTTTCACTAAATAATAAGATAACATTTTCGTTTCGAATTTTTTACATTTCGATGCTATGTTGATTCCTATACCTGGGGAAAAAGGGCTAACATGGCAAAGCAATACTTCTTCGGCAGTTGTGATTCCCAAACTAATGCATTAGCTCTATTTTATTGAATTCTCCTTTACAGATATTTATTTTACAGTGTAATAAAGTAGTAAATTATTTACGTATAATAACAAAAAAATAATGTTTTAACCAATTTTACGAATAAAGTACTTCATCAAAACACCCATTTGCTTTTAAAAAAATTACTCTGTAAATGGTCATTCAATTATGTGAAATTCAGATATTTATGCGGATTTTTCTGTAGTTTTAAATGGTAAACATAGTATACTAGCTGGCGACTTTTGGCGAGCTTTACATTTTACAAATTAATTAATCAGTATCTAATCGAAGTTAATTTAATTATACCTATCGAGTTGCAGGAAATATTAGGTGAAATATTCACCACGTTTGGGGAATTTTGCTGTTTGGCAACGAAACACAAATCGCGAACGGCCAATATATCATAGCTGTTCGGTCCTACAACTCGATATGTATAGAAACTTTACCTTAATTTTTCAAGCCATGCGAAGGTCACCAATGAAGAGACCTGCCATTATATCCTAGCTGTAACAAATTTTATTTTATACCACTTAATCCCATCCACACTGGTCAGCACCTTACATGATATTCTAATCCCGTTATGATGCCCGAGCCCGGTTATATTATAAATTACATTACAAAAATAGTCATGTGACTGCTCTACGAATATTATGATGACGCTTTAAGTTTGCCAATTCGCAGTCCTATACTCCTATCTATTAACGTCTCTAATTTAAAAAGCGGAAGATAAGCCATTTTTATTAGAATTAAATCACCTTTGTCCCCCCATTCGAAACAATCACTCGAGAAACTCTAATTCTTTCAAACAATAAATTAAAAAAAAAAATGCGACATCAATCCGTTTGAAATGACATCAAATATATTTCACTAAGAGATTCTTTATTTGTATGTTGATGTGAAATGTTTCGGTTTAAATCAAAATAGAGGAATATTGTATATTTATTCTTTGAAATATAAATAAATTTTTGCAAACAACAATAGTTTTTGAATAATAATTGAAAAAATAGTAATTGAATTTTCGAAATGAAAGTGAAACTAGCCAAATTTATAGTGTAAATGTTTATAATAGAACTAATATTGTGTTTGGCGACTATTTTCCTGTTCAACACAAATGTTGCGTGGAAGCGGGTTGAGTGGCAGATTCTGTTACAAACCTACTTGTTATTAAATATATTTGCCCTAAATAATTCATGTTTGCATTTTTAAATGTTTAAAAATTGAACTTTAATTATCTATAATAATAAAAGAAAGAGTCTGTCTGTCTGTATGTCTGTGGATCGCAAAAGACCTACTTAGACTGCTCTAAAAAATTCGAAATTTTTAATATATGTTCCTTTTAATACCCACGTGTGCACCTGAGGCTTGATTTTTTTCATATTTGATTGTGATTTTTAATTAATATAATTAGTTTCAAAAAGACGTCATCCGCGTGGGAGTGCGGGACCATAACAGGGCTTGAAAATACATGGACCGGGCCGAAACGGGGGCTTGACGCCATCCTCTATTAGTGTTTGCTTCTCAAGTGTGCATGCGCCAACCAATTTAATTTTGTTTTGATTTTGAGTGTATTTTAATAAGTAGGCAGACCATAACAGGGCTCCAAAACACAACAATCAGGCCGTAACAGAGGCTTGACACCATTCTCTGTTATTACTTGTTTTTTTCTTGCGCATGCGCCAACACGAAATGAATTTACTTAAGATATTGAGTGTATGGGGAACATTCAAGTGATGTCACGGGGTTTGTTATTATACACCTCTCGAAACACGTGCTAATGTTATTCTACACTGCTCTCTAACAACGTGCTAATGTTCTTCTACTGCTCTAACCTGGCTAACCGCTTTCTTTACCACATCGATTTGGAATTGAAGCTCAGGTGGATATGGCCGTGAATGTCGCCCATTTTCACAAGTAAGCATACCTTTAAAAGGAAGCAATGCGAAGTTAACGGGTTCCCAGTACGGTGGGACCATACTGCTATGCTAGTATGTAATAAGTAAAAGGTTTAAATGAATAAAATGATAAATGAAGAGTACACGGGAGGAACCGATTAATTTCGTACAAGACTTTCCTTAATAGCCTCTTTGGGGATGATAGCGATAAATCGCCTAAACTGGTGTAAAGAAGCCAGTGTTACTAGCTTTGTTTATCTTTCGCGGCAACCCTGATTGACGCCAGAGTTGAGTGGAACGAGTCACACGTTTGTACCGCAAATGAAGAACTCAAAGAGAAACCGGTTTCCGGTCGCCAATGTCAGCCAAGCAGAGACAATTACGGAAAGCCTCTAAAGAAATCAATCGGTTCTTCCCGTGTACTCTTCAAATATGTTTCACATTTCATTGTTCATTAGGAAAAATGGGGGCAAGACAGAACTTTTGAATAAATTGTACGGATTTAGCACATTAAAGTCTATGAAGGTAAAATAAATCTTTTATAAAAATTTCACTTTAGTTTACCGGGGCCAATTTCTTATTCATTCAACACAATTTCGTTATTGGTCAGTGTAATTTAGTTATTATAAATAGAAAGTAGGAAAAACGAAAATAAATTAATCCTAAACTGCATTTTAAGAAGTTGCAACTATTTTTTACAGCAATATATATTAATTGCACAGATAGGTTTAAAATTGGCAACGGCAAATAATATCAATTAAATCTTAATTCAGTGCATAAAAGGTTGAAATAATGCAAGTGGAGACTAAGAATTGGTAGTATTCGATTTGGAAAAAAATTAGATTAATTTTTTTTCTTATAACACTTATAACTTAAAAGGAATTGTTTTAATTCATCCTTTTCAGCACCTAAAGCAAACGTGCTCTATTTGGGACTCCTCTGATTCTGCAACAGAATAATGAGCAAGGGCTGTGAACAATTTTTTTAATGGCCAGTTTACTTTATTGGTTTCTCAGTTTCGTTTTGAACCTATTGAAATCGGTGATTACTTAGAAAGTCTGCTGTAAAAAACAGAAATTTTCAGTAACTTTAAACAAAGATTTGTTTAAAATGAAATATTCGCTACCTTATTAATGGAAATAAAACAATCATATTATATTGAATTCAACTCAATGTGTGCAATTCCCTTGTAGCTGAAAGGCGTTTGTTTTCTTTTCATCAAGATAACGTATTTTGAGATATCGTTATCAAATAAAAATGAAGAATTTATACAATAGTGACAAAAATAGAATACATAGTTTATTTAAATAGATTACAGTAGAGCAACCTCACACACATTCTGTACATCCTGTTATCAAATAACGGCTGTTTTGGAGTATACACTTCCGATTCTTTCGGAAAATCGTGACCAATTACACCAATTCAAAGTTTCACTGTTAAAGCTAAAGTTGACATTGCTGCAAATAACAAATTAGGATTTAAAAACAATTCCGTTAATATCACTTTTCGACCGGCGGTCAGGTGGCGCTGATTCTACATCACTCCTGCCGATTGATACTTTTATTTGCGAGAGTCTCAGGAGAAGAGTTACTACGGCGGCCATTTTGGAAAAACTGAAGCAAAAAAAATCTCCTTTTCAAATTTTAATGTATAATGAATAGATACACCGAATTTTAAAACGATTCATGCATTTCTTCCCATTCAATAACGCATCTGAAAAAACGATCAAAATGCAGGTGGTTACATGTATCGCCCTCTTTAATACATTTAGAGATAACTATGCTCCCTATTCTGCCTAAATTAAATTATATTTTGGATGTAATATAAGAAAAAAATAATAAGTTATTTATCTAAACAAGTTCTTGCTCTAAGATGCGACCTACGACAAGACGTTGTTTTGTTCATTATTGACGAGGTACCCGTGATTTTAAGTGGTGGATAAATTATTTAAAAGTATTTTAGATTTTAGAAAAAAAGACTTTAGTAGCGAATTTTTTTTAAGTTTTGAGGCTTCAAAGCATTGCATTTTATTTCAAATTAATTACTTTTTTACGCATCGGTGGAGTTGGGTTACTGTTACAGGCATGGGAGGTGAGGAGCTTAGAAGGTAAACCGTGAAAAATATTGCTAAAAATTGCACTTGTATGACTTATAACTTTCTTGGTGGGGGGCAAGATCGCCAAGCACTGTGACTTTAAGTCTATTGTACTAAGCCCCAGAAATGACACAAGCACAAGAGACACACAAAGAAAGAGACGACACAAACACATAGACAAATAACAACATTTATTGACGGTCACAAACATCCATGCCTGACCGGGATTCGAGCCCGACCCCAGCAGCTCCAAAGGCCAGAATCCTAACGAGTGTGCCACCGGGGCGGCATTGCACTTGTATGTATAGATGGGGATAACCTTGGCCCGTGCGCCATACTAAAGCTACGGCCCTGAGTATTTTATTGTTTGTTGCCAAGATTTTATTTTTAAAGAAATTAACAATTTCTAAACAAAATAAGAGATGGCGACACCAGCAAATATCTCAATCATGATTTCCCACTTAGTAATTCTTCATGCACATGTTTTTAGTAACTTCTATAAAAGGAATAATCAATGATATATTTTTATTAAAATAAATGAGAATAATTTGTTACAGATTATTTTGTTATTTCAAAAAATATTTCTGATGAGAGGAAGTGAAACTTTTTATTTTTATTATTATTTATTTTTTTAGGAAAAAATATTTCATCTAATACACAAAAGATGACGCTACTAGCATAAATATTGAAATGTGTGTGTGTGAAACTCATTTTACAAAATAAATGATTACTTGGAACCGTTTCTACATAAAAATTTTAAATTTTTGGAAGGAAAAGCGCCAAACACGGTTTTTAGTTCTAAACCTTACAAGCTAAAATTTACAAATTAATAACTTTCATTAATTTTCTGCCGTAGATATAACTAATATTGCATTTATGGTTTGCTAATTGCTTTTCGAAGTTCAAAGAAAAATTAAGCTTTTCTTGGTCTAAAAATGGAAGCGAAACTTATCATAACATCATTTAACTTGATATTTTTAAATTTTTAAAATAATATTTTTTGTGCCAAAAAGTTCCCTGTTGACTTCTTATTACACAACTTTTAGCCACTATAATTTCCCATTTTCATTAACTTTTACACTGCACAAAAGAATTAGCGTACTTTTGCTAAATTTTTCAGTTTCGAATTTTTATTTTTTATTCAAAAAATCTAAAATATGTGAAATAAACTCATTATGCATCCAGAATGAAATGGTATAAAACCGGAGAAAATTAATCCTTCATTAATATTTATTGATTAAATATTGTTAGTGTTATAGTATTATTAATGTTGTTATATTATTATAGATACAGCCATTACGTTTTTTTCAAATTTTTAGTGTTAAAATTTCTTTTAGAATAACATAAAACTAAAAACACCCAGCAAGGGGGTGGGGGCGTGGGGGGTAAGTTAGGCCCCGCACTTTTTGAATTTCAAGCTATGGAGAAAGCACCCATTCCTCATATATAGGATTAACTCGCAACTCGCATTACGAAAATTAAATTGAAATTTTAAAATGTCTCTATCAGTTCATTTAAGTATGAGTTAATAATAAGCTGTATTCCTTCAAAATTCTCTAAATGCATATTACAGTTTTACAAGCAATTGAACATAGGAGCAAGCAATTTTTTTAAATATATATGTATTAATCAAAAAAAAAAAGTTTATATAGTCAACGGGAGTTTAAAAATGTTAACAAAAATAAAATAACTTTTTATTTAACACGATCCCATTTTTCCCCTAAAAGTTCCAAAAATTCCATTCAAAACTGTACAAAGCATCCAAAACTATTTCGGGTGTTTCATTCAAAAACGCTCCCAAGCCCCCACAAAAACCCCCAAAAATTACTACCCCCTCTGACCAATAGGGAGAGGCTAAAAGTATCGTACGATATTTTTCCCTTTTCCACAGCTGACGTCAGAGGAGGTGTGACATCACTGGTCTGACGATGCCCGACAGCCAATCGCAGTGGATATCAAGCGCGTTTACCATATTTGGCGTTTATCTCAAAACTGTGGTATGTGAAATAATTTGTTTATAAAAATATTTATTTTGTTTGTGATGATGCTGCGACGTAATTATTCGGGGGAGAGGGGGGCTAAAATTTTCCCTGAGAGTATTTGGATGAAAAAAAAATTCCATCTTACCTATATAAATATAATTCACACGTTAGAAAATGTAGTTATGAATATTATATAATAGATAGTAGTATTTAATTCGATTTAAAGAGAAAACTCATAATGTTCATTTTATGCAGTAGCTGTATTTAAATTATTAGTAATTGTGCAATTATATATCGGGTTTGCCTTATAAATCATTGAACAACAGTTCATGCTTTTATCATCATGATTATTATTCAAACTGCATGCAAGTATGCCTGGTCCAAAGTACCTATGTGCCTCAGTTCTATTTTTAAATATGGATGATTCAAATGAAGATATCAAGCTAAATTAAGCATATATCACATGAATCATGTGCATAAAAAAAATATTTAAAAAAAAAAGGGTTTGATAATGGCCTTGATTGTTTGATTTGCCTTGAATTTCTTTTTCTCGATTTTTTTCTACGAATAAAATCGACTAATATTAAATGATAAAAAAATTTCCACGTTGCCGAACGACCAACGAAATATTTTAGAATAGTTTAACCTCTTAATACTCTAGAAAAATCCTGCACGCATTCATCCAAACATACTTATCATACGAATTATGCTAAAAAAAAAAGTATGTTTTTTAAAATCAATGTTTAATAGTTAGTAGTTACTTAGTTACACGCCTTAAACTTTAAAAATACTCATTTTTTGGGGCTACAAATGCAACAAAAAAGGCCGTATCACTTATTTGTAGTTATATAACAGATTACTTTAGCATTGTTTTTAACGCAAAATGAATTTAAAATTAACTGCTAAAAGAACTTTTTGAAAAAGAAAAAAAAATAAATATTTTTTTAAGAACTCGTACTTCGTATTGACCCTCGTTAGACTTCATTTTTTATAGAAATGACTGATACACACATGTAATCAAAGGCTGAAAACCGATATTTGGATCTTCTTCTATCGGACCAGGTCTATTTCGAAACTAACTAATATGTTAATTGTTTACTAGGGAGGTTTTAAAAAATGTCCCTAAATGGGGACGCCAGGTAGCAATTTTTTTAAATCAATCAGCAGATTACGATGTCAAATACAAATGCTAATTTTATCAAGAATGTGCCACAATCCTGATGATGTCTCCTATTTCTATTTAACCCTTTCAGTCCCAAAAATTTACTACACCACAGAAACTTCTGATATTCACAAAATAAGCTTATTTTAGGTCAAATATAAGATTTCCATAAGAAAAAAATTCATTTTAATTTTTCGTATGGTTTTTGAAATAATGCCAAAAATTTTTAACTGTGGAAAACAACAAAAAAAATATATATATATTACCTAAAAACCCTTCGAGTTATATATTTTAAGGTATCTGACCATATTATTAAAAAAAAAATTAATGATTGTTTTAACCTAAATAGTTTAAATTGTGTTTTAAATATGAAGAACTGAAGTGAACTTGTCAAAAAACAGGTGAAACGCTTGTTGACTA
Source organism: Hylyphantes graminicola (assembly GCA_023701765.1). NCBI lineage: Eukaryota > Metazoa > Arthropoda > Arachnida > Araneae > Linyphiidae > Hylyphantes > Hylyphantes graminicola. The sequence continues at coordinate 12,060,527 of CM043113.1, forward strand.
TTTTCTAAATAAAAAAAATAGTAGTTCTGACTTTTATTTAGATTAATGTAAAATATTGTCTAATAGAACAGAGAGTGAAGAATCGGATAATGTGTGTTTGATGTCATAACGGGGAATAAACATTTAGAAAAAAATATTGATAGTGATGATGCCAAATGACATCACTGGGACTGAAAGGGTTAAACGGCTCTGTGTAGAAAACAATTAAGTACAAGGTTATTTAAATGTAAGGGTGTGGACCAGGGAAATACCTAGTGAGCTTTGCATTTATTGAATAGACAAAAAACTCTTTTTCTCAAAAAGATTTTTTATTTTGAGAATTTGCCCAAGCATTTTAACTTACCATTTGTACCAAATTATAAACGTTTTGGTCTTTTACAACACTATTTAAATGTAAACTAGGTATAATGAAAGAAATATGAGGAAATAAATATGCAGGGCATAAAAATTAAAAACACTATAGTTTACTTTAACCCTCTAAAATGCATACTGTTGCCGTTTGGCAACAAGTACATAATCCACTTTCTTCTTTTGAAGTAGAGATCTCTCTCGATCAATTTGTGGTTTTTGTTTTTTTCATCTATTACATTCCATTGAAGTTTTAGTTACTAATAATCCTCATAAATGACAGTAGTAAAAGCGTATTCAAAATTAGAGAAGTGAGGTTATTAACTGTTGTGAAATTACGTTTTTGGCATTATTCAAAGTATAATAATATTAGTACTTAATACAAATAAATTGTTTTGGAAAATTAATTATAGTTAATGAGAGTTTTTTTGAAATATATTTAGTAGTTTTCTAGTCATTATTACCAAAATTGGAATTTGACAGTTGGTTTTAATCACATGGAAAATAGTTTTTTAAAAAATGAAATTATTTTAATTCTAGTGCAAATAATTTTTCTCATAATGTATGAGTATTAAAGATTACATATTTATATTTTTTGGGACGGAAAAAAATTCATGCATTAGAAGGTTTATGTTTTATCTGGGTTTGGTAATGGAAAAAGCTAAGTCCTTCATGTCAGGACCAATGCCTTGTGTACGCAACCGAAATATATATCACTTGACTTTAGCAAGTCCTTTTTCTGGTACAGCTGCCGAAATAAAAAAGTACCCACTTGAGGTTATTTCATCCGTTAGTCACCCTGAAGAATCGGACCTTTTTGAGATTGCGAACAATTAACATTTCGAGTTAATTGCACGATACAAAATTTGCATAAGGGGCCGTCTTCATATTAAAAATATTACGAACTTTGAAATTTCCAATAGCAACACCCAATTTTAATAACTTAGAAATGTTAAGCACTCTTGAAAACAATTAAATCTTAAGTTTTTGTTACATTTGGATGAATATTTGACGAGTTATTCAATCGAATCACTTGTGGACCTTTTGGGAAACCATCTCTAAAATGACAAGCATGCATGCAAGTCCGTCTTTATTTATCAATTACACAGGTAATCTTATGCACAGTCACCTAAAGGGTAATTAAAAAGTATTTTGTTATTTACTCAGCAAATTATGAATAAAAAATTTTAAAAATTGGGATTTCGCTTAAACTTCCTGTCCTAAATTTATTTCTTTGAAAATATTAAGGGGTTTCTATTCATAATTTTTTTTAAATTAATATAATAATTATTTAAAAATATAAAAATTGTTTTAAGTACCCCAATATTGAATGCATTTTGTTTGGGTTATTATAATTTCTTTTCAGTAAAAAATTCGTTTCAATATCTTAACTATTTATAGATCGGGATAGTTTTTTCTGTGCAACTCATTTAACATTATGGGACCTAAACTTTGCACGTCTCTAACTCCTCTAATAATGCTTAAAAACTAACAAAATTTGGCATTTCGTATTAACATAGGTCAGAGATTTGAAATATGGATTCAAAAAGGGATGTTGCTATTGGAAATTTTAAAGTTAGTAACATTTTTAATATGAAGACGGCTCCTTATGCAAATTTTGTATTGTGCAATTAACTCAGAATGTTTAATTGTACACAATCTCAAAAAGGTCCGATTCTATAGGGTGACTAACGGATGAAATAACCTCAAGTGGGTACTTTTTTATTTCCACAGCTGTACCATTTACATATACGGTCTCATTTTCGTGATGGGTGGTACTCGTTTCACGTTACCCTTCGGTGGCTTTTTTTTTTTTTTTAAAGAAAATACACTTTTACACGCAAGATTTACACACCTTAGAAAAAAAATCGTTAAACACAAAATTTAGATGCAATTTAAACTTTTGAAATCCAAAATTTGCTATTTTCATTAGATTTCTTTCGCAAATTCAATTAATATTCCTTATCGTTTGCTAAATTTATTAGCAGTTCGAAGAGTAATTATGCAAAAATTGGCATACATTTCGAAGGGCAATATAATTTGCAATTTCTAGCTGTTTATTTTTCTCCTATGACATATATATCATTATACATATTTCTACTAGCTACCACTCGCCAACCCCCGGGAATTGCTATGCAATTCTTATTTGTTTGCTTCGCAAAAAACATGCAAGACTAATATGAGAATACTGCCAATGCAGGAATGCTCATCTATACAATCTGGCTAGTTTCCGTGGGACTGCTCGAGGGCATCACGTAGATCTAGCGCTAAGCAACGATCTCTACCAAAGCCACGGGAAGCAACCTGAGCAGCCCTGGCATAAAACAGGCACACCACCACATTTGAAGAGTACACGGGAAAAAACGATTGATTTTTCGGAGAAGTTTCCTTAGCAGGCCACTTTGGCGGTGATAGCGAGTGATCGCCTAAACTTGTGTGAGGAAACCAGTTCCTACCATAGATATCATAGTTAAAGTAATATAGTGGCAGATCACGTGACCTCCAATGCTAACGACGGGAAGCGCAAGGAGCTCACAGAAGAGCCCCAATGAAGTCTGTGTTGTAGGTCACGTGATAAGCCACTGTAGTACTTTAACTACTATTTCTGTGGTTCCTAGCTACCAAGTTCAGGCGATTGGCGACCCCGACGCTTGGACCAAGCGAAGAAGAAAGAGAGAAACCGGTTTTATGTCGCCAAGCAGACAATTGCGGGTGTCCATTCGTGTTTTAGTTTCAAAAAATTGTTTAGTTATCCATAATAATAATGTTTGAAATTATATAGTTTAAAACATTTTGTTTAAATTAGGACACTTTCTTCGTTTCAAATTTTCAAGCAACCAAGTATTTCAGGAATGCTGTAAATAAATACTCAACTGTAAAAGTAATATTGTTTTTGTCAATAATTTGCATTAAATACTTTTACGCACCATTTTCGATTGCAACACAAAGGAAATAGCAAGCAGAGCTCCCGATATCCTCAAACTTTAATGTCATTGTGTCTAATAAGCTAATACAGTAAAACTTCTCGGGAGCGACCACCCTCCGTTCTGAGGAAACTCGGGCGTTGAGGGAGGGTGGTCTCTTTGAGAAGTTTCATCACTCAGCTGCTTATATCAATTTTATCAATTTTATAAACAATGGTGTGGTAGCGAAAATTAAGAAAAGTATATAAATATACAATTTTCATAATTTAATTTAGTTATGTTTATCCAAAAACAAGGTCAAACAATGACTAGTAGCGGCGTGAAGGCAAGACTTTTTGGAAAAGTGACGGCTAGTGTGCTTGATCAGAGACACGCTTTTAGCTTTCGTCAAGTAATACAGACACATAAAGAGTTTTTACTGTCACAGAGAAAGGAAGTACACCCAGGGCGAAGGCGGGAATCGGGCCCGCAACCGTTACAGCACGCAGACTGCTGGCCTGCGATGCTTACCACTCGGCCATCCGGGCCCCGTCTATTGTATAAGTTTTAACATTTTAATACTTGTTTCTGCTTAACTTTCTGTGCATGGGGGACGTACATAAATTACGAACTAGACAGTTGACAAATCCGATTTCATCCCGACCCCTTTTTTTAGAAGACATTAGAGAATGACTAGTTTATCCTTGAACAACAAAAATGTAAATACAATGTCGATCTATTCCTATGACTAAATTATTTAACCAAGACAAGTTTTACTTTATCTTCTTTACTAGTTAATTTTTTTTAAAAAAAATTTACGCATCTTTTTTTCAAATTTCAGAAACACAAAGGAAAATATTAAAATCAACTTTTAAAAAAAAAAAGGGGGGGGGGTTGCGACAAACATGACGTAATTTTAGGGGGAGGGGTTCGACCAAACGTGACGCAGCGTGACATATGGGGGGAGGGGTCAAAAAAGTCAAAATTTTGCGTGACGTAATTTATGTACGTCCCCATGGGTGAGTAAAATTATATTTAATTTTTTTTAATAAAGTAAAGATGTTTCATAAAAGCATTACTATTTTAGTAAAAAACATATAATCGGAAAATACATTAAAAGAAAAATTCGAATTTAAAATAATATGTTACTGAAGGAGTAAAAAAACAGTAGGATAAAACAGATAGTTCTTTGGCGATTTTCTTTCGAAGTTGAATAATCAATGTGGAGAAACGGTTCTAAGAAAACGGCTCTAAAAACGGTTCGTTAAAACTTATTTTACCAAGATTAAAATTACCCTTTCAGTCCCAACGACAATTTGGCATCTTCATTTTAGAAAAAAAAAATTCTGATCGTCTGTATTCTATATAGACTTTTATGATAACAAAAACCACATCATCAAATATGTTTTATTAATCCCAATAAATGTCATCCCTATTATTTTTTTTAAAATTATGATCAGAAACATGATGATGCCAAATGGCATCACTGGGACTGAAAGGGTTAGTTTTTCCGATATTTTTTCTTGTTATTTCTCCTTGAACATGACCTTCTTACTTTTAACATTATAGTGGAGTGATGAGATATCTTGATTAATAAGGCCTTTTACGTTATGATACTACTTGATTACGATGCTTCAATCCAGATAACGCTCACCAGCCTCCAGCACCGTATGATTTTACCCTGGAAAATAACTGATAAGCGGGGCCGTGGGTAGCCTAGTGGTTAGCGTCTCGGAATCGGAACGTCCCGTCACTCTGTCTGATACCACTGAAGACATACCGAGTGTATGCGGAGTACGTGCTCGTTAAATCTGTGGGTCCGAAAGTGCTATGGGCGGTCATGGAGCAGTTTCCCACGGGTACAGGCCCCTGGAGACCATCCCCCCCCCTTCAGGGACATGTCTAAATTGCGGAGATAGCGATAGATGGCAGCATCTGTCACATGTGTTATGTGTATTGTGTCTGTCTTACTTGATGAAGGTTTGTAAGCGTGTCTCTGACCAGGCACACACACCGGAAAATATATGTCTGCCAACCAACCAAGTAACTAACTGATAAGCATGTGAATATCATCAACATTTGGCGAAAAAAAAAAACCCTTATTATAAACATTCATGGGACCTAAAAAACCTTGGAATTTCTCAGTTCCGCAGTGATATGGGTGAAGGACACATTGGTGATAGGACAGAGCTAGCTAGATATGGAAAGCTTAACGTAAAAGGGGGTTCAAATACACAGAGAGATTTCCATACACGCTTCTTCTTTAATTAGAATATTAGAGGAAGAAGCATGTAGGGAAATTTCCCTGTGCATTTGACTGCATTTTGCATTCAGACATTCATATGCTCTTTACGCCCACAAATCGTACGATGTGAGTGAGATGACAGTGGGTAGCGTTCATGAATGGTTGAATCTTAGGTAAACATTGGCATAATTATTTAGATGTATTTGGCGTTGCGATTATGAACAGTTACGTTGCGTTCGTCTGTCATTTAAAGGTCCTTGAGTTGAATTGCACTTAAGCAAAAAGCGACATCAAAAACTTAATTAAGTTTCTGTAGTATGGAATACTATGGTGTTCGGCTGGTACAGCTGTGGAAATAAAAAAGTACCCACTTGAAGTTATTTCATCCGTTAGTCACCCTATAGAATCGGACCTTTTTGAGATTGTGTACAATTAACCTTCTGAGTTAATTGCACGATACAAAATTTGCATAAGGGGCCGTCTTCATATTAAAAATATTGCGATCTTTGAAATCTCCAATAGCAACACCCAATTTTAATAACTTAGAAATGTTAAGCACTCTTGAAAACCCTTAAATCTAAGTTTTTGTTACATTTTTATGAATATTTGACGAGTTATTCAATCGAATCACTTGTGGACCTTTTGGGGACCATCTCTAAAATGACAAACAAGCATACATGCAAGGCCGTCTTTATTCATCAATTACACATGCAATCTTATACACAGTCCCCTAAAGGGTAATTAAAAAGTATTTTGTGATTTACACAGCAAATAATGAATAAAAAAATTTAAAAATTGGGATTGGGCTTAAGCTTCTCGTCTTAAATTTATTTCTTTAAAAATATTAAGGGGTCTCCATTCATATTTTTTTTAAAAATTAATATAATAATTATTTAAAAGTATAAAAATTGTTTTAAATACCCCAATATTGAATGCATTTTGTTTGGATCATTATAATTTCTTTTCAGTAAAAAATTCGTTTCATTATCTTAATTATTTATAGATCGGGATAGTTTTTTATGTGCAACTCATTTAACATTAAGGGACCTAAACTTTGCACGTCTCTAACTCCTCTAATAATGCTTAAAAACTAACAAAATTTGGCATTTCGTATTTACATAGGTCAGAGATTTGAAATATGAATTCAAAAAGGGGTGTTGCTATTGGAAATTTTAAAGTTAGTAACATTTTTAATATGAAAACGGCCCCTTATGCAAATTTTGTGTCATGCAATTAACTCAGAATGTTAATTGTTCACAATGTCAAAAAGGTCCAATTCCATTGGATGACTAACGACCAAAATAACCTCAAGTGGGTACTTTTTTATTTCCACAGCTGTACAATATTAATTATTGGATGGATAAGTTAATCAACAAAGTAGTTAAGACAAAACATTTATTAATCAATAAAATACTTAAACAAAGAGGAATACGACAGTTCAATTACAGGTCTAAAAAAAAGACACATTGATAAAACATGACTCTTTTGGTTAAAAAGTAGTAATTTAACAGTTTCTATAACCGTGATATGACATGGTCTAAAGAAATTTCCTTTCGAAATTTACCGAAATTCAGAATCTGTTCTCATGAAGACTTTCCCACAAATATCTACAAATGCAGTTCGTAAATTTGTTATTTATAAATTCTCGTCTAGAATGACTTCAATGCACCACCAATTTTAGCACAAGTGCATGAAGCATGTTTTTCCTGTCCAAGGACATATTTTTTATGTAGTATAAATTTTTGTGTACCATTCTGCTATATACTTCTTTCATTTTCTATTTGAACCTCAATTGTAAGGGATTCTATTTCCTGGCACATCAATTTACTTCTTTTACACAAATTTACTATCCTTTGAAGTCCATTCAGACATTTACCCAATAAGGGTTTACTAACTCAGATTTATGAGGTTTTCTAATCCAGAACCTGACGTCATGAAACCCATAAAAGTTCCAGTCAGCTGCCCTTTCAACCATGGGAACCAATGTTTACCGTGACCCATTCGAAAACATCTGACTCAACTTCTACTCCCCTATTCCGGGGTAAACAACTTTAATGGGTGGGGGTCTTGTATACTTTTACAAACCCCCAACACCAGCGATTCGATTTCCTAGAATCGCTGGTGTTGAACCTTAGAATCGAAACCTTATATAAGACTAGCAGTATGGTCCCGCCTTACTGGAAACCCGTTAACTTCGCATTGCTTCCTTTTAGAGGCATGCTTACTTGTGAAAATACACTCAAAATCAAAACAAAATAAAAGTCGTGTTGGCGCATGCGAACTTAAAAAAGCAAACACTAATAGAGGGTGAAGCAGCCTTAGGGAGAGCGCACATCTCAAACAAACTCAATCAATCAAACTAATAGAGGATGGCGGCAAGCCCCCGTTTCGGCCCGGTCCATGTATTTTCAAGCCCTGTTATGGTCCCGCAATCCCACGTGGATGACGTTTTTTTAAACTAATTATATTAATTAAAAATCAGATATGAAAAAACGAAGCATCAGGTGCACACGTAGGTATTAAAAGGAATCTATATTAAAAGTTTCGAATTTTTTAGAGCAGTCTAAGTAGGTCTTTTGCGATCCACAGACATACACACAGACAGACAGACTCTTTCTTTTATTATTATAGATTAGGTTAGGTTTTGAATTATCGTTGCACTTGAGCTACATGAGGGCTATTGGCGACGGGCGTCGTATTTTAGAACCACAGTCAAGTGACGAGCCGACACCCGAATAGGCACCCAACGCAACCGTTAAGGGCGACATCGTACGCAGCGTCAGGACTTTGAAGTATATTTAACGTGCACTCCCTTACCCAGGACATTAGTCTCAATTAGTTCGGATATTTGAATTCGGATGGTTGGATTTTTGTTTTTTAAAAAATGTTTAAATTTTTAATTACTGTAGTTTAGCTTAAGAGTTTGGTGAAAAGTCAACTATATTACACGTTAATCTCATGAATGGGCGGAGCAGAATGATACTAGTGGAATAATCGGATAATCAGAGTGCGGCTTGTCGGAGTTTTATTGAATATCGATACGTCCTAATAAAATTCCATTATCTTCTTTAGATATTTAAGCATATTGTAATCTAATTTAATAAAAATGGAATTGAAAAGACGATGGATGGGTTATATTATTATTTTTTATTTTCATACTTATTTTTTTTTAATTCGAAAGTATTAAAAAACAAAAGTTCCAAGAAAAAGATTAAATATCCTACCTTTCGGTTACTTAAATACTCACTGAAATTCGTATCAAAAAACAAGTATTTTTGGCCGATTAAATAATTAAATTTATTATTTAGTTAGCAAAAATATTTTTGATCGTTCTTAAAATGACAGGGAAAAAAATATTTTTATTCATCTTTTTAAATTGCCATGAACTAGTTTATTGTTAATCATAGTTTAAGTTTTTTTTAAAAAAACGCAATCATCGTGAAATGTAAGTTCTCAGTACTTCAAAACAATTTATCTCTGATAAAACTATGTTTATCTAGCAGTTAAATGTAAAATAAATAGCACCTACAATAAAATATGTTTCTTTAAATAAAAATTATGATGTAATCGAAAGTAAGTCTTGGTCGTACTATATTCGCAACCTTCTGAAGTTTAGAATGCATTCCTTTTCTTTTATAAATTTGAAACAGTTTTTTTAATCAAATTATTTTATTATTTTAACCAATTGCGACCTGGCGGCGTCCCCATTTAGGGACGTTTTTTAAAACCTCCTTAAAACAATTAACGCGTTGATTAGTACGGAAATTGACCTGATCCGATAGAAGAAGATCCAAATATCAGTTTTCAGCCTTTGATTACAGATATCAGACATTTATTTCTATAAAAAAAAATAAGTTGAACGAGGGTCAATACGATATAACAGTTCTTGAAAAAATTTTAAAATTCATTAAGTAGTTAATTTTAAAGGCATTTTGCATTAAAACAATGTTAGAACAATCTGTTAACAACAAATAAGTGATACGGGCTTTTTTTGTTGCATTTATAGCACAAAAATGTGTATTTTTAGAGTTGAAGGCGTATCCCTAAGTTACTATTAACCTATTTTTTTAAAAAAAATCTTTGCAAAACATACTTTTTTAACTTATATTTGTATGAAAAGTATGTTTAGATTAAGAATATACGTGTAATATTTTGCTCGAGGATAGATTCAAGAGGATAATTTACAGACACCCCATTGCTAACATTCAAAATTTAAGGGGTCACAGGAGTCTTAAAAATGTGCAAAGAAGGTGCTACAAAACATAGTTTGATCTTTCATGTCATTTTTTAACTACTCAATGTATAAGTATAGTTTTTTTTATATGTAATTCTACAAGATTTATTTATTATGAAACAAGTTTTAAAATTTATGAAACTTTAGCCCAAACTAAAATAAATGATATTAAACATGAAGCTATTTGAACACAGTGTGATTAGGCTTGCGCGGCAAATTGTGAGGTCAAAATTGAAAAAAATGACAAGGAAAATGACTTTATATTGTACAAATATGTACAAAGACTTATACCTAAATTCTCAGCTCAATTTTAATTAGAAATTATTTTTAAAAAAATTTAAACTCAAAAATTTTAAATTTTTATTAATTTTTTTAGAAAAAGTTCTTAAAATATTTTCTAATTAAAATTGAGCTGAGAATTAAGGTATAAGTCTTTGTTTGTGCATATTTGTACAATATAAAGTCATTTTCCTTGTCATTTTTTTCAATTTTGACCTCACAATTTGCCGCGCAAGCCTAATCACAGTGTGTTCAAATAGCTTCATGTTTAATATCATTTATTTTAGTTTTGGCTAAAGTTTCATAAATTCTAAAACTTGTTTTATAATAAATAAATCTTGTAGAATTACATACAAAAAAATCATACTCATTTATTGAGTAGTTAAAAATGACATGAAAGATCAAACTATGCTTTGTAGTACCTTCTTTGCACATTTTTAAGACTCCTATGACCCCTTAAGGGGTCTAAGGTGTCTTAAAAATGTGCCAAGAAGATACTACAAAGCAAAGTTTGATCTTTCATGTCATTTTTGAGCTACTCAATGTATACGTATTATTTTTTTATCTGTAATCCTACATTATTTATTTATTATAGAACAAGTTTTAAAATTTATGAAACTTTAGCCAAAACTAAAATAAATGATATTAAACATGAAGCTATTTCAACACAGTGTGACTAGGCTTGCGCGGCAAATTGTGAGGTCAAAATTGAAAAAATGACCAAGAAAATGGCTTTATATTGTACAAATATGTACAAACTAGGACTTATACCTAAATTCTCAACTCAATTTTAATTAGAAATTATTTTAAGAACTTTTTTCTAAAAAAAATTAATAAAATTTTAAAAATTTTGATTTTAAATTATTTTTAAAATAATTTCTAATTAAATTTGAGCTGAAAATTTAGGTATAAGTCTTTGTTTGTACATATTTGTACAATATAAATCCATTTTCTTGGTAATGTTTTCAATTTTGACCTCACAATTTGCCGCGCAAGACTAATCACACTCTGTTCAAATAGCTTCATGTTTAATATCATTTATTTCAGTTTTGGCTAAAGTTTCATAAATTTTAAAACTTGTTTTATAATAAATTAATCTTGTAGAATTACATATAAAAAAATTATACTTATACATTGAGTAGTTCAAAAATTACATGAAAGATCAAATTATGTTTTGTAGTGCCTTCTTTGCGCATTTTTAAGACTCCTTAGACCCCTTAACCAAACCACCCTATTTGCCATCAATATACGTGTTCTCAATAAGCCAAAGTGATTATTATGCAATCAATCCCCTTGAAAAAATAATGTAATGCAACCCAAGCAATAAGCACGCGATTATTTTGCGCAATCAGACATGATTCAGGTGAATCCGTACATATTGTGCAAGTGAAAGTTAGTAATCGGTTTGTCGGAATTGTTGAATATTTCGAGATAAAACTTGATAACGATGTTTAGTCCACTCATACGAAAGTTTCTGCGAATTTAAACTGCTGAGCGTTACAAACAAAATGAAAATCAATAGATTGTTTGACTTTTTTTTATAAAATTATGATTGAACTACAATAAAAATTTGAAAAGTTTAAGTATGGCGAGCTATTTTATTCTAATCTGCTAAGTGTTCTGAAAGCCTCAAGTATTCGGTTAACTTTACAGTTCAGATATTCAGATTTCCTTGGTAAAAAGGTACGCTTGACGTTATGACGTACCTCTAGTAGAGGAACCAGGGAAGAAAGGGGAATTCAGCGCTCCCCTTTATTTATCTTGCGTAAGATAAATAAAATTACAATGAATATATGTATAAAATATGGATTTTAATCAATAAAAATTTGCAATTAATGGAATTTTATTAGTCAAAATTGCTAATTTGTAGATTTTACTTCGTTCTAATTGATAATTGATACATTCGAATTAATTTTTGTAGATAATTCATTAGCATCAAGGAAACAAAAGGGTTGAAAAGGGATTCGAAAACTCACCCCCTCCCCCAAAAAGCACCGATTTTGGATCCTGCGCAGACCCTACACGGACTTAAATCGTAAATCTATAATATTCAACTGAATTATATTTTGTTTGGTTGGTTGGCAGACATATATTTTTTGGTTTGTGTGCTTGGTCAGGGTCAGAGACCCTTTAATAAACCTTCGTCAAGGAAGACAGACACAACACCCACACATACGTGACAGATGCTGTCATATATCGCGCGCCACCTTCACAACTTAGACATATCCCTGAAGGGGAGGGAAATAGACTCAAGGTCCTGAACCCGTGGGCAACTGCACAATCACCGCCCACAGGACTTTCGGACCCAGCAGATTTAACGGGCACGTTCCAGACCAGGGCTCGATCTCGGGACCTTTCCTCGACCAAAGCTCGAGATCCTAACCACAATCCTGTATATTTTGTTTACGCTGACTTTTCGGAGATTGTCCCATTCATGCATAGTTTTAAGGTCAAGTCAACATCGTATCACCTCACAATTTACTTTCTCAAGTCGTTGATAGTTAGATTATCTTTTACTACGACTTGTTTTTTCAATGTCGGTACATAAACAAAAATTTAACATACATTAAAACATCGTATTTAAAATTTCCCAACCGCATCATACCAACAGAATACCTTTATTTTTTTTATCTAATTTTTTTGGGGGGGATTAGGTTACTGTATCATATGATGCTAAAGAAATAAAATGATATGGATTGAATTCGATTGTAGAAAATTTTCAGTGCGTAGATTGTTATCTAACTGTAATGTCGATTATACAATGGTGTATTTGATAAACTATGAAAATTATGTAAACTCTTGAGATAACTTATCGCTACCCCAGAGATAAGTTTCAAGAGCATAACGAGTTTTCACTTTTTACTTCTTGAGGGTAGATAGTGTGTGAGATGCTACAAGGTCTGGTATCGATCATTCAAAGCAGGAAGCTCCTAAAATATAGTAGCTTATAGAGTTGTTGCAACCACGTGCCATATTCTTAACTGGATCACAGTTATTGCATCTGGCAACCCCTGCAACCGGATCGTTAGGGCATACAAATCCGTTCTTCTTTTGTGTTTCTACTGGATCTTTCTTTTAATTACTCTAAATAATCTTTGGAATAACTTTCAATCATTAGAAAGACATTTTCGATTTCCTCTATTTCTAGTTCAATTTATAATGCAGCAAAACGATGGCATTTTTAATATTAAAAAGAGAAAACTTCAAAACTAGCAACCTATGTACACTTTTTCACAGTATTTTGCCGAAGCACGTGCGTTTGTATGTTCCAAGAAAAATTGGCCACACCCGTGCAACCGATTTCATCCAATCAGCGATCGTCAGGGGTGCAGAGGAAAAGAGGTGAGGAAGAGAGGTCCAGACTTTAATATAATTGTTGAAACATTTTAAAATATGATTAAAACAATACTTGACAACAATTTTAATGACAGAGACATACAACGGCAACATATAATCTCCGAATAAACTACGTTTAGCGAAATTGTTTACTTTGTTGCACGATTAGAAAGCTTTTTACGAAAGTTAAGTATCAACTCCCTAATTGGTCTTTACCGCACAAACCGTAACTAATCTGTATTGTTTCTGAACAATACTTTAATAAATTTTACTGTGCCAAACATCACATACATTTGGTAGTGAAAAAGACGCAAGAAGAGACTTGGACGTTATAAAAGACGAGACCATAATTATTAAAAAAAAAAATTCTAAGTTGGAAAAAAGTATTTTTTAGTTTGGCAGACCTGTTTTAACTATTTCAATAGGTCCTCGATTTAATAAGACTTCAATAAATCTCGTTGAGAAACCAATTTAAAACGTTACAAATAGGCGTAAGTGACGTCTGCTACCACGGAAAAAAGTAGACATTACATATTCGTATGTCTGTGTGAAAATTAAAACACTCAAAACATAGTATAAAGTGGAACAGACGTATAAAAACATTATGACGTACGTTAAAAGACGGAAAAATTAAGATATCAAAATATAATTAATGAATAAATATAATTAATAAATAAAATATAATAATACATTAATGTTAAAAGGTATATATACTGTTATTCAATTTTTTTTCCAAATAACTGAAATCTATGATAAATGATAAATACTTTCCTTATACAAATTTTCCTTAACACAAATTTGAAAGTGAAGGACAGGAAAAAAAAGAAATGTGCACATATTTTTTAACAGATATTCTGAACTGGGGAGGGGGTAAGGAAATGATCAAAAGGGCAAACTGCTTTGCACTGTATGGTATTTTATATATAATTTAATTTTATGACACATTATCTACAGAAAAAAAAATTCAAATTAATTTTTATTTTGAAAATAATTTAAAAGAATTAAAATAACTCAAACATTTAAATTGCATGGATTTTTAAAAATTACATATAAAGTTTTACTAATAAAATTACTTTTAAATTGAAATGAATATGTTTTGTAAAACAGTAAAAATGCTACTTAAAGCCCCTCTCTCTCTATCTCTCTCTCTCTCTCAATTGTCATTCCAAAAACTGATTAAAATTACATAAATAAATATTCATATCTATTCATAAATATAAATATTACATAAATATATAAGTTTTTTTCACTTTAAATAAAATTCGCTTGACAAAAAGGCAACTGAAGAAACATTGAATAAAAAAATAATTTTCTTTTATTTAAATGTATATTAATTTTTTAGAAAATGCATTACATATAAGTGCTTCCAGTTTTTACGTTATAAACACGCAGTGATATAGAAGCAGGGCCGATAGAAGCCATAGCCATAGACAAAAAAGAAGCTAACTCATTATTCCTCGGCTTCCTCCATTTTACTTGGCAGCTTTGGCGTGAAATAAGCCAGACATTGGCGACTTCAAAAACGCGTTAAAGCAACCCTTGTTAAAAAGAAGCACAAAACTTGACAATCTGCATATGAACGTCACTTCATGTTTAGTTCCCTTTTTGACAAGTTCTTTTATTATTCTGTCTTGAATGTTAAAACTTCTTAATTTAGTCTACAAGTTAAATCAAAACAAAGTTTGCTCCTTTTTATTTTACCTGTTTAGTTTTGTTTACATTTTGAGTTAAAATTAGGTTCTGCAACCTAAATGATGTGAATGTGATCTGCGTTTAGTTGCGATCTGTTTATAATTGTTTCGTTGCGTTGCAAACATCGAACTATTTATTTTGTACAGTTAAAAGGACAATGTTGAACTTATCGTTTGCCGGCTGTGGTTTTTTGGGGATCTACCACGTCGGGGTTGCAAGCTGTTTTCGTGAATATGCCCCCCATGTACTTGTGTCAAAAATCGCCGGGGCTTCGGTTGGTTCTGTGGCTGCAGCAGCTTTGATCTGCGACGTTTCTCTAGGTAAGTTGCGATATTTTTGTATAAATATTCTTTAAAACATGTCACAATTGAGATAATTTATTTATAAGTTATTTTGATGCGAAATTTTATTGTGTGATCTTGTCATAAATTGTAGAAAAATGGTTGGATGTAGACTTTTGTTAAAGCTGAAGTTTAAAAATAATTTATAATGTTAAATGAAGAAGACAAAATAAATTTTCTAAAAGTACAAATGTTGGTCTAACATTACCATTGGTTATGTTTATACAAGTTTTGTAAACATTTTTGTGCAGTGCAAAACAAACATATGGTATTAACCAAAAGTTTTTTTATCAATTAATTTATTTAAAGTTATAAAATGGTGATTTGCAAACTTATAGCAAACAGATATTGAAAGAATATTTAAAGTGAAATAATGATTATATGGCAGGTAAAAAAATCCATGGAGGGCCCATTTGGCTTCTCTCTTCAAAAGTAAATCTCATCATACTTTAACATCCACAGAGAGCTCGGATTCATTGTAGTAATCTGCTCATCAAAATTGGTAACGAGATTTGTCTTGACGGTGCCGCAAAAAAATGGCTCTCGGTTTATAAGTGTGACACGAAAAACTAGGCAAAGTTTGGATATTCAAATATAATTTTAATTTATGTAGTTACTTTTAAGGACTAGTTACTCTGTTATTTGAAATTTGTTTGGTATTCATCATTCCAGTATAAAATTAAATTACCTAAGTTTTGCTGTTTGCCATAAGTGTAGGATGTGAGGAAGGTTTTTGCATTGCTTTGTGTGTTTTTTAAATATTCCAACGTCCTTTTTTAGAAGTTAACATGAGCCATTGGGATTATGTTATCTTTTACAAATGTATTAACATTTCGAACTCAATATTTGGATATGGATTACTTGTCTCAACAAGCCTGAACTTCCCTTAACACATTAACAACAACTTTGTGAATAACACCTTAATTTCCAACTATAAACATTAAGTTTTTTAATTTAGGCGTTCATGCAACCTAATTTGTCCGATGTTGATTCTTTATTTGTCTTGTATTTAATTTATTTTGATAAACTTCAGCAGAAAGCTCATCTTCTCATGTCAAATTTTCTTCCCAATCATTGCTTAATGATAACTCATCTTATTAAAAAACATGACAAATCAGGATCTAAGCCATGCATCAAATGACTAAAAACTCGCAATTTTCCTGTTTCCTAATAGGAACCCATAAAGGTTTCTACACTGCTCAAAACAATTAGGGGAGCACTTTTTAATTCCAACTTTAACTTCACTCCCAACTTTTTAATTTTTATCCTATAAAAGTATAAATCTAAAATTTGTTAAATAGGTTCACTCATTCGAAATGAAATAGTAAAAAACAGGAGAAAAAATCTTAAGTTTTTAATACTTAAATTTAAAGGGGGGAAATGGAATAATAACTTTTTAAAAAATTATAACAATAATTTTTTCAAAACTTTTTTTGTTAAAAATAGTTGAAATATATTTTTAAACATCTAAAAAATGCAAGCATGAAAAATTTAGGGTCAATTTATTTTCTAAAACTGCTTTAAAGTGAAATTTATTTTACCATATTTTTCATATTTTTATTAATATAAAAAAAAACATTAAATTCTTCAAAATTCTTCTTCCATCTAATGATGTATCTAACGATACATAAGTGGCGAATTTAACTTAGTCAGAATAAAATCACAAGCTTATGATTCCCAAAGGAATTATTGAGAGCGAAAGGGTTTAAAACATGTGCTCCCCTAATTGTTTTGAGCAGTGTATTATTTAATCTGGGATCTACTGATGTAATGTACATTAGAGAGTTAAAATGTGCTTCTTTGTGTCGAAAAACTATTAATTTACTAACTAATTCTTTCTACCATATAATAAATACTTTCTTGTTAAGTTAAGCTTTATAATTCTTGTTCATTAATGATCCTTATTCAAAAGTAGAACTTTAAGTAAATAAAAACGCGAGGGTATTTTTACTTGGCCCTCTAAAATTAAGGGACTTTTCCTCAACTCAATTTTCTGTCAGATCCTTTGTGTTGCTTTCAAATTCATATTTTAAATGGGGCTTGAGTAGGGTTACCAGACGTCCGTATTTAGCAGGACACGTCCGTATTTAGAGGCTCTGTCCTGCCGTCCGTATTTATTTTTTGAAAATCCCTAAATGTTCGTATTTTTGAAAATTTAATTTATTTTGAAGATTTGTAAAGAAGTTTGTATACATTTCAAAGTGTAATAGCTTACTTTTTTTTGGTTTACTCCAAAACGTATTTTATACATTACTCTAAATTAAAAGGCATTTAGTAAGCAGCATTGGTTCCGCAGAAAAATATGCTAATATAATGTTTAAATAATATCATGTAATATTGTGCTAATAAAAAGGTTTTTGCGCTAATAATAAGGTCAATTTTAAATGTGTCCTGCTTTTTAAAAGAATGTGTCCTGTTTTTTACTTTTTTGACCTGGTAACCCTAGGCTTGAGTATTGCAGTTGTGGCTTTGTCCTTGTGATGTCAGGTGTCAGGTAGTATCTCTGGGTTTGATTTTGGACTCGGTCAAACAACTCGGTCAGTGTTGACCAGCTATGGCCAGGGTTTTGAATTGAAGAGCAAATTTGCTAGGTGACATTTAAAAAAAAAATTGAGATTTTTGTGACAATGAACATGCTACTTACTTCTTTAACGATAATAAGTTTCCCAGTTTTCATAAGTTTTAAATTTAGCATATTTTTATGGTTTTTGCACGTACTGTTTTCGACATATCTGAGTGCAACTTAATTTATTAAATATAAATATTAATTAATTTCTCTTACGAGTCTTATGTTCAAGGAAAATTTCAAATGTCTGTAAATATCTATTCACAGACAGTAAATCAGGTTTGCAAATAAATTTCAAATTATTGAACATGGTTTACGTATAACAGTCAAAATAAAATAATCTAGGAAAATTTCAAGTATGCCTTTTAAAATTTTATGAAAAAAGTTGTAAAATACAAATTAACTTATTTCATAATTTTAGCCCCATTGGTTATTAACTAAAGATATTTAAATTTGAAAATTAATAAGGCAATTACTGAATGGGTTATGAAATATAAATTTCCCTTTCCTTGTCTCAGTTGCTTCTTAATAAATGCATTTCTAAAATGAGAATATATATTTTTCTGTCACAAAAAAAAATCTTTACATAAGGAAACTTATTTGTTATTCTTAATCAATTTAGTCTTGTTTCTTTCAGTTATTCTTTTCAATGTAACAAATTCAGCATTTCCCTCTGGTACTTATTTTTCCTTATTGAAAGTTGGTGGTTAATGTTTCCAAATATTTATCCAGGAAATATTCTCTCAAAGTTTGCTTTTAAATTTATGCATTCTAGTGACAGTAAATATATTATTTCTTGTTTCACTAAAAAGTTGAATTTGGTTGGATTTTTTTGTTTTGTTTAAAAACGATTTCTTCTAGGAAAACGTCAGATGGATGTTTTCTAAGTTTGCCAATTTTACTAAAGTTCCAATTCTATCAAAATACAGTATTAAGATCGATCCGATGATAATTTGGTGGTAGTTAGTTGGCCGTTGTTTTCCTTTCTGGTTAGGGTACGTTTTGAATTATCGTCGCACTAGAGCGACACGAGGGCTACTCGGCGACGGGCGTCGTATTTTAGAACGACAGTCAAGTGACGAGCCGAAGCCTGAATAGGCACCCAACGCAACCGTTAATTGCGACATCGTACGCAGCGGAAGGACTGTAGGATATTTAGCGTGCACTTCCTTACACGGGGTATTATTCGTCGGACTTTTTTTGGCTGCACGGGTTGTTTTTGAGTCGTCAGATTTTGCCGATTCCCGGACCCGAATCTGAACCTTTCGCTTGCTAGGCTAGTGCCTAACCGACTGGGCTCCCCATCCCTGTTTCCCTCTCTGGATACAGCTATATATATTATATAATATGTGGAGTGGATTAGATTTCCTATTAGCGATCATGAAATCTTAATAAATAGCAAACTTGCTACTATATGTATCAAGTTTTGTTAAAGTAGAATGCTTATCCGACTAGTCAGGTTTCATTACGTGTGGCCATTGTTTTATTAAGCTATAAATTTGTGGATAAAAAGTTTTCAAGGATTTCCATCGATATTTTAATAAATTTTTTCTCTGATTGAAAACGTTTGTGTACACAAAACATACACTTTATAAATTTAAGCCCCGGTCCCGAACTCCAAAGATTTCCCATCGATATTTTAACACTAATTTTTTCTCTGATTGAAAGCGTTCATGTACAAAAGTACACTTTATCAGTTTAAGCCCCGGTCCTGGACTCCAAAAAAATATTATTGCACTGTCAGACAGAACGAAACCTGAAAAAAATATATCGATTGACCCAAGCCTTGTATTCGAACTTGACCGTCACACGTTCCAACGTCGTATTTACCGTTTTTGCACGATGCGACAGGGTAACCGGTTCAGGTTCTTACAACTCCATTCGCGCGCGACGTAAAGTTCCATCTTTTTACCACTTTACCTGTCCAGAAACGACCATTCCATTCACAACAAATATTTACGTGCGGTATGTTCAAGGTGAAAAGCGACGTTGTTCGCAGGTGAACTTCCTTGTTCTTTTTATTTTTTTGCGTCATACGATTGTTTCCCAATGTGGATGCATCGCTTGCTATTAGGGGTTTCATCAAAATTTCTTTTGTTATTTTTTTATTTATTGTTTTTTTTCCTGTTCGGGACTTTCCCCAAATGCTGTGTTGAATCGCTGAATATAAGAAGGGGGTCATAGTCCATTTTGCAACAACTTTGGTACACAAAAATAATCCTGCTTTTACTCGTCCACAAAAAATTATATGGTTATTCATTTATTTTAGCTTAATTCGATCGTTCAGGCAGTTTTATTTTCAAAGCATATCCTCCCTTCGACTCTACCGAATAAATCGCAACGAATTATAATTCTGTTATGAAATATTTCTGCTTTCTGCAATTTCCTTTGATTAAATAGAAACTTGCGATATTTCCCTCTTTTTTTTCATTTTCCTGGCTCTTATGATAGCTAGAATAGCATCATAGCTATGTATTTTTAGTAAAAAAAAGCTATTAATAAATCTGATACCCGTCTAGCTTACATAGATAAATAATTTGACTAAAATCTTTTTATTTCTATTACGAAACATTCAGGTCCAGACAGCAAATTATTGTTGGCCTTGCCCTTTGGAACAAGTTCGTTGATTCAACTACATATTCTATTTTTAACCCTGATTCATAATTAAAAATGGCTGTTCCCTTAACATTGTATCTCATTCATCCTTTAATGCTCTGGATTTTGCTTTATCTTTAATTTTGCGTTGACACATGTGAATTATGTGAAATTTATGTGACGTTTTTGTTAGCTGTTACCACGACGACATATTAATGTTTTTTTTTTTTATTTACTATCGAGCTCTGCCGATTTCCCCGTAAAGATCCAGGTCCGGGCCGGACATGACATTAAAACCCAGACATTGAACCATCTAGACTAGATTCTAGAAGTTGGAAAAAGCAGCCATCGATATTCTAGATGTTCTTAAAGAAAATCCATCCATTTTCGTACCATCATGGATTTTTAAGCTCCATTTTTAACTTTCCAGAAGGCGCTTATGTCGAGGTCAAGGCACGCGGAAAAAATTTGGCAATCGGTTAACCCTTCGTGCCCAAAGGGTATAGGTACATTGATAACAGGAAAACTTTATTGAAAAGCGAATGAACTGTTAATATAACGATTCGAAAATCAATCCTCAAGTCTCGTTAGTATCCAATCCATCCAGCTTTAATCATTAAGATTTAAATAGGAAATGGTCCATCCTCATGTTATGCACTGGGCTACTTATCCTAAAACCATGGTCATTATTGCAAGATTGAAAATTATTTTGCTATTTTAGAAAAATATGAATGAATAATAGAGAGCTTTTGCATACCGTTCGGTGAACCATAACGTTAACGCTAACCCAAACCTTATCCTCTCGACCAATCAGAATGCGCGTAGAGATAAGGTTAAGGGAATCGCTCCCTTATTTCGGAAATTTACCGTAACCCTAACGCTATCCCCTAACCGTAAACCATAAAGTCACGTGGGCAGTTTGTTGTTGTTTTATTGGTTATGGCATTGAATCTCGGATTGGTTTGAAAAGTAACTTGACAAAAAAAAAAAAAGGACTTTCGCAAATTACAAAACATTTCAGATTGTTATCGCTAATGTAATAATCGAAAATGTGAAAGATAAACATTTTAAAAGTTTTGTTTTTAAAGGTTCAAAATCGCTTCGTATTGCAATAAAATTGTTAATTGTATTTCTCCGTGTGCATATTTTTGTATACTATACTGTTATTTTTCTGTAAAAAGTTTATATTTATGTTAAAAAAAACCTGATTATTCCAGTTTGGGGTATATTTATTTACTTTCAAATATATTTCCAAAAGTACAAATTCTTTTTTTTAATTGTAGTACTACTAGGAATCTCCTCTTTTTAATTGTAGTACTACTAGGAAACAGGGTTGAATACTCATTACTTAAAAATCAACCTACACTTTCATTCATGTTTGTTAATTTCAAATGGGTTCAAAGAGAGAGAAATAAAAATATTTTATTAATAGTTCTAATTTAGTTGATAAATTAAATTTTCGGAACAGAAATTGATTTATAGAAAATCTCGTTAATTGATCAAAATAACACCTCCACTTAAAATATATGTTTTTGTGAAAATTAAATTAATGGAATGTGTTGCACTATATACCATGGTTTAACAGTACTTTAAGCATGGCACCCCCAAACATGACTTTTTAAATAGCCAAGTAAAGAGAAACAATATGTGCAAAAGTACTTTATTTTTCTCTATTTTATATCCTAAATATTCATTTTATATGCAGAGAGCTTTTAAAGAATCATAAAGATGCTCAAATTTAGCTTTTAATAAAAATTTTAGGGCATAAACTTATTTTGGCATTCCTTGTTATGATTAAGCAAATCAAAATTCACAAAATACATATGATAAATATTTTTGACTGCACTTTTAGTGACTGCAATCAATTCTAAAAAGCAACTTCTATCTAGTGTTGTGTCATACTTTCAAGTTATGGAGATTTATTTAAACTTTAAGACCCCAACCCCTCCCTATGATACTGCCTTAGATAGTCGCATAGCACTAAGAAGAACCAAACAACCCTAAACTACCCTTTGAAAATATTTTCTCATCTTTTTATCACTACATTTGCATTTAAAATTCACAAAGCATTTCAATAATATATAAAGTTGCCAACTGTAACCTAGAATGTAACTTTCAGATCAGAAAACTGTATTTTCGGTACTGCCTCAGATGGTCGACAAGACTCAAAAAGCTAGCAGGACCCTAAACCCTTTTAAAGTTTCTCACACCTCTTTTATTACTGTATTTGTATAAATAAATAGCTTCCAAAGAATTTCTATGGTTGCCAACTTTCTATTAGAATTTAACTTTTAAAACAGAAACTGTATTTTTGGATACACCGTTATCATTAACAAAATGCGCCTGGTAAATAATTGTAATGGAACTGTTCTTGACAGCAATTAATTATAGTAGATGAGTTATATCCATTGACACTTTCATGTTTCAGTCACACTTTCATGTTTAGTTATTTTTTAAGCTTGAAGATCCCCTCCCCCCCCCCCCCCCCATAGTAACTGCATACTCAGATGGTCGACAAGAAGCAAAATTCAAACCAGGACCCTAAACTCTTTTGCAAGATTCACCTTATTTTTTATTATTGCATTTGTGCATTTAACATAGAGAGCTTAAAAAAGAATACATAAAGTTACAAACTTTAGCTTAGAATTCTACTTTTAAATCAGAAACTGTATATTTGCATCCACGGCTATCATTAAGTAAAATAACATTCACAAAATGCACCTGGCAAATAGTTTTAATGGAACTGTTCTTTACTGCAATTAATTCTACTAGCTGAGTTCTATTTATGGATGAGTCACACTTACAGGTTTAGTTACTTTTTTAAACCTGATTGTAGGGATCGCTACCCGCGAGCCCTCTGTGAAAGTGAAATGAACTGGAGTGAAGAGAGGAAAAGATCGAGAGAGACTCGACGAAGAAGCGTCGCGTGGTTCGTGTGAGATGTTCGAACGAAGAATGGGGCCATTGAGCTCACTGTACATAGATGAATATTTTTATTGTTAATTAAAGGTGATGTTTTAAACAGCTGCAAGTCCTTAATTGTTAAATAGTCATGCTACCAAACGAGGAGTCAGAATAGGCCACGATTTAGGCCTTTTTAGATACGCTGCCCGGCCACGCGACCATGTCAGCCGCCCTATAACTGGCGGCAGCGTCGTGATAGCGAACTCAATGCCGGTGGACTTGCTGCTGAGTGCCTAGGACACTGATGTGTGGTACAGCCTGCGCTAGTGTACCAGTGAAATTGGTTCGGCTGGAACCTGCAGTTTCGGGCCTGATGTGGGACGCCCGGTACGTTTAGCTACGAGACTGATGGTGCATCCTAGATGTCCTATGGTGGGGTGGTGTAGCTCCAAAGTGGTGCTACCTGCACCAGAGACGACCTATGGTACCGCAGTACCAGATAACTGTGCGACAGGAACGTGGTGCGTTCAAGAATCGCCGCGAATGGCGTGTTTTGACCAGGTCAGTGGGTGCCAAGATTGGTTTTATTTCATTTAAAACAGGATCCACCAATTGCTTAATTATTTAATTATATTTCTATTATATTATGTGTTGCACAGTGGTTTTGTTTCAAAACAAAAGTTATATTTTTGTGTTATGCAAGTTAGCACGTCTTGTGCCAAGTTCTTGTTCTGGTTTTGAATAACCAGAATATGTAAAAATAAATTGCCTTTTTACGTCATGCTAAAGGCGGCAAAATATTTAAGTGTAATTAATCTTATTAGTTACAAGTCATATTTGTAAAGTTAAAAAAAATGGTTATTGGTTGTACGATCGTACTAGTACCTGTATATTTAAAAGTAATAAGAAAAGTGTCAGTAATTCTTTTCTAGTTTAATTATCAATAATTGGTTGAAATGATTATTGTGTGAAATTGTATGTTCTCAAAACATTTATTATTGGTGCATTTTTTTCTATAAGTTGTGTAATATATTTGTATTTTATATACGAGTTTCTATGTAAGCGTATGACAAATATATTGTTCTTATTTCATTATAAATAAGGTAAATTTAATGGTAATTAAATTTAAGGATTCTGGAATTCTTCCAAGAAAATGCAAAGCAAAATGTTTTATCAGAACAAGTGTGTAATGCTGTAGTAAAATAGTCCTATGTATTTTGCTTCTGGGAAAAATCGTTCGATTTATTGCGAAGTATAATTAGTGTAGATGTATTTTAAAATTCTCATGGTGTGCTAAAGAAATCGGTCGATTAATAGCAAAATGGAATTTAAAATAGTTAGAAAAGTTGTATTATTCCAATGAATATTTTCTTTTCTTTGGTTTGTCTACAAGTACAAATAGGATATGATTCTTTAGTTTATGAAATACAGCAGTAATAACTCTGTATTTGATGTCATCTCGCATTTTGCTTCTGAAAAAAAAAAGTAAAATAAAAGAACCTTTTTTTTTTGTTAACTTGTTTATGGTGACAGGTGGTTTTGAAAAAGGCAAAACTTTTGCCGGATTATAAAAGCAGTTCTTTTTGTATCCTAGATATTTGGTGATAATGGTCATTTTATCATGTTGCTTTTATGATGGATAACAGGTTATGAATAACTAAAGTTTTAGTTGGTGTTCTTATTATGTCATGTTTTTTCTTGTTTGTTCTTTTTGCAAACGATATATTTTTCGAGTTCTTTTTAGTAGTTTTTGGTAAAAAAAAAATGTGTTGTAATCTAACTTAGAAATAACTTTTGATATTTTATTATTTTATGGCTTTGAAATTATTATCGATAATATTTTCTGAAGATAAATTTGGTTGTAAATTTATTGTTATTCCTTTCACGTTAAAAGTTGTGGAAATTATAATTAGTGATGTACCTAATTATACTAATTGTGAATGTCATGCCTAATTGATATTAATAATATTCTCAAGTAATATTTTTAATGAAACACTTGGTTAGGGTTTGGTAATCTTCGCAGTGAAGAACAGGTTGAAGATTTTTTTCAAAAATTCATTTATAACCAGTGTTGGCACTCATTGCTCATATTTTTTGGTATTAGGCAAAATTCGTAAAAATGGCTTTCATTGATAATTACCCATATGAAGTTGTGCTCTACGTTGCAACCGAAATGTGTATCGATGTGACAACTCACTTAACGATTGGTCAACTGAAAGAAGCCATAATCAATAGTGAATACTATGAAGAGGAGTTCGTTGAATCATTTTTGGAAACTACTATGGAAGATATGGAAAAGGAGGCCGAGAAACAACGGTGTGAAGAGGAACGCAAGGAGGTTCTAATGCGGATGGAAAAAGAACACAAGGAGCGGCAAATGAAAGAAGTGCAAAAGAAGCACGCAGAAATCAGGTTATTTTACCTGGGTATTGAAAAATACGAAGAACTTTATGGTCCAGTTTCAATGGACAGAAACCTACATCGGAGGTTGAGTGAACCTTCTAGCAACATTGAAGTTCACTCGGGAAAAATCAGAGATGTCGGTGGGAGACGGTCAAGTCAGCCAAGGAGTCAGATTCTCAAATGTTGGTCGTGCAACCAGAATACTCACATGAGACGAGATTGCCCAAACAAAATCAAGGCTAGCCACAACGTCAAGGAAAATTCCAGTGTCAAGGTAGAAGCCGGTAAAAATAGAGGGATCCCTCGGAAGTCTGGCAGTATGGCATTGGTGGACGGGTCGGCTTGCAAGGATGCAAGTTTGAAGATAAACTTGGAAGGTTTGGGCGGAAATTCTGAGAATCTTGATAAGAAGATGGCTGATGCTGACGATATTCTTCCGGAGTGGCTCTTTGTGAACGGTGGAGACGATGGTGCCCAGCAAAGGTTGAAAGTCGTGCAACCGGTTCAAGATGAGCAGTCGACATCGCCTGATGACGATCCACCACCAAGGTTGATAGGGGATAACGTGTACGGCCCAGTACACGGGGAACAGCACCCTGCTGTTTGGCCCCTTGACGGAAAAGGGGCGGAAATTTTAGAAGAAGATGGTTTCTTGTTAGGTGTGGACGGCCCAGTCCACAGTGAACAGCGCCATGCTGTTTGGCCTCTTGACGGAAGAGGAAGTAAAAATCAGGAAGAAGACGACTTCTTCAAAGATGTGGACACCACAGTCCATGGTGAACAGCATCCTGCTGTTGATCCTCAGAAAGAAGAGGATAACTGTTCCAAAGAGGTGGATGGCCTGATCCACCAGAAACAGCTACCTGCTGTTTGGTCTCTTGCTGGAGGAAGAGCAAGTCTTCAAGAGGAGGATAGTTTCTTGGAAGTTGGACGCTCCAAGGTGGACACTCCAGTCCACGGTGAACAGCAACCTACTGTTGGTCTTCAGAAAGACAAGGATGTATGCTTCAAAGACAGGGACAGCATAATCCACATTGAACAGCTCACTGCTGTTAGTTCTCACTCGGAAGAGGAAGAAGGTTTCAAAGACATGGAAACCTTGATTTGTAATGAACAGTACTCTGTGTTCACTGCGGGGATGACCAAGGGATCATTTGGCTTAAAGATATTAAATTGGCCAAAATGGATCAAAGTTGGTATAGGATAAATTTGTATGTATATATTTCAGGATCTACTTGTTTCTTAATGTCTCTTATTACAATTGTATCTCATTGTAATTATTATATAAGTATTATATATTGTTAGTGGTGGATCCTATATTTTACATTTATCCTAGGTAACTTGGCATCCGCTCTCAAGTTAATTTTTTTTGAGGACTAATCTTATTTAGTTGGACTCAAGATATTTTTTAGTGTTTTAGATCTTGGGACACTGAACTGTTGTAAGAGAAAAAGGTCAGTCTTCCGCCTCGTCCGTCTTCAGACTGATTTTTCTCTTAGGAGGGGCGTGTAGGGATCGCTACCCGCGAGCCTTCTGTAAAAGTGAAATGAACTGGAGTGAAGGGAGGAAAAAAGATCGAAGGTGGAGAAGGAAGCGTCGCGTCGTTCGTGTGAGATGTTCGTACGAAGAATGGGGCCATTGAGCTCACTGTACATAAATGAATCTTTTTATCGTTAATTAAAAACCATGTTTTAAACAGCTGCAAGTCCTTAATTGTTAAATAGTCATGCTACCAAACGAAGGAACAGAAGAGGCCAAGATTTAGGCCCTTTTTAGAATATGCCCGGCCACGCGAGCCATGCCATCAGTTCGAGCCCCTATACTGATGATACCCCCAATAGTACTGCATCAGATGATCGACAAGAAGCAAAAATCAAACCAGGACCCTAAACCCTTTGAAAATGTCCTCCTCATCTTTTATTACTGTATTCAACATACAGAGGGCTTTCAAATAATATGTGTGGTAGCCAACTTTTCTAGAATTTAACTTTGAAATCAGAAACTGTAATTTTAGATTCACCGTTATCATTAAGCAAAATAGCATATTCACAAAATGCACCTGGCAAATAACTTTAATGGAACTATTCTTGACTGCAATTAATTCTACTAGATGAGTTAGTTCAATCTATAACTGAGTGTCACACTTTCATGTTTCAGTATTTTTTTAACCAACCCAAACACATTATTCCTGACTGTCCACTGGAAAATATATAAAGATGCCAATAAAATCTGTTATTTTGTGTTACACAATTTTAGGTTAAACATTTTATTGACATTTTCTTTCTCAGAATACTTGAAAACTAAATTTATGTGTCGTTTTAAATCTTATGCATTGTATACAGCTTTTATTTCTTGTGAAATATCAACAACATCTTATACAATCAATTAGTAATCATAGTTTTTACAAAGGGACTCCAAAAGAGCTAAATTGGGTGGCAATAACTGCAACAATTTTTGTTTTTACACTGAATTATCTATATTTGAAAAATTAATATGTTAAGTTACCATTCAATTAGAAATAGTCTACAACTATCGTAAAATTCGCTAAAACTGTGTTGTTTACTTATATGTTTGGTAACCTTTGTTTTTCGCCTTCCAATTTCCATTAGTGGCCCTCAATGAAAAATCTTTAACGAAACCATCAACTGCCTTTTAATTTTTAGTCAATATCACGATTTCTACGTAGATAAGGATAAGGTTTTCGTTAGACGCTAACGCTATGCAAAAAGGCATTTTTGCAAGGTATCCCTTATTCTTTGCGCATGCGTAATAAACACAAAATAAGGTTAGAGTTAGCGTTACGGTTTCCCCCTAACCGTATGCGAAATCTCTCTAATATTTAATTTTTAAAACTTTGAAAACTGTACATTTGGTCCTGTGCGATTACGAATACAGAAGAGTTTAGGAAATTATTCAAATTGACATATAATCACGACTGAAATTGGTTCTTTCGATTTTTGTGATAGTCTGATAGTAAAGCCTCATATATTTATTAAAATCAGGGTGGGGAAAAAATCATGATTTTTTTTTAAAAATCGAAAAAAATCGGATTTATTTGATTTAAA
This sequence comes from Hylyphantes graminicola, assembly GCA_023701765.1. NCBI lineage: Eukaryota > Metazoa > Arthropoda > Arachnida > Araneae > Linyphiidae > Hylyphantes > Hylyphantes graminicola. Next base: position 12,089,438 of record CM043113.1, read on the forward strand.
TCGGATTATTTTGATTTAAATCAGATTTTTTTTATTTTTAAAAAAATTTGAATACTAATTTGCGCATTCTTGGTAATTTGATTAAGGACTTATCACTTTTTTAATTTTACAATCTGAACTATTTAAATCAACATTCAATTTTTTTAAAAACTGTAATAGTAATAGCCCTACTTTAGATATAAATAAAATAAATGTTGAAAAATGCTAGACTGAAACTTTTACTTAGATTTATCTTAAAATAAATACTAATCGTAATTATAACCATATCTCGATCTTAAATTAAGACTTATACTTCCACATATAGTATAAATTTGTCCACGAAAAAAAGGACCGAATTAGCATTATGACATTTCATTTATTAAGAGCTCTATACAAAAATACTAATTTTGCTGCCTTTTCAGCATTCAACCTATTTCTTACAGTTGAATGCACCAATCCATAGGCTGAAAAACACCTTTCTACTGGTGCTGAGGTAGCAGTTACAATAATAATTTTACCACACGTTTAAGGGGTCACAGGAGTCTTAGAAATGTGCAAAGAAGATACTGCATAGCATAGTTTGATCTCTCTTGTAATTTTTTAACTACTCAATAAATGAGTATAATTTTTTTATATGTAATTCTACAAGATTTATTTATTATAAAACAAGTTTTAAAATTTATGAAACTTTTGCCAAAACTAAAATAAATGATATTAAACATGAAGCTACTTGAACACATTGTGATTAGGCTTGCGCGGCAAATTGTGAGGTCAAAATTGAAAAAATGACGAAGAAAATGACTTTATATTGTACAAATATGTACAGACAAAGACTTATACCTAAATTCTCAGCTCAATTTTAATTAGAAATTATTTTAAGAACTTTTTTCTAAAAAAATTAATAAAATTTTTTTAAATTTTGATTTTAAATATTTTTTTAAATAATTTCTAATTTAAATTGAGATGGGAATTTAGGTATAAGTCTTTGTCTGTACATATTTGTACAATATAAAGACATTTTCTTGGTCATTTTTTCAATTTTGGCCTCACAATTTGCCGCGCAAGCCTAATCACTATGTGCTCAAATAGCTTTATGTTTAATGTCATTTATTTTAGTTTCGGCTAAAGTTTCATAAATTTTAAAATTTGTTTTATATTAAAGAAATCTTGTAGAATAATATATAAAAAAATTATACTTGTATATTGAGTAGTTAAAAAATTACATGAATGATCAAACTAAATTTTGTAGTTCCTTCTTTGCACATTTTTAAGACTCCTATGACCCCTTAACATTGGGCTTTTAACCCTTTTACAGATGTAGTTTGCTTTTCATTGAAATGGACCCAAACTTGATCCCTCTTTCCCCAAACATTTTGAAATATAATAATGTGATTATGGAAAGTGCATTTCCATGCAGTGTGGAGTTTAGTTGTAGGAATTAATTAGGAAGTGAAGGAAAAGTTTTTTAGAAGTTTTGGTTTTATACAAGGAAGGCAGAAACCGAGTTAAGGACAAAATAATGAATTAAATCAATGATTTTTTCAAAAAATCATGTGTTTTAAATCACATGATTTTATCACTGAATTAAATCATAATTTAAATCAATCCACCCTGATCGTAGTTATAACCAAATCTTGATCTTAAATTAAAACTTATTATTCCACATATAAAATAAATTTATCCAAAAAAAAAAAGGATTAAATTACCATGATGACATTTCTTTTATTAAGTGCTTTATATACAAAAATACTAATTTTGCTGCCTTTTGAGCACCCAACCTATTTCTTACAGTTGAATGCACCAGTCCATAGGATGAAAAAAAACTTTCTACTGATGACAAAAAAAAAATGATTTAAATCAATGATTTTTTTTAAAAAATCATGTGATTTGAATCTTGATTTAAATCACGATTTAAATCAATCCACCCTGATTAAAATAATCAACTGTTTTGTGGTCATATTGCTAACGATGAGTGGCAAGTGTGTTAGTTCAGAATTATATGAAGGGTGTAGTTGAAAATCTCTCGCTCTCTTAAGTATAGCTAAGTTATAGGGCCCAGTCCGTTCATTGATGGCGACTTGTTATAATGCTAAATTCAATTGGAGGAAGTCGCCTATGAACAGGCCGGACCCTATATCTTAGTTATGCTTTGGGGATTGTGAGTTTTACACTTTACCCTTAGTTTTACACTTTACCCTTATATATATATTGTTAGTGATTAAGCATATGACAATGAAAATTCCAAATTGGCGGTTTTTGATTTATTAGAATTTAATAAAAAATTTCGTAAGCAGATATGAAAGGAAAGGTTTGCAGTTCTAGAAGATAAGTTTGTCATAACTTATCTTTTCGAGTTCCGCTTCATTTTTTTGTTATCTGGGGGGCAATGATTAATACACGTTTTGTTGTACGTGTCACTCAAAATTATTGCAAATTCACTTTGGAAATTCTACACGTGACTAAAGCTTTATCAGACCGACCTTGGCTAATAATTTTTTGCCAGACAATATGGAACCTTCCCTACCTACGTAAGAGAAATGAGTAAATTCATCACTTATTTCCTTTTACATTTTGTGTAAGGAAAGTTTCTAGAATCGTCACTGGCCTATTGCACACCCCTTGAAATATTATAATTGTTTTGGGTATGTTAAAAATTCCTTTGCCGCTTGTCACTTGACTATTGTTCTAAATTGCGACGACCGTCGCCAATAGCTCTAGTGCGACGATAGTTTAAGATATATAAACCTATTTGATATAAAAACAATATTGCATGGATGCAGAATTAAATGGCTGTCTATCTATCTAGATTTGTCAGTGAATTTATTTAACTAAACTGGGAAAATACAGAAGGGCATTTTGGCTTGCTGTCTTCTTTTGACAATATATTTCCTTTTATTGGATTAAAAGCTTCGACTCAAAAACCTGTTATGAAGTAATTTTATGATGGGGGGATATAAATTAATAATTACTCAAGCCTAACATAGAAAACCTGTGACAATTAATGTGAGTATAATATTATTTAAGTAGTGAAGGCAAAAATTAGAGACTGTAGGTTTTTTTTAATATATAATAACTTAGCAACACCTTAACGACTCGTTTTTTTTTCGCTAAGATGTAGGCATTATTCATTTCAGTCAACCTTAGAAATTACATCATAACACTGTTATAACTCGTAATTATCTCCGGAGGAGACAAATTTCTCTCAGATGCGCTAATTTCTGGAGACCTAGATAGCTAATTATCATCTTGTCAACTTCCCTCCAAGCACTTGGATCCTTAATTCTCTTAAATGAATTCCAAGAAACTTCATCAGAGGAAGAAACCGCATGAAACAATTGCTTTTGGCAAATTACCAAAATTAATGCCTTTTTGTTAACATAGCGCATGGACCATAATTATAGTGATAGCATTGTTTTCATTATGTCAGTCACTTTTGTAGGTGTATAACTGTATAGCATATTCCCAAATCGTTTGAATTCGATTCGACTCTGTCCTTCATAATCAAAAGTTCAGGTAAAAAAATACAAATGGATTTTTTATGTGATCAATGTAGTTGACTTATAGATCCCTACAATCCCACTTGTTGAAATTAGTACGAAATTTTTTAAAAAGTTAGAATAAATAATTTAAAAAAATGTATTCGAGGCAATTTTAAAAAGTGGGATTTTAGATTCCTGTAAGTTATCTACATCTATTATTTAAAAAAAACAAAACAGCTTGCAAAAATAATGAAAATAGCCGGAGAAATGTGGCAGAGAAAATATCCCCCCCCCCCCATTGGATTAACATTGAGGCACTTGAGTTTGGAGATCAGTGCGCCCCTTCCCTTTAAGAAAATAAATTCTGGATTTAAAATGCTTCTAAAACTCTCCTATTTCATGGGGCTGAAGTTTAAAAAACGAAAAAGAACTGTGTTAACTCTAATATGGTGTTAAAACTCTAATAAACGAACAAATGCTGTTTAGTTTCGTGCTTGCCCCAGAAAATAAAATAATTCGGTTTACGGTAATGCACCGCCAATTTTCCCGAATTCCGTCTGTTCGTCATGGAATCCAATATCCCGGAACTGCGCAGATCGATAGACGTCCTATACTGCGAATTTTTACTTGCTCAGGGTCTTCTTTGCTTAAAAATCCTTAACTTATGACGTCTGTCCATGTATTCCAATATTACGAACTATCAGTAGGAATTATGTCTGAATGTGATAACAAAGGAGATGTCAGAACTTAAACAATGGTGATATGGCATGGGAATGCTGCTTATTTTGAAGATTATGCTTTATCAATTTACAAATGTCGACGGTTGTGATAGGGACTTCACGGAAAAAAATTCCATCTGTCAAACTTTCGTCTGGGCATATGTAAAGACAAATATTTATGCTTCCCATTTTGTTGTTGATAAATATTTGTTGGAAGAAGTTGTTGTTTGAAGTTTGCTACTTCTTTGCTGTCACCTTGAAAATTCTTATTAGATTATGCAATGACTTGGTTTCGTACACTTAGCTTTTTTTTTGTCATGGATTTCCAAACAGTTTTTATATAAAAATGAGATTTGTTTATACAGCTCAGCTCAATGTTTCTAGTTACTTTTGGAACGTCTAAATTCTACTTGTCATATCTAGTTTTTCAATCTACAAATTAGCTATGAAATATGCAATTTTGTTCATCAAGATAAAATGAGCAGTTACTGCTTCCAATGTAAAATGTTACTAACCTGAGAAACAGTATATAGTCCATAGTTTAGGATAATGATATATTTTATCTTTCGTTCCGATTGGGACCGGCACACATTTGCGTGTGCTTAAAACAAATTACCTAAACGTAATTGATGATAATTATGCATATCGCTGAAAATGAAATGGAAACTGTATTATTCTTTTACATCTTTTGCGTTTTTTTTTAAAATTTATCTAAATGCAGTAGAAGTTATTATATTTCTTTTTTAACTTGAATTTTTGAGTTCCTATTTGTTCAAGTTGTTTGGATTTTTTTTTTGCCTTTTGAGACTGTATGCTCTATTAAATATGCAGAAGAAAATGGAAGGTTTCAAAATTTATAGCTTAAATTTTTATTAATATTAACTATAAGTTATTAGCATTGGAAATTGTGTTAAGACTTTAGCCCATAAGGAAGTACGTATATATAATAAATGCTATGACTTATTATACTCTTCTGAACACTAGTTTCTGTTCTGCTATCGTCCTCCAATTCAATAAATATTCACAATCGCTTCTCAGACCTTGATTTATGAGTTTATGTTGATAAGAAACCGAACTACAACACAGATGATAAGACTAAGCAACGACGCAATCGATTATTATTTGATGGATAAGACAAATAAGGGAAAAAACGATGTTGTTGAATCGCACTGTCCAGTTTTAATAGTTTGGTTATTCTTGAAGTGTTTTGCTTAATGTTGGTTAGAAAAGGTTAAAAAAATAATAATAAGGTTATTATTTGGTGGTTTATTTATAAAACATTGTTTAGACCCACTTTTAAAACTTCGCTGAGCGTTTATTTTAATACTGTTTTTGTTGCATTAAAATTGAACATATGTTTTGCTATGAATGAATTGGAATAACGATCGAACAACTAAATTAAATGGAACAACGATAAAGAATTCAACACGTAATTCGAATTTTCGTAGCTTTCTATTCATTACAAAAGATAAAATTTTTAAATTGCACCTATTCTACTATCCCTACTGTTGCAAATCTTAAAGCTACATCCTTACCTAATTTCGTGGCAGAAATGTTTGGTTCCCTCTTAATATATTGTTTTGTGATACATAAAATTAAATGCATATATACATAGGTTGCATATAAATATACGCTTACTTGCCAGGTAAAGATCCCAAAGATATCCTTATCTAGCTCGCATCCGTAGAGGCAGATAACAATCCGATTTCATCCGCATGATATTCATTTATCAGAAAGACTTGAGCATTAACCTGTATTTTTACCGCCTGACAACAAATTTTTGTATCCAAATTTTAAGAATTATGTGCTAAGTAGTACTCATTAACGTAGTTTCTTGAGAAAATCGAATGTATTGGCCAGACTCCAAAATGAATTGATGATACGTACTAGAGATGTACTCCTGTAACGGCGGTATTTAGAACAAAGATTTTAACAATATTCTATTAAATTTTTTATATGGAAACTAAACTATTGATTGCACTCTGTTTCACACGAAATGTTTTTTCAAATTATGCCAGTACAAAGAAATTCCTGGGAATTGCCCTACACATAATCTAAAGAATAATGATGAATGCTTATATCGATGCAAAGGCAGGTGTATTTCACTTGTTCCTCTGCCACTACGACACGCCTCCGACGATCGTGCTTTTCCCTGAAATTCCTGATTCTTTAATGACGTCTTTCCTGCGTCATTAAAATAGTAACAAAAGAAGAATAAGGTGAAGGGCTCTTTATCTCGCCCAAGAAGAGACCTCGCCGTGATAAAACGTGCCATTCTTGAAAGGGAAATTTAATATGGGGTTTTTAATATCTTGAGGACTGGTTTGTTCGTGGTCTGTTTTGAATCGAGGACAATGGATGCCACCTTATCTGCTATGCATAATCTTTCCTCTAAAGAAATGTCAATGAATCGGTTGAGAAGTCTTAGGGGGGGGGGGGGCAGTTAAAGGGGGGTACTTTCAACCCATTGTCATCAGAATTGCAGTTCTAGTTATTATTTTTAGGTATCATAGTCAAGGTCTGATCTACCTACCTTAGGGCTGGGGTCCCTAAATTTTAGTTTATATTCTGATAAATGCTGTAGGCCCCCCCAAAATTTCAATTATTTTTTAAATTTTCTGATACGCCCAGTGCCCACTTTGTTTTTAACTTGACTTTTACTGAGACATTGATGTAACGTAATTGGCTTTATCTATTTTATATGGAAGGCGACAAAATTATAGCAAAAATATATATATATGATCGGCCATCTAACTACATCATTATAAAGGCAATCATATACAGCATTTTTCCATAAAAAAGTGGCCCACATAGTTTGTTGTGCATATAGTCATGAGTTTTCTTCTAGATGAGACAGCCCTTGTTTTATGTTGAACATGTCAATAAAATAGGCTTAGATCTTATGTTATCAGTTTAACAACTATCTACATTTTAATTTCGAAACATTAGTTTTACTCCCACTTCTGTTTTAATATTTATTTACTTAACTTCTTTGAGGCAATTGCGGCGTTTCTATTTCGTGTCCTTTTTAATCCCAGGTCCTGACCTTAAACTTTTCTTTGTCCCCAACAGGTCAAACGACCTCAGACATCTTAGCCGTCGCCGTGAAGGCAAGGTCCCAGACCCTAGGCCCTCTTAGTCCACGATTCGACCTGAACACACTCCTCAAGGAGCGCTTAGAAAACGCCTTACCCGTCGACGCCCACATCAGATGCAGTGGACGACTCTTCATCTCAGTGACCAGATGGACGGACAAAAAAAACGTGCTGCTCTCGCAGTTCAACACGAGAGAAGAACTCATTCAGGTATGTCATCGCGGACTTGTGCATGTTAAATCTGTTTCTGAAGTTGTAAATTGACATGGATTTGTCACAAAATACTGAAGAAGAATGTCATCCAAATTGCACAAATTAGTGTCAGACTTATTCTCTATTAGATAACCAAATTTCTGTTTGGAAGCACATGTCATCTTAAGATATGATTGAGAGTAATTCATTTTCTTTATGCTTTTTTTTTACTATGCAAATAGTTCTATTTTTAATCAAACTGATTTCGAAGTAACCTAACTTGGATTTATTAAACAGACCGATTTGTTTCAAATCAAGATATCAAGCACACACTCGAAACTTCAAAATGCAATCAAATATTTTCATTGTAAATTTTTTTTTTAAAAATCGAAACTTGAAATTTCCCACGCTCTATCAACTTTGAATTGATTCACCAATTTAAAAAATTTGAGTTGAACAAAATACTCGGTGCAAAATTTTACGCGCTGACTGTTGGTTGTTAAGTGTGACATTGTTGTAGGGAAAAGACAGTAGTTGTAACAGATGTGTCGAGGGGGTCAAAAATCTGAAGAAAGAGGTGACATCATTAAAAAAAAAGCACCTAATTTTAGCAAAATGTAACATTGCATAGTAATAGAAATTATTTCTTATCAGTTGCGTAACCCACTACTCGTGACAAGCAAGCTAATCATCAGAAAGACGACTTGTTTACTAATCAAAAGGCCAGCGGTCTATAGTTCCGCGGTTTATCTTCCAAAGTTGGAATCTGAGAACATCCTACAGAAAAATAGAATGGATTTATCTCAAAACAGATGTTTTTGTGACGTGTTTTTATCCATTCCGTCCTTGGACGGAAAGTGCGCAGTGTTTACAATATGAGAACCAGTTCGGACACTCCCCTTCTGTTACGGATTGTGATTGGTCCGTTCAAGGGCGGTGTTGTCTAGACATGAGGTTCCGTAAATTTTACGGTTATTAACGCGCATTGGTCGTTTTTTTTTATTTGTCGAAATTCCGAAAAAATTATGTAGAATATATTATTCTCAAAAATGCATATTTATTTCTCTTTTTTTTATTTGCGTTTTTTTAATCATTCTTAGGAAAAGATACTTAATTAAAATATATATTTATTTGGGGGGAATCGGGGTATGCCCTTGCATAGCATTTGTTTTCTTGTTGTTTTTACAGGTTTTCAAAATTGGCATTAACATTAGAGTGGATATTAACCATTATTTTATTAACAAAAAAACAAACACAGCCGATAATTAGAAAATTAATGTAGTGCTAAATGATGAAACTTATCTTAATTTTATATTACTTTAAAGCAAATAACGTTATTAAAAAGTATTGTAATAAGGCCTTTTTACATATGTATCAAATTTTTTGGAATCATGACTGTAATTTACTCTGCAAAATTTTCTTATTTATAGAATCTGATTTCTCTTGCATTTTTCCTATTTAATACATAAGTCTGTTTCTTTCCACAGGCTATCCTCTGCAGTTGTTTTATTCCGGTGTACTCTGGTTTAACAGTTCCTACTTTTCAAGGAGAGGTAATGATTACCTACATTGGCATATTCATGATTTCTTTCTATTACATAATCACCTTCAAGGGCAAATAGAACCTGAATTGGGTCTCCAAAGCAAAGTTATCCACATTTATAATCAAAAAAAGTTTGTAAAAATATTCATTACAGCCAGAGAAATGCGACTAAGAAAATGTTTTTTTTTTCTATATTGGATTAACACTGAGGCACTTTGGTTAGAAGAGCCTTTGTCCAGCCAGCTCATTCCCCCTTAACACATAAATGAAGACTATGCGAATGCCATTTTTGAGAACTATCGTTTACTTTTTTTTAACGGTAGATTTTTTTAAGCTCTCACTTCTGTATCAACTATAGTGTAAGGCTTTACTGATAAGTTAAATGTGGATAAGTTGAATTGCATTTGAGCCAAGCTACAGTAAACTCCCGATTATCCACGGAATTGGGTGAAGCAGAATTCACGTATAATCTGCAAAAGTAAAGAAAATATCCACAAAATTTCTTTTGGTTCTATAAAAGTGCAGTTCAGTTATCGTAGTATTATAATATTAAAAAGCGTAGCAATGGTTTCCCATAGTCATCTTTATTTTAATACCTTCGTTGTTCGTATAATGTATTCTTCGTTTTTAAATGTATTTGCTGTTCTTTGAATGTGTTCAGCGTTCTTAAACTTAATTCACTGTTCTTGGAGTGCATATTTCCAACTACTTATATTAATAAAACTAAATTTCAATTCTCTGTGCTTTGTTATTATTGCAGGCCTGAAGGGAAAAGGAAAAGATTGTGGCCCGCGAATAATCCGCAAAACGATAATACACCCGCGGATAATCAGGAGTTTACTGTATTTCTTTCTAAACTTAGGGTGTCTAATTAACGAGTGGATGTGTACTTTTTTAATGCTTAGTTTGTTAATATATGGACTCTACTGGGGGGGAAAATGTTTTAACTTTCTTTTGAACGGGATGCTCTATTACTACATTAAAATGAATTAGTATTTAATATATTAAATTACTAATTTTATAGTTGCTTGCTCACTTAAAGCTTTTCTCCAATATCTTGTCGCTTAAGTTCCCACATGTGCTATCTAACTTCGCAAAACAGTAGAAATTTATTGAAAGGTACCCTTGGCGAACTTTCCAAAATCGCGCCAAAAGTCGGCCGAAAACAAAAACGAAATTATAGGATATTTTGGTTAGGATAGGTTTGAATTATCCTTGCATTAGAGCGACACGAGGGAGAACCAAAAAACGTGTTTATTTAACACTGGCGGACTTTCTTGTTGCATATCTCAGCATTACATCATGTACAGGGTGGTTATAAAATAACGCTCGCTATTCGGAGTGGTCTGTAGCTTTAATGAATAATCCAAATGCATCAAAAATTGAGACACTTACTAATCAAGAAGGGGGGAAAAGAATGGAATCATAAAAAAGACAGAATCCTAAAAATAATCTTAAAAAAGAATAATCATAAAAAACAAACTCGTCTCTTGACCAGAATATAAATTACGAGGCGGTGTCAATTACGGCCAATTACAGCCAACACAGGTAATTAGGCCTCGTAATTTAGAACCCTGGTCAAGAGAAGAGTTTCATTTTTACGAAAAAGAATGGAATCATGGAAAAGAAACTCGTCTCTTGACCAAGGTTCTAATTACGAGGCGTATCCAATTATCGCAAATTACGGCAAACATATCCAATTACGCCTTGTAATTTAGAAACCTGGTCAAGAGACGAGTTTGTTTTTTATGATTCCATTCTCTTTCCCCTTTCTTGATTAGTTAGTGTTTCAATTTTTGATGCATTTGGATTATTCATTCAAGCTACAGACCACTCCGAATAGCGAGCGTTATTTTATAACCACCCTGTAGACCGATATTATGTAACAAGAAAGTCCGAGCAGCCGGTGTTAAATGAACAAACATGTTTTTCGGTTCTCCCTCGTGTAGCTCTAATGCGACGATAACTCACACCTATCCTTTCATTTCGGTTGGGTTATTGGCCGACTTTTGGCACGATTTTGGAAAGTTCGCCAAGGGTACCTTTTAATAAATTTCTACTGTTTCGCAAAGTTAGATAGCACATGTGGGAACTTAAGCGACGATCTGATACGAAATGCATTTGATCAAGATATTTTGATACTTGTGTAATTTCCCTACTTCATGAGTATTTCATATTAACAGCTTATATTTGTCTTTTCAGCGATACGTTGATGGTGGCATGAGCAACAACCTCCCAGTCCTTGATGCAAACACAGTTACGGTTTCACCATTTGCGGGGGAACACGACATTTGTCCGCAAGACGAAAGTTGTAATATTCTGCAGGTTAATTTGGCGAACACAAGCATAGCCGTAAGCATTATTTCCAGTTTTATATTTATACTAACCTTAAGCAGATGGATGTTTAAGTAACAAACTAAATTATCTGAATCACTAGTAATTTTTGCTTTCTTGATTTAAATCCAATTGAGGCTTGAAAAAATTTTAGACTTAGACATATTCGCAATTATAATGTATTGGCCATCTAATAAATTTATAATGAGTTAAAAGAAATATATCTGATAGTGGTTTTAATAATTTGTAAAATATTTTTTGTTTATTGGGACAAGCTATTAAACTTATAATTTTATTTTAATAAACTTTCTTTTCAATTGCAGGTTTCGCCAGGAAATATTTACAGAATTTACCGAATCTTGTTTCCTCCTAAACCCGAGATTTTAAATCAAATGTGCCAACAAGGTTTTGATGACGCCTTAAAGTTCCTTCAGCGTAAAAGTAAGTGTTTTGCAAGTCAATTAAAAAATACAAAATAAATTGCACTTCCTCAGATTCGACTTTAATTCTTAATGTTGTGCATCATTATATTTTTATTGTGTTTCAATGCACATAATATGGGATTTACTTTTACTAAAACGTGACTTTGCATATTAACTTTCTGCATGGTTTGCTTCAATTAGCATTCTTCTACTTTTTAACTTCGATTCGCCTTAACATTGTTCATTTATATCAAATCATCATAGTTTTTAGAGTCAGCGATAAACTAAAGCTCTGTGTAGTAACTTGAGTAAGTGACTCTATCTAAACATTAAATAGATGGTTGACCTAAATGTACTTTTCTGTTTTCATTCTAATGTTTGTACAGTGAAACATCTCTATAACTACACTGTCTCTCTTTAAGCATATGGAAAAATAAACATTTCTGGTCATTGTAACTTTCCTTCTATAAAGCTAATATTTATTGCCAACAGAAGTTAGTAAAGGTTATTGCTTATGGAAGTGTAACATTGAGTTGTTAGAATAAAAAAAAATTACAAAATTAAAATGTAGTGATTGAGTATTCAAATACTTTGTTTTTAATATATACATGACTCATTAAAAATTGCCAATAAAGAAACCGTTTTATTTTCATTTGCTTCTTTCATTATTTTCTTTAATTAATAAATTGGAAGAAAAAAACCAGTTCTTCTAAAAATGTAATCATTAAGAGATGGTTGCTTAATGAAGACACATAATCACATGTACGGAAGTTTTACTGCACATGTATCAATTTATTCAAATTAACATTCTTTCATTTCCTGCCTGTTCACAACACTTCTCCACTCAAATTTCTCCTATCACATTACTTTCCACACTCTCTCACTCACAATCCAATCTTTTTCTCTCTTTGCATCTCTTCCCTTTCATTTCTCAATGGCCTTTTGAATCAGTGCTACATTTTAGGTCTTTTATAGGCATCATCACGTGCACTAGGTGCCTAGGCATTCAGTCGGTAGTACAGCTCCAAGAGCCAGAGTTCGATACCCGCTTGCAGCACACCTACGATGACTGTGCCGATTGCCGGTACAAGCGGCAGATGGCCAGTTTGGGGAGCTTACCGGAAGCAGTTGTGGACGGTAAGTGCTTGATATTTTTGTACATGGGCATTTGAATGTGTTTTTTCAGAAACCCAGATGTACGATAGTTAGGGAAAGATTGAAAAAGGATGTTTTAGCGTCAACCTTGCATCAAAATTACTAATAGAAAAAATTTAACAATATTCTTTTGAGCAAGATGCTTTATTACTAACTTAAAAATGAATTATTTAATATTTTAGATTGTTAATTTTATTGTTTCTAGACTTATAGGGTTTCTGAAAAAACAACCAATTATTGTTTTAAGTTCAAGAATAATGATTCTACTTCGTATGTTGTTGATAAATTTTGCTTATTCACCTCAAAACGATTCTACGACAAAAGAACAATCAGCAAATCGTACACAATATTGGGCTTGGGGTTTCTGAAAAAAATAAACACAATTATCTGTGTCTCAGGGGACTTATTGTAACAATTTGTCAAGGCCTGGGACTTAAAGGGTTTCTCCCCAAAATGCTATATTCGATTGCTTCCCATAGTTGTGCAACCCCTGGATTAACAAAATTTCTTCACAGAATGTGTGTTTACAGAGCATGAATTGATTAAACATCAAAAACTCAATTTTGATTTGGAACCACTCTATTTTGATATCTTTTATTTATTTTTAAACATATTTTTATTGAATTTATATACCTCCTCAGAGCTAAATGACTGTATTTCCTGTCAAACTGTGTTTGCCTTGTACCTTGATCCTAATCCAAAGTTACAAGGCCCATTGCTACTAACTCACAGGTAGTTCTGATGTGATATTTAGCTTAACCAGAGAAACAGTAAGTTAAACAAGAACATATAACCTTGAACATATACCAACCCCCTTGGTTCTTTGGTAATTGTTTCTCTAAATATAGTTTAAAGGATTTATTTTTATAGTTGTTCTGAGGCTTACAATCTTTATTTTACTATACTATGGATAGTTGGTTTTTAATATTTCAATGATAAACTGTGTCTTCATTCATCCTCTCTCAATTAAAAGTATTGTTGAGGTCTATTATTGCATTAAAAAAAGATAAATAACTTCTGTATGAGAATGATCATGTGACTAAGTTTTCCTTTAAAATCTCAGTTGGATTGAAATTAAAAAAGGGCCTGCATTTATGGTTCAAGATTCTCGCCTCTGAACTTTTAGATAATTTGTACTTGTACTTACTTGACTTATTTTTACCTACTCTTTTAATTAATATGTTATAATACATGGTGGAATGCATTTCAGAAACTAAAATATTGTATAAGTTGCATGTTTTATTCTTGGAAATCATAAACTAAACAATTGCATGCATGAGCAATGGCTTTCAAACAGTTTCAAGAAAACATATGTATCCTGAGATAATTTTTTAAAAAAATATTTTTTTAGCTTTGCACAACCCTAGACAAAAACTCTAACCAAAAATCTCCATTTTAGCTTTTAGAGAAGCAGTTGAACTGGATAAGAAAACGGCTAAAATCGGAAAATCATTTGAAGACTTATTATTAGATTTATGCATATGCCTCTCTTACATATTTCCTGATGTAGAGGCAGCAAAGAAACCAAATGTTTCAAAATGGCCGTCATTACGGCATAATTCTAAAATCTTATTTCATCTTATAAATCTTTCCTACACTATTCCTTTGAGTATATCTCTCTTGAAATACACTATCTACAACAGTGCTCAACATGCATATTATTTAGAAGGACTAAAATTCCTTATTAAAAACATTTAGAATTGTACGTGAAAACCCCATTTTCAATAGCCTGGCAAGAATTATCTTACACTGCATTTTGCATTGTTAGTTTTCGAAATCTCAGACTACAAAGTCAACTTCTTGATGCCTTGAATGAAGTTACTGTATCTTAGTAAAACAAGGTCTAATGTCAGTTGTCCATCAGGTATGAAAAGATGTTTTCCTAGATGAGAAACCTGCTACTTTTCCTCATGTGACAAGTCGATAAAGCCTTGAACCTTCACAACTTTGTCATTGATGGATTGTATAGTTAAAGAGAAATCTATAAATACAAAGAATCGGTACTTTTATTTTAATCAGTATGGGCCCGTTGAACTGAAATACCACAATGAAAATATTTCGAACATGTACTTTTCCTGATAAAGTGTCTGTGCTGACCTGGTTTGTTTGGCATTGGATTAGGTATTTTGCAGGTTCTGTCATCTTAGCCAGCCAGAATTATGCTGGACAACAACAACAAAATCCTGTTAATAAAAATATGCTTTGTATATGAAATTGCTCAATATTAAAAAATATTTCATTTCCCACACTCAACCTAGGCATACAATGTTGCAATACCTATTCTTCTGGTGTCTGAGTCTTGCCACTTGGTCATCATTTAAAGTTAAGAGACCCCTCTCCAATAGCCATCATGTGGCCCTAGTGTGACATTTAACTTACCAAAGATTCAATGGGTTTGACCACTGGACTACCTTGACCATGTCATTTATCTCCTCTAGCCATCCAGGATGCATGCGACCAGGTCAATAAGGGAATTGTGAACTGGCTATACCGCCGGAGACCGGTTCGACTCTTTTCCTATCTCACTCTCCCCTATACTCTGCCCTTGGACATTTCCATTGTGATATTCGCCAAGTGAGTTCTTTTTTCTTCTTCTCTTCTCTGTCTAACAAACTAGTCTAGATCCCTGTTCACAAAAAGCAAGGATTGTATTTTTTTCTGGCGTAAATTGCGAAATGCCCTGGGTTTGCGGGTATCAAGAAAAGGGGAAATGTTCATGTGTTTTGTAGGTATGAATGCCACAATTTTGAAGTGTAAAGGTATAAAAGGATTTAATTATTCTGTATCTTTTTTAAATTAGTTTTGTGGGAAAATTTCATTAAAAAAATTGTTAGTGGAAGCTAATTCTTTTTTAAAAATTAAGCAGCATAGCAACAAAAGATTTTTTCTTCACAGCCTATAATCTTTAAAAACTAGGCTCCTTTTCAATTTGCACAGATTTTTGGTTTAAACTTTAAACTGTTCTAGTAGCATAGTGGTGATTAAATTTTAAAAAATGTTTAGTGTTGGGAAAAGATAAACATTTTAGAAATTAAGTTTATGTTTAAAATTTAAGTTAAATGTCCAGTTAAATCTTCGTAACTGGACTGTAATATTTCATAATGGGTCGGCCAGTTTAAATACATGTACTTAAAGAACTTGTCAATGTGAACAGGGTTTATGAATTGGGTTCATTTATTATTATTCATTGCTTAACGTGCTTATTGCGTTACTTAAATCACCTAAGTACTCATAAAGTACAAAAGTAAAACAGCATTTAATAAATGGACGCCCTATAAACTGTTAACATATTTCAGTTTTATTCATTTAGTTCTCCTCGTGAGCTGAATGAGTAGAACATGCATGTAGGGGAGAGTGTTGTACCTCGGGACAATTTTTGCATTTTAATTTTTTTCTTCGATAATTATTGTCAAAATAAAAATTTCAAAGCAGCATTTCAACACACCAATATATTCCTCTATAATATATTTTTTTTAATTCTGGCAGCTTGAAATTAAAAAATTGCCACTCATTTAAAGTAGAGTGTATAAACTGTCCCAAGGTACAACATGATGTTGTACCTTGGGACATGCTTTATAATTCAGTCAATAGTCATACACTTGAACTAATTTGTGTCAGGAAACAGACTTTATTTCAAAATACATCAGAAAATTTGCTCTTTAGAACATTTCATCACACGGAAGGAAAAAGATTTATCAGGTGTTGCCAGAATTTTAATTTCAAACTTCAATCATTATAAAATATATCCAAAACAAAGCTGAGTTGTATTTTACATGTTTTGTGGAATTGCTCTTAAAATAAATAATAAAGATATTTTTATTTATCCAAATTATTAAGAATTTAATCAAATTATTAATACTGTCCCAAGGTACAACACACTACATGGTTTAAATAAAAGCAAGATAGTGGCCAATCCAAATGCATTATCATTATTTTCTCATAACCAAAATATTTTAAATCTTCTCTTTTATGAAGAAAATAAAATGCAGTTGACTTTTTGTAAGAGTACTAAGGTAAAAAATTATATTAGAATGAGAAAAATATTTACTTTGGGGTTATGAAATATTATTTTTTGTCACCATTTCATCAATTCAATGATGCTAGTGTTAAATTTTATTATGATGATGTCTGTTGGTTAAGGCTACTATTATAAATAAACAATGTATGAATATTGCCAATAGATTCTTAGAAATTGTCAGTGTCCCAAGGTACAAGCGTCCCAAGGTACAACACTCTCCCCTACATACATCTATTTATGCATGTTTTTTTTTTATCTCAACTTTTTCAGAGATATATCCATTTATTTAGAATAGTCTTTATAAAATAACCCGCTTCTATTTTACTAATTTCCTATTTTATTACTCAGTTTTTACTTTTTATATTCTATTTTACACGGAAATTGTTTCAGTCGTATATTTAGTTATTATGCTTTTTTTTTTTGTAAAGTAGTATGCAAATCTAATTGTCAAAAAATCAATCAAATAAGAAAAGATTGTAATTGTTGTATATTAAGTATTTTAATACTCAAGTGTTTCTTTTTTATTTTTGTAAATATTTGTTGTCCCTTTTTATTTTGAAAAAATAGAAATTTTAAGATTTAGATTTTAAAAAAAAATTCTGCATATCTTGCTGAAATGTATTGTATATATGTTTAAAATAAAGCTTTTGTATGTTTATTTGTTTGTGTTGTCTTATTGTTTGTCCTGTTGAAAGCTAAGCATTTTTTAAGATTTTAAAGTTTATACTACAGTAGAACTCCAATTATCCAAGGTGTTGCCAATTATCCGAATTTCAGGAAAAATTCCTGGAATTCCTACTAATTTTTTTTTTTGGGGGGCATAACATTCAACATAGACAAACAGCAACAGATAGGCTGTGTTTAAAAGTTTACAATTAGCATATAAACATTTGTACTAACTGTATCTGCTTTTATATTACGTTCTCTTCTGTCATATGAGTAATGAGAAGGCGATTGATTATACCTTTTTCCTAATTAACTCTGATTATCCAAATGTGGTTCGGTTAATTACTTCAGATAATTGGAGTTCTACTGTAGCGTACTTGATGCATGTCTAAGCATATAGGATGTTAAACAATAGTTATATTTTGGTATATTAAGAATAAATAACAGAAATGTGAATCATAGAAGGATTTCTTAAAGTTTTTATACAGTATTTAGTTTAAAAGAAGTAATAAGAAATTCTTTAAGAAACCTATTGGTAGGACCAATCATAGCTGTATTGAAAAAATAAAGCTATTACTTTAAGAGAAGCAAAAATGTTCAGTAAATCTCAATAAGCATATGATCTAACCAAAATACTATAGCAAAGTTTTGAGGAAATTCTATAATGAACTATTTTTGGCCATTTCCCTATATTAGAATTGGAAAATAGATAAAAAAAATATTCTAACTTCCTTTTTAGTACCTCCTTATTAAGGCGAATAACCTAGCATATGTTAATTAACGTCATCCTATAATGAACAGGGTTCCCACAGGTCCTTTAAAGTCCTTAATTTTCGTTTTCAAGGACCCCTTTATACTCCTTGATTTTAACCAAAAATCATTGAAAAGTCCTTAATTTTGGTTTTTGATTTCAAGGACACTCTAAACACTCCTTGATTTTCATTAACAATCATTGAGAGTCCTTGATTTTTCTCTTCCCCCACTGCACACAACGTTCAAATTACGAGAACTCATTTTCTAAAACATTGCCAATGCAGTGATAAATGGCGCGGGGCGCCTAGCACTTCGACGCAAACAAAACGTTATTAGACAGAGGGACCGGCTATATTTTCGCAAAATCCTTTTTCCCTCTGATATGGTTGCTATAACATCTGGGGTTGGCCATATTTCAAACAATGTTAAAAAACAACAATAAATATGTTTTAAAAAGAATAATGTTTATATTAGTTATTTTTAAATTTTGTCTTCTTTGTTAAAATTGGCATATTATTAAGGGTCCTGGAAATTTTTTGGGGGGTCCTTAAAAAGTCCTTGATTTTTATTTTGAAAAAAGAGTGGGAACTCTGATGAAGAATAGGTTTTATGACTTTTTTGTTATGATAAACTACAAATATATTTGAAGTCGCACACAAATTATGTTGTCGAGTATTTGTTAAAGAAGAATGTAGTGTCTTAAAATTGACATTCTTTATTAGTGTTGTTTATGTTCATAACCGTGCAATCATCAGGCTCTTGCTCTGTGGAAAAAAAGTTGTTGGATTGGTTGACAATCCGATGGGATCTTAAGATTTTGTCTTTGCATTAGGAACTAATCATATCTAACTTTAGAAATTTAACAGTTAAACCTAATGTAGAAGGTAGTAAAATAATTCCTACATGTATCAAAAATAGATATATTACCAAAGAAAAGTTAATTGAACAAGGAAAAGTAAAAATTTGGTAAATGTATTTTTTTTTAGCTTTCAAACATATTTGGGTGATATTTATTTTTGGAAAATAATTACTTATTCCTTAGCAGTAAAGAAAATAAAGATACATTTCAGTTTGCACATTTTGCAACTTTCTAATTTAATTGAGTTATGCAGACTTAAATTTAAAACATTAAAAAAATAGAATTATTAAATTAATTCAATAATTGATTTACACAAACTATTGCATTTGTGTTAATTACTATAAAAAGGATGACCTCACTTACAATCAACAAATTAGCTATTAGTTTAATGATACATTTTTTAAACATTGTTACCTATAATATATTTTTCACAATATTAATATAAACAAGTCTGTAAAATATACAGGGAGTTGTTAGTAAGGTTAATGAAGAAACTGAATTTGCTCAATTCGTAAAAGATTGCCAATGAGCTACAAAAGCTGAACTCTCACGCATTGTATATTTTATTTTAGAGTCTGGAACCAGTTGCCGTCGTTGCGAAAGGAGATGCTCTCTAAATTCCAGGCAATTGTTGATCTTACAAAGTTCTTGCTAAAGAAATTCGACCCTGAAAGAAAAGTGTATAAAGCAATGTAAGCTATTTTCCCACCTCAATACTTTAAATAAATTTTTTTTTAAATATATATTCTTTATCCCAATTTTCTTTGCTCATTTAAATGGTTGTAAAACTGATATTCTTTCTAATACTAGATAAAATATTGATAAATATGTTTATTTAAGCATTTGTATGTCACTATTGTGGAATTGAAAACTTTATTTTTTCTTAAAGTTGTTTTTTTTAAGTTAAATATTGACTTGTAAGTTATCAAATCAATTTGTGAAATGAGATTTTTTTAGGTACCGTCAGTCAGGGTTCGCTGGTTTAAACCGTGGTTTAAACCACTTGGTTTAAACCAAGGTTTAAACCAAATGGTTTTTTCCTGAAAAAACCAACATGGTTTTTTCAAAATTTCTATTTATATTCTGAAATTTATTTTAATTCGTTTAATTTAAAAGTTGAGTATTATGATGCAAACAACTCAACCAAAACTAAATTGAGATACGACTCAACTTTTATATCCAATCAAAAAATAGCAGCACATGTTGGTATTTTTTAATGATATTTAATAAAAATTCTATTATTAAGGAAACTACTGTTCACCGCCGTACCAACTACAGATGGACTGGAAAGAATTTTTTCTACTTTTGACCTAATTCAGTCTAACTTTGCGAAATAGACTGAGAACAGTAAAAGCTAGCAAATTGACTTGTTTAAGTTTTTGAATAAATAAGAATGATAAAGTGGAAAGTGTAAAATTTTTATCTCAAAATTAATAAAATGTACATTTCTGAATTGTGTAATAATGTAAAACTCATAACTTATTTGACGTTGCAATTCTTTCTAACAAAATATGTTTACACTTTTAAGTTCCCTTTTAAGAAAAACCTTAACCTTGTATACCTCCTCTCCTTGCTCTACATTTAGTGTAGTGTGCTGAAGTTTAAAAAATATATATAGTGTATACATTTTATTTATAAGAAATGGAAAAAAAACCCAACATTTGGTTTAAACCAAAAAAACCTGGTTTAAACCAAAAAACCGGTTCTTTTGGTTTTTTCTGAAAAAACCGGTTTTTTCCGAACCCTGCCGTCAGTGCGGGTAACTTTGGCCAAAATCATAGTTTTTTTCACAAAAGAAGAAAAATTTAACTTCAAAAACGATTTAAACACTTAAAAATCCTAATGCATTCTAAGTATTGTACATTTGGGAATAATTTTCAGGCATTTTTGTTACATTTTATAAATTAATAAAAAATTGATATTAATTTTAAAAAATAAGACACTGTTAGGAGCCGGGAGGGTAACTTTGGCCACCCAAGAAATACATAAGAAACATACTTTTTAACATCCTTAAAAGCTGTGTTAACGATTTAAATAGCAATATTAAAACTTTAAACCCAAAAATAACAAAGTTATAAGACATATAGTTATTTAAAATGACAATTAATATAACTTAACATTTACATTGCAGTGCATCGTGGAATGGCATTACACGTTGAATACTAGTATTGTTTGTCGCTTAAAAGAAAGAATAATAAACTTCTATTTTAATAAGGAAAAAAGAACTTCTTTGAAGCAAGATTTAATAACAAATATATTTGTAAAAAAGCAAACGATTTTATTATTAAAGGTGAAAAATAATATATTTATAATTAGGAATTTGAAAATGTTTACCTTTCGACATTTGCAATTTTGAGTGGAATACGTATGTTGCATTCTATCTTTATCTTTTTAATGTTTAAAATCATTAGATTTAAAAATATATATATATATATACATAAAAAATGAGTAATCATAAAAGTAAGAATTTTTTCAAAAATAGTTAAACTTAAAACACTTTTACATACATTTTTTAAAGTGCAAAGTTCCATAAAGAAATATTTACATCTATGGCCAAAGTTACCCGCATTCATCGGCAAAAGCTTCCCAATTACAAACATTTAAATACAGCATAAAAAGTAGTGAACTTAGAATAAAACAAATGGTGTAATATTCTTCCTCATTAATAAAAGAATCGAATAGAGTGTTTTATTTAAATATTTTCAATATTTTTTTAAGTGTTCCAGACAAAAGTTGGAAGAAATAGATTTTTGTCATTTTATGCTCGTAAGAATGAAAACAGCATTTGTAGTATTGCCAGATTTAGAATGAGATTTTTTTTTACATGAAATAAAAGGCGATATTTCCACCTTTCCAAAAATGTAAAACAATTTAAGATGAGATCATTTTATGAAGAGAAATTAAGAAACAAATCTTTTTCCGACGCGTGGCCAAAGTTACCCTCCGTGGCCAAAGATACCCGCTTTGACGGTACTTAAAACCACCAGTCAAAACATAGTTTGTTACCATAGCAATAACTATAAAATACTTGACAAAACCATGCATTGTATCGTTTAAAACCTAAACAGCTTTTTATAGGAATGTATTAATTTTAAAATATTCATAACTAAATTCCTTATAACATTTTCTTCATAACATTTTCTTTAACCAAAGCATGTAAATATCTCAAAAAGTAGAACAGTTAGAAAAAATAACTTTATATTTAGAATTTGCGATCTAAATATAACCTTAAATCAATTTTAAAATCCATGTGTAATCAAATAAAAAGCCTCATTTTTACAGTGGTCAATATTTAGTTTTCTTTAGTGTGTAGATTGCGTAACTATAAAAGCAAACCCTTAACTTTTGTTTTATTCATTACAACTTTTTGTTAATTTAAGATTTTTTGAATTCTGTATTGCTTTGTTCTCGATGTTAACATGAAATGTATTCCAACAGGTTCTCTTGTGAGCTGGCCATCACAGAGTACGACTACACTCCAGAAGAAGAAATCGACTCCTCCTTCACCCCACTCAATCACAACAACAACGAACCGTGCACAGTCAAGACGGAAAGGGAAACCAAACCCAGGACACGGAAACTCTCTGTCAGGTCCCTGTCCGTGGAACCTCCTAAACCAACGGGCAGAATGCAGCGCAAGTCATACGCAGGATTCCCTAACAGTGCACCGCAACCAGTACAAGAAAGGGTCAGAAGAAAGTCGTTCAGTGAAGTCAGTCGACCGGAAAGAGTCATCAGGAACATGAAGTTCGGTTTCACAGTTGGCCTCCAGTCAGAGGACAGGCAGAAAGATTTCTTCCAGTCCCTGAAATCCCTGGCAGATGAGGACAGTGACATCAACATTATGAGGCTGGCCAACAAGGCCATGAAGATGGAGCGCCAGTACATCGGCCAGTACATGGCCTCCAACAGTGAGGACAAGGTCGGGCAGGTCCTGGAGAGGCCGGACAGCGAGGCCATCATGAGCTACTGCTACGTCGACGAGGACAAGTCGGTGAAGATCACCGAGATCTACAACGTCACCGACCCGGACAGCATGGTCCTGTCCGAGGAGGAACGCAGGCTGAACAGCCAGTTGCAGTGGGAGAACAACTGGATCGATCCCCCAGAACTGATGCCGGTAGTCCCAAAGTCGATTGCGGATACTTTGGATGACGACGAGTTCAACTTGAGTGACGCCGAGTGCGACTTGTCTCATGCGACTGTCGAGGATTTGGACATGGACAGCAATGATCTTTTGGAGAGTGTCGAAAGCGATGGATGTTCTGCTCTGACCCCTACGAGGAAGCCGTCGTATGCGTTTGCGAGTTAAATATTGAATGTTGGTTTTCGTTCCTCGCATTTGACATTGACTGTTATGAGTGTATCAACTATAAACTTTCCTAAGTAGCTGTAAGTTACGAAGGCAATATCCTCCAAACCCAGACTGTTGAGATTTGGTCCTGAGCACAATTCCATGCATATCATATCTTCAACAAATGTGCATCAAATTTAACTTATTGACGAATTCTCAGCCAAAGTATTTTGTATACTGATATAAATTTGGTAACTAATTTAAAAGTAAGAGGTATATATTTGAAAAACTGAATGTGACTGAAAAGTGTGTCAGTTGTATTCCTTCCAAAAAACAGGTTCTGGACATAATTGTTATAGCTACAGAAGTTTCCTGGTCATTTTGCTAGAATCATTAAAACTCAAAAGTGAAGTAATAGTACTTATTCAAAAAGTTTCCTATCAAAAACTAGTGGTAACCGTCGCTAACTGGGCTAGCAGAATTGACTAACTTTAAAAATACAAGCCCTCAATGTGATAATGTGATGTTTTTTTTTTGTGTGTGTTTCATAAAACTCATCTGGATATAAGTATATATTATACTATTAAAAATTAGTGGATTATCATTAATGTATCGTACTCAATAGTTTCTTTAAAAAAATTATTATTTTAGTAAAGAAAACTGTTAAAATGAATACACTTGTCGTAGTACGTACTTATTTGTAATGTTGTTTCCATAGCTACGGATAATATATATGTAAATTAATATAACTTTACTTAATAAGATTTTTAATTGTTGAGCTATTAAAATCAAAATTAAGAGCTTTATATAAAGTTAAGTGGGGGTACTTTTCATCTTATCATGTTCATTATTTATGCTTTCGAAGCTTGTTGTGATGTATTTATTTCATTTTTAGTTCTGTGTTGTATATATTTTGTTATTTAAAAGAAAAGAAAGTTTGTAATATTTTGTCTGGTGTGCAAATTCACAGTTTTTATTAATTTAAAGTTGCGGTTTTTGTTTTTCCAGAAAGTTTCTTAAAATAACCGCTTATAATTCCGCTTTTCTTAAAATAACTTTTAATTCTGTAGAAAATGTCTATAAAATTTTTTTAACCTAAATTCTCATGCTTAAGTCTTATAAAACATTAGGTTATAGTATAGTTCACTGTTTGTATTGTTTTGCAAACGAAACACTTATAATTAAGCATGATCATTACTTTATTCTCCAATCTCCTACCTATTAGACCAATGTGTTAAAATGTGATTTTAATGGTGATGATGTTGTGTCCATGGATATAGGTTATATGGGACTGAAGGTCTCGCAGACTGCTTCAGCGATCTGTAGACGTTGGTCCTCATGTGATTTTAATTGAAACACACAA
Source organism: Hylyphantes graminicola (assembly GCA_023701765.1). NCBI lineage: Eukaryota > Metazoa > Arthropoda > Arachnida > Araneae > Linyphiidae > Hylyphantes > Hylyphantes graminicola. The sequence goes on from CM043113.1 coordinate 12,114,309, forward strand.
AAAAATCTTTTTTTTTACTCAGTAGTCTTTAGTTTTTTCTCCATTAGTATCCTTTCCAATAACTAATAAATCAGCATAGCTAATTGATATTCTTTCATGTAGGTACTAAATAAACTTAGCTGGTAAATGGGCTTTTTCTACCATAGAACACATGTATGCCTTACCCCCAAAATATTATTTTGTTGACTTTTTGTAATTTTTCTTTAAATTGACACCAATATAATGTCAAGATTTGTCACCAATATAATGTCAAGATTTGTCTTTATTATCATTTTAGCCATTATTTCATACTAGAGTACAATTACGATGTTATTGATGTAACATTATAGTTATATTTTGCAGTCTTGTGATGTGTAAATAAATGTTTATTGAAGAAAAGTATCTTTTATTAAGTTTACACATATAAAGCAAATAATAATGGAACAACCACACTCTTAACAGTAAATCAATTAAACAGTAAAATAAATCTATTTTTTTTAAAGGTTGTATTTTTAAATGAAATCAATTTAGAAAAAAATCTATGTATCCATTAGTTTTTATGATTTTTAATTTAGTACTAAATACAGTTACCAATATTTACTACTGAACATCTTTACCGCTTTTCTCCAAAAACCTTTAAAAAAATAGCTCCTTTCTCACAAAACCAAAATGCCAGGGCCGGATTTAAAAATTTGCCGCCTGAGGCTACGAATACCGTCGTTCCTGTCCACTGCCATCTTTATAGAAGCTGCCTGTCCGTCTTGAGCCTTTCCATTTCCTATGGCATTCGCTGACGATGCTGGTTCACCACTCTGCCGCTTGGAGCGGTCTTTTCAGCCATCCCACAGACAACACAGCGCGTCCCAAAAGTTTATTGGACTGCTGTGTTTTTTAAATTTTATAATTGGAAAACGCTTCGCAAGATTTTTTTCATTTTTAATTATCTAAAATATCAATACAATATCAGTACTGTACACAAATAAAATAGCAGGCGCGCAGCCAGGGAGGGGGCTCGAGCCCCCTCCCTGACTGTGACAAAGTGCCCTTTTGTCCAAATTAATGTTACCGAATTTCTGTAATTTTATAAAATGTGTTTTAATGAAAAACAAAGTCAACTGGCAAAATAATCTTGAAAAAAAAGAGCCGAAAACGTTGCTCATAATCAGTTTCCCCCGTTGCCAATAGCCCTCGTGTAGCTCTAGTGCGACGATAATTCAAACCAAACCAAACCATGATCAGTTTCCAAAATGAATCATGTGATACATTGTCACGCAAAAAGCTGCTTTTGCCTGTTTCTAAGCTTATACAACTGAAGTCTCTAGAACGTATTCAGGCTGTAGAGTGTAGAAATAGTGAATGATTTTAAATGTGCTTTTTAGACATTAGAGAAGAGGAATTAGAAACTTTTCATTTCATCTATCATTAAAAGTAAAAGCCTTTACTTTAAAACGCGATTTTGAAATCAATGTTCTCCGAATTTCCAACGAATAATAACCCGTGTAAGGGAGTGCACGTTAAATATCCTTCAAAGTCCTAACGCTGCGTACGATGTCGCCTTTAACGGTTGCGTTACGTGCTCATTTAGGTGTCGACTCGTCACTTGACTGTGGTTCTAAAATACGACGCCCGTCGCCAATAGCCCTCGTGTAGTTCTAGTGCGAGGATAATTCAAACCTTGCCTAACCGAATGGCCAAACGGCAAAAAATTAGGAATACTTAACCTGCTGAAACTGCCGAACCATATTACGGAATATCTTTATTTATTCCATAATCGACCAAATAATTAGTTATTAGAAGAGGAGGTTTGAAGGTAATTATGGCTATATTTCATGAAATATATAGTATTTACTTCCATGTTACTGTAATAAGGCTATTTTTGATGATATAAGTGGGGCTGTGATATTTTGTTCGATTGATTTAAGCAGCGATTAATTAATTATTATGAGTGAGGTTGATCTTAGAAAGAAAAAGTGGGAAAGAATTGTCGAATCTCAATAGTCAACATCAGCAAAACTTTGAGTGTCAAATATCTGAAACAAATATTATTTTCGCAAACATTGCGAATATGATGAAATATTTTTGTGTTCTAAAAGTAACTACAGCAAAATCTGAAAGGACTTTTAATTCTCACTTAAATGCGTCAATGCCAAAGTTTACATGCGTTCTACGATGTGAGAGAAACGTTTATGAAATTTGGCACTATAATCTCCTTTCACAAGAATAGGAAGGCTGACATTGGAAAAATAATACATAAAATTGCACTAATGTTGGATTTCTAGGTAGATGAACTAATTTGTAACTAACCTATCGTATCCCTTTCCTACCGGGCTCGCACGATCGTGCGGATATTAAAGAGAATGTTCAAGCTCTTCAAAAATTTCCACACCGAGGCAACTGACTTGTACCATTCGTTATTTGAATAAAAAAAATACTTTGTTTTTGAGGAGTTTCTTGCATTGATGCTTTTTAACGCATTTTTTCGATAACACTCCAAATTTAGTTTCCTAATTTTAAATCAGCGTCACCTGCCCGCTGGTCGAAAAAGATTAGATAGACATTTTTAAAGAATCGCTTTCAAAAATTTCAGAATCGTACGTCAAAAAACGACACAGACATCAGAGAATTGATTTTAAATATTTTACTCCTTTTCACCTAATTTCAAAAATGTTAATTGTTTTGTTTTTGAAAATTTTCCCTACTTTTCCATTTCCAGCGTAAGAACTATTTTTGTGCCAATTTTCAGAATTAATGTAATTTTAGTTACTCTTAAAATTTTTATCAGCCTCTCACTTACTTAAAAAAAAATTCAGCAGTCTTGTTTGTAAAACATGATTTTAAATTCAGTACTTAATTAAAAAAAATTAATTTTTTTCGCATAAAAGTGCAAGTGCCCTTCTAAAGTTGAGCCCCCACCTTGAAAAAATCCTGGCTGCGCGCCTGCATCACAGATTTCGTGAAAAAGTTTTAAAAAAAATTGTGTCCCAAAAGTTTATAGACAAGACCATTTCTTCATTTAATTTTGCACTATTGTTAAAATTTTCAAACCTTCATTATCACTTGAAAAACTCGATCAGACATACTTAAAACAAGAGTTAGGAGAATTTCAGGCTTCAAATTAAACCAACTTCGTTCAATTTGCATCTTTAGATCTTGAACTCTTCCAAACTGGCGTCCATTTACATAAACGTCCCTCGAAAGTATTCCCCAGCCCAGAGGTTCTCCATGGGGTTCAGGTCAGGACTTAAAGCTGGCCACTCCATAACTCTAACATTGTGGCGTCTGAACCACTGCATAGTGGAGTTAGACACACATGAACGGAGCTGTTGTCTTGTTGATATTTCCATTTTCCATTTATTTCCCACTAGCAACTCCCCAAAAGGAAGTTGGCTTAAGAGCTCCTTGATAATCATCAGAGTATTGTCGACCTTTCAAAAAAGCAATATCAGTTGTTCCGTTGAAGGATTGGTTGATATACATATATTTTCAGGCTTGTGTGCTTGCTCAGAGAGCCGCTTATAAACCTTCGTCAAGTAAGACAGTCACAACACACACACACACTCACGCATGCACTTCCGTTGGAGGAGAAGGCTCCCCACACTATTACTAAACCATCTCCTTGTTGCCTGACTAAAGAGGACCTTCGCTCCTTCCAAAGATAAATTTTAAAAGAAAATACACAGCCAGAAAGGATTAAATCACCTAAATAGGTATCAACCCCGTCCGTTTTCTATTTTTTTTTTTTAAAAATAACGCTTGGAAAGTCAATTAAGAAAATACTTTTACAAAATATTTTTTAAAAATCTGTATTGAAAAACGCAAAAAATTAGGTTTAAAGTTGTATATTTTTTTGGTGTAATGTGGCGCTTTGTAAGCTTTGCTTTGGCGTGCGTGTCATTTTATGATATTTTAAGAACTTTACTTGCTTTTAGCCTTCGGTAGACTGTGGATTTCGATATTGAAGCTGCAATTTACTTGACTGTTGGTCGTACAGACAAATTTTCGGTCGAAGCAAGTTTCACAATTTCGTTGTCTTGCCTCATTGTTGTCTTTTTTTTTTTGTCTTCCAGGACGAAATTTTGGTTCGAAATTGTCAAGTTTCACTAGGATTACATAAATTCCAGCTTTGCTACGCTTAATTCTTCTAGCAATATCTACAACTCTCATCCCATGAGCTTTTAAACGATGAATTTGGGAAAATTTCTTTTTCATTAATTGCACGTTGGCAGGCATCTTTGAAGTCAATCAAAAAAGGAACAACCCACTAGTTTTTATCTCAGGAAGCTATTACGGCACGTGTACAAATAATATACTAGGCAAATTTAGATTTTAATTAATAAAAACAGCTTTTAACAATTTTTGGGACAGCATTTTTTTCGTTTTTATTTTTAAAAAATAAATGTATGATCTCTCTCAGAGTTGTTTGAGCGATTTATTATTTAAAATACCCTCTTAATATTTGCATAAATTATTTCGTCATTCACACTCGCTTATTAATCTCTGAAACTTGAATAAAACAGCTGTCTATAAACTTTTGGGACACGCTGTATACCCCTTCGGGGCTACAGACAGTCCACTTTTATGCGACCCTAGCGGCGGAGAAAAGGAATTAAACCACCCCTCCCCCCAACCTCCCGTTAGGAATAGGTTTCTGTGGGTTTCGCTCCGTCCCTATGGATGAAGCGGAGTAAATAGAGCTTCGCTAAGGGATTCGACCGTCAAAAATTATGTGTTTGCAGTGCATTATCATTATCAGTTATTTTTGAAGCATAAGTTTGATTACTTCATATTAATGTCTTGATTTAAATAATAATAAAAAAAATAAGAGCATAGCATTTAAAGTTAATAAAAAATTAGTCTAAATATTTTAATTAAAGATATTTATGATATGAAATAAGAAATATAAAGAATGTAATATTGCGAATAAGTAAAAAACAATATTTTATTTTTAAATATATGAATGAAAGTATCTTGAAATGACAATGGACAATTCCCACATTTTTTATTATTTTTTTATTCGACGTAAATAGGCGAGATAAAATACGGGCCGAAAAAATTTTTGCTTTCCGATGCGTAGTTATTTTTTTATTTGATTTTAAAGTTAGGCTTTTTGAAAGCGCGAGAAAAACAGTAGGGGAGACTGGGTACGGTTGTGCCAGTTTTCATTTGATCGCTTATAAATTCGTTAGCATGCCGATTAGCTGGATGAAAGTTGCATTAATAGTTAAGTGCAACACTTGTCTATGTATAAATAAAAAAATTGCGTCGTTAAGTACAATAGTTAGCTTGTAAGAGCAAATTAGAAAAAGAATCTGTGCCCTTTCTGCCATAATTAGGCGTTTTATAGGCATATAAAAGAAAAATAAATACATTTTACTGTGTTGTTACAACCGTACCCAGCCAACTCTTTTGCAAAAAAAAAAATCACCATGGCAATACAAAATAATTTACATTCAAAGTAATCACTGGTATTTCATTATTAAAGTCTAACTTATAACGAGGAAAATATCATTTCTCTATCTGTACACATATAATAACAGTTATGAAAAGAAATGTAATACCAGGGATCGGAAAGTTACCTATTAAAAATAACTCTGTTACAGTTACTGTGCTGAAAAAATAACTCTGTTACAGTTATAGTTACTCTTTTGAAAAGTAACTACTAGTTATAGTTGCTTGTTACTTTTCAAAAAACGTAACGGTACAGTTACTTTTACGGTTACTTTAGAAAATGTTGGACTCGGTTTAAAGGAAACTTCATTATAATAACTATCAATGTAATTTTTAGCTGAAAATGCTAATTAATGAATATTAGTAATTATAACTCACTATAATTATCTGTTTTTGACAAAGTTAGTTATAATTAATAACATTCATTAATTTGCAGAACTAGTACTAATCAATTAAAATTGTTAATTATAATTTATTAATTTAAAATTATATTATTTATTAAAAAATTAATTTTAACTTAAGAAGTCAAATTTCTTCATTAATGATGAACTTAAACATATGGTAACTATCAATAAACACGCTTAAACACTTATTTCAGATTAAAATTACTGATGAATTATAAAGTTAATGAGAATTAAAGTTACTGTTTTATATATAATTTAACAAAACATTTCACTTTTTGGGCTCAAATGTGTTTTATTCTATTTACTAATTTTAAATCTTTTTATTTTTTATGGTTTATCAGATTTCCTCAACTAGATTTTAATTATGTTTCCTAATTTAATTTAATTGATATTTACAAATGGTAAGAAATGAAGCAATATTTTCAGCATAAACAAGGAGTTTATACTTCATAAAACTTTTCCAACCTTACAAGAGGATGAATGTCTGTTTTATTTTCTGATGTTACGATGGCTTAATGACCGGTTGAATTTTGGCATTGGCGGCCTTTGGCGACGTTAAAAATTTAACATAGGGTAGCCCTTCGGCTCTTTCCATCCAGTTGTATGGGTTAGGATTAGTTCGATTATCGTCGGACTAAAGGTACAGCTGTGGAAATAAAAAAGTACCCACTTGAGGTTATTTCATCCGTTAGTCACCCTATACAATCGGACCTTTTTGAGATTGTGTACAATTAACATTCTGAGTTAATTGCACGTTACAAAATTTGCATAAGGGGCCGTCTTCATATTAAAAATATTGCGATCTTTGAAATTTCCAATGGCAACACCCCTTTTTGAATCCATATTTCAAATCTCTGACCTATGTTAATACGAAATGCCAAATTTTGTTAGTTTTTAAGCATTATTAGAGGAGTTAGAGACGTGCAAAGTTTAGGTCCCATAATGTTAAATGAGTTGCACATAAAAAACTATCCCGGTCTATAAATAATTAAGATAATGAAACGAATTTTTTACTGAAAAGACATTATAATAACCCAAACAAAATGCATTCAATATTGGGGTATTTAAAACAAGTTTATATTTTTAAATAATTATTATATTAATTTTTTAAAAAATATGAATAGGAACCCCTTAATATTTTTAAAGAAATAAATTTAAGACAAGAAGTTTAAGCGAAATCCCAATTTTTTAAAATTTTTTATTCATAATTTGCAGAGTAAATCACAAAATACTTTTTAATTACCCTTTAGGGGACTGTGTATAAGATTACGTGTGTAATTGATAAATAAAGACGGCTTTGCATGCATGCTTGCTTGTCATTTTAGAGATGGTCCCCAAAAGGTCCACAAGTGATTCGATTGAATAACTCGTCAAATATTCATCCAAATGTAACAAAAACTTAGATTTAAGGGTTTTCAAGAGTGCTTAACATTTCGAAGTTATTAAAATACGGTGTTGCTATTGGAAATTTCAAAGATCATAATATTTTCAATATGGAGACGGCCCCTTATGCAAATTTTGTATCGTGCAATTAAATCAGAATGTTAATTGTACACAATCTCAAAAAGGTCCGATTCTATAGGGTGACTTACGGATGAAATTACCTCAAGTGGGTACTTTTTTATTTCCACAGCTGTATACCTAATGCAACTTTTAAGGGCGACATCATAGGCAGCGTCGGGAATTTCGGAGTATATTTAAAGTGCCCTTTCTCTACACGGGGTATTATTCCTCGGGTCTTTTTTTTTTTTTTTTTTTGTCTGTAAGAGCCGTTTATAGGTCGACAGTTACTTTGGTGATGGCCGGACCTGAACATGTGACCGCAACAAGTCGAAAGTATTTGCCGACTGGGTCAGAAAGTCTTAACGGAAGCGTTTGGTGGTAAGGAAATTGATGAATAATGTGATTTACGCTACGATACTCAAAGTAAAGTTCGATGGCCGTAAAAAAACCCATTATAATACTTCCTTTTTTTAATTTACATTTATTATCCAAAAAAAATTGACCTTGATGAAATTAAAAGTCTGCTCATTTATTGCCTCTAAGGTGGAACACAGTTCACCGGGTCAGCTAGTTCTTAATAAATCAATTGGTTCTTCCCGTGTACTCTTCAAATATATTTCACTACTAAATTCTTTGTATGTTGGTATGAAATGTTTTCATTCTATTTAAAAGTGAGAAATATTACATAATTATTTTTTGAAATATAAATTTTTGCAAACGATTTAAGCAATAATTATTCAATTTTCGAAATAAAATAAATGAAAGTAGCAGAATTTAGCGGGTGAATGTTTAATATAGAATTATTGCTGTGTTTGGCGCCTATTTACCTGTTAAACACAACTGTTGTGCGGAATCGGGTTAAGTGACAGATTCTGTTACAAAGCTACTTGATATTTTACATTTCCTAGTTTAAATAGTTTAAATCAGATACATTAAATATAATGGACTGCGCATTCATAGTAAAGCAGCTTAGGGATGGAAAACCGAAACCAGTGGTCCCGGTTTTGACTGAAAAACCGGTTTTTTATGAGGCCAGTCTGAACCAGAAACCGGTTTTTAGGGAAAAAAACCGATAGAAAATGGAAAACCGTTTTTTCTCTTAAAAACCTCCATCCCTTGCAGATTAGCATTATGTCCAAAACATCACAAATCGCCAAAAGAAGAAAGGTTGCTACATATCGCAACTTATCGCTACCGTTTCGTTACAAATTATTCGAAATTGTCGCCAGACCTGAAAATCAGCTGGCAAGTCGAAGTGGTGGCTCGCATTTATTTCAAAGTCACGTGGGTTTCTACCAATCACCGCTACTTGGTGATTTTTTTAATGCTTTTGCAGACGATTTTTTGCGCATAGTTCTTATTTTTTAATAATTTGTAATTACATTCTTTTAATCAATGTTATTATCTTAACTAACTACTATTTTGCTCGAGATGCCGAATGCTTGTTCGTTTCCTGATTGTTTCGCTTGTTCGAATTGTAAAGAGAGGTATAAAAAAGGATTTGTATACACTCCACAGTTAAACATTATTTAGTTCTGCATACTTTTAGCAATTGAAGAGTACACGGGAAAAACCGATTGATTTTTCAGAGAAGTATCCTTAGCAGACCACTTTGGCAATGATAGCGAGTGATCGCCTAAACTTGTGTAAGGAAACCAGTTCTTAGCACAGATATCATAGTTGAAGTAATAGAATGGAAGATCACGTGACCTTCAATGCTAACGACCGGACGCGCAAGGAGCTCCTAGAAGCAGTCAGTGTTGTAGGTCACGTGATATGTCACGCTAATACTTTAACTATAACCTCTGTGGTTCCTAGCTACCAAGATCAGGCGATTGGCGATCCCAACGCTTGAACCAAGCGAAGATGAAAGAGGGAAACCGGTTTTCTGCCGCCAAGCAGGCTATTGCGGGCGTCCGCCTAATGAATCAATCGGTTATTCCCGTGTACTCTTTAATTGTGTTCTTTATTAACGATACTTTTTATAGAGGGAATTTATTCTTAAAGTTCTATTATACTGAAAATCATCTTCATGATTAAGTCAACGTTGTTAGAATTCTAATAAATCTTTTGGGCTAAGTCAATTAAATTAATGGTCTGCACATTGGCAACTTGTTGTAGAATATTTTTGGTACATTTTGATCAAAAAGAAACCTATTTTTGCAATCGTAGTTTCTGAGTTATTGCTATTTAAAAAAGTCGAACATTAGTTGAATTCGGAATATATTGATCATTGGAACGAAAGTTTTAGAGACGGCTGAAAATATTCAGCATGTCAATAACCAACTTATATTACATCAACACTCTACAAGAACCTACTTAGTATTCCTTTAAATTATGTAATTTTTAATAAAGAGTCCACTAAATTCAATTGTTCAAGTGATCTTAAATAGACGTACAAAAGCAAAGGAATAATCTGATATATATTAAGAATATCTTAAAAAACTAGCGATTCATCCTTTTTCCTTTCCATACTTCGTTATCATACCATTAGATTGTCGGTCTCATGTGTTAAGGTCGTTGTTTATGTTAAAAAGGGTGAGGATCCATCCAAAGATAACTAGCAGAGTTATATTAACAGCAAACATCTTTTATTACGAGTTTAAGAACATTCAACATGTAGAGACAATTACAAAGGACGTCATTCCAAGTTAGTACAGTTACATTAATAGACATTACGTCATACACACACAGAGGGCGCAACCGTCACGCAGGACGGGCTCACTTGTGAAAAGATAGGGGTGAGATTGACTTACACCAATACTCCCCCGCAATGTTAACCCTTCTTTTCACTATATGAGCTTTATCACCATTGAAACACACATTATACCCGTTATCGCACAGCTTGGAAACACTTAGCAAATTTGCAGTAATATTGGGCACATATAATGCGTCGTACACCTTCACTTCTTGAATTATACCGTTAACCGCTGCTTGAGTGGCAACAGTCCCACATCCATGCACCTCAGAAGTGCTTTTATCGGCTAGGTTAACAGATTTAATTGGTGTATCGGTGATATATTCAAATTTCGATGAGTCGTTACACAAGTGCCGTGTACACCCACTATCCAAAATGAAACTTGTCGATGGCTCTTCAGGGCTTGAGAGGAATGTTGACTCACTGCTGTCTGTCGTTAGCAGACCAAGGTGTGGGGATTCTTTTCTTGGCTGGTCACAGCGAGACTGGATGTGTCCAAGACGATTGCAGTTGAAGCATCGGATCTTCGATGGGTCTCCTCTTCTGCAGTCGGCGCGGAAAGGTCTCCTTTCAGCGTTCCGGAATGGTACAGCTCCAGCAGGCTCCGGTCCAGCAATCCGGCTTGACCCAGCTCCGGCACCTCTGTTTAGGTCAGCTCCAGGACTCCTCTTCTTCCAGCGAGGGGGCAGCTTTCGTTGGGGAGCGACAGCAAATGCTTCTGCTTTCTCCCGGCTGCTGGCACCACGGCGGGCATCTGCTTCTTCAACGATCTTGACTCGAAGCTGCTCCACTTTCGGAAGCTCATCACGTGATTCGATGGCGCACCGGAAGTTTTCAAAATTGGACGGCAAACTATAGAGAAGGATTATTGCAAGCAGGTCCTCGTCCACGACAATGTCCATTTCAGAGAGCTTATCCACGATGTCAAAAAACTGTCTCAAATGTCCTCGTACGTCGTCGTCTATCATTTTTAGTTGAATAAGTCCTTTCAATAATGAAGCCTTACGAGCCGGTCCTTTCGATTGGTATATTCCTTCCAACTTCAACCATACCTCAGATGAAGTTTCACAGTGCTTCACTTGTTTCAACTCGGAAGGAGAAATACACAAGATAATATCGGATTTCGCCTTTTCGTCTCGATCAGTCCATTCTGCGAACTCCGTGGCAGACGCGTCGTCGCCTGCTTTCAGCTCTGGCTTTTTACTTCTACCGCATACATAAGTCCATGAGTCATTTTTGATGAGCAAGGCCTTCATCTGAATCTTCCATGTTTCGTAATTGTCTTTTGACAGCATTTCAATTCTCGTAGTGTTCGAAGCCATTTTTGATTCTACTTTTGTTTTCCAAGTTTCAAGTCTGTCTGCGCATTGGAAGTCGTGACTGGGACCTTAACCTGTTAAAAGGGTGAGGATCCATCCAAAGATAACTAGCAGAGTTATATTAACAGCAAACATCTTTTATTACGAGTTTAAGAACATTCAACATGTAGAGACAATTACAAAGGACGTCATTCCAAGTTAGTACAGTTACATTAATAGCAGAAGCGTAGCGTGCCATGGTGGGGCCCCGTATAAAAAAAATTTTGGGGCCCTTAGAAACCTAACTGGAAGGGTTAAGAATAAAAAGAATATGCTGTTATTACTTCGGAAAACTGGAGGCAAGACTATTGAATTTTATCAACAATAATTCATTGAGTTCCTTAATGGGATGAATTTTTTGAATTTCAGATTTTAAGCATGTTTTTAGAGCCTTTAATTGGTCATAAAGATTAACTGAGATGCCATCACTGTATTTTGCCGACAGCTAGTTTTCCGGAAGCGTTTAATATCTCTTCATTTGAAGAAGACAGGAGTTTCTCTGATTTATAATATTTCGAACATACTACTCAGGTCGCAAAGGCTCTGAAATCTTTATTTGGTTTTGAAACATTAATATTTCTGAACAGCAATAGTATACATTGACTTTGAAATAGGATTCTGGGTGTGAAATTCTCTCATCTTGTTATAACTCATCAAAAAAACGCTTCGTTATCTTTCACCTTTTGTTTTTTATAAACAGTTTTTACCCTCCAATCTTTTGCTAAATCTTTGGACTCATTTAGTAAACTATTGAATGAATTGTGATTCCTTAATTCGCACAGTCTATTCAAAAGAGTACTTAATAAAATACTAGTTTTCTGTAAGTCATATTATTTTCATGCTGTAGAGCTTTAGAAACAGGATTAAGGATTTCTGGGGACGTACATAAACTACGTCACGCTCGGAGGGGGGAGGGAGGGGTATGCGACAACGTGACTGATCGTGACATGGAGGGGGGGAGGGGTAAACGCTTGCGTGACGTAACGACTCAAAATTTCCGATTTTGCAAGGAAAATCTGTCTTACATAAAATAAAGAAATAAAGATTTTTAGAAAGAAATCTGAAATCTTTTTTTTATCATAAGATCGTCATAAGAAACACTTGATTTCAGAAAGAAGTTGGGGGATTATTGTATTGTTGACGTTATTAGTCTTCTGCATTTTATAGACCTTTTCCTAACGGAACGTAGTAGTAATGCACAAAATTGTGACACTACCTTGAGGAATCGGAGGACTGGCAGCTACATGGACGAACACCAAAACGACCCAGAACTAAACAGTTGACTGATCCGATTACATCCCGAACCCCTTTTTTAGAAGACATTAGAGAATGGCTAGTTTATCCTCGAACAACGAAAATTTAAAAAAAAATTTCGATACATTCTTATAAATAAATTATTTAACCAAGACAACTTTTACTTTTTTTTTCTTTCTAAGTGTTTAAAATATAGGTTTATGCATTTTTTTTTTAATTTCAAAAACTAAGGGAAATATTAAAATCAACTTTTTTTTTTTAAAAAAAAAGGGGGGGGTTGCGACAAACGTGACGTAATTTTAGGGGGAGGGGTTCGACCAAACGTGACGCAGCGTGACATAGGGGGAGGGAGGGGGCGAAAAAGTCAACATTTTGCGTGACGTAATTTATGTACGTCCCCAGTGAAGACAAAAATGTGACTAGCACTATAAGAAATCATAACTCTCTAGAATGTTAATTATATTTTTACATTCTTCACGTTCATCTTTTTTTTCCCAAGAAATTAAATTTAATTGGCACAAAGTTTTCATGGTTAATAAATAATTTTTCTTTACTGTAAATAAAACGTCGTTCCTTGAAACCATCTGGCAGGGCCTACTTTTTTAAGGGTAATTAAGTATTTTTCAGATGAATCATCACTTAACATTGCCCAGATTTGTATACTATGACCAAAAAATATTTTTTTTTCTAAATTATAAAAAAAAGTTGACACTTCGCGAACATGTTTCGCAGCATCGTTTAAAACTAAATTTAATGTGCGCATCAGCACAATGAACATAATCGGCATTCGGAGCGTGCTCTTTTATTAGGGTTTGTAATCCCCCATAAACACCCGACATGACATTTGCTCCATGTCCTCTACATTTAGTCAATTCAATTCCATATTGTTCAATCGAATTTCAGTTTTAAGTCCTTCAGCTTTGCAGTCGGATACTGCTGTAAACCCCCAAAAAAGACTTACAGATTTTTAATTTTTTAGGCACACTATCATCTTTTTTCTGTAATCGATATGTATCGAAAAACTACAGAAAGTTGGTCAATTTTTGACAAGTCTTGTGTTGTATCTAGAATTATTGTCATAAATGGAGCTTTTTTTAATTTCTGAGATAATATTGTTCCTAACTGCGGTACCAAGCAAATTAATAATTTCATTTTGAATCGTAGGGCTTAAATAATTTATTTTGCCTTTAGGTTTTAGAAGAAGTTCTTTTCTCCAGAATATAATTTTACTATTGATTTCACTTTGCAATAGAGTATCGATGGTATTTTCTTGTAACCAATTATTATAAGATAAAGATGCATTAATATGCTGCTGTGACTTTTCATGATCAAGTATAGTTTGCGTAAAATTGCTTTGAATGGAAACACCGTTAACCTATGCAGAGGAGTACGAATTGCTTTGACGATGTGCTAATAACCAACAGATGTGACAATACGGTTTGTTTAAAACATTAGAATAACATAACCATGGTCTTAGAATTTTTATGCCTGCTTTATTGGTATATGAATAATAGTAGACCGAAAAAGGTCGGTTACTTACCAACTTTTGAACGCACGCTTTACGCGGGAATTTTTTTTACTTTTGTCCATTTGAGAAATATATAAAAAAATTGAAAAGTTTTTATTAATTTTTGCTTACGAACGTTGGCGGTTGGGGGCCCCCGTGGCCCGGGGGCCCCGTATAATTGATACGGCTGATACGGCGGTAGCTACGCCCCTGATTAATAGACATTACGTCATACACACACAGAGGGCGCAACCGTCACGCAGGACGGGCTCACTTGTGAAAAGATAGGGGTGAGATTGACTTACACCAATAGTTTAAAAACTCGCCAAATGGTAAACTCGCCATATTCAGGTTGCAGTCATGTGACTGCTACATTTAGATGACGAGACACTTTAGGTTTGCCAATGCGCAGTCTATTCCATTTTATATGTATCTGGTTTAAATGCATTTTGGAGTAGTTTTATGTTTTTTGTTCTACGAATAATTAAATATTTATTAAAACTGCAAATAAATCATGTGGACGATAAGTGATATTTACTTTATTGGTGATAGAAAATTAATGGGAATAATTGATTTCGCTTTAAGAAGTTTAAATTATAGATGGATGCTCTGTTTAGTGAAATTTATTCTAATGTATATAAATTTAATGTTGAAACGGTTGTTGATGTCACTTACTGTTAAGAACCTAGTTTTTTTAAGATAAGAATTTTAGAAAGTATTTAAGTAACAAGAAAGTAGGCTATTTGAGTTCTTTTTAGAACTTCTTGTTTTTAATAAAATACCGACACTTACTGTAATTATTTGGTTAAAGTACACTGCAATCCAAAATATGCCATCTTTGCTGCATTTCCATTGCGACGGACAGCAGCTTATCTGGTTTGCACCTCACCACCTAAGGGTAAATCGGTCAAGCACCGACGCGACCAGTGTTGCAGAGAGGGGCGAGGTGACCCCAATTTGTCTGAGCGATCAATCAATAAGTATCATGCCCCCTCCCCCCCCCCCCCCCCGTTCCTACACAAGATTTGCACACATTAAAAAACCAAGTCACAACATCTATCCAGCTATGATTTGAACTTTAAAATGCCAAAATGAACTATTTTCAACATCGATTTAAATGACTTGTTATTATATTTCAATTCTTATCCGAAGGGAATTTATCGACAGACAGTGCATATACCCACCCGAAAGTACAAACAGACGGACAAAAAGTAGAAAAATTGTATCTCTGATGAGAAATTCGCTGACAGGCACTAGGTGGTCTGTCCGAACGAATAGACACAACAAATATCTCAGCTTTAATCATGTTAAAAAAATAATTTTTAGGAGAAATTTCGTGCTTCAATTTCGGGTTTGTGTCATACATTTTCGTTAACTTCTCAAAATTTCTAGCCACTAAACAAGTGCAAAGTGAAATAAAAACATCAGTAGTCAAACCATCAAAAATCCAAAATTAAATTTTAAAGGAGAAGACACTTCTTGTAAATGCCGTAGTAGCCCGGTAGAGTTAGCTAAAAAAAATGGGGTTGGCTTGCAAAAGCTGGGGTAGTCTTTATTTTCTGGTACGTTAGATGTGTTGACCCCCTTTGAAAAATCCAAGTTTTTGACCTCCTACCCCTTGTGCGTTTTCCGCCATCTTGAAAAAACCGCACTTTTTTCAATTTTTCTTCAATAACTCGTTTCCAGCGCCTTTTAGGCAAAAAAGTCAAATACAAATTTTAAAGATCGGTAAATTTCCTTCAACTTTTATGCAAAACAATTTCAAAAATTATGAATAGGTTCCGAGATACAAAGTTGTGAATATCTATCTGCAAAAATTTAAAAAAAAAGAAAAAACGAAAAGAATCGGATATGCTGTTTATTTTTTTAAAATATCATTTTTTCTGTACAATTAAGAGCAAAATGCCGATAGACAATTTTGTAGAAAATTAAATTTCCTACCATATCATGTAACATATTATTTAATACCTTCATCAGATACCAAGAACTGTTAAAACAAAAATTTGTTAAATTTTAAAGTTTTTTTTTAAAGTTTTTTGTCAATAACTTGATTACTAAGCCACTTAGGCAAAAAATACCTACTACAATTTTAAAGTACATTAAATGCTCTTTAAGTTCAATGCTTAACATGTTTAATAACAATGAATAGGTACTGAGATATAAAGTTTTGAATGTCTACAAATATTTTTAAAATCTTGCAAAAGTCAGATATGTTGTTGGTTTTACCCAAATAACTTTTTTTGTGTGCTGTTTAGGGCAAATTGCATGCCTACAATAATGTAGAGTATTAAATTTTTATACAAGATTCATGAAACATATTAGTAATTATTGCGCAAATAAAAAATATTGATGAAAAGTAAAAGTGATCTTGAAACCGAAATTAGTAATCTTGAATATAATTTTTACTTCAGTCTGTGTAAAAATCAGTGCTGAAAGTAGGGGAAGACGCGGGGTGACGCGTCACCCCACTTTTCTAGAAAATGGCTATCCATCCCCCCACTTCTTATATCTCTCAAATCCATAATCCATAGAGGGGGAATAGGGCGTGACATTTTAATTGAAGGCATCCCCCCACTTATTTTTTTCCACTTTCACCACTGGTAAAAATGTGCAGCTGTTGATCAGAAAAGTTGTGTGGTCAAGTTTGACCAACCTTTATATTTGAAAGCAAGTGCCAAGTGATATAGTGTGTGGTTGGTCAAGAACCGATAGTGAAAGAAGTCATTGTTCGTCTTGGAGGGTTTCCCGTATTTATGTCCTTCATCCCCAGTAGCATCGAATATGGGCCCAATATTGGTTACAATGTAGATCCAATAATATGCTAACCCTTATTGGCCCAGCATTGGGAGGAAACATTTTGCCAATATTGGCCATTATTGGCTGCCATTATAGGACCAATATTATTCAAAAACATATAACCAATATTGACTGCCATTATAGGACCAATATTATCCGACGACTTTTTTCGAAACGGTTGGGTAGATGGAAAAATCGGCGAACACGTATCCCATTATTTTTTGTGTGTGACCCCTGGGGGTTAGGGGTCAATTTTAAAAAGGAACCTCCTACTTTACAAATTCGAATTCTATGCTTCGAGCGACATCGTACGCTAACGCCGTCGGGACTTTCGACTCCACAGATTTAACGAGCACGTATATCGCAGCGTACTCGGGCACCCCGGTGAATTTTAGAGGAATTTTTCCACCAGCACGAATACGTCTATAGTATGGCTAGGACAAGGACAGAACCAAGAACCTTCTCGGTGTGAGGCACGTCGCTTACACCTCTCGGCCACCGAGTGGCCGTTTGGCTGTTCTTCTTCTTCTTAATATCATCAATAAAAAATATGACATGCCAACCAATATATCCCCAATATTGGTCCTATCTTGGCAAATTTTAACTTTCGAAATATTGGTTTCGTACATTGGGCCAATATTGGCTAAATGTTGTAAAACTTGCTATATTTGCCCAAGATAACCAATATTGGCCAACGTCATACCAATATTGGGCCAACATTCGATGCTATTGGGGATGGGAGCAGTTGGCTTCATTGTGGCTGGCAGCGGCCTGAAAGAACTTCTGGCAAATGTTTATGCGGAAAACAGACTTGAAAAGATGTTGTCCGGTCATGCTTATGCTCGAGCTTTGAGAGCTCATATTTAGTTCATCGAGCTTTATCCAAGTTAATATTCGACACCATTAAAATTACCCCTGAGGAAAGTGCTGTATTAAACAACATGATTTATGACAATAGTGTTATCTTATCAGCTCCAGACAATCCACATTTCCTCAGTGCCAGTTCAAAGTTTAATGAAGAATTGGAAAGATTAGAGAATTCTGGTAGTACAACTAAACTATGGGTTCAATATTTTCGGATGATTGCATTGATGAAACAGTTTGTCCACTACGCCAAATGTTCTCACCTATATCTGCAAGATATGTTAGCCCTTAAAGATAAAATGGAACCTATTGACCCATTGAGGACACTTTACAATTAGACGTTCAGATAAATTTTGGTTCGGAATATGGTCAGACATGACTATTGAGCAAACACTCATGAAAAATATGAAGAGTTCTGGTGGGTTGACTCGTGGACGAGGTATTACGGACAAGTCTTCTCACTCGCTGGACTATGGGATCGGCTGCTTTGCAGAATGTGTGTGATGGAGTAGAAAACTATTGTATCTGTTAATCAGCTACAGCGGATCAACACATCGATATGAGACGTTCCCGTATCCAGTGCCGGGTTTAAAGACGCAAGGCCCCTAGGCACTAGACATTTCGGGGGCGGGCCCCACCATCTCGAAGGTATTTTGGAAATTTAGCAAATTAAATACTCTAGTACAGAACATATATTTTTTAATCGACTTTAATGAACATCAGAATAATACAGTTTGTTACTATAGTTATTCTATAAAATTTATAATATGATTTTGGCAATTTTTGAGGCCGTCATCAGGCGATAACTTTCGGGGTTTGGCGATTTTTAAATTTTTTTAGACTATTTTTTGGCGATTTTATCTTTTGAAGGGCCCTCTTCCAGACTGGGCCCCTGGCCTGGGCCTTGTAGGCTTAGGCAGAAATGTGGCACTGCCCGTATCTGTAGGGATGAAAGTGATGCCACCAGTGGTTTTCCAATCACAATCCTTTTCCCGACAGTCCCCATTTAATGTCAATTAGTTCTGGATTGATTGGAGGAGAAGACTTCAACTGCCACCTGTCATCGGAGATTGGTTCTTGAGAAATATGTAAAATTGTGGATAACAATTTTAGAGATGCACGTTTTAAACGTAAAAATACAGTGATTTATCTGGCAATCAAAAATCTCCTCATGCTTTTTCACAGGATAATTATCTCGAAGTGTCTGACACTGACTTGAAACAGTACTTCGAGTACGAACTTGCTGCCTTTCCATTATATCACTTTTCTCGGAGGAAGGCATTTGGAAAGGGACAAAATCGACATTTTACTTTTGGCAAGGGCGTGAAAGCATACTCTGATGCTTTCACGCCCTTGCCAAATGACACAGAAATGGGAGAGAGCAAGGTTGATGCAATAGACGGGGACTACCTCCGGCACATAAGGCACCGAAAGAGCTCGTCGTTCCCGGCTACAAAGTTGTGCCGACGATCCCGCTTAATTTTATTATTGCTTCAGAATGAGTTTAAAAAGGCACAGATAATATAACCAAACAGGCTACGGAATATGCAGATGTGCTAATTGTGCAAACTGCCATT
This sequence comes from Hylyphantes graminicola, assembly GCA_023701765.1. NCBI lineage: Eukaryota > Metazoa > Arthropoda > Arachnida > Araneae > Linyphiidae > Hylyphantes > Hylyphantes graminicola. The sequence goes on from CM043113.1 coordinate 12,133,697, forward strand.
TCGTTGTTTTCTGGACACGTGACCCTTTATGGCGGTGACTTCAACATCTCTATCGATGAGTTACTACTATCTTCGCTTTGCTAAAGCGGCAACTAATGCGAAAATCAATTTGGCGTGACTACCTCCAACTAGGGATGCGGTTCAATATCACACATACAGAACTTATCTACAAGTTCAAACGTGGATGGGGTATGAAAAAGACCCCCTTAAGTGGGGCTTTAAGAAGGAAATTGGCGGCCTAAATAAGAAGGCGGCCTAACACCAGTCCCAATTAGAGTGGCTGTCCCAATGTATAAAGAAGCAGCTCCGCAGACATTGCTAAAAATTATGTCATGCCAATGCTAAAAGGCTTGTGTTTGCAGCAAATGCAGCTGTAAAAAAATGGGACTTCGATGTACCATTTTATGTTTACAGTGCAGATTCGAGTCCTGCGGTAAGGCACCAAAAGTTGAATACACTGAAAAAGACGAATTAGACGACCCTACTCTCTCCTGGTCTAAGGGATGCACTAATTTCTTCAACTATACCTGAGCCAAAACAACGAAAACTAGCGTAGTTTTAAATTAAAATTCTATATATTTATCATTAATATATATTTTTAAATTGCTTAATGTTGAATATAGGTATTTGTGAATGCACTACAAATTAGTGTTTCTCATTGTATTTTTTTATTATCCCTCCAATGTTCACAGGAATTTAATATATTACATTCAAACTTATGTACAGCTGCGGAAATAAAAAAAAAACCACTAGTGATTATTTCTGCTGTTAGTCACCCTATAGAATCGGACTTTTTTGAAATTGTAAGCAATTAACATTCTGAGTTAATTGCATGCCACAAATTTTGCATAAGGGGTCATCTTCATATTAAAAATGTTACTAACTTTAAAATTTCCAATAATAACAACCCTTTTTGAGTCCATATTTCAAATCTATGACCTATGTTAATACGAAATGCCAATTTTTGTTAGTTTTTAAGCATTATTAGGGGAGTTAGAGACTTGCAAAGTTTAGGTCCCACAATGTTAAAAGAGTCGCGCTAAAAAAACTATCCCAATCTATAAATAATTAAAATAATGAAACGAATTTTTTACTGAAAATGAATTATAATAACCCAAACAAAATGCGTTCAATATTGAGGTATTTAAAACAATTTTTATATTTTTTAATAATTATTATATTAATTTTTTAAAAATATATGAATAGAAACCACCTAATATTTTTACAGAAATAAATTCAAGACAGGAAGTTTAAGCGAAATTCCAATTTTTAAAAAAATTTATTCATAATTTGCTGAGTAAATCCCAAAATATTTTTTAATTACCCTTTAGGGGACTGTGTGTGAGATTACATGTGTAATTGATAAATAAAGACGGCCTTGCATGGATGCTTGCTTGTCATTTAGAGATGGTCCCCAAAAGATCCACAAGTGATTCGATTGAATAACTCATCTAATATTCATTCAAATGTAACAAAAAAGTAGATTTAAGGGCTTTCGAGAGTGCTTAACGTTTCTAAGTTATTAAAATTGGGTTTTGCTATTGGAAATGTCAAAGTTCGTGACATTTTCAATATGAAGACGGACCCTTATGCAAATTTTGTGTCATGCCATTAACTCAGAACGTTAATTGTTCACAATCTCAAAAAGGTCCTATTCTATAGGGTGACTAACGGAGGAAATAACCTCAAGTGGGAACTTTTTTATTTCCACAGCTGTACCAAGGTAAGCGACCCGGAGAGGCTTTATCCCTAAAGTGCTGCAGAAGCGACCAGACGGCCATTACGAGACTTAAAAGTGGACACACTAGATCTCTTTCGAATAATGTATTAAATAAAAATCATATTCAAGATTACTAATTTCAGTTTCAAGCTAACTTTTACTTTTCGTCGATATATTCATTTGCACAATTCTCTGCACCTAATAGAAATAATTGCTAACATGTTTCATGAATCTTGTATAAAATTTAATACTCTACATTATTGTAGGCATGCAATTTGCCCTAAGCAGCACGCAAAAAGAGTTATTTTGGTAAAACCAACAACATATCTGACTTTTGCAGGATTTTTAAAATATTTGTAGACATTCAAAACTTTATATCTCAGTACCTATTCATTGTTTTTAAACATGATCAGCATTAAACTTAAAGAGCATTTAATGTACTTTAAAATTGTAGTTGGCATTTATTGACTAAGAGGCTTAGTAATCAAGTTATTGACAAAAAACTGAAAAACTAAAAAAAATCTTCAAAATTTCAAAATTTTTTATTTTAACAGTTCTTGGTATCTGATGAAGGTGTTAAATAATATGTTACATGATATGGTAGGAAATTTAATTTTCTACAAAATTGTCTATCGGCATTTTGCTCTTAATTGTACAGAAAAAATTATATTTCAAAAAAAAAAAATAATAAACAGCATATCCGATTCTTTGCGGTTTTTTTTTTTTTTTTTGAAATTTTAGCAGATATTCACAACTTTGTATTTCGGAACCTATTCATAATTTTTAAACATGTTTTGCATAAAAGTTGAAGGAAATTTACCGATCTTAAAAATTTGTATTTGACTTTTTTGCCTAAGAGGCGCTGGAAACGAGTTATTGAAGAAAAATTGAAAAAAGTGCGGAGGTCAAAAACTTGGATTTTTCATAGGGGGGTCAACACATCCAACATACCAGAAAATAAAAACTACCCCACCTTTTGCAAGCCAAAATTCTATCTCTACACTGGGCTATAGCGTAGATGACAGAAAAAAAATGCAATCGTCTCTTGAAGCAAAGCGGAAAAGAAAAAGAATGACCAGTCCCTTTCACGATTCAGAAAATCAGCACCGTTTACGAAGCTTGTCCAAAAATAGTATAAACGAAGAACACCTCTTATCTCACTTTCTAGATATCTACACTGCGATCTAAAAGTTTAGACAATGACGTTTTTTAGCTGTAAAATTTAGATTTGTGATATTAGAATTTCAAAATATCTCTATATGTATTAAATACGTATTTTGAAATGCTATAATTGAAACAAATAGCTTGATTTGCTAAAACAATTTTTTGTTTCATAAAATAAAATTTTGTATGGTCCCAAAAGTTTAGACACAAATACGAGATTATGCTAATTTAAAGTACATGATTGCCTAATTTCGCATTTTTATTGTTAAATTATATATTTTTTATGTGATAAATTAAAAGAAATTATATACGGTGAACTAAGTAGATTTTATGGCAATATTGGTTCATTCAATTTTACACCAAACAGACAATTAAGCCCTATTAAATCTTTATTCAAACCCTATTTGCTTCAAATGTCCAATTTAACATCTCTACATACGAACCGAATGAATACCAGTCCATCACCTTAAAGGTTTGAAACGAATTCGTGGATTTAGAGACATGCATTGACCAATTTTCGTGATGAAAAGTGCAGTCTTTCCCCTATAAAATCACAAAATAGCGACGCATCATTCTATTTTGCACTTTAGTACAATGCAGAGATAGTCAACTCTTCAAAAACGACAAAAAAGTAGGAAATTTTAACGCAAGTTCACTCCACACAATTACGAAAGTTCCTTCTGCATACTAAAATTTGAAGTTTCTTGAGAAAAACCGGTTTCTTTGAACAGGTTACAATTTAGCCGGTCTCTTTAGTGCTATTTAAACACGTTCGGTTTAACCGAATATTAAAAAATATGCTTTTGAAAAACCGGTTTTTCTCCTCAAAAACTCTAGCATTAAGGTGGTAGTTTGTAATGGTGTAGAGTGAATTTACTTTGAAATAACCGAATTTTTTTCGCGTTTTTGAAGAGGTGACTATCTCTGCATTGCACTAAAGTGCAAAAATGAATAATCTGTTGCTACTTTGTGATTTTATATGGGAAATACTGCACTTTTCATCAAGAAAATCGATCAATGAACGCCTATAAGTCTACGAATTTGTGGCAAAACTTTAAGGTGATGGGCTGGTATTCATTCGGTTCGTATTTAGATACGTTAAATTGTAAATTTGAAGCAAATATGATTTGAATGAAGATTTAAATTGACTATATGTCTTTTTGGTGTAAAAATGTACTAATACGTATCGCTATTAAATTTGTTTAGTTCACCGGATATCGTTTTTCTTTAATTTTTCGTACGAAAAATATATGATTCATCAATAAAAATGCGAAGTTAGGTCATTAGGTACTTTAAAGTAGCATAATCTCGTATTTGTGCCCAAACTTTTGGGACCATAAAAAATTTTATTTTATAAAAAAAATTGTTATAGCATATCAAGCTATTATGTTTTAATTATAGCATTTCAAAATACTTTTTTAATATATATAGGGATGTTTTGAAATTCTACTATCCCAATTCTAAATTTTACAGCTAAAAAACGTCACTGTCTAAACTTTTGGATCGCAGTGTATATCAGGGGTTCCCAACCTTTTTGCACCTGCGTACCACTTCATTTATTGAGAAATTTTGGCGTACCACCAGACCTAAATATTTTAATAAACTAATAATATTTACTCTTCTAAAAGTGTTCAAACGTTTTTTGAGGAAAATTCGTGAAAAACTTCGTATTTAATATTTAATGGTTAGATATATGTTTATTTATGACATGCTTATAATAAAGGAGAAATAAAAAGATTAAAAATGGTAATAATTTGCAGTTTTGTTTATTACCTATAAGGATAAAAAGCCTATATAAGGATAAAAAGCCGCCTCGGTGGCTGAATGGTTAGTGTACTAGCCTTTGGAGCTGCTGAGGTCGGGTTCGAATCCTGATCGAGCATGGATGTTTGTGACAATAAATGTTGTTATTTGTCTATGTGTTATTCATTTCTTTGTAACTGTAAAATTCCTTTCTGTGTCTGTCCCACTTGACGAAAGCTTATAAGCGGTTCTCTGAACAAGCACACAAGCTGGAATATATATGGGCATTTCCACGCGTGACTGACACTACATCAGAACGATTTAACCAATTTCGTTTGCATAGTTCATAATTATTTTATATTTATTTAAAAAAAAATATTGTATGTCAATATACCACTAAGCATATAGTATTTTTAGCAATCAGTAAATTTTTTTAAAGTTATTATTTAACTAAAAAATAATAAAAATGTCCTGATGTGACTGACACTACACGAAAGTTCGTAGATTTATGGCTATCATGAAAATTCGAATTTCTTCTGATTGCGCAGTATTTCAGCATTCTACCACTGCTTATTTTAAGTATAAGGTTTCAGGCTAAATATATTAACTGCAAAAAAGTATTGAAATACCATAGGAAATAATTTATTAGCATTTTTGTGCGTGACTGACACTACATTCAATTCGTGACTGACACTACATTGTGAATTGTATCACAGATATGGAATTTTAAGCAATAATAACACAACATATGTTAATAATTTTGAGCATGGAAAGTTAAAAATTGCATAAATGGTAAAATTATGGTTAGAAAAAGATACACAACTTCCCCTAAAGTAGGTTTCTGGTAATTTTGTTAAACTCTAATTTCTTCTTCAAAATGCAGCAAATCAACCAAATCAATATTCTACCAGTGCTTATTTAATGTATAAGGTTTAAAACTGAATCATTTAATAGCAAAAAGTATTTAAATATCATAGGAAATAATTTATTAACACTTTTGTGCGTGACTTACATTACATTCAACTTGTGACACACTACATCATGTGAATTTTATCACAGAAATGGAAATTTTGGCAATAATAACAAAACGTATGTAAATAGTGTTGAACATGGTAAGTTAAAAATTGCGTACACGGTAAAAAATATAGTTACAAAAAGTTACTCAAGGTCCCCTAAAGTTGGTGTCTGGTAGTTTCTTACTTCTTTATTCAATAGCATTTTCTGAAAAACCACCCTGAAGCCACGCAAAAAGACTTCCCGACTATTGCAGATGTTTCAGTTTTACTGAATAAGCATCTTTACTAAACATTTGCCAACAAAATTTGTAACGATAATTTAACTATAAAATTAAATAAAGCTCTTTTTATAGCATCAAGTTCATTTTCAGAATTTTGTTGAGAGGTATGTTTCTTTTTACAACATTTAAATTTGTTTTATCCGCCTTGTAGTATTTTGGGGGGATTTAATGAAACATTGGAAGTTGTTTTAAGTAGGTATTTGTTGAATTTTTTTAAAAAAAACACGGAGTAATTTTTGAGTGTCAGGGAATCGGAAGTATTTATCTTCTTTGATGAGCATATATCATTTAATCTACTTATTTTGCCCTTTACACAGTTGTCAGAAATGTATAATAGTGATATGTTTGGGCAGATTTCTTATTCAAAGTGAAAAAATCTTTGGCAAAATGTGAGTCAAACTTGATAGAAAGTGTGACTTCTTTTATCCCCTCCTCACTGTATCACGAAGTCCATCAATTGGTCCTTTACCATGACTGAAGGCAAAGTGACCATGACTTTTGGAAAAAAGTTGCCACCCAAGGCTGTCAAATGGTTGGAGATTTCAATGGAGGTGAAATACTTTTAATTGAAGTGTTGTCCGTAAAGTGGTTTTTGCTTTCATTTCCTTTAAATTTTTGTAATTTATCCCCTCCTTAAAACTTCCCATTTGTTCTTTTTTTTCTTTTAGCTGTTGATATAGCCATCTTAAATCAAAATTATCAAAATATAAGAAATCTACAAAGATTATAGCTAATCTAAAACATCTAGATCAAAAAGAAGTTGTGACTCACACTACATCGTGACTGACACTACAAAGTTAAAGTGTGTTATAAATAGAGAAAATGCTTTTCATTTTAAAATTAAGAGGTGTGGAATTACACAGAGGTTACTAAAGTAAGAAAATATCGTAAAAAATTTGAAGTAAAGCCTTTTTTTTTTTTAAAGTTATAGAAACTTTCCTATCTTTTCGTGGCTGACACTACAGTCGAAAAGGAGATTTTTATCTTCCTAATTAAATATCGTTTAGTTATAAATACCAATTAATAGTGTGTTTTTAAGGTAGTCCTGATAGTGTATTTTAATAATTTTATCCAAAAAATTTGATAGCTTCGTACCTTAAAATTCATTTGTTCAAAATGATGAAAAAACACGAGACCATGCTTTCAAAACAAAGCGGATATTTTGAAGCTGCTGTGTTGCCAAAGATGAAACAATAATAGTTGTTGATACAAAATTAATAAAATTCAAACCTTTCTAAAGCAAATCAAATATAAAAGTTGCAAGTGTAGAATTTTTTTTTTTTTTTTTTTGCAGTCGTGGTCTCTTCTGACGTGGAATTACCCATATGTATCATACCATACCATACTATCATACTATAAGGATAAAAACATACAAATACAAAATAGATCCGATGCAGAAATTAAAGATTTCCTCTTTAATATGATGTTAATGTTTAAAATGATGAGTAATATATTTGCATGATCACTGCATATGCGTACAGAAGCTATTTATAGCATCATGTTGCTCACATCAGTCACGCGTACCACCTAAAATGTTCCGGCGTCCACCAGTGGTACGCGTACCACCGGTTGGGAACCCCTGATCAAGCCGCTTTCACACTGGACGACAGAACGTCGCGACACGATAGGGCAAGCAAATTACACATACAAGGCTACGCGCTTGCTTACTGGACAATTTGACAACGATTCTGTCGTCTCCAGTTAACCGATATCGGTGTCGTCGACGGCATGCCGTTTACCAAGTACCTTCCCTGTTGTGTCGTCAAACATTTCTTCGTTTGTTTTGAAAAATGTCGCCGGGTATTCGGATGTTTTCCAACTTTTTAGTCTGGTTTTGGAACTTTTTATGATTTCCAATGACTTTAATTTAGCCTTAAATAAGGAAAAATGTAATAAATATTGCATAAAAAAAAAAAATAACCCACTCCGAGTTCTTTTCGAGGGCTATGAGTCTTCATAATGCCTCTTGGAAAATAATGCCTCCTCCAGTGCACCACTGGTACAGCTGTGGAAATAAAAAAGTACCCCCTTGAGGTTATTTCATCCGTTAGTCACCCTATAGAATCGGACCTTTTTGAGATTGTGTACAATTAACATTCTGAGTTAATTGCACGATACAAAATTTGCATAAAGGGCCGTCTTCATATTAAAAATATTACGATCTTTGAAATTTCCAATATCAACACCCAATTTTAATAACTTAGAAATGTTAAGCACACTTGAAAACCCCTAAATCTAAGTTTTTGTTACATTTGGATGAATATTTGACGAGTTATTCAATCGAATCCCTTGTGGACCTTTTGGGGACCATCTCTAAAATGACAAGAATGCATGCAAAGCCGTCTTTATTTATCAATTACACACGTAATCTTATACACAGTCCCCTAAAGGGTAATTAAAAAGTATTTTGTGATTTACTCAGCAAATTATGAATAAAAAATTTTAAAAATTGGGATTGCGCTTAATCTTTTTGTCTTACATTTATTTCTTTAAAAATATTAAGGGGTTTCTATTCATATTTTTTTAAAAAATTAATATAATAATTATTTAAATATATAAAAATTGTTTTAAATACCCCATTGAATACCATATTGAATGCTTTTTTTTGGGGTTATTGTAATTTGTTTTCAGTAAAAAATTCGTTTCATTATCTTAATTATTTATAGATCGGGATACTTTTTTATGTGCAACTCATTTAACATTATGGGACCTAAACTTTGCACGTCTCTAACTCCTCTAATAATGCTTAAAAACTTACGAACTTTGGTATTTCGTATTAACATAGGTCAGAGATTTGAAATATGGATTCAAAAAGGGGTGTTGCTATTGGAAATTCTAAGGTTAGTAACATTTTTAATATGAAGATGGCCCCTTATGCAAATTTTGTGTCATGCAATTAACTCAGAATGTTATTTGTTCACAATCTCAAAAAGGTCCTATTCTATAGGGTGACTAACGGAGGAAATAACCTCAAGTGGGAACTTTTTTATTTCCACAGCTGTACCAAGGTAAGCGACCCGGAGAGGCTTTATCCCTAAAGTGCTGCAGAAGCGACCAGACGGCCAATACTAGACTTAAAAGTGGACACACTAGATCTCTTTGTTATACGAATGGGAAGAAGACCTTTCCTATCTGCCCGATGTGTTCCAACAAACAGGCGGCACCGCGGCACCCGACCACATCCTGGACTGTCTGGGACTTTCCAGACACGATATGTATGAAAATTCAGTCATGGTCCTAGACTTTTTACGAGTGACAAACATTATAGAGTCCTGGTTTAGCTCTGCTAAACCAAGAAGATAAGCAACAACAACAACAAAAAATAAGAAGAACATATATGAAGAAGAAATCATTATAAGACAGGATAATCTGTATAAAACGCAGTGAAATATTGCAGGTAAATACTCAATTATATTTTTCTTTTAGTATATTTCTTAATAAAATCTAATTAAGACCTTTTTTGTGTTCAGTGTTGGTCGTAACAGCATATATTTATATTGCTAGAACGTAAAGTTTACTTTATGATTCTCGTCAAAATAACGGCAAACTAAGTAAATCAGACATTTAAATTACTAAAACTATACATTTTTAAATAGTAATGCATACACTGATCCGAAATTGTATTAGTGACTACCTATATAATATAGCATGTACATATTTCGTCCTATCTATTTGATAGGAGCGATCTATCTATATTTGATATTCTAGCTATAAACATGAGCCAGTTACCTGGGAGAAATGCAATGATATTTTTTTTGAAAGTTTCAATTAGTCAGTACTTCACTTTTTTTATTCTGCAGATCAGATCTCTGAACAAAGTATTTAATGATTCCTCATTGTATAATAAGTTGGATATTAAATTTGCTGTAAGTTAAAGTATATCTTTCGTTACAATTCATTTCACACACCTAAAATTGTTGAATATATATGAATAAGGAATTAGTTGTTAAATTATAGTGTCCAGTATGATTATTCTAAACACCCCTCCCTGCACTGCATTTTAACTATCATTCTTTTTTTTTAAATTTTTATTTTAAAAGTAGATTCCTGAAAGAGGGGCAATCTGGTGTTATTTGGGAACTTTTTTGGGAGAACCTAAGATAGCTGTTCTGTTTTACGAGTGCAAGTTAATATTTTAAGATGTTGTGTTAATTTAATATGAAATTTTCCAATTGTGTTAAATAAATAGTGTTGCTATATTTGTAAATTAACCCATAAAATTAGTGTGGTATTGGAGTGCCTAATTGGTACCTAATTTAATTGCTAACATTAATGTACTTTTTGTGAAAAATTAACCTTTTTTTAAATAAAAAATGATAATTTTTGTAAAATCTTATCAACAAATAAAATATACCTTTTAAGTGTGTGTGTTTTTTTTTATATTATAATCATTTTTAAGGTGAGTTATCGAGACTATCTTCTTTCCCAGTTCCAGAATTCAAGCAATTACTTTTAAAATTTTAAATGCCATCAATATAGATATTCACAGAGTGTTTTTCTATATAATCATGTTTTTTTTAGGTGAGTTATCCAGAAGTTATCGAGGCCATCTTCTTCCCCAGTTCCAGAATTCAAACAATTACTTTTAAATACCGCCAATATATATGTGATATATCATAAAAATATCTATACAATTATAATATTAACCACCCAAATAACTGTTCTTCATAACTCTCAGTTAATGTCTTCCCGATCCATAAAACAGTTCCCACGCTTAAATTGGCGTCAATACATTCTTTCCCATGGAAATTGCTGACGCAGCAGAATTTGTTTTGTCTTCTGATCCACTCTTCTCCCAATCATTAGAAATACCGTCACTTCTTAATAAGACCTCGACTTGTGAGGTTCTGTGTGCTTTGGCGGCATTTCTCTGCCCTCTCTACCGTAAAGGCTTGCATTTTAATTACTTTAAATATTCAATATGAAATAATAAAATCATGTTTGGACGTCCAATCTACCTTCCTTTCTGAAGTTAATTTAAAGAACTATGAAGTAGATGTTATTCTATTTCATTAGTCGGCAGGATTATAAATTACCTGCAATGCGAGGAATCCCAATCAGAATATAAAATTTTCAAAATTGCCAAAGCACACTGTAAATTATATTCAAATACTTATCGGCTGCTGTATGGACTAATTACAATCAATAAACTTTTCGTCGTTGGCTGCAACTTGCATTTATGACCTCGGCTTCGCTCATCTCTTCAAAGTCATAAGTTCAAGGTTCAATCTTCGATGCCTGCTAAAAGCTGAATTCCTTTCCTAGGTGTGGCATCTCGCCTTTGCCGTATGCTGTCCCTGGAGTATCTTTTTGCTGGAAACTGTTACTTCTCTTTCTACAACTTCGTGCCATTTCTGTACTTAACTGTGCCTTCTCATTTATATCGTGACATTCATCGTCATTGTGATTCTTCAATTATGTGACAAGTTCGCTGATTTGTGCTTTAAAAAAAAAATACTGCTTTCAAGATCCCGAAATAAACAAGAAGAACGTGAACAAGCTTCCAGTATCCTTTTAAACAATTATTAAAATTAATTTTTACATTTAGCATTACTGATAATATCGTTAAATATTTTATACAAATTGATTATTCTTTTTGCTTGTTGTTTTTTGCCATTTTATGAAAATGTGTGACCCAAGTTTATTTTTATGTTCTTGATTTTCATATATTATAAACATGCTTTATTAATAAGTTCATGATTTTACTTCCAATACAGTTCTTATATTCCTATATTATTTTGCCAATTACGTTTAAAAAAATGAAGCAATTTATAATCTGAAATTTCACCTTTGATATTAATTACTTGTTACACTGAATGTTTAAAAAATGAAAATGTTAACGTGCTTATTTTTTCTCATTTAATTTTGAAATCTATATGAATTAATTTAATATTTTAAAATTCAATTTCTGTGTGACGTGTTTTGAATTTTCAATGCTTTAGTCCAAATTTTCCAATGTGGTTTTTGATGTTTTCTGGTTTTTTGTTGATTGAAAGTTTACTCAGAGAAGCCACAGACAGCAAAGCTTTCCTGTTTGCTTAATAAACGAGTACTTTTGTCAATGCGACGGAATTTGTCGAAAATTTCATTGACGTTTTATGAGTCTAAACAAACTATAGCATGCTTCATTTATTGTATTAAATTCTTCGAGTGGCGGGAGCGGCAGCGGACAAGCAACGGACATACAATCAAACAATTCAACATTATTCAACAATTTTTTTTATTTTCCAACAAAAAGTGAGGCATGCTATATTTGTCCCTTCATAGCACTGCATTAACTTGCATTGCTATTTCTTTATTACGTATTAATTTTACCGCAAACCGTCACACAGAATTTGTTCTTAATCAATTTATACTCGGCTTAATTTTTTTTATTTTATTTCTCATAAATTATACAATTTTCAATTTCTATTATTTCAATTTATAATACTTCAATTTATAATATTTCAATTTTAATGCTATTTTTGTGCTTGCTTTTCGTATGTCATACTTTCCAATTATTTAACAATTTACTATTGAATATGCTTAATTTTTCAAAATATCAATTTAACATTGTATACCAATATTATTTTTGTCCTGAATTAAGTGCTTATGTCTGGAAATGAATGCCCCTCCTACGCGCATGCGCCGGAGATTTAACCCTGAACTCCCATCTATGAGGCAATTTTGTAGGGACACTTTCTAAGATATTCTCATGAGATGAAGATGAGCAAAATTAGCGCTCCTTATAGAATTCTTTTGTCTCATTGTGTATGTGCTGTATATGTGCTGTTATGTCCTTTTCAGTAATAAAATAGCTCATTAGAACATTTCCGAACCCTTCTTTCGTATATTTACGAAGAATAAGTGACATTTCTGGCATCCCCTGCAGTGACATTTGGATATTTACGTTATATTTACGTTAAAGGAATTTACGCACTTATATCCTACGAAATAATATTTGTGCGGTGCCTCCTCTTTTTTTACGTTATAAATCTGAGCTATTCTACGAACGCTTTGTTTTTACTGAATAAACATAGAAGGACGTTAAGCACATGCACATTACGAATTAATTAGTTGTTTACGAAGGCATATTTACGCATCTCGGACAATGACTTCGGCGCCAACATTAGAGAAAGTGAAACAGAAAAGAGCGGTCCAACGAACGCAGTTTACGAAAATCTTCAATAAGGTTTCAACTCTTCTAGATGACGAGTCGTCTACGGACAGTTCGCTGGAAGCCTCTTTCGAACTGTTGACAGAACGGGTTCAGCAGTTGAGGGTCTCTGACGAATTAATTCTTAACTTTCTTCAAGATGCTAAAGTAACCCAAGAGGAGTTCGAGAAGGAATTCCTTGAAAATGAAGAGTACCAAGAAAAATACACTCTTCAAAGAGTCGCTGTAAGGCAGAGAAAACAACCGAGTTTTCAAGTAGCCGACTCATTTGGGGGTGTCACAGCCGTGACTCCTGCCGCTGTAGCTCCAGCACATCGAGTGGACCGACGACTTCCAGAATTTGAGATCCTGAAATACGACGGCGATCCGAGAAATTGGATTACATTCTGGAACCAGTTCAAGAGGATCCATTCCGATGCAACCCTGGAAGAGGACTACAAGCTCCAGCTCCTGCTACATTCCACAAAGCCGGGAAGCAAGCCCAGAGAAATTGTTTCCAGCTTTCCTGTGAGTGCAGAGAACTATCAACCAGCAGTCGAATATCTAAAGGAACGGTTTGGCCAACAAAGTGTGCTTATCCAAGTGTATATAAGAGATTTGCTACAACTTATAATTGTCAACAAGACTTCGACAATTGATTTGTCAACTCTTTACGACAAGTTGCAAACGCAATTACGTGCGTTAGAGTCTTTGGGTGTTACACAGAACACCTATGCCCACTTCCTATATCCATTAGTGGAATCTGCACTCCCTATCGACATTCTCAAAGCGTGGGAGAGAGAAAGGGGTAAGATCAACAACTCTGGTGAGTCTGATTTAGACCAATTAATCGAGTTCTTAAAAAATGAAGTTGAATCTGAAATGCGCATTAAAATGGCCAAAGAGTCATTTCATAATAATACTTCTTCTAAAACAAATAATACTAATACGAATAGCAATCAGTTTAAAAATAAGAATAAATATGCTAAACAACATACTCCTGTTGCACATGAATTGTTACCTACCAATACTAAAACTAATAAAGGTAATTGGAATGATTCGAACGTTAATTTAAATAAAAATAAAAAGAATGAATGCATATTTTGTGAAAAATCATCTCATACTTCTGAGAATTGTGATGAAATTTCTTCTCTGTCTGTTGCAGAGAGGAAAAATATAGTTAAGCAAAAAAACGGCTGTTATGTTTGTTTAAAAGCAAATTCTCATTATGCTGACTGGTGCTTTTCTAAGATTAAATGAATAATATGCAGAAAGAGACATTTTTGCATTTTGTGTCCTGAGCTACCTATAAAGGAACAAACTGAAAACCTTACGGTCGAAGCAGAAAAAACCATAACTACGAATGCGTTAACTAAGGGTAAACAATTCTCAGATGTATTGCTCCAAACTTTAGTAGTAAAAGTTCATAATAATGGTAAAGAAATGGCCATTAGAGGCATTTATGATAGCGGTGCTATGCGTTCTTATTTACGACAAGATGTAATTAACATTATGAATTTGAAACCAGTTAATGAGATTAAATTACAACAATCTTTGTTTGGAGGTATTGAAGTTAAAGAAAAACTTTATGAAACTTTTCATGTTGATATTGGTAATATTGATAATTCTTATAAATGCAAAATTGAAGTGTTGAATCAATCACAGATATGCTCAAGCATAAATCGCATTTCTTCTAACGTTATTGCGCATCACTGTGAAAGATTTAAGATTCCATATTCGGATTTCACAGAACAAAATCCAGATGTTGACCCCGAGATCAAACTTTTAATTGGGGCCGATTTTATGCCAAAACTGCTAACGGGGAAAATGGTTATTTTGCCATCTGGTCCTATTGCTATGGAGTCTAAGTTAGGTTGGGTGCTCCTTGGGAAATGTTTTGACTTGAATGCTCAGTCGATCGTGGGAACGGGGAATGAATCTAATGGTTTTGTAAACTTAAATATGGCGAGCCATGTGGTGAATCTCTTAACAAGAGATCGTTGCATAAGTGAGTTATGGCGATTGGATTCTTTGGGTATAAATGATCCTGTTTATTCTAACGACGACGAAATGGCGAGGGAAGTTGAAAACCATTTTTTGAGCTCCATACACTTAGATAATGACGGACGGTATGAAATAGCATTACCATTTGTTTTGGATAAGACGCGGCTGCCTTTAAATATAAACATTGCAGAGAAGAGCGCTGCGAATGTAAAAAAGAAATTAATTGGGTCGGATCAAATTAAGGATTACGGAGCGGTTTTTACTGAGTGGTTGGACTTGGGAATTATTGAGAGGGTGGATAATGAGGAAAAAGTAATGGGTTGTCATTACTTGCCACACCGACCAATATTTAAGGAGCATAGTAGCTCACCTGGACGTCCCGTTTTCAACACTGGTTCCGCTGCGGCTGGTACAGCTGTGGAAATAAAAAAGTACCCACTTGAGGTTATTTCATCCGTTAGTCACCCTATAGAATCGGACCTTTTTGAGATTGTGTACAAATAGCATTCTGAGTTAATTGCACGATACAAAATTTGCATAAGGGGCCGTCTTCATATTAAAAATATTACGATCTTTGAAATTTCCAATAGCAACACCCAATTTTAATAACTTAGAAATGTTAAGCACTCTTGAAAACCCTTAAATCTAAGTTTTTGTTACATTTGGATGAATATTTGACGAGTTATTCAATCGAATCACTTGTGGACCTTTTGGGGACCATCTCTAAAATGACAAGCAAGCATGCATGCAAAGCCGTCTTTATTTATCAATTGCACACGTTATCTTATACACAGTCCCCTAAAGGGTAATTAAAAAGTATTTTGTGATTTACTCAGCAAATTCTGAATAAAAAATTTTAAAAATTGGGATTTCGCTTAAACTTCATGTCTTAAATTTATTTCTTTAAAAATATTAAGGGGTTTCCATTCATATTTTTTTTAAAAATCAATATAATAATTATTTAAAAATATAAAAATTGTTTAAAATACCCCAATACTGAATGCATTTTGTTTGGGTTATTATAATGTCTTTTCAGTAAAAAATTCGTTTCATTATCTTAATTATTCATAGATCGGGATAGTTTTTTATGTGCAACTCATTTAACATTATGGGACCTAAACTTTGCACATCTGTAACTCCTCTAATAATGCTTAAAAACTAACAAAATTTGGCATTTTGTATTAACATAGGTCAGAGATTTGAAATATGGATTCAAAATGGGGTGTTGCTATTGGAAATTTTAAAGTTAGTAACATTTTTAATATGAAGATGGCCCCTTATGCAAATTTTGTGTCATGCAATTAACTCAGAATGTTAATTGTTCACAATGTCAAAAAGGTCCGATTATTTAGGATGAATAACGGAGGAAATAACCTCAAGTGGGTACTTTTTTATTTCCACAGCTGTACGTTGTCGTTAAATGCTTGTTTAGCTACTGGACCTAATTTGATTTCACAAATTCCTTCCATCCTTAATCGTTTTAGGAAAAATAAAATCGCAGTTTCTGGAACTATTCAGAAAGCCTTTTGTATGGTGGGTATTCAGGAAAGCGATCGAGACTATTTAAGATTTTTATGGTGGGAGGATGATAATTTAAATAAACTTGTTAATCGGTATAAAAGAGTTGTTTTTGGATTAACATGCAGTCCTTATCTTTTAGCTGCTACTTTACGATATCATTTAAATACGGTATCGGAAAATTTAAAAGAGACGACGGACGTTTTAAGGTCTTCCTTTTACGTGGATAATTGCCTCGCGAGTGTAGATTCGGAGGATGAAATGGTTAGATTTATTACGGAGTCGCAAATTATTATGTCGGCCGGACTTTTCAATTTGCGGGGATGGCAAACTAATGTTCCGTTTTCTGTTATGAACGAGTGTCATAAGGCGGAAGTCCCAGTGTTAGGTTTGACATGGGATACAGAGAACGACACACTTGCATGTAAAATCGAACCAGTTTCAGAGTTGGAAGGGCCTATTACTAAACGAATCGTTTTGTCTAAAGTGCATCAAGTGTTTGATGTACTGGGGTATACCGTACCGGTTTTGTTATTGCCTAAACTCCTTCTTCAAAAAACTTGGGAATTAAAACTTAAGTGGGATGATGTACTACCCAATGATTTGGCAAATAAATTTAAAAGGTGGATTAGCCAATTACACTTACTAACAAATATAAAGGTACCCCGGTGGCTGGCTATAGAACCTATAAATCAGATGATAAGGTGTCACCTATTTTGTGATGCAAGTCAATTGGCGTACGCTTGTTGTGTTTTCCTACGTGTTGAAGTAGATAGAAATGTTAAAGTAACTTTATTAAGTGCTAGAAGCAAGATTCGTCCTTTAACTAAAACTACAATTCCACGTATGGAACTTTTGGCTTGTTCGATCGGGGCTAGGTTACTATCTACAACTTTGAGTGATTTAAATCTTCCGGATATAAGAATATATTGTTGGACCGATTCCTCTACCGCTTTGAGTTGGATTAAACGAAATCAAAATTGGGGAGTTTTTGTGCAAAATAGAGTAAAAGAAATCCAATCTCTAACTTCTACGGTAACATGGCAACACATCCCAGGTCAAAATAACCCCGTAGACCTTGTTTCTCGCGGTTGTTCTATTGAACAGTTGTTGGAAGGGCGTTGGTGGGAAGGACCAGATTGGCTTTATTTAAGTGAGGAAAATTGGCCTAAGTCAAATGAAAATCCGGACGAAGAAATAGTGTGCTCAGAAATGCGTAAATCAGCTGTTGTGAATTTGAGCAAATCTGTGGATGATTCTAATTGGTATTATAAGTATTTCTCCTCGTATAAAAAGACTATCAGAATGATTGCCTGGATTTTAAGATTTGTGGATAAGACCAGGAAAATTAATGTTAATGATACAAATGATTTGTCTTTAAGTGAAATTGAACGCGGAGAAAAATATTTGTTCAGACTCATTCAACAAGAGTCATTTATGGGATGCTCTGATCCAAAATTAAAAAATCTCAAACCAATGATGGATAACGAAGGGTTATTAAGAGCTGAAACTAATCTGGTATCGAGAGATGATACGCATAATTTTAAATATCCGATAATATTGCCATCAAAGCACCCCGTGGTGAAGCTGTTGATTATGAGTTTTCATAAAGAATTATTACATGCTGGTACAGTCGTGGACAAAAAAAAGAGAACAGACTTCGCTGTTTAGGCACCGTTTGTCGGAGGCATAATTGTGAAATATCATTTTAACGGAAATAACGTCATGAGTTGATTGGTCAACACAAAAATCTCGTAAGGGGTCGTCTTCATATTGAAATTAATACCAACTTTAAAATTTTCAATGGCAACACCCACATTTTTTGGTATAGAAATGTTTAGAATCATCAAAATATCCCAGATATCAATTTTCGTTGCAAAATTCCTCATAGTTGTTGAGATATGGTTACAGAAAATTTATGGATCATAATGTTAAATGAGATTTCCAAACTTGTGATCATATCTCCATTAATAATATACGTAGCCAGACGAAATTTTTTTTGTGTGTTACTTTATAACTTTCCAAACAAAGTTGAAATAGTTTTATATAATTTAAGAAATATTTAATATTTTTAAAAAAAATAATAATAATTTTTTCGAAAAAATTTGAATACAAACCCATTAATATTTTTGCAGAAATGGATTCAGGGTCAAAAGTTAATGAAAAGTACCGAATTTCGTAATTCTACTCGCATAACATTTTGAGTTATGATGATAATAATCTTGTATTATGAAATCGGGGACCGTATAAAAGTGGAGAAACGACAACAATCAAGATTGGACCGATCGTTTGGTGATTAAAAATAATGAAGTAGTTTTCTTTTCTGCAAATTAAATTAATAATCAATTTTTCTATGGATTTGGAAAGTCTTGAAAAAGAAGTTTTAAATTTAATTACAGGTTATTCGTGTATCAACTGTGTTTTATAAGTGTTATAACGTAAAAGAGTAGGTGAAGTATCGAGTATTAACTGGAAATTAAACTCGAGAAAAGAATGTTCTATTTTACATAAAATTGTATTTTTTAAAAACAATAAACACAAAAAATATGTTTGTAATCCATGATAGAAAAGTAGTTAAAGGACTAATTTTATGACTTAAGTAAGAAAACGAAATCTCAGTACTATTTATTCTATATATACGTTCTTATTATAGTGCTTTTTCCAAATAACGTTGTTAGGTTATGCAAAGTATAGAATTTTTTTTTTAATTAAATGCATTTGATGCAAAACATAAAATAAATACAGTTATGTTGCAAGAGTGTAATATACTTTTTTATGAATTAACTAATAAACTTCTCGATGCAACAGCAACAGCCCGTTAATATGCCTGCCATGCCCATTGCAGCTTTCTTGACCAAGTGCTCTCTGGTGACGGGCATATATTCCCGGTAAGGTGGCCAGCCTCACGGGGAACCCCCAGTGCTTAGATCCAAAACATGCTTGGTCCTCCGGGACTCGTTCCCCGGAACTGTGGCGTGACAATGCGAAGCACTACCACTATTTATGAATTAACACAAGACAAGGATCAAATAAATTTAATCAGCAAAATATTTTAATAATAAACTAAACAAGATTATAACTACTTTTTACTTCCTGCATTGTCGCTCTCAGGTCACAAATAACCGCCAGATTAATCTTTAGATTCTAATGTTTTTTGGGTATTAAAATTTTTTTGTATTCAAAAATAATTTCTTGCTAGAAGATAAGATTTTTAGAACAAAATTAAGAGTGTAAACTATTCGATGAAAAGTCCTCAATCATCAATTAATTTGTTACGCTAATTATTATTACACAGTTCGACAAGAAAAAGCAAGTGTTTGTCCCGAAGCTACTTTGGCGATTTTTTGCTTCTTTGGTGGTCCAATAATAGAGAAATGACATTTTTAGCCCAAGTTTAATAGGGGGATTCATCAGAGATTAAAAAAAAACTGATTTTTAAAAACATTTTTTCATAAAAAAAAATTCCTTTTTTGACGTTTTTTTGGCTACAAACAAACTGCAACTGGTTCTTACCTCTATATTGGTGTTAAGTGAGTACCGATGGGCCATTTTGGAACTCAAACACCGCTCCAAAACTGTCTAAATTAGCGATTTTCATTTTTTGATGTTATTTCATGTTTTTTCGCGTGGTTACTTTTTTGGCTACAAACAACCTGTAAGCCATCCTGCAACTGGTTCTTACCTCTATATGGGTGTTAAGGGGTCATAGGAGTCTTAAAAATGTGCAAAGAAGGAACTACAAAGTATAGTTTGATCTGTCATGTAATTTTCTAACTACTTAATATACAAGTATAATTTTTTTATATGTAATTCTGAAAGATTTATTTATTATAAAACAAATTTTAAAAATTATGAAACTTTAGCCAGGACTAAAATAAATGATATTAAACATAAAGCTATTTTAACACATTGTGATTAGGCTTGCGCGGCAAATTTTGAGGTCAAAATTGAACACATGACTAAGAAAATGACTTTATATTGTACAAATATGTACAAACTGGGACTTATACCTAAATTCTCAGCTCAATTTTAATTAGAAATTATTTTAAGAACTTTTTTCTAAAAAAATTAATAAAAATTAAAAAAATTTGATTTTAAATTTTTTTAAAAATAATTTCTAATTAAAATTGAGCTGAGAAATTAGGTATAAGTCTTTGTTTGTACATATTTGTACAATATAAAGTCATTTTTTTATTGATTTTTTCAATTTTGACCTCACAATTTGCCGCGCAAGCCTAATCACAGTGTGTTCAAGTACCTTCATGTTTAATATCATTTATTTTAGTTTTTGCTCAAGTTTCATACATTTTAAAACTTGTTTTATAATAAATAAATCTTGTAGAATTACATATAAAAAAATTATACTTATATATTGAGTAGTTGAAAAATGACATGAAAGATCAGACTATGCTTTGTAGTATCTTCTTTGCACATTTTAAAGACTCCTTAGACCCCTTAAATGAGTACCGATGGGCCCAGAGGTAAGAACCAGTTGCAGGTTGTTTGTAGCAAAAAAAAGTCAAAAAAGGCGTTTTTTATGAAAAAACGTTAAAAATCAGTTTTTTGATCTCTGATGAATCCCCCTATTAAACTTGGGCTAAAAATGTCATTTCTCCATCATTGGACCACCTAAGGAGCAAAAAATAGCCAAAGTAGCTTCGGGACAAACAATTGCTTTTTTTGTCGAACAGTGTTATTATTGGTTTTGCATACACATTTTCCCAAATAATTTTAAGTTAAAATTAAATTAGAGTAAAATGCAGATAAAGTTGTCGAATTGAGTAAAATTGAATCAAGTACTGAACAGATTGCGGATATATTATTGTTGCATCATGTAAAGTTATTTTCCCAAAAAGTTTATGTGTTTTAAATTCAAAGCAAAAAGTCTTTAATAAATGTTAATCAAATAAAACAATGTCTAATAATTGTAGGGAACTCTTAATTTCCTTTCGATTGTGGTGGCATTGCGCTACAACTTGATGATCAACATCGTCCAAAAAACGGACTGTTGCCTTGCGAACTCTTTCTCTTCTTTGCGGCAACGCTGCCGTTCCGAAACCGCTCGTCGGGCGAGCGCTGCAGCCGCATTTGTTCTTCATTATGCTTAATTAATTATTAGTTCTGTTTGCACTTGCTATTTTATTGATGTTATTTAAATGATAGTTGTTATTCAAGTTCTCTATTTATTGGAACACTCATCTACACAGAGTAATCGCAACCGAGTCTGGTGGAGGTGTCAACTCGGCGACTCCTGTGCCATAGATTGGGAAAAACAAACAAACGATATATTATTATCGAATTCTAAATAAAATCTTCCATAATATATTAGGAAATTATTTGATAATTATTTATTTTGTTTGAATTCGTGTATTAAAAACCGATAAAATTACAAACTGATGGTAAACGTTTTAAATGGGGAAAAAATGAAAACCTGAAAGATAGAAAGGCAGTTCAAAGCATAAGCAGCTACATATAGGATGGTTAAACGAGAACAAAACCTGCAAAGGCACCCTCCGCGCCACCACAACACAACCCACCACACCAGGGAAACGCTAACTTTTCAATTTTCCCTACTGGAAAAAATTAGTTAACATTGAAATTATTTTATAAATATAATATTACAATAAAACTTGAGACTTTTTAATTTTATAACAACATTAAATATTTAAAACCAGCAAATAATTATCCGTACTTGGCCGGTAATGGATGAGCAACAAAATTATTTGAAAAAATGTAATCAAGAATCTTTTATAACATGCAACTCAACTCCCGACAAACGAAAATCCTGGTCACAAACTATTTGAAACGTCATTAAAATTATTCACATAATCCTAGTCTAAACAGTTGGAAAACAACTAACAACAAATTCTACTAATAAATAATTAATATTTCACTAATTTCTTATTGGCGATAATCTCGCCGGTTTTTCAAGCAAAGAACGAGAGACTTAGGGGATATTTGCTACATATTTGGCGAGAAAATCTAATTACAAGGAGAGGGCTGCGGAGCCCAGTCGGTTAGGCACTCGCCTAGCATGCGAAAGGCAGTGGTGGCGCTAGGAATTGCCCGACGGGTGGGCTGGCGCTCCCCGACGGGGGGGCTTCGGTATAATTTAAAATTAAAGTTTTTTTAAAAACATATTCATTCTCGAATTGGTTCAAATATAACCGACAATCAGCAACAAACAGTGAACACTTCGCACTGTACAGATTTCTTTTCAACTCGATTCATATCCTAAAAAATTTCCAGAATTCAAACAGTAGGATGCCTTGCCAAATGAATTTTTCAGGGGTGTACAGTTTGGACAAAAAGCTTCAACTTAATTTTTCCAATATGATAAAAACATCTGATTTCACATGCTTTTAGAAGTATGATGCCCCATGTTTCCTTATTTAAACTAATTTAGGCTACAATTACTACATTTTTTTAGCTCCGAGTATTCCCTACGTATTGGTAAATTCAGCTAGTGCTGATTCCTATCTTCAAAACTGTACAGGTATTGGACGACAAAATCGATTTGACCCTAGTCCCAGGATTCTTCCAGATTATATTTTTTTACATTATTTTCTCTTAACGTTATCCTTTTATCGAGCGAAATGCGCTTAACGTTGAGTTTGGTCGTAATACACCAAAATAAGGTTATTGTCAAAATACGGCAATATTTATTTACTTTGATTAATTCAAAAAAGTAATTAAACTGAGTGTTATTTCAATGTTTAGAAAAAAAGAGCAATACGTACTCATAACTCATTATTTACACTTTGGCAATTGAGAGTAAAAATAATTAGGATATACATATATATTTTTTTTTAAAATGTGCAAAACTTGAAAGCAGTTTTAAAAACAAAATTTTAAGGGATTTCAAACTGCGAAGCATTTTTTACTTTCCGAGACGAGCACAAACAACAAATTTACTGCTTATTTTAATTTTATCGCAAAAAATATCAATAATCGAGGTAATCAATCGTTTTTTAAAAATATATATATTAAAATACATCCAAAAAATCCAATAATGTAATAATTGAGGTTAAACATACCCAAGTAGTCTGTTCCTTCGCATTCCTTTATGCTTGCAAAAAACAAATTCTTTAAAAGAGCACTAAGTAAATCCGTTCGGAAGAAAACTCTACTGGTAATGAACCCTCCTACGAACTTTTAGAGGGTTTCTACGCTACACCCGCCACTGTTTGGGGTTGTGGGACGATAAAAGAGAAGATACATTTCGCCGCTTACTGGTATGAACTCAAGGTCAAATGACGAAGGGTACGAACCACAACTGAGACGACCGACAGTTTTGGAAAATGCGAAACAAGGTTGAATTTTGAGACGGTTAAAAGCTTTTTTTTCCGGCTCACAAATTTTCCGATATTGTAAGTTAGTTTTCCCCGACGAAATTTAAAATTTCCCCGACGGGGAGGCTAGCCTTCCCCGACAGGGGGGCTTGAGCACCCCTAGCCCCTCTGCTGCCGCCGCCCCTGGCGAAAGGTCTCAGGTTCGGGCATCGCCAAAATATTTGAAGACCTATAAACGGTCCGTGCAGCCAAAAATGTCCGACGAATAATTCCCCGTGTAAAGGAGTGCACGTTAAATATCCTTCAAAGTAATAACGCTGCGTACGATGTCACCCTTAATGGTTACTTTGGATGCTTATTTAGGTGTCGGCTATCTATACGTGAAAAACGCTAAAAACAGAAAGATTGCTACAAACAGCCTATCATTTAGCTACATAGAATAATGGTTTTTGTCACACAAAAAAAAGATTGCGTTGAGTTCCCGCTCATATATCGGCCTCGTCATTTTACCATGGCTAAAAATTACGTGGAGAGCCTTCAAGAGCCCTTTGTAACCCTAACTGCGAAGTTCTTTCAATTTTGTCCCCAAACCAAACTGAAAATCAAGTTTGGTTTGGTTTGAATTAACGTCGCACTAGAGCTACACGAGGGCTATTGGCGACGGACGTCGTATTTTAGAACCACAGTCAGTGAGTGAAAATAAAGCATATAAGTCCCGCTCAGGTGTCGATCTCGTCAGTTGACCAGGGTTCAAAATTGCTAGGGGTACTTGGCTGCATCAAGCAAATGAAGGATGAGGCTAGAAGTAGACAGCAGGAAATTATTAAAACTTTACATAAATTACCTCAATTCTGCCTCCCCGGTGGCTCAATCGTTAGGACTCTAGCCTTTGGAGCTGCTGGGGTCGGGTTCGGGGCTAGGGGTGCTTCAGCACCCCCGTCGGGGAAGGCTAGCACCCCCGTCGGGGAATTTTTTAATTTCGTCGGGAAAATTAGTCCTTAAGTTTAAATTTTTTTTTATTTTTCATTTTTATATGTTAGTTTGGTTAAAATGTCGGCAAAAATTTGGTCGATAAAACAAAAGCCCTTTAAAAGTTTTAAAATTCATCACTACTTTGCATATTTTAACACAGTCCTGGTTTGTGTGATCGAGCCCTTATCGAAATACACCCCTTCCGCAAGATTTTCCATTCCACGGGGGGCGAGGAAAACGATATCATACACCACACCATCGTTCTTCATGGAGTGGGGATTGGGGTATTGGGGAACCCTTATCTTCAAACCAGCGGGAGGTTTGCGGAGGAGCAGACTGCTTGGTTCTTAATTGGGAAAGTTTGGTTAGTTATGGGGAGGGTGGTTTCACATTACATAGTTAGGATCATCTGGGATTGTACTGTAGAGAGGTATCTGGATTCAGTTCGCGTTAGTAAACTCTTCGTCACGAACTCGTAAATTTTCGACAGTGATACATGATGCTGACATGTTTTGTCCGGTCTAAAATGTAATTTTACCCGAAGTGTTAAGGGCCCTCATCTCAAAAATTAAAACATCAAGTCGAGTTTTAAGAAACACACCATTCGATGCCTAATTTTGAAAATAAGAAAATTTCAAAATTTGGGCTTTGAAATTTAATTTTTAAGGGAGATATGGGGTTTTAAACTTTAAAAAAGACGTTTTTTGTGTCAGGAATAACACATGTCCAAAAGCGCTAAATTTCTCCAAGTAATTTTTCTCATACACAGAACAAGTTCACTTAACAAAAGACAAAAAACGAAACAAATTTGATGACTAGATTTTTAATTAAAAATTATCAAAAATGTCTAAAAATTAAAAATTTTTAGGGGGTCACAATTTTGAAAATTACCGGCCGAACACGTTGCAATTTCTTCGCATGTAAGTTACGATCGTGATAAAGCCTCCCTAAAAATTTGGAAGCATAATTTTAATTAGTTTAAGAGAAGTTGATGACAAAAAGCAAGTCTTCTCCTTTAAAATTTAATTTTGGATTTTTTTTTCTGTCAATAGTAACAAAAAAGCTGTTTTTGAATATTTTTCCTAGTACCTAAAGGGGTAAATCCGTTACCATCTTTTTTATCTTGAAAACTACTAAGAAACGGTAAAATAAAGGCATCAAGCATCGAGGCCATACTAAAAGGACAAAGGTACAAACGAATAGCTGCACAAACCTTAGAAGTGAGGAATAAACGACCCTGCGGTTTAATGCATTATTTTTCAATTTGATAATTTCGTATAGTACTTAAATGCAAGGGTATTTAAGCATTTTTTAATTCATACATTCCTTGAAAAAGGGCGAGATTCCATTAATTTCTATTATTTTTTAGGCTTTCATCGAGTGTTAATTATTTGTTACAGATATAGGTTTTCACTTTATAATTATTTTTATTTTAATAAAAAAATTACGTATTTTATAAAATAATATTACCAGGAGGACGTACATAAATGACGCCCTGCTCAATACTAGATATTTAATTGCGTGTTAAAATAAATACCGACGTCTGGGCATCTTTATTGTTTATGAAAAGATTTGGGTTTGTACAGAGAAAGCATTCCAAATATTTGACGTTTTTCGAATCGTTTACCGATTTCCAAAGTATTTTTACGGGGATAATTTTTAATATAAAGGACCAAATAGAGGGGGTGAGCCTTAAAAAATTCATGTCCGGGGCTTTGTCAAAATCTACTTCCTACAGGTCCTACATTGCTTAATCCGGCCTTGCATGGGCGATCCCTGGATTACATTCTCTGGCTTGCTCATTCTTGCCAGCTTTCTAAAACACTCTACTTTTCAATATTTAAAGTATATATTATGTCATAAGAATAAATAACTTTCCTATAATTAGAATCAGCATGCCACGTAAATACAAATTACTTTCAAAAGCACTGGTTTTTTTGTGTGTGCAACTTTTAGGCTAAAATATTTTTTAACTGCTTTTCTTTCCGGTAATGTAACACCATCTCTCGACTAAAAACTTAACTTTTAAAGATCTGAGGTGTTTTTATTGAGAGCATTGGCTATAATGGGTACAAGTACTTCATAAATTTTGTGATTTTCTGCACGTTTTGGAGGGTGATGATTCCAAAAAAGTTGTTTCCGAACATTGTTCTATCCGTTTGTCTGAAGCCACTTTTCAATTTGAATCAAAAGAGTAGAGCAACATACTTCAAATGTGGCTCACGAGTTCCCAGTACTTGTCGATCTTCATAATAAGGTTTCCGAGAAAATTGCGCATGTGCAAGGGTCATTAGGGTCAAGCTGCCATTAAATTTTTAGGTTTTAAAGTTATTAAAATTAACATCTTATATCTATCTTAAAATGTGTATTAGCAAGAAAGGAAAAAATGCATATTCATTTTTAAATTAAACGGAGTTAAAGGTTTTAACATTTTATAAAATTTAGTCTATTTTGATGTCGTCTGATTTTTATTGTAATAAACATAGATAACTTAGCAGTGAACAGATGGTATATTAAAAACAAAATTGCACCGGTTCTATGGAGATCGCAGTTTCGCGTTAAAACAACATTACATCGAACATTCAAAGCATCTGTCTTGTTAAAAAAAATGAATTATGGGTACAAAAATCGTTTCAAAGCCATTTTACATTTGATCTCTAAAGCTATCGAACGCATTTTGTACAATGTCCTAAACTCCTAAAATGACTATGCATCACGATTGCAAAAATAAATTGTTTAAACGATCATGTTCTACTGTTGTAGAAATGCTGTAAATGAAGTAAACATTATACGACTCTCAATTACTGATTATTATTTAAAAGTTATTATATACCTTATTAAGTATTTCCAATAACTTTCAAACCTACAAAGTTCTATGATAGCTACTCCTTGCAAATGCAAAATATAGAAAACTTTATTTTGACGTCCGACTAGTACATGGAACCAAGTATAAAATTTGAAGTCTGTATCTTATTGCACCGAATAATCGGCTACTAATATTCGGTATTCTGCCACTTTAGCCGAATATTTGGTTTGGCCGAATAGTGGAATTATTATTATTATTTCAAATTTCTTCAGGTTACCTATCAACTTCTGAAACATCGAAAAATTCCCAAACAAGGCTTGTTTTCTTTTTTCATAGACTCAAATACTTAAGTTTTTGCTATTAGCTTCCACACTACGTTTATAACGTAAAAAGTGAAAGGTTTTATAATCGTGCAGTCCGTCCGTCTGTCACCCACTTTCACAGAACGAACCAAAAGTCTCACAAACAAGTAAGATACGTCATTTTGAAGCAAGTTTGAATTAGAACTAGCTACAAGCCCTGTTTGGCGAATTTCTGAGGTGCTGTTAGGTGTTTCCTGTTGAGCGTAAATATTGTGTCGAAGCGGTGTAAGTGACAGATTCTGTAACAAACCAACTTGTTTTTATTTATAATGTTAAACTAAACTCTATTCATGTTGTATTAAATAAACAATAATTGCTGCATCTATCACAATTGTAATTTTGTTCAAAATACACAACATTAATTTTGTAATTATATAATAATATTGTAAACGCGGTTTATTATTTTTTTCTAATTTTCATCCTACATCGGATCCACCTACTTCTGTTTTTGTTTTCATACTTCTGATTTCGTATTGTGATTTTACCAGTTTACACTTTTTAGAAGGCTTGTTTTAATAACAAACGAGTACTACTTTATTGTGTGATGCTTTAACTAAACATTTAATGGCTGTATTGTATTAAAATTATTGTGTGATTGTATATATACTAAATTTGAAGTCTGTAACTCTTTTATGTATTTCGAATTGTAAAGTAGTTTCAGTCAGACAGACAGATCAATGCAAAAAAAACAAACAATTTTTTAGTATGAGCACCCTTACAAACGTGTAGAAGGCACAATAGTTTCATTACCTTATATTTAATTCTAGGTAATTGAAAGTTTATAACAACTTAACAAATTGGATGGGTACAAAGGGGGGGGGGGTAGTAGGACGTACGAATAGAAACAAAATAACAGACGTACAGACAGGTGGCCAAACACTATACATTGTAGTCATCCAACTTTTTATTTTCGAACCAAAAAAATTATTTCCAAATTCAGGCATTTTGGATCGGAAATTGAAAGGGATATGGACGGATGTACAAACGTATTAAATAAGAGATCTATGAAGTCCTATCTTCTAAACAAAAAAAAGAATTTTGAAAATCGGAAGTTTAGTACAGGAATTATGAAACAATTATGGACCAAAATTACCTAAAAAATGTCACTTATCTCGTTCTTCCACTTCCACTAAACGACTGCCAAATTGTAAATTTCGTGTTATTACGTAAATTACGGTTAAGTCAAAAGCCACCATACCACCAAGCATTTTGAAGAACCATACGAATATATCATGCAGAAAAAAAAACTATGATTTTGTGAAAGAGAGAGAAGCTGCAAACTAAAAGCTTTGAAGCTCATTTTGTCCCTTTTTCACCTTTTTGTCACTTAGCACGTTCTTCCACTAAGCTCTTCAATTTAGAAATTTTATTTAAAAACTTTTAGATTTTCCAATCATTGACGCAATTCGCCCTAGATTTAAAAGAGAAATTAAAACACCAGTTTGTTATATTTATAGATATATATTTTAATTTTAAATCAATTGTGGAATTAGGCCATGCAATTCATATTTTTAGAATATTTTGTCTTTTTTTTTTTAATTATTTAAAATTTGTCTTAATTCACTCCGTTGATATATGGTACTAGCTTTTCTTCTTATATATACTTCCAATCTAAATATTTTTATACTAATCTTTAAAAATATTAGTAACAATAAACCAGTAGTAATATTAGTCATGCATCATAGAAATGCATTTATAAAAGAATTTGATGCAGAACAGTTTTTTTTCTATATCGTGCAACCACAAAATCTTCACAACTAATAATATCATCGAAAAACCATATGATTAGACTAAAGCTCTAGATTAGCGGTCGCCAGTCGCCAACTGACGACTATTACATCGAAAGTGGCTACCTAAAAATCGAAACCTAGTCGCCAAAATTGGCGATCATAATTTTTCCTTTTTGTTCAACAAATAATTAATACTGAAGCTGCATTTCTCAAATAATAATAAAACGCTTCAATTCGTTTCTGTCGGGTAAAAAGACTAATTTTTACAATAAACTTTCACTATGCACCCTGTAGTTGAATGGTAGGTACATAAAATAATTTTCTCCTTTCAATTATGGCCAATCACATAATACTTACATATTTGGTATGATCCTTTTTTTACTGTCAATCTTTTCATATAAAAAATGTCCGTAATAAAATTTTGTTTTGTGTAAAATAACACTTTCTTTTTGTCATATATACTTAAGTTTAAAACTGGCTACTAAAAATCAAAATTTGGCTACCATATTTTTTTACTCTGGTAGCCACTGGCTACTATTAAAAATTCCCAGTCTAGAGCATTACATTAGACATTTCTTTGTCTGGTTGGACTGGGCAAGGAAAAGAGGGACACATCAATACCCCTAAAGGGTAGAGAGGGCC
The DNA here is from genome assembly GCA_023701765.1 of Hylyphantes graminicola. Taxonomy (NCBI): domain Eukaryota; kingdom Metazoa; phylum Arthropoda; class Arachnida; order Araneae; family Linyphiidae; genus Hylyphantes; species Hylyphantes graminicola. Next base: position 12,164,082 of record CM043113.1, read on the forward strand.
CTTTTCACGTAGAACTTTCAAAGCGGCATTAGAACACTGAACTGTCCGCGTCCATCAATTACGACTGCCACCCACCAACCCTCCCTCCCCCCCCCCCCCCCCCCCCCCCCCCCAAACTAGGTTGTTCTCCCGCCTCACTAGGGTTGCTAGTTTTCACTAACCAGTAAGCTCGCCAAAGAACTCCCCAAAAGAAAGTCCGATTTTCCCCCCCTTATCAGCTAGGTGAAGTAAAGTGAAGAAACCACGCTCGAAATCGGAGGGCGAGTGAGGGCCCTTAAAGGGATACCAAAAAAGGGGGTAAACAATTCTCAGAAAAAGGACATTTTGGTGATCTTCTGCTATTGGTGAAGACAGATGTGTCGTCAGAATAGAGGACTATTGGGAAAGAAAAATGCAAAAAAAAAAAAAAAAATAGTACCATCCGATAACGCTACAGTATTTTGAACCAGTTCACGTGTTCAACCAACGTTCGTTTTCTTTAGGTTAAAAAAAGTGTATAAACTTTTATTTTGCGTAGATTTTTTGTGAATTTTAGCAGTAAAATTAATACAGTAGGTTGCTCAGCTTTTTAAACACGAATTCGAAATAGATTTTTTTTTTGTTTTAATAATTTGGTTATGAATAATAAACGAGGGAAAGGTTCACGTTTTAAGGTTGAATGTTGTTTATGTGCAGAACAATTTGACAATGACTATGTAAAAAAAAACACAGCTTTTGAAATATCAAGATTATGAAAAGCAAAACAGGAATATTCCGTTCGTAGAAGTTGGCGTAAAAAAAAAGGAAAAGTCCATGGGAATCGCTAAATCCAGTGAAGACGATCAAAAAAGATCTCTCTAAAACCGAAGGTACGTAAAAAAATTATAATACATTAATGTTCGTATTTATTTCAACGTACAAATATGGTTTAATTCTTTTCTCCAAGTTTAGCTTTCACACTACGTTTATAACGTAAAATGGGGAAGAAGTTATAATAGTTCAACCCGTTTGTCTCTCACTTTCATAGCCCAAGCAAGAAATGTATTCACAAAAAGATTCTTTGATTGTATGATGATGATATGAAATGTATTCTTTCCATTTTAAAGCGTGCAATATATTCCATATTTATTCATTAAAATATAAATTATTCTAGCAACCGATAATAAATTAATTTCGAAATAATTACGATAACTTTCGAAAGAAAATAAATAAAACTAGTCAAACTAATAAAAAAATAATTTTTAAGATAGATTAAAAGATTAATAGAATCCGGCGGGTAGGACCGATTTTGGAAGGTACACTGAAGAAGGGACTCAGCATGCCAGTACTACTTTTCCATTTTTAGCGATTTTATTAGTCTTTACGCTCGGACGGACGGACACTTATCTACTGTATGTTGGCGAATTAACCTTAATTAGTATTAAAATGTAATTTTACCTAATTTTAATCCGCTGTTGCCATCACCAATGGCACAAGAAACTTTATTTAAATATAATATTTGAAGTGAAGTTTATTTTTGTTATAAATCAGTTTGGAATGGATTCATTGATTGTTCATTATTATTAGTTTACTAAGAAAACGGCTAAGAAATTGCATTATTTTTAAATAAAAATATTTTTTGGTTTATGTTATATTTCTTTTTTATTAGGGCACTTTAAATAAATTTCATGTTTTCCTCGCAATAAATATTTTTTTAAAAAATCAGGTTTTCGAAGATTTTATGTTGGATACATTTTCATTAAAAAATGTAAAACAAATTGTTTTTTTTACGTGAATTTTTGTAGTATGTGAATTTTTTAATGAAAATTTCAATTTTATATTATGTATGTAGTTCTACAGGGTGAGGCAAACAAAACCGGCCCTGAGGTGGTGATAAGAATACGACAAAAATGTTTTCAAGTCAAAAACCAATACAAAATCAGGTTTGCTAACTGAAGCTTTTGATCGCTTCAATATTAAGCCCAAACGAACGATTGGCGACGCATTTGCCAGCAACTACTCTTTGGTTAGAAAAGCTATTTGAAATGAAATATAAACAAGGTAGGGCTGATTAAAAAAGTTCCCACTTGTGATTATTTCAGTTGTTATTTATCTTAGAGAATCGGACCTTCTTAATTTTGGTAATACAAAACATTCTAAATTGATTGCAAGACACAAAATTTGCATTATGGGACGTCTTTATACAATACGAACCAAGATCTGAACTCACCACTAGTCTGTGAGTAGCTCTAAAGTGAAGCTAATCCGATCCAACCAATGCAAAAACAGGTTTCGGGCAGCTTCAAGATTTTTTCTCGCCAAGCATTTCTACGTATTCCCATCTCTAGATCGGGGCCGGTTATGTTTGCCTCACCCTGTACTTATGTCTAGTTAAAGTTTAATTTTATATATTGAATTGAAACGTATTTGACATATTTCTGATTGATCTCTGACATAATTTGACAGTTAGTTATATAAACTTAAGGTAGACCAGTACCTTGGAATTGAGGGAAATTTTTTTTATTGCATAATCCAAAAATAGACATAGTGCAGAAAATGTATAACAGATTTCAAAATTCTACTAGTTTGAAAAACGATCCAATTGTGCTGTTTAAAAACCCTTATCTTCGAAATTTCTACAGTCAACACTATGTTAAAATGCTTTATGTATCAAAATCTTATATTTTTTTTTCATTTCGTCACAAATTAAAAAAAGTGTAATGCTTTTTTATTAATTTGCATAGATTTTAATAATTTTTTTTGCAATACACTTAGCATATTTAACAGAACCAAAAAATGTTGAGTAAAGTAGTCTAGTTTTTTTTTTATAAAAAGCAGTTTGAAATTGAAAATTCAATTTTTAAATTTTTTTTAATATAATATATATTAAACATTAAAACTAGTATGTATTTTTTAAAAAAACAGCATTTTTTAATAACACCATTACACAGTTGTAAAATAAAAAAAAACTAAAGTTGTAACTTAAAAGGAGTTAGGATTAAAAAAAATTAATTTAAAAAATAATTAATTAAAAAAAGTGTAGGTTGTAATAATTTTTCTTAACATTATGCAATGGTTATACTAATATACTCTATAAATGTAAAGTTAGTTTTGCAATTTTTGCACCAAATTAAAAAAAAAAACATGTTATCCTACGGATCTACATTAAAGAATTAAGGTAATTTATTTTAAATTATACTTTAGCCCCCCCGTCTGGGTAGGTCAGCCCCCCCCCCCCCCCCCCGTCGGGAAATTCCTAGCGCCACCACTGGTTGCTTTGAGTGCCAGCTCAGATGTTGGCGTCACTTGACCACTGTTTAAACTACATATAGCACTTATTCAACCAAATCTTCTCCATAAAACAATATATAAATAAAATCAATATATTCACAAAAGTAAAAAAAAATGGTTTCCTTCCTTGGTAGTAGTCTAAAATATCTTAGCCCGAAACCAATATACTTTCTGAAGCTCTAGTGGGATGTTAATTCACTCATCTTGCAACCAAACCCTTTACCCAAGCAAAAAATTCACAGAAAGGAAAAAATTTGGCAAAATCCCATATTGGGAAAATGCGGACCTATAAATAATGCATTAATATGTATGGAGATGTCCCCCATTTTTTGTCAAATACGTTTAGTTGTATAAATCCTAAACTATAAGAAATCTGGCAATGAAAATTGATATTTGGGGTATTTTGACGATTCTGAACATTTCTATAACAAAAAATTTGGATGTTGCCATTGTGCCATTGGAAATTTTAAAGTTGGTATTAATTTCAATATGAAGACGACCCCTTAAGAAATTTCTGTGTTGACCAATCAACCCAGAACGTTGTTTCCGATAAAATGACGTATCACAATTATACCTCCGACAAATGGTGCCCAAACAGTGAGGTCTGTTCTCTTTTTTTTTGTCCACGACTGTACTTCCGTTCGTGATTGTTTAAGAAAATGTACAATATGTCAAAGGTTTAATAACAAACATAGTGAAGCTCAACCGGGCATATTACCAGCAGATAGGGTGAGAGATACGGCAGTATTTGAAATTGTGGGAGTCGATTTGGCGGGGCCCCTTTACATTAAAGGTGGACAAAAAGCCTGCATTGTTTTATACACATGTGCTGTGTATCGAGCAATTCATCTTGAACTAGTGACGCTTTTGTCTACTGAAGCCTTCTTGCAATCATTAAGGCGTTTTATAGCTCGCCGTGGTAGACCCAAAATTATATATTCCGACAACGGAACTAATTTTGTGGGGCCAACAGAGCCCTCAACGCCATCGACTGGAAGCGGGTGAGTTCCCAGGCAGTTGACCATAAGATCCAATGGAAGTTTAACCCTCTAATGCATAGTGTTACCGTTCGGTAACAAGTTACATAATCCACTTTATTCTATTAAAAATAGACATCCCTCTCGACAAATTTGTGTTTTTTTCATCTATTACATTCCATTTTAAAGTTTTAGTTAATAATAACCCTCATAATTGACAGTAGTAAAAGTGTATTCAAAATTAAAAAGTGAAGTTTCTAACTGTTGTGAATTTACGTGTTTGGCAGAATTCAAAGCAATAATACTAGTACTAAATACAATTAAATTGCTTTGAAAAAAATATTATAGTTCAAGAGGGTTATTTTAAACTATATTTAGTAGTTTTCTAATCATTCTTTTCAAAATTCGTAGTTTGTAGTTGGTTTCTACATGTGTTACCGTTTGGTAACATCATGCATTAAGCACAACTTTTGTTTGCTAATTTGCGTGTATCGCTGTAACGGATTCACAAGAGTTCAGTGTTTAAAATGCTTGGTACTACTTGATTTTAAGAGTAAAAATAACTGTTTTATGTCGTATCATTCTGCCATTTAAAAAAATTATGTTTAAACATGATTTTTTTTGTATATTTTTATTCATAAATACCTGCTATTTGTACTAAACCCGCCATTGCCTTCTATTTGTACATTAATTTTGTATCAAAAGTAACTACTATTCATAATTATTTTATTAACTAATTTTTCCTGTTTAACAAAATCTAAATGTACTGAATATTAATACTCTTTTTTGTTTCTTATACACGTTTTCATTAAAGATTTTATACCTAAAACTATATGTGTCTGTGTGCCTCTGCAACTTCTTATAGAATAATAAAATTATCAATAAGCTTTATTTTTAAGTATAATTTATTAGAAATATAAAAAGTAAAAAAGGTAATAATTTGAATAAAAATAAATATTCGTACCCCGAACTTTAAGGGGTCAGGAGTCTTGAAAATGTGCAAAGAAGGAACTACAAAGCATATAGTTTGATCTTTCATGTAATTTTTTAACTACTCAATATACAAGTATAATTTTTTATATGTAATTCTACAAGATTTATTTAATATGAAACAAATTTTAAAATTTATGAAACTTTAGCCAAAACTAAAATAAATGATATTAAACATAAAGCTATTTGAACACATTGTGATTAGGCTTGCGTGGCGAATTGTGAGGTCAAAATTGAAGACATGACCAAGAAAATGATTTTATATTGTACAAATATGTACAAACAAAGACTTATACCTAAATTATCAGCTCAATTTTAATTAGAAATTATTTTAAGAACTTTTTTGTAAAAAAATTAATAAAATTTTTAAAATTTTGATTTAAAAATTTTTAAAAAATAATTTCAAATTAAAATTGAGCTGAGAATTTAGGTATAAGTCTTTGTTTGTACCTATTTGTACAATATAAAGTCATTTTCTTGGTCATGTCTTCAATTTTGACCTCACAATTTGCCGCGCAAGCCTAATCACAATGTGTTCAAATAGCTTTATGTTTAATATCATTTATTTTAGTTTTGGCTAAAGTTTTATAAATTTTAAAATTTGTTTCATATTAAATAAATCTTGTAGAATTACATGTAAAAAAATTATGCCTATATATTGAGTAGTTAAAAAATTACATAAAAGATCAAACTATACTCTGTAGTTCCTTCTTTGCACATTTGTAAGACTCCTATGATCCCTTAAGCATCTTTTCAGAGCTTAATGCATGGTGTTACCGTTTGGTAACAAATTTAAAAAATGAAATTATTTAAATTCCGATGCATTTAATTTTTTTTCCTTATTTTTCCCGTGATGTATGAGCATTAGAGATACAAATATATTTTTTTGGGACGAAACAAAAAATTCATGCACTAGAGGGTTAACCCTCCTTCCGCCGCTTGGTGGGGCGGATGGTGGGAGCGACTTATTCAAATGGTTAAAAGAATATTAAGGAAAATACTGGGACGGGCAGCCCTTACATACGGGGAACTGCTTACAGTGATTTGTGACTGTGAGCAAGTGGCAAATAATAGACCTCTCACTTATGTGTCCGAAGACGCTGACGCCTTAGCTCCCTTAACACCATCCATGTTTTTGCATGAGGTGAAGACATCAGGTGTACCGGATATTGATGAGGTAGATAACTCCGAGTTAAATAAAAGATCAAAACATCTCCAAAAGATACGTGAAATGCTCCGATCACGATTTCGATCCGAGTACTTGGGTCAATTGTGCCAACAGTCTTTTAAAGATAAAATAAACAACCCAATTGCAGTAGGTGATATTGTTTTGTTAGAGGATCCAAACAAAAAACGTACTTTCTGGAGTATGGCTAGAGTGTTAAAATTGATTACTGGTAGAGATGGTCATAAAAGACTTGCTCTAATAAAAACTGAAACAACTGAACTATTACGACCAGTACAAAGACTTTATAGACTTGAACTTGATATTCCTATTAATGATAATGCTGAAGAGTTAATTAATAGTGAAATTGTGAAAACTAGAAGTGGCCGAATTTCTAAGCCACCCAACCGTTTGTGAACTATATCATTGAAATGTTGTGTGTAATATTTTCATTTAGTATTATAGTTCTTACTTGTTTTTTTATAGATAATTGCTTAAAGTACTTTTTATTCAAATGTTTAGTTTTCTAGTACTTTTTAATGCAAATGTTTGGTTTTCTGGTACTTTTTAATGCAAATGTTTGGTTTTCTAGTACTTTTTAAATGTATGTTTAAAGGTATTTGAATTTTTTAAGTTAAAAACTTCAAAGGTGGGAGTACGTCCTGAATTAAGTGCTTATGTCTGGAAATGAATGCCCCTCCTACGCGCATGCGCCGGAGATTTAACCCTGAACTCCCATCTATGAGGCCCTTTTGTAGGGACACTTTCTAAGATATTCTCATGAGATGAAGATGAGCAAAATTAGCGCTCCTTATAGAATTCTTTTGTCTCATTGTGTATGTGCTGTATATGTGCTGTTATGTCCTTTTCAGTAATAAAATAGCTCATTAGAACATTTCCGAACCCTTCTTTCGTATATTTACGAAGAATAAGTGACATTTCTAATAATTAATATTGATTTTTGGAGAAGAGTGGATTAACAAAATTTAAAAATTAATGAACTGATTTCTGTAGGTTTTCCTTTTATGGATTTGATAGATAGATCACCTGTCAGTTTCACATCGAGACAAATTTTACAGTTACAACATTTAATAGCTGGAAATTTTAACTATATTTATTAACTCGAAACTTTAAATTTAATTCTAACTCTCCCACCGGTTGGTAACAGCTTGTGAGGGGGGATGTGTGATATATCATAAAAATATCTATACAATTATAATATTAACCACCCAAATAACTGTTCTTCATAACTCTCATAACTCTCAGTTAATGTCTTCCCGATCCATAAAACAGTTCCTACGCTTAAATTGGCGTCAATACATTCTTTCCCATAGAAATTGCTGACGCAGCAGAATTTGTTTTGTCTTCTGATCCACTCTTCTCCCAATCATTAGAAATACCGTCACTTCTTAATAAGACCTCGACATGTGAGGTTCTCTGTGCTTTGGCGGCCTTTCTCGGCCCTCTCTACCGTAAAGGCTTGCATTTTAATTACTTTAAATATTCAATATGAAATAATAAAATCATGTTTGGACGTCCAATCTACCTTCCTTTCTGAAGTTAATTTAAAGAACTATGAAGTAGATGTTATTCTATTTCATATATATTAGCAGTTCCTTGTTATTTATTTTAATAAAATTTTTATAGTACATTACTTCGTTTCTTTTTTTTAAAAACAATTTCATGTTTATTGAGGTGTTAAAGGGGAAGGAGAGAGAGAGAGAGAAGTTGGGGAATTTTTTTTGTTAAAACTGAACAGTGTTTGTTTATTAATGATTTGTGTTTAATTACAATTTTGTAATTATTTATTAGTCTTAGTATTTCCTTATTTGAGCTCCTGCAAGAAAATACAAGCAAAGTGAACAGATTCATTTTGTAATGGCCATAAAAATACATTATGAAAATTATTGCTCATCACAACAGCATTCACCCAATTGTGCTTTAGTTACACTTGACTATCTTTGTTTGTACCCTAGCTAAGTGCAGTCATAGTGTACAAAGTAAACTGGCAAATGATCATTTATAGGCACCACTTAATAGGTATTCGCCACAATGATGACTAATAAATTGACCACAAATTACTTATAGCTATGGCATTTCTTTAACCACGGTGATGGGATTCATTTGAAACTATATTTACTTGGTATTGGATTCGGAAGTTATTAAAAGTATCTGGAAAGAAATCTAATGTATGAAACCTTTCACACTCTTATGATTCCAATTGGAATCATCAGCTTGTGATTTTTTTTCTCACAAAGCTAAAACGCACGCTTATTTAAAAAAAAAAAATTATTAAATTCTCCATTTATATTTTTCTGCAAAGTTATATTTTCTTTTTGTGTTGGTCGATGGAAGAATTGTGTCTTTTGAAGAATTAAGTAATATTTGTTATAATTTTTTTATTAAATATATTGGTGCAAAATTCATCATGCTTGCATTTTTAAAGGATTAAAAATTTCACTTTTTTTCAACAAATAAAGTTTCGAAAAGTATTTTTATAATGTATTCAAAGGTTATAGTTGAAATATTCCTTAAATTTTAGTTTAAAAAAATTAAGATTTTTTCACCATTTCATTTTGGATGCATAATGAATCTATTTCACAAATTTTAGATTCCTTCGAACAAAAATTAAAACTTGTGTTTTTAAACATTTAAATCCCATTAAATATATACTAAAATTACATTTGCTTAGGAATCATCCAAAATATTAAACTATTAATTTAATTTTAAAATAATTTGCTCTATCTAACTATAGAATTTTTTATATCATCAATTTAAAAAGTAGTTTTTCAAAAATAAAATAATAATACCTGGGGTATTCATAATAATTATATTCTGTTCTATTTTTAATTATAAACGCAAAACACACACAAAAAATCGTATTATTAAAAGGAACAATTCAATGCGCAGGATGAGGTCAAAAAAAAAAAAAAAAAAAAAAGGCCGCTCTCGGCAAGAGATGATCACAAATGAAGAGTACACGGGAAAAAGCGATTGATTTTTCAGAGAAGTTTCCTTAGCAGGCCACTTTGGCGATGATAGCGAGTGATCGCCAAAACTTGTGTAAGGAAACCAGTTCCTATCATAGATATCATAGTTAAAGTAATGTAGTGGCAGATCACGTGAACCTCCAATGCTAACGACGCACAGAGGGGTATTTGCGCGATCTGGGCGGCCAAAATTATTTTTTCATCTTATTTGATCCCAAAGATGCCAATGACTATCCGTAGTATTTTAAGTGATAAAAAAAATAGTTAGTGGTGAAAAAAAAACTTTAAAAAAACCGTTGGAGTAGAAATGGACTTCTATAATTAAACAAATATTAGCCAATTGAGGATGATGTATCCCAATGGTACTTATTCAAGGATAATTCTTCCTCCCCATTTGACAACTCGTCCTCATCATATATATTTTCATATGGTTCTGCTAAAAGCAACATCTCCACAGTCTCCTTTGAAAAAGGTTTGTTTATTGGGGGCTGGTCTCTCATTCCTGTTAGTAAAGGATCCGAACTATATTCGATATACGTACTCGGGCGTGAAAAATTGAAAGCCCGAAATCAAGTGTCTCTGGCTTAACTTTTTTCTTGATATTCAAATGTTGAAAACCTTTGTGGTGACAACACAAATATAGCATCTTATTGTAAATTGTGCTAGTTGTACAGCATTACAGACCTTTCCATCTACCATGGTTGGCAACATCTTTTTTGCTTTACTGAATAAGCATAGCCTGATATCGTCAATTTTGTTTCTTGTAATTCATTTACGGCGTATTTGTCATAACTCATTTCTTTGTTTATTATGCAAGTGGACTCGGTAATTAATCTCATTCTTATAGGGCGGGAATACTAGGCGAAGAAGGAGTAGGATTCTGACAAATGTTCTTATTGGTCGTTGTACTTGTAAGCTGTAAGGGAACAAAATAACTCTTTAATAAGTTGGCATTACTATCAGAATCATTTTCAAATTTGTGCTTATGCTGGGATTGCTGCGCCCCATTACATCCCCATTTAGATATTTAAACTAAAGTAACTGTCGCATCTTCATTTAAAAGTTGCATTATTTCTTCTAAATGTTTCAACAATCGTGAAACTGTATAGTTCATTAAATTTTGAAGCTTTACTTCGGCAACATATTAAATTGTATAGTATGCCTCCTTGTCAGGATAGCATTTCTGTTAAGCTTTTTGTAGTATGCTGAAGCAAGGGTAGATTTTTTTTAATTAGAACTACTAATAACTTCATATTGTCTTTTTGAAAGTCCAGCCGCAACAAAAAGTGACAGGGCCTGTATTGGAATTAACTGAGCTGCCATAGTTGTATTTTTATTAGAAATAGTTCTGTTATATTTTATAGCTCGCTTTGGTGAACTATTAATTCCTTTAAGCATTAAAGCAGCATTTCTCTTTTCAGTTTCTCTTAACTTTGACTGTGTAGCACCTACAAAACTAAAAAACTACTAAACTCCTCGGCGCAACAGCCCATTTACTGGGCCAAGGCCTGCCGTGCCCATTTCAGCTTTCGTGACCTAGGGTTCTGGGTTGCTAGGCATATGTCCCGGTAAGGTGGTCAGCCTCACGCGGAACCCCCAGGGTTTAGTTCCCAAGCATGCTTGGTACCCATTTTATCGACCCACTCAAGGGATGAAAGGCTGGGTCAACCTCGCCCAGTCCGGGATTCGATCCCCGAACCTGTGGCTTGGCAATGCGAAGCACTACCACTCGGCCACTGGGCCTTGTGTAGCACCTACAAGTACTTGTAAATCAGTAGCTTTACATAGCTATTCAGTTTTCTTCCTTGGTTCTCTCACTTGACTCATCAAACGACTTTGTTGGTCGTCCTGGTCTGTTATTTACCTTTGAAATACTAAATATTCCTTCAAGCAATTCTTTATTTGTACTCAAAATCGCAATTTCTTTTCTAAATGATTCATTAAATCTTAGTTTCATTTCGAATTTTAAATGAGAAAATTTATTCTATATTTCCTTTTCTGTGATCATCAGAAAGATCATCTAATTGCAGCAAATAGTTTTCCAGAAAATATAATTTTTCGTTAATATTAGATAATTTTTGATGTTGCATAAAGGTAAATAATTGTTTTCTAGTCATAGCTATAACATTTAATGGTCCTGAAACCAAAAATAAACAGTTTTTAACAAAAATTAACATTCATCAATTTTATCTTGTTTTACTCCATTTATTTACATTTCCCTTTTTGTTGAAAAACGCAGATAATCGCACTAAAATTTTACATGTTTTAGAAAGAAAACATTTTGAGAATTATAGGAAATCTAATTTAAGTGCCGGGTAACATCCGGAAATATAAGTAATAGTCGAACATTTGAGAAAAATCACGGATAAAATTTATAAAAAATAAACTCATTCTAAACAGAATTTAACTAAGCTATAATTCCATTAATTGTAGCAAAATGCTTTCAAAAGAATGCATACGTAACTGGTGTATCACAATCCATGTCTAGTAATAATAATGTATTTATCTGAAGAACAATAATCACTCCTATATTTAAGACTATGCTCAAAATGACAAGGAACAAAACTTGCTATTCACAGGAAGACCAAGTTGAGACTGACAGAAAAGGCAAAAAGCGTTCGCGTAGGGCTTTAAAAATTGTTGAATCACATGCGCGGAACATTTATCTTCATTTAGCTACCTATATTTAATTTCTTGGTTCAAATTTTTAAAATCGACTTTTGCCCGCGTAGATCGTTCAAATACCACTCTGTGCGACGGGACGCGCAAGGCGCTCCCAGAAGAGCCCCAAATGAAGTCAGTGTGTAGGTCACTAGATATGCCACTGTAGTTACTTTCAGAGCCTTTTTTATGAAATTTCTGCCCTGGGCGGAAATTCAACAACTGCCCTTTCCTCTGAGCAAAAAAAGGTACTAATTAAAACTAACTAAATAAAAATAACTGCCTGATTTTAAATTCAATTAATAACTACAATTAAACTAAACCAACCAACTAAATTTATACCTCCATAGTTGAAATGGATTTTGCTAAAAAAAAATGTATTTGTTCTGATTTTGCTCATGCCAAAACCATATAGTTTACATAGCACATAGAAACATATAGTTTAGTCATTTGAAGTGTGAAGGTTTGTCAGTTTTCAACATTTTAAAGGTTTATTTAAAGGCTTTTGGAGGTTTTTTTTTTTGGGGGGGGGAGGGTTATTTACAGTTTGAATTTATAACAATGCAGATATACATTATAGGAGCTTCTGAAAAAGTGATAATCTTTTATTGTAATATACACTTTTTTTTTAATTTTGATTTTTTAATGATTTTGCTTGATTCTAGTTTTGCTTTGTTGAACGGGGAAAAATATATTTCGGAGAGCAACCTTAAATTATTTGACAAACTGCCCCAAAAAATCTACTGCCCTGGGCGCCCGCCCACTCCGCCCTCCCTTAAAAAAGGCCCTGGTTACTTTAACTACTCTGTGGTTCCTAGCTGCCAAGTTCAGGCGTAGGCGATTGGCGATTCCGACGCTTGGACCAAGCGAAGAAAGAAGAGAGAAATCGGTTTTATGCCGCCAAGCAGACAGTTGCGGTTGTCCGCCTAACAAATCAATCGCTTCTTCCCGTGTACTCTTCAAATGAGAGAAAAAAAAATAACGTTTTTATCGGTGGAAAATCGCTTAGTGAAAAAGCGCTAGACGAACGACACGGAATCGGCGCAGAATCGGACCCGATACATATCGGTGTCGTGTCGTCCAGTGTGAAAGCGGCCTATCTCCCCGATTTTCTCTTCCCCCTTCCCCCTCCCACATGGGTCTCCTATTACCCCCCGCCTAGGAATGACGACTACATTTGGCTACATCTCCCTTTTTTCTAATCACTATAGCCAACATCGCCAAACTGCTGGGAGGGGGGGGGGGGGATTTGAAAAAGAATTGCCTTTTGTCAGGAACTGCTCCTAAACTCATTAAAATTATGTTCCCAAAATTTTAGGTAGGCTTCATCACGATCGTAACTTACATGGGAAGAAATTACAATGCGTTCGGGCGGTAATTTTCAAAATTGTGACCGACCAAATAAATTTGAATTTTTAGACAAGTTTGATAATTTTTAATTAAAAATCTAATCATCAAATTTGTTTCGTTTTTTGTCCTATGTTAAGTGAACTTGCTCTGCGTATGAAAATTACTTGAAGAAATTTAGCGCTTTTGGACATGTGTTATTCTTGACACAAAAAACGCAAACGAAAATGTAATGTTTCACGTTTTACTTTTTTGGTACCTTTGAGCATTTTTAGTTATTCAAGATGGTGTCTTCACCATCTTGAATTTTGTAATCTTAATATTTGACGATCTATTCGACAAAAGTGAATAGTTTTTGTCTTTATAGATGCATTTAGTAATAAAGATTCACAATTATCAAGAAAATTTCAAAAATAAAAAAATCAAAATGGCGGAATCCACCATATTGGATTTTTTCACTTTTAATATTTTTGTTTTATATTTAATCCAACAAAATATTTATATTTTAACTATATTTTTTGTACCTAGTTACTATAGAATATTACTTTGAAGAAAATATCAAAAAACTAAAATGGCGGCATCCGCCATATTGGATTTTTTCACCGTTTATATAAAGCGATCCATAGGTCCTAAATTAAAAATTCTTTTTATTTAAGTTACCGTCAGTGCGGGTAACTTTGGCCAAAATCAGAGTTTTTTTCACAAAAGAAGAAAAATTTAACTTCAAAAACGATTTAAACACTTAAAAATCCTTATGCATTCTAAGTATTGTACATTTAGGAATAATTTTCAGGTATTTTTGTAACATTTTATAAATTAATAAAAAATTGGTATTAATTTTAAAAAATAAGACACTGTTAGGAGCCGGGCGGGTAACTTTGGCCACCAAAGAAATACATAAGAAACATACTTTTTAACATCCTTAAAAGCTGTGTTAACGATTTAAATAGCAATATTTAAACTTTAAACCCAAAAATAACAAAGTTATAAGACATACAGTTATTTAAAATGGCATATAACTTAACATTTACATAGCAGTGCAACGTTGAATACTAGTATTGTTTGACGCTTAAAAAAAGAAAAATAAACTTCTATTTTAATAAGGAAAAAAGAACTTTTTTGAAGCAAGATTTAATATCAAATATATTTGTAAAAAGCAAACGATTTTATTATAAAAAGTGAAAAATAATATATTTATAATTAGGAATTTGAAAATGTTTACATTTCGACATTTGCGATTTTGAGTGGAATACGTATCTTGCATTCTATCTATCTTTTTAATGTTTAAAATCACGAGATTAAAAAAAATATGTCTAAAAAATGAGTAATCATAAAAGTAAGAATTTTTTCAAAAATAGTTAAACTTAATACACTTTTACATACATTTTTTAAAATGCAAAGTTCCATAAAGAAATATTTACATCGATGGCCAAAGTTACCCGCATTCATCGGCAAAAGCTTCCCAATTACAAATATTTAACTACAGCATAAAAAGTAGTCAACTTAGAATAAAACAAATGGTGTAATATTCTTCCTCATTATTAAAAGAATCGAATAGAGTGTTTTATTTAAATATTTTCAATATTTTTTTAAGTGTTCCAGACAAAAGTTGGAAGAGATAGATTTTTGTCATTTTATGCTCGTAAGAATGAAAACAGCATTTGTAGTATTGCCAGATTTAGAATGAGATTTTTTTTTACATGAAATGAAAGGCGATATTTCCACCTTTCCAAAAATGTAAAACAATTTAAGATGAGATCATTTTATGAAGAGAAATTAAGAAACAAATTTTTTTCCGACGCGTGGCCAAAGTTACCCTCCGTGGCCAAAGATACCCGCTTTGACGGTATCAGACGGAACGGTCGTTCCGCCCGCCAATCTCAAAATGACGCCAAGGGCTAAACGGCAGTTATGTATATATACAGAAAACATTTCGCTATGTTAACAGCTAAATTGATTTTATTTTCTACCAGGCAAACTAAACTTCGTAGAACAATAAAAAAATACAGTAAAGAGGTTTCGTAGATTACTTTCAATAAAAAAATTTTGGTTATTCTGGATTCAAAAACAACAGAGGAAAAAAATATGGAAATTTTCGAAAATGAAATCTTTCGAGCAGTTTTAGTCAAATTTTGACCTAATTTTTGAAGTGACCTACAGCCATTACAAGACCATTAATCAGGAAGCGGTTTTTACTAAAAGATTCAGAATGCCCCAATTCATCCCCTTTTATAGGTTTGAAGTTTCAAAAACAACTATTTCTATTTTTAATTAATTAAAATCTATATTACCATTGGCTGCATGAATGCGCGATAAACAAGATTTCCTAGCTGCCAAGTACCTCCGAAAACGAGCCAAGGTTTACTGTATTTTCATCGAAGACCCGCATAGCAGCGCCGTTAACTATTAAGTTATTATTACAGCTTCTAAAATATATGATTAATATAATATCTGAATAGTCAGATTGAAAAAAAAATTCTAATTAATAAACGAAATGCTTCTTTTAAACTTTTTGGCGTCTTTATTTAGAAAACTTATGAATAACTCGATCGATTCATCGATAATTGTAAACAATCATATTTGCCTAATTGGTTGCCATATTCAGTTACCAATACCATTAAAAAATAGTCTGCTGGTTTTTTGTTCATAAAAAGTAAGAAATATATATTTTTTCTAAAACTTACTGAGGAATATTTAATTATGTCAAAGTAATCTTTGCTTATTTTTTATGAAAAGAATGATATTTTTTTTCCTAAAATTTATTGAGGAATATTTTATTATGCCAAATAATCTTTTATAATTAAAGTTACATTTTTTAGCATGAGGTGCTACTAAATGTTTGTATTATAACACACTAGCAGTATGGTCCCGCCTTACTGGGAACCCGTTAACTTCGTACTGCTTAATTTTAGAGGCATGCTTACTTGTGAAAATACACTCAAAATCAAAACAAAATTAAATTCGTGTTGGCGCATGCACACTTAAAAAAGCAAACACTAATAGAGGATGAAGCAGCCTTAGGGCGAGTGCATATCTCAACCAAACTCAATCAATCAAACTAATATAGGATGGCGTCAAGTTCCCGTTTCGGCCCGGTCCATGTATTTTCAAGCCCTGTTATGGTCCCGGAATTAAACGTGGAAGACGTTTTTTTTTAAAACTAATTATATTAATTAAAAATCAGATATGAAAAAACGAAGCATCAGGTGCACACGTAGGTATAAGGAACCTATATTAAAAATTTCGAATTTTTAGAGCAGTCTAAGTAGGTTTTTTGAGATCCACAGACATACACACAGACAGACTCTTTTATTATTATAGATAACAGTAACCCAAGAAACGTATTTGGTTATTGTTTTTTCTTGAATTAGGCTGGATATTTTTTAGTTTTATGAAAGAAAATTGAAAATAAATATGCCTACAAAAGTGAAAAAAAACTAGGCATAAGAGACGGTTGAGGTACACAAAAAATAAACGATGCGAAGTAATCTCAAAATGTGTCGAAATCAATGTATCGGGAATAAAACGCGTCATCTGTACCTCACCACAGTTTAACTGTATGCAGTATACAAATGTTCTACGGGGAAAAGGATAAATAGTTCTAATTTCCGAGTGCGA
This sequence comes from Hylyphantes graminicola, assembly GCA_023701765.1. Classification (NCBI taxonomy): domain Eukaryota; kingdom Metazoa; phylum Arthropoda; class Arachnida; order Araneae; family Linyphiidae; genus Hylyphantes; species Hylyphantes graminicola. The sequence goes on from CM043113.1 coordinate 12,181,079, forward strand.
GTTATATAACTTTTATATAACTCTCTATAAACATTGAAATCACGTCGTCAATTTGTAGTCATATTGTGTCTGTATCTTTTGTTATTTAAAAAAAAAAATACTGATATCTCCCCAAAAAACTTCGTAAAAGTAAACAAACGCCAATCTCAAAAAAAAAAAAAACTATTTTATTAAAAAACAAGTCATTATAAAAGTTGTGGCTAAAAAAGCCGTGATATAAAATGAATGCCAATCTCTTGTGTAAAACTTCCTGGTCATAATAAATAGTATAATTTAAGTTTTCCTGCCATAAAAAAATTGCACTGTTTGAGGTTGGTGCCCATCTTAATCCCCCTAACAAAACTAAATCAAGGCAAATGAACTTGAATTACTAAATCAGAATAATGAAGGATATACTTAAAAAAAAACCTTTGACAAATGTATGATCTCAATACATTTATATAAAGGTATAGAGGTTGGTTAAGATGGGGGGCACCAACCTCAAACAGTGTAATTTTTTTATGGCAGGAAAACTTAAATTATACTATTTATTATGACCAGGAAGTTTTACACAAGAGATTGGCATTCATTTTATATCACGGCTTTTTTAGCCACAACTTTTATAATGACTTGTTTTTTAATAAAATAGTTTTTTTTTTTTTTTGAGATTGGCGTTTGTTTACTTTTACGAAGTTTTTTGGGGAGATATCTTAATTTTAGTTTCTATTTCAGGTTTAATATGTAAATTATGAATCTAGAAGATATTTTTTCGCTAGCTTTGAGAATTTTTTATATATAAGATGGCGTCTTCCGCCATATTGGATTTTTCTTCCTAATTCCATTTTTCGGGTTCTTTTAGGCCAGTGGTTCCCAACCTGGGGGCGATCGCCCCCAAGTGGGCGATTTGTGTTATCAAGGGGGCAATAAATTCTTTGGGGGCGATAGGGGGGCGATGAGTATTCAAAGGGTAAAAATTAGAATAATATACTGTACTGTAGTATAATAAAATATTTTTAATTTTTGTTGACCACCTTGACGAGTTAAAATAGTATGCTAACAAGATTTTAAGAGACCTTTAATTGTGTACTCTCTTAAATTTTGCAGAATCCAGTTTAAAGATCTTATTTAATTATTTAACCTTTGTTCTTTAAAAAATCTGTTAAATATAAATATTTTATTTTTTCTATTTTATTTCAGAGTGACTGGATAAAGCTGCTTTGGTTGTTTTTATGTAAGGTAGTTAGTGTTTAAAATGATTATATTTCCTTATTAGTTATATTTTAACTCAAATTATAATTGGAGAAAACATAAAAATTAAAAGGGGGCGATATGTGGTAGTCAACCTATCGAAAGGGGCGATGGTCCAGAAAAGGTTGGGAACCACTGTTTTAGGCTAAATTAATAATTTTTTCTTTTATATATGCATTTTGTCGTAAATAATTACTTAAAAATTCAAAAAAAATCCAAAATCAAGATGACGGTTTCCGCCATCTTGGATTTTTCACCATCTAATATTGCGTGATCCACTGGCTCGAAGTTAAAAATTCTTTCAGTTTTACTTGTATATTTTATTATAAAATGCTTTAAAATCATCAAAGTTTTATTTAAACACTTAAAACACCAAATTCAAGATGGCGGATACCGCCATCTTGGATTTTCTAACATCTACTATTACGTGATCCATTGGTACGAAATTAAAAATTCTTTCTATTTTAGTTGTATTTTTTAGTAATAAATGGTTTAAACTACATAAATGGGGAACACAATTCCAACATATCTCAATTTATGTCCATTCAAGATGGACATAAATTGAGTTCTCAATTGAGATCTCAATTCATTCTTTCTCATTATTAGATTTTTTACCGTTAGTATTAGGCGATCTATTAGCTCGAAATTAAAAATTCTTTCAAAAATGTCTTCAACTAACTGAGTACAAATATGTAACTTCAAGGCCCAATTTGCTTAGAGTTGCCAAGTCCCTTAGAGTTGCTGGCTTTAAAGTTATTCCGACAATCCTTTTTGGACCGTGGTTTATGCTTTTAAGTAGTTTCAATCCGCTATTAATTAATTCCAAACTCCGGCATGTGTCGTATAACGTGATCCAATATTTAAAAAGTTCTTTAGCACATTTTCGAGCATTTTTCCATTTCTCTTAAATAACATAATACATATCGTTCATAATTTTGATGACCAGATGCAAATAAATAGGGTAGAATTGGCGAACAACTTCAATATGAAGGGACCAATATCCTGGCCTTCTGGCTCCCACATATAACATGTTGAAAACAACTATTTTCAATAAACAGTTCACTGATACTCTTCTAGTGTTGCGATTCGCACTCTTTATTTTTAAAACTGACCAAAGATCTCCGGGGCAGTTTGGCTGAGATTCCTTATATAAATCCAGCATGACTTATTTTGCAAACATTCTTAAAGTTTTGGAAACTTCTTCCCTTTCTGTCTGCATCTGAGGGACTCCAAAAAACACACTAGGCGTAACTTTGGATAGACCACTACCCAATATTAACCTCACACACATCCTATAAAACTTATTAACATGATGATTTGCAAAGCCACCCTACAAAACTGATGATCCCATAAGTAAATTGCAAACTTTTGACCAGCTAATTTAGTGAATACTGTATCTGGATTCTGTATTCTAGTGTAGATAAGTATCTAATGTATCTGGATTCTAGATAAGAATAAGGTATCATGTCTAGCAGAGGTACTACTTTACAGTAGTTTCTGGTTGAATCGGAAATTCATATTTTCGGCCAATTTAAGTATTAATTCAACTGTGGATAACGTTCTGAGAATGTCTTTGAAGAATTTGAAATCTTTATCTCTATAGTATTGTAAAAAGAAACTTTTCCATCACATAGCAGTATAAGCGGTAACTCTGTTATTAAAGAACATTCAAGAGTCGGCGGTTTACTTTAGACATTTCTTCTTTTTTTTCCTTGAAATTGTATTTCTCTAGTTTTCTAATAAATAGGTTACTACTTCTTCTGGTTGAATGCAGTCTTTCTTGAAGAGTTTTCTGAATGTTTATTAACTTTGGATTCCATATATTCTTAGAATTGCACCGCTCCACGAGATCTCAGCAAGTCCAAAGCCATTAATTTAGGCCGATTAGATTAGAGCCGATTAGATTAGAGCCTATTTATTAACTCCTCCCTGCCATTACTTCTATTTATGAATTCCTTACCCACAAGATGTGAGGGTGAGGGGTATTGAGTAGAGCCCTCCATCCCTAATGGTGGGGGTCTCTAGTATGGAGACGATACAAGCTTTCCCAATCTTGTGTTTCAGAGTGTAAGAGTTATCTTGTTTGAAAAGAGAAAGCATTTTATACGAGAAGAGCTCTTAGAAAGATTAGTAGAAATTTTGCCTGATGAATAACAAAATATTTAAAATAATTACCTTAATATGGTGGAAAACATATTGAATATTTTCCCTCCAACATTCATAGCTTTAAAGTATTTCAAACACAGTATAAAAAAATTGAAAGAATTTTTAATTTCGCACCAATGGATCACTTAATATAAGAAGGTAAAAAATCCAAGATGGCGGAAGCCGACATCTTGAATTTGGTTTTTTAAGTGTTTAAATAAAACTTTATGATGATTTTAAAGCATTTTATAATAAAATATACAAGTGAAACCGCAAGAATTTTTAATTTCGAGCCAGTGGATCACACAATATTAGAAGGGGGGGGGGGGGGAAGCTGGGGAGCCCAGTCGGTTAAGCACTCGCTTAGCATGCGGGAGGTCCCAGGTTCGGGTCCGGGCATCGCCAAAATAGCTGCCGACCTATAAACGGCCCGTGCAGCCAAAAATGTACGACGAATAATACCCCGTGTAAGGGAGTGCACGTTAAATATCCTTCAAAGTCCTAACGCTGCGTACGATGTCGCCCTTAACGGTTGCGTTGGGTGCCTATTCAGGTGTGGCTCGTCACCTGACTGTGGTTCTAAAACACGACGCCCGTCGCCAATAGCCCTCGTGTAGCTCTAGTGCGACGATAATTCAAACCAAACCAAACAATATTAGAAGGTGAAAATCCAAGATGGCGGAAGACACCATCTTGAATTTGGATTTTTTGAATTTTTAGGTAATTATTTACTACTAAATGCACCTATAAGAGAAAAAAATTATTAATTTTGGCCTAAAAGAACCCGAAATATTGAATTAGGTAGAAAAATTCAATATGCCGGAAGACCCCATCTTAAATATAAAAAAAAATCTCAAATCTAGCGAAAAAATATCTTCTAGATTTATAATCTAAATATTAAAACTGAAATAGAAACTAGAATTAAAATATTACTAAAATAAAAAGGATTTTTAATTTAGGATCTATGGATCGCTTTATATAAACGGTGAAAAAAGTCAATATGGCGGATGCCGCCATCTTGATTTTTTATACTTTCTTCAAAGTAATGTTCTATAGTAACTAGGTACAAAAAATATAGTTAAAATATAAATATTTTGTTGGTTTAAATATGAAAAAAAATATTAAAACTGAAAAAATCCAATGTGGCGGATTCCGCCATTTTGAATTTTTTATTTTTGAAATTTTCTTGATAATTGTGAATCTTTATTACTAAATGCATCTATAAAGACAAAAACTATTCACTTTTGTCGAATAGATCGTCAACTATTAAGATTACAAAATTGAAGATGGCGGAGACGACATCTTGAATAACTAAAAATGCTCAAGGGTTCCAAAAAAGTACCTTCCAGATTCGTAATCTACACCCTCGAATCTATAAGAATCATCAATAAAAAAACTTAACCTCTCAGTGCAGGGTTCGGCCAAAATTCGGGGTTTGGCGACCTGACTATTAAGGTTTTTTCGAAATTCGTGCTATAAACAAAGGGTAGCTGCCATTGATCTGTTTTAGGTTTTTAAATTTATTGAGACTGGCTTATAGTGTGCATAATTATCTTTAAAATTCTTGTAGGGTTCCACAACCCTAGTTTATACGGATGCTGTTGTTGTCATGTCCATGGACAGATAATTTTGCGGTAGAAAGTCTTGTATGTTTCAAAAGTTAAGTTTTACAAATATTTTTTTTACTCAAAAAAAAACTTGGATTTATCGTATTGCCATGCTAGTGTGCGACAAATCATTATGACAGTCATCATCTTTCTTCAACATCGGAAAAACTGCAAGACTTATAAAAACAACATGTACCAATTTATTGGTCGGGGCATTACCAATTTTTATTTCTTCTCAATTTCAAAGCATATGTTTGCACCACATCATTATGAACTATTTCAAATATTTTTACCACGAGAGTAATTTTAAAATGCTAAACAAATGTAAAAAAAAAGGTCATATAAAGTGGCATCTTTAATTTAAAAAAACAAAACAAATATCTGTAGAAAAATTGTACTTATCGATTCATTCAAATACGTAAAATTTTTCAATTTTGAAATTCGATTTAATTTCAATTGAAAACAATGAATCGAAACGAAGTTAAAAAAAATGATTGCCTTCAGACAACGGCAGGAATCAACAACGCTTATTTTCGGTAATTATTCTTTTACATTATCGTTTTATAAAAGTATTGAACTAATCCAAAATTGTTTTTTTCGTTTTCTATATTTTAAGATTTTTCATACCAGTTTTTTGATCGATGTTACAACTTTATTTTTTTTCTTTTTTTTAACAACTTCAAAATTTCTGTTTATATAAATTTTGTAAAATTTACAATAGTTACTCTCACGAAATAAATATTTTTCACATATCTTTTAATGATTTAAAACTCTTAACAACTTTTATCTGTGCAATGTGTTTGTCTGTTCTTAAATTTTTTTCTTGTTTGTTTTAATTCCTAATTGTTCGTTCAATGTGCATTACCATTTCCCATCTCTAGACCAGGAGAAGAATTATCCGAAGATGATAGATGCCTCAACCGAGTAGGATCCCCTGTGTCCAATATTGAAAGTGCCCTGAAAGTTAGAGCCGTAAGTTACTTTAAGGGCCCTCATCTCAAAAATTAAAACGTCAAGTCGAGTTTTAAGAAACACACCATTCGATGTCTAATTTTGAAAATAAGAAAATTTCAAAATTTGGGCTTTGAAATTTAATTTTTAAGGGAGATATGGGGCTTTAAACTTTAAAAAAGGCGTTTTTTGTGCCAAGAATAACACATGTTCAAAAACGCTAAATTTCTCCAAATAATTTTTTTTCATACACAGAACAAGTTCACTTAACAAACGACAAAAAACTAAACAAATTTGATGATTAGATTTTTAATTAAAAATTATCAAAAATGTCTAAAAATTAAAAAATTTTAGGGGGTCACAATTTTGAAAATTACCGTCCGAACACGTTGCAATTTCTTCTCATGCAAGTTACGATCGTGATAAAGCCTCCCTAAAAATTTGGAAGCATAATTATAATTAGTTTAAGAGCAGTTGATGACAAAAAGCAATTCTTTTGCAAATCCCCCCCCCCCCCCCTCCCAGCAGTTTGGCGATGTTGGCTATAGTGATTAGAAAAAAAAGGGAGATGTAGCCAAATGTAGTTTCTCTGCCTAGGCGGGGGGGTAATATGAGACGTATGTGGGGGGCATGAGGGAGAGAAAATGTGAGGTACACTATTGTTTGTGGTATAGATAACTGGAAAGTGAGATAAGACCAGGGCCGGATTTCTAAATAGGCTGAGTAGGCTGTAGCCTAGAGCGGCAAAATTTTGGGGGCGGCAAATTTTGCCACCAATTAAAGCGGTATTTGGCAATAATTTTCTTTAATAAATATAACAATATTTTTAAGAAAGAAAACAAATTATTTGCATTTAATCAATGCGTAAACCGTAAACTTAATATTTAGTAGCAAACATGGCCTCTTGGAATGCAATAGCTCTCTCTCTCTCTCTCTCTCCCCCCCCCCCCCCCCCCCCCCTCGATTTGGAAGTTGAAAGAAAACAGTAGAACAGTTCAAGAAATTCGCCGATTATTTCGCTTTCAAAAAGAATGTAAAGGTACATAGATAATTCTACTAAAATGTGTAGACAGAAGAAAAAAATAGTCAAGAAAACTATATCTGGGATATCTTACAACGAAAACGGGGGAAGAAAAAACAGCATTCAGACGCCAAACAAAAAAAGCACAAATAAATTTGTCATTTCACATACAACCGTCAACTTTATTTTTTTTATTCCATTTTCTTTTGCTATCAATATAAAAAAGGAATATTAGTAGAGAGTTGGTCGATCTGGAGCCATCTAGTCTAAATGAGGTAACAAATTAGTTCTTACCCAGATCTTCTTCGAAGGTTTCTGCTTTTTTTTTTTTTTTTTAATTTACATAAGGATTTCAGTGTAATTTTTGTTTTGGCCTTATAATTCTGAAGAAATCAGTAAAAGTAGTCGTCCCGGGATTAAATTGTAATTTATTTTTGTATCAATTTAATAAGCTTTGAATGTGTATCACATTGTTCACTGTTAAGTAATTGCGTGTTGAACAGAAGTGCATATCGTAGAATTAGAGCTAGTTGTAAGGGGAGAACATAGTTAGCGACAGCAATAAAGAGCAATTCTTAGTATTGATTTCGAAAGGCTCTAAATAATTTTTTTTCGGTACCGTTTGTACAAAAAATATACAATGAATGTACGTACAACTTGTTTCGAATGCAAGTAAACAGTTGAATTTATATTGGTCTCCTGTTTTTTTTTTTTTTTTTTTTTTTTTTTTTTTGCCTAAAATAATTTTTAAATTTTATTTAAAAAAAAAACATTATATTCCAAATTCATAGAAATTCTGATTTTCAACGCAGAAAAGTGTAAAATAATAAAACATTTTTTTTAATATGTAAGACTAATTGAGGTGACCTAAAAAGATCTAAAATGGTTTTATAACACAAAAAAAAACCTATTGAGAAATGTTTAATAGATTTAGAGAAAAGTGTACAGATCGATGTGTTGAAAATTATAATTTTGAGAAAAATGCAGAAAACAAATACAGTCAATCCCGTTAACACGAGCTGGAAGGGACCTCCGAAACATTTCGTGTTAACCGAATTTCATGTTAACCGTCAGCCAGGGCCTGCTCCTCCATAAGGCCTAGGGCCCCCAAAATTTAGGGGCTCCTAAATTTCAGATTCTATTATGCTAAATGCTGTAAATCGCCAAAATATCAGTAAACTAAAAAAAATTCCGATACTCCACTTTGTTTTTCGCTCAATTTTGACTAAGAAATTGTCCTAACGCGATTGTTTTGATCGATGTTTAAAAGGAAACCTATAAAATTGTAGCAAAAATTTTATACATTGGTCTATACCTATAGCATCATCATTTCTGGAAATCGTACTCAAATTTTTTCGTAAAGGGGCCCCCAAAATTGATTGTGCCTATAGTCTGAGATTTCCTAGAGCAGGCCCTGCGCGTCAGCAATTTTTTCTTGCATTGAACCAGTGAATAGTTTTAAAAATCAGCACAAAAAATTCTCATTTTATAATATAATACACCAATGATACAATCATACAAGTAGTAACTTAAAGGGGGCGTGGCACATCTGTTTATTTTTATAATTTTGATTTTTTATAAGAAGTAATTAACCGGTCGATACAAAATTGGTCTCATTCGATAGATCGGACTTCCATCTATTAGAAAATACTGGTTTAAAAAATTAGATTTTTTGGCTTTAGTTAACTGCGTTCTCCCCTTAAGGGGTCTAAGGAGTCTTAAAAATGTGCAAAGAAGGCACTACAAAACATAGTTTGATCTTTCATGTCATTTTTGAACTACTCAATGTATAAGTATAATTTGTTTATAGGTAATTCTACAAGATGTATTTATTATAAAGCAAGTTTTGAAATTTATGAAACTTTAGCCAAAATTAAAATAAATGATATCAAACATGAAGCTATTTGAACACAGTGTGATTAGTCTTGCGCGGCAAATTGTGAGGTCAAAATTGAAAAAATGACCAAGAAAATGGATATTTATATTGTACAAATGTGTACAAACAAAGACTTATACCTAAACTCTCAGCTCAATTTTAATTAGAAATTATTTTAAAAATAATTTAAAATCAAAATTTTTAAAATTTTATTAATTTTTTTAGAAAAAAGTTCTTAAAATAATTTCTAATTAAAATTGAGCTGAGAATTTAGGTATAAGTCCTAGTTTGTACATATTTGTACAGTATAAAGTCATTTTCTTGGTCTTTTTGCCGCGCAAGACTAATCACAATGTGTTCAAATAGCTTCATGTTTAATATCATTTATTTTAGTTTTGGCTAAAGTTTCATAAATTTCAAAACTTGCTTTATAATAAATAAATCTTGTAGAATTACCTATAAACAAATTATACTTATACATTGAGTAGTTAAAAAATGACATGAAAGATCAAACTTTGCTTTGCAGTATCTTCTTTGCACATTTTTAAGACTCCTTAGACCCCTTAAAGCGCAGTTGGAAAGCAATATAATCGTCATCGCTGGTTGTTCCACCTCATCAGTTGCACCTTATGCGACCAGGGTAAGTGAGGATAGCTGACCCGGCAGCGCAACGGTTAGGAAGCTAGCCTCTGGAGCCTCTGGGTCCGGGCTCGAATTTCGTTCAGGCATGGATGTTTGTGTTTGTCGAGTATTTGCGGGGAACTTGCTCTTTAAATATGTTGGTTTCGAAAGTCCTGTGGGCGGTCATTGCGCAGTTTCCCACGACTACAGGTAACCGGAGACTATTTCCCTCCCCTTCAGAGACATGTCTAAAATGTGGAAGTGGCACGCGATAGATGGCAGCATCTCATCTGTCGCTTATGTGTGTGTGTTGTGTCTCTCTTACTTGACGAAGATTTATAAGCGGGTCTCTGACTGTATGTCTCTGACCAAACACACAAGCCTGAAAATATATGTCTACCAACCAAGTTAGGATAGAATAAGTGTTCGGTTATCAGCAACTGAAAATATCCGATTTTCTATCACTCTATTTTCTAATTATTTCTGTCGTATTTCAAATAAACATATTTTCTCTATTTTATATTCGTTGTGGTAATTTAAACAGCATATACCTCCCTATTTTGCAGCTAGCCAGCTTGGTTAAAAAAAAAATAGGTAGATTTCCGAAGGTAGAAAATTTTGTGACAGGGGCGGCAAATCAATGGTAGCCTATAGGCGGCGAATCTTTAAATCCGGCCCTGGATAAGAGGTGTTCTTCGTTTACTATTTTTGGTTTGGACTCGTAAACGGTGCTGATTTTCTGAATCGTGAAAGGGACTGGTCATTTTTTTTCCCGCTTTGCTTCAAGTGACGATCTGGATGCACGGCAGTGCATCGCCAAGTTCATAACGAAGGCGGCACTGACTATCCTTTACTGGGACCATTTCGGCACAATTTTGGAGACCCAGTTCTTTTCTTCTACGCACTTTAAATTCGAGTTTAGACTTTTTTCTGGGTGTCCTAGTGAGACTTAACCTAGAAAAAAATTTCCAGCGTTCGAAATTCATTTAAGCCAGAGATAAATGAACCAGAAAAACGACAAATATGTCCCTCACTGACTCACTCACTGACTGACGGGCGATCATAATGTTTAGGTACAACGGCTTGTTATGGAGTTACGAAAATTGGAACACTTATAGAATAGAGCATGCATATAACAGGAAAAATCCGAAATTCGAAGATTTTACCCGGGGTTGGGCGTAAACTGATTGGCGCCCTTTTTCATAAGCAGTTGCAATGCTCTCCATACGCTGATATATACCAGCGGCGATTAAACGTCGTCGCCAACAATTCAAATAGTTATTTGCCTTCAGATACGTTAAAGGTTTTCATGTGTGGGATTTAGCACACGATATTACTAATTTAATGTGTCAACCTGAGCTGGCAACCAGCACCATGTTTTATAAAGAGCCATTGGTTGTTTGGAGGTAGGATTATATCGCACAAGGGCTACATATGAGTAATGGTTGGAACCAATGCTTCACAACGGGCAAATGTTTTTTTTTAAGGATTTTGCTTGCAGTAACGTTGTACTAGAGCTACATAAGGGTTATTGGCGGCGATTCTCGTATTTTTTAAATCGTGGTCAAGTGACGATTTCTTGAACAGAATCTTTCAAACAGTACCATCGAATTTAAAAAAAATATTTTTTTGTTAGAAAGAAATGACATATATCAAAGGCTTGACCTATGTTTTATACTTTTTGTCCGTCTGTCTGTACGCTTTTTCGTCCGTCTGTACGCTTTTTCGTCCGTATGTTCTTTATAAGACGGTCTGTCATATTTCCGGTTCTAATCGTCCGATTTCAATTTTTATTTTTTTTTGTTAGAAAGGTATGGCATCAGAGACCTGTATTTCATACCTTGTGTCCGCCCGTCTGTACGTTTTTCGGTCCGTCTGTCAATCTCCTTTATAAGCGGTCTGACATATTTTCGTTTTTAACCGTCCGATTTTAAAAATTCTTTTTTTGTTAGAAAGAAATGATATCGGAGACCTATATTTCATACTCTCTGACCGTCTGTCTGTACGCTTTTCTGTCCGTCTGTCCTTTATAAGACGGTCTGTCATAATTTCGGTTCTAATCGTCTGATTTTAAAAAATCTTTTTTTATAAAGTTATGGCATCATATTTCATACTTTGTGTCCGTCTGTCGGTACGTTTTTCTGTCCGTCTGTCAATCTGTCCTTTATAAGAAGGTATGTCATATTTGCGGTTCTAGCCGCTCGATTTTAAAAATTATTTTTTTGTTCGAAAGGTATGACATCAAACACCTATATTTCAAACTTTTTGATTTTTTGTCTGTACTTTTTCTGTCCGTCTGTCCTTTATAAAACAGTCTGTCATTCTTTCGGTTCTAATCGTCCACTTTTAAAAATTATTTTTTTTGTTGGAAAGGCATGTTTATAAAAGTTTAAATTACAACTAAATGTTGTGTTTGGCTATTTTTTTCTAAGGTGTATAAATTTTGTGTGGAAGCAGTTCCAGGTGACAGTTACTATTATAAACCTACTTGTTATTCTCTAAGAATTTCGGTGAGTATTAAAGTGTCAGGACATCAGTATATGCTATTTTAGGTCTTTTAGAACTTCTTGTTTAAAAAGCAGTCAGAACAGGAAATAATTTCACTATAGATATTGTTTGGTTTTAGCTCTAGTGCGACGTTAATTCAATTGTTGTTACAAAATATACTTAAAAAATTATAAACTATTTTTACTGCTTGTTGCCACCAATATATATTTCTTTTAAACAGGAATTGTAAATATTGTACTCGCCGCAGTGTAAATCTCCATCCTATGTTTATTTTATTAGGATACTGCCTATTCACTAAACACATTATTCATTATACTTCACTATGTGTTCCCACTTACAAAAAGAAGTGAAATCCCAACAAAAACATCTCTGTAAAAGAGGGCCAAGTTCTTACAAAAAAAAGGTCTGGCCTACAAAAGAAGTGAAATCAACAAAAAGACCAAGTTCAATGGAATTTGCTGAGTTAAAGTTCTAGAAAAAATTAAGCCTGGACAACCAAAGATTTGAAAACAAAAAAGGATCAAGTTCAATAGAAGTTGATGAGGTTATAAACCCCAAAACATTTTGTTTTAAGATGCAGCTTAGGTCTAACACATTCTTACTAGCTGTTTGTGTAACTTGGCCAATACGCATCGTGAATATGGAGTTGAACCCTTCGTACCTGGTTGAATTTCACCTCGGGGCGTTTGAGTAAGTCTGTATTTGATTTATCCTCAGTTAAGTGGTGAATGACACGCACCTCTCGGGTGGAAAGGGGTAAAATAGTAGTCGTTCCACATGCGTTGGCGTTGCAGGTAAATAATAAAAATAAAAACGTTTGCTTTTGTTGCCAGGATTACCATCACACTTAGTTGGTGATACTTATCTGAATGAACATTTAGCTGCTTGCAACTGTTGAAGCGTTTTAATAAGGTAATCGTTCTATTTCCTTCAAAGAAAGTAAGAAAGAGTAATCAAAGCTCCATATATTATAGTAAAGCTTAGCGGTTTTACTACAAGATTCAAGCATTGGAAAACGAGATGCTACATTTACTTACGTGATCTAAAGAAATGCTCCAATCTCCATCGACTATTGTATTGATCTATTTAAAATTTTTAAAACATTTTTTTTTTAATTTTATTTTACTTGATTATCAATAAGGTTTCAGCTGAATAAGGAGAAAGACATGTTTTTTCAATTGCAAATAGCATTTATTAATATAAAAACACAAACAGAAATGTAATAATCTCGAACATATATATATATACATAAAACTACATATACAAACTAACTAAATGTGTCAACTTTATAGTTCATTATTAAAACACCACAGCACATTATTGTTCTATAGATATACAACACATAGCCATCACCACGCAGAATACCACTAGGATTAACCATTTTATTAACTAGGGATAAATCAAATACAGACTTACTCAAACGCCCCGAGGTGAAATTCAACCAGGTACGAAGGGTTCAACTCCATATTCACGATGCGTATTGGCCAAGTTACACAAACAGCTAGTAAGAATGTGTTAGACCTAAGCTGCATCTTAAAACAAAATGTTTTGGGGTTTATAACCTCATCAACTTCTATTGAACTTGATCCTTTTTTGTTTTCAAATCTTTGGTTGTCCAGGCTTAATTTTTTCTAGAACTTTAACTCAGCAAATTCCATTGAACTTGGTCTTTTTGTTGATTTCACTTCTTTTGTAGGCCAGACCTTTTTTTGTAAGAACTTGGCCCTCTTTTACAGAGATGTTTTTGTTGGGATTGTATTTTTTTGTGTCATCTAAGGCATTTACAAAAAGTGTCGTCTCCTTTAAAATTTAATTTTGGATTTTTTTTTCTGTCAATAGTAATAAAAAAGCTGTTTTTGAATATTTTTCCTAGTACCAAAAGGGGTAAATCCGGTACCATTTTTTTATCATGAAAACTACTAAGAAACGGTAAAATAAAGGCATCAAGCATCGAGGCCATACTAAAAGACCAAAGGACAAAGATACAAACGAATAGCTGCACAAACCTTAGAAGTGAGGAATAAACGGCCCTGCGGTTTAATGCATTATTTTTCAATTTGATAATTTCGTATAATACATAAATTTAAGGGTATTTAAGCATTTTTTAATTCATACATTCCTTGAAAAAGGGCGAGATGCCATTAATTTCTATTATTTTTTAGGCTTTCATCGAGTGTTAATTATTTGTTACAGATATAGGTTTTCACTTTATAATTATTTTCATTTTAATAAAAATATTACGTATTTTATAAAATAATATTACCAGAGGACGTACATAAATGACGCCCTGCTCGATACTAGATATTTAATTGCGGGTTAAAATAAATACCGATGTCTATGGGCATCTTTATTGTTTATGAAAAGATTTGGGTTTGTTCAGAGAAAGCAATCCAAATATTTGACGTTTTTCGAATCGTTTACCGATTTCCAAAGTATTTTTACGGGGATAGTTTTTAATATAAAGGACCAAATAGAATGGGCGATCCTTAAAAAATTCATGTCCGTGGCTTTGCCAAAATCTACTTCCTACAGGTCCTACATTGCTTAATCAGGCCCTGCATGGGCGATCCTTGGATTACATTCTCTGGACCACAGGCTATCATCATTAAAATACTGATGCAATAACAATCGAAAATAAGTTTTGACGGCTTTCTAAAACACTCCACTTTTCAATATTTAAAGTATACATTATGTCATAAAAATAAATAGCTTTCCTATAATTAGAATCAGCATGACACGAAAATACAAATTACTTTCAAAATTCCGAACATTGTTCTATCCTTTTGTCTGAAGCCACTTTACAATTTGAACAAAAAGAGCAGAGCAACACACTTTAAATGTGGCTCACGAGTTCCCAGTACTTGTCGATCTTCATAATAAGGTTTCCGAGAAAATTGCGCATGAGCAAGGGTCATTAGGGTCAAGCTGCCAATAAAATTTTTAGGTTTTAAAGTTATTAAAAATTAACATCTTATATCTATATTAAAATGTGTAATAGCAAGAAAGGAAAAAATGCATTTTCATTTTTAAATTAAATGGAGTTAAAGGTTTTAACATTTTATAAAATATAGTCTATTTTGATGTCGTCTGATTTTTATTGTAACAAATATAGATAACTTAGCAGTGAACAGATGGTATAATTAAAAAAAATTGCACCTGTTCTATGGAGATCGCAGTTTCAACATTCAAAGCATCTGGCCTGTTAAAAAAATGAATTATGGGTACAAAAATAGTTTCAAAGCCATTTTACGTTTGATCTCTAAAGCTTATCGAACGCATTTCGCGCAATGTTCTAAACTCCTAAAATGACTATGCATCACGATTGTAAAAATAAATTGTTTAAATGATCATGTTCTACTGTTGTAGAAATGCTGTAAATGAAGTAAACATTATACGACTTTCAATTACTGATTATTATTTAAAAGTTATTATATTTATAAAGTATTTTCAATAACTTTCAAACCTACAAAGTTCTATGGCAGCTACTCCTTGCAAATGCAAAATATAGAAAACTTTATTTTGGGGCGTCCGACTAGTACATGGAACAAAGTATAAAATTTTAAGACTGTATCTATTGCACCGAATAATCGGTTACTAATATTCGGTATTTTGCCACTTTAGCCGAATAGTGGAATTGTAATTATTATTTTTCAGATTTCTTCTGAAACATCGAAAACTTCCCAAACAGGACTTGTTTCCTTTTTTCATAGACTCAAGTACCTAAGTTTTTGCTATTTTTATTTATAATGTTGAATCAAACTCTATTCATATTGTATTAAATAAACAATAATTGCTGTATCTATCACAATTGTAATTTTGTTTAAAATACACAAAATTAATTTTGTAATTGTATAATAATATTGTAAGACACGGTTTTATTTATTACTTTTTTGTCTAATTTTCATTCTACATCGGATCTACCTACTTCTGTTTTTGTTTTCATACTTCTGATTTCGTATTGTTTTAATAACAAACGAGTACTACTTTATTGTGTGATGCTTTAACTAAAAATTTAATGGTTGTATTGTATTAAAATTATTGTGTTATTGTATATATACTAAATGTGAAGTCTGTAGCTCTTTTATTTCGAATTGTAAAGTAGTTTTAGTCAGACAGACAGATCAATGAAAAAAAAAACAATTTTTTTTAGTATGAGCACCCTCAAAAACGTATAGAAGGCACAAATAGTTTCATTACCATATATTTTATTCAAGGTAATTGAAAGTTTTTAACAACTTTAAAAATTGGACGGGTACAAAGAAGGGGGGGGGGGCTAGTAGGACGTACGATAGAAACAAAATAACAGACGTACATACAGGTGGCCAAACACTATGCATTGTAGTCATCTAATTTTTCACTTTCGAACCAAAAAAAAAAAAAAATTCCAAATTCAGGCACTTTGGATCGGAAATTGAAAGGGATATATATGGACGGACGGACAAAATGATGGACGGACAGGCAAACGTATTAAATAAAAGATCTTATGAAGTCCTATCTTCTAAACAAAAAAAGAATTTTGAAAATCAGAAGTTTAGTACAAGAATTATGAAACAATTATGGACCAAAATTACCTAAAAAATGTCACTTATGTCGTTCTTCCACTTCCACTAAACGACTGCCAAATTGTAAATTTCGTGTTATTACGTAAATTACGATTAAGCCAAAAGCCACCAAGCATTTTGACGATCCATACCGATATATCATGCAGAAAAAACTATGATTTTGTGAATTAGAGAGAAGTTGCAAACCAAAAGCTCTGAAGCACATTTTGTCTCTTTTTCACCTTTTTGTCACTTAGCGCGTTCTTCCACTAAGCTCTTCAATTTAGAAATTTTATTTAAAAACTTTTCGATTTTCCAATCATTGACGCAATTCGCCTTAGATTTAAAAAAGAAATTGAAACACCAGTTTGTTATATTTATAGATAGATATTTTAATTTTAAATCAATTGTGGAATTAGGCCATGCAATTCATATTTTTAGAATAATTTGTCTTTTTTTTTAATTATTTAAAATTTGTCTTAATTCACTCCGTTGATATATGGTACTAGCTTTTCTTCTTATATACTTCCAATTCCAATCTAAATATTTTATACTAATCTTAAAAATATTAGTAACAATAAACAGTAGTAATATTAGTCATGCATCATAGATCATAGAAATGCAATTGTAAAAGAATTTGATGCAGAACAGTTTTTTTTTTTCTATATCGTGCAACCACAAAATCTTCACAACTAATAATATCATCGAAAAACCATATGATGTAGACATTTCTTCGTCTGGTTGGACTGGGCAATGATAAGAATGACACAGCAATACCCCTAAAGGGCCCTTTTCAAATAGAACTTTCAAAGTGGCATTGGATAACCGTCCGCGTCCATCAATTACGACTGTCACCAACCCTCTTCCCCCTAACACTAGGTTGTTCCCCCCCCCCCCTAGGGTTGCTAGTTTTCACTAACCAGTAAGCTCGCCAAAGAATTCCCAAAAAGAAAAGTTGGGTTCTTTCCCGCTTCCCCCCTTATCAGCTATGTGAAGTAAAGTGAAGAAGCCACGCTCGAAATCGGAGGGCGAATGAGAGGAATCAACTTTTAGAATACGCAACGATGAAACTGTGTCTCTATATCTTTTTATAAGGATACAATATAACCAGAACTTCAAAGTTTTCAAATAAAAAATTTGGAACAAAAACTATATGTATTTACAGGAGAGACCAAAAAGCGAACGAATTCCTTTGTGCATTCAGTAACTTAAATGACTTGTGACCAAACATGTCCTCTCGATCAATTCAAAGGGAAAAAACCTTACGGTGACAAATTACTTTTTCTACGACTGCCTGCTGCTCTGAGCACGTCCGCTCTAAGCACGGAACCCTATCCGGACATGGGAATTTGGCTAAATAAATTATGATGATGCATTCTGTGAAGTAAAACGCATATTTTCTTCCATAGAATCGATTAGCCGCGTTAGAAAATTTTAACTGGATTAAAAGGCAGGGAAAAAGACACAATTAGTAATAGATTGTTGATAAAGTAATATTCAAAAATCTATCATATCTGCGAGGGGGGGGGGGGGGGATTCAATTATGCCCCCCTATTTTCTGTCCCCATTAGCTGGCCAAGCATCACTCTGAGTGTGGGTTTTGGGTCGACTTTCTTTGAAAGGTGATGATTGGGAATAGTAGAACTTGGGTTACGTTTGAGGAATACTTATTTTATTTTTTAGAAAATTTGTAAATAGTATTTTGAAGAGCAGACATATTTTATCCACAGTTTTCTGACTTTTATATTTTATAGCCCGTTCTTCTTGTATTTCTAATTGTGCAAACGTATAGTTTCATGTATTTTTTTAATGTTTCTTTCAAAATTAAAATTGTTTATCCTTTGGAAATAAGGTAATGAACTATTATTAATGTTTAATTTTTTTAAATATTATTTTCAAACTTTCTTTTTCATTTGATTTCGTATCAATTAAACGGGGAGTTTAATTCAGAACATTTTTAATATCAAGATAGATAAGCAATTTGAAATTAAGTCACTAAGTAACACGAAACAATGGAAGAGAATGTATAAAAATCACTTAACATACCTCCACTAATTTTTAAAATATTTTTTGAAATTGATATTTTCCCTTTTTTCTAAAATAACCATTTATTTGTCTTTTGTATATGCGTAAAACCAATACTTTGAACTTTTCGAAATATGAGAAGAAAAAAATGAAATTTTGGATTTAATGGATATTCCATTTGGCTAGCTAGCTGATCGTTACTATAAAGTATAAGAATATAAAAAAGAAACATTAAACAAAAGAGTGGGGGGGGGGGGAGAATCCTTCTTCCCTCAAAATATTTTTTCCAATTTTACGGGGAATAAGACTTTATTTGTTGAAAGTATTGAGAAAATCATTTAAAGAATGTTTAGTCTTAATTTAACACACAAAAGTCAATTAGCAGTTTCAAGCAATTCAATTAGTCTACAAACAAATTGAATTGCTTGTGCATCTTATATTATTTTAGTTGTTACACTAGAAATGCTAATTATTGCGCAGTTATATTATTATTATTATTTTGAAAAATCAGTTAGTAGTTACTGGTTATTTTAAAGAGACACAAAACTTTTAGTGAGCACATCGGATTAGTACTTTGGATGTAATAAAATTAAAATGACAATATTGTCTTATTAATACTCAAGGGGTCTAGGGAGCTCAGTCGGTTAAGCACTCGCTTAGCATGCGGAAGGTCCCAGGTTCGGGTCCGGGCTTCGCCAAAATAGCTGCCGACCTATAAACGGCCCGTGCAGCCAAAAAGTCCGACAAATAATACCCCGTGTAAGGGAGTGCACGTTAAATATGCTTCCTAACGCTGTCCTAGCCTTTATAATTTTATACATGATAACGAGCGGAAAGAATAACTTTAGTTTATGGTTCTATTACAAGCTTTATGCTTATTACAAGCTTATCATTTTTTTAGCTATGCTGATATTGAAAAATTGACATTAACCCATTCAGTCCTAGTGATGCCATTAGGCATCATCATGTTTCTAAGCAAAATAACAAAATATATATTTCTGAAATCGATTGGGATAAATAACAAAATTACTTTCAAATCGAAAAAAGTTTGAAGAATCAAATAATGTGCTTTTTTATATCATAAATGGCTATAGACGATCAGATTTTTTTTTTCTAAAATGGTGATGTCAAATTGTCATTGGACTGAAATATGGTTAAATTGTTTTAACGTTAATTTTACGTTAAAGCTCTTTACAGTTTTTGCTACTGAAAACAGTTTTATTTTAAATTATTAATACTTTTTTGCAGGTACATATCACAATAGGTCCGGAGATTATTCTCCAACAATTGAATAATATCAAAAAGCTGATGGAACCATCTCATTTCGGTAATTATTTAACCCCCTGATTAATACAGGCGTCAAACCCGTCACCTGACAGTCACGTTTTCCAGCAACACGTAACACAATAATTTTGAAAAATTTATAAATTTAAAATAAATTTTAATATTTTAAGCAGGGTGAAGCGCTTTTTTACCATTTACTACAGAAATATAATTTTTAAAAAAACATAAGTGATTTTTAATTTTGCCTCAGGCAACTTTCAAATGGCAAAAAATTTTATCTCTCAAAGAGTTCTTAAATTCAAAACAGCAATTATAGAAAATATTATGCATCATTGCGTCAAAACCATAAGCTCAGTAGTAATTATTTTATTGGTCGACAGTAATTTGTCGCTTTATTCAAGCAATTTCTTCAGGGGGTTGCCGCTTGTCATTAAGACTCGATGACATATGTTAGATTAGATGATATTTATTATAAAATATTATCATGAAAATGTATTTTAATTTTTTATTTAATTTAATTATAATTACATATAATTATAAATTCATTTTAATACATATTATTATAAATTTGTTTTAATACCATCATTATCCATTAAAAAAATTCTGGTTTCATAGGAATTCGCGAAACATACCTGCACGTGCCGGCTTGCATAATTCGGAAGCTGGATAAAATGAAAACCCAAAAGTTCACTTGCGTAAGTTTTTTTTTCATAGTGACTTTTCCCTAGTTAATTGATAAAAGTCAGTAAATTTCAATATTAACTTGTGCAAATTTTCAGTCCATTTGATTTAAAAAAGCCAGAAAATCTCACAAGTCATGATTTAATGTATCATAAATTCGAAATTTTAATTCTATTATCTCAATACAGCCATCAATAAGTGTCTAAAAAAAACGTAAAACCGTCATATAAATACGGCCTTAAACAATCTGCCTTAAAAAGTGAAAGGTTGCAATTCATCGATTTGAAATGTAAATTTGCCAAACCTATGTTTTCCTTTTGCTTGCAAAAAAATTTTGTGTTGTAAATATAAGGTATTAATGTTATCGAATTCGAATCGTCGAGGTGCTTTTTCTTATTTGAAAAACTAATTTTCATTTTTTGAAAGTTTTAAAGCAATTTGTAATTACATATATATCTTTCTTTCTTCTTACGGGTCCAAAGAGCCGTAAAAGAAAAACCTTCGGCCGATGGGCTACAAGATTTCTCCTCACCCTCGCAGAACAACCACATCCCAGAGTAACTATAGAATCGGATAAATTAGTAAGTAAAAATCTTGCTTGTTGCTAAATATTTGTAAATGTATGTGTATTAATATTAATTGTGTAAATATTAATAGTGTTAAAGTTTTTTGACGTTTTCTGACTTTTTCCACCGTAAACTTTTTATTTTTCGTGACCACCAAGCTTTTTTTGCAATAGACTATTATAGCAGGGTTGCCAGTCAAATTTAGGAAAGAAATAGTTGCTTTAGTAGCCTAGAATTTTCAAAATAGTAGCAAAAATAGTCTCCTGATTATCAAAAAAGTAGCAAAAATAGTCACCAAAAATTTAAATATGCTATTCATAACTATAAATTAAAGGATTTACAATTGTTTTTTAAACAGTTTTCATAGTTCAATAAAAAAGTTTCAAATAACTTTTCCCATTGAGTTTTAAAAATGCAAGTTTTTCTTTTCATCCCCAGGTATGGTATGGTACATATATATTCCAGCTTGTGTGCTTGTTCATAGAACCGCTTATATAAGTGTAATATTGTAAAGTCTTCAGTAATGTAACGCCGGAGCTAGAGACTATTAGTTTATTAGTATTATCCTATTAATACAGGTTAATTGAGATCATAGATTAAAGTTAGGAAAACAAGCATAGTTGAGTCACGCGGCGTGGATCATCAAGTGACGCCAGCCGAGTTGACACAGTGCTTCTGCATCAGTCTAAGTTCATAGTTCATGATGCAACACCCCCTCTCTACTTAAGAGATAGTCCCTGAACCTGACTGGAAGCTTCCGAGCTCTTGTGGAGTGACGAACCTGTGGTGAAAATGGCAATGTCTCAGCTGGGGGAACAGCATCAGCCGGACAGCTGGGCTCTGGTTCTGAGGTGTGCTGCGGAGGGTATGAACCATCAACTGGAGGGAAAGAGTCCCTACCAGTCTCCAGAATGTTCTTGGGAGGGTCAACACGAGGACGAATTTGGTCTGTGTGCCTCTCTGCCAATAATCCTCCTGGCCGTTCTACACTATACATTTTTTTACCTATAGGGTTGTTTATAACTCCAGGAACCCATCTTACCCCGCTGGCGTAATTCCTTATGTACACCTCTTCTCCATTTTGAAAGGACTTGTTTGGAACTTCTAAGGAATTAGAACTAGGGGAAGGGGAATGTACCAAGTCTAAACGACGAATTTGCCTACCCAACATAATTTCGGCAGGGGAAATTCCGTGTAGGGCTAACGGGGTCCGCCTGAAATTCATCAGAATACGTGACAACCTTACGCTTAAGGAACCATCAGTTACTTTCTTAAGCCTGTTTTTCACAAACTGGACTGCCCTTTCAGCCTGACCATTAGAAGACGGGTGGTAAGGCGCAGTAAAGAGGTGACAAATTCCGTTCCTCTTCGTAAATTCATCAAATTCTGCTGATCGAAATACCGAACCGTTATCACTAACTATACACCCAGGAAACCCAAATCTTGCAAAAATTTCATATAATTTCTCCATGGTTACAGCTGTAGTAGCATTTCTGACTGCCACCGCCTCTATCCATTTAGAATGGGCATCCTGGACAACCAGAATCATCTGTCCCTCTACAGGGCCAGCATAATCAATATGAATGCGAGACCAGACTCTAGCTGCAGTTGGCCAGGGTTGCCGATGTTTGGGGGGCATGTGTGCATTCTGAATGCACTCGTTACAGGTTCTAACTCTGTCATCAATGTCCAAATCTAAGTTTGGCCGCCATAACAGAGAACAAGCAATACTCTTCATACCTGTTACTCCTTGGTGGGTGCTATGAAGCTCTTGCAAAATCTTACCACGTAGGGAATCGGGTATCACAAGTCTATTTACCCAGAGCACTACCCCTCCCTGGATTGATAACTCAAAACGTTTCTTAAAGTAGGGGATTAGATTTTTATCTTGACCAGGGTTTTCCGGCCATCCCTCCAAAACCAATTTAGACACCCGACTCAATGTGGCATCACCAAGGGTTGCTTCTCTTATATCATCCACCGACACTGGCCCAAGATCAACCCTTTCCAATTGTAACACAAATTCTATCGGCAAGGGTGGATCTTTAAATCCAGTCTGCAAGGGCAATCTGCTACAAGCATCTGCATTACCATTTTGAAGACCAGGTCGATACCGGACAGTATAAGTATACGCAGAGAGTGTTAGTGCCCATCTTTGTATTCTAGAGTTAGCCATAGGGGGTATCGGTTTCTTTTCTGAAAAGAGCGTAACCAGAGGTTGGCGATCTGTGCAGAGCACAAAAGGTCGGCATAGTAAGTACTCCCTAAAGCGAGTCACTCCAAAAACTAGAGCCAGGGCCTCTTTTTCTATGTGAGCATAGTTTTTGAGTCAATGTCCTAGAGGCAAAGGCAATTGGCCTATCCTCGCCATTGATAGTATGTGACAGGACTGCACCAACACGAAGCGTCACATGCTAAAACCAGCTCCTTACTGGGATCATGATGTACCAACAGGCCCGTATCACAAATGGCATCTTTTATATTTTGGAAAGCTTCATTTTCAGCTTGAGACCAATGCTAAGGAACTGATTTCTGTAAGAGATTATATAAAGGTGCTAGTTTTGTACTCATGTTAGGTAAGAATTTTGAATAAAATGTTACTAAACCCAAGAATGACCTTAACTCGCCAACATTTGTATGGGTGGGAGCATCACAAATAGCCCCTACTTTATCGTCTACTGGCCGCATACCACTACGATCAATTGTATGCCCCAAAAATGTTAATGAGTCACACAAGAATTCACATTTATCCCTCTTTACCCTTAACCCAGAATCCTTCAAACGTGTTAGGACCTCCTTCAAACTACTTAAATGGGATTCTGTAGTACATCCAGTGACAAGGATATCATCCAAATACACTGCTGTGCCAGGTATGCCCTTCAAAAGTGTCTCCATCACCCTTTGAAAGATTGCAGGAGCAGATGACACACCAAAGGGCAAACGCACAGGGTCAGGGTCAATTGCTACTTTAGCAGTTAACTTAAAGTCCCCACAAATGCTAATTGATGTTTTGTCGCTTTTAAGGACAGGGACAATTGGGGCAGCCCACTGTGAATAACGAACAGGTTTGATTATCCCTACATCCTGCAATCTCTGCAGTTCATCTTTTACCTTATCCCTTACTGCAAATGGTAGGGTACTTGCCTTATAGAAGGAGGGCTGTACATCAGGTTTAACTATCAAGTTAATTTAATAATCTTTAAATTTCCCTAAGTCAGGAGAAAATACATCACTATGGTTATTCAACAAACATTTGATCGAATTATCATAAGAAACACTTAGACAGGAGGAGACTGGCAAAATATTAAACAATTCATTCCAGTTTCTTCCACATAAGTTTGGGCCCTCCCCCTCTACAACCAACAGAGGCAGTTTGTGGATTTGATTTTTGTAACCAACGTTACTACTGATGGTCCCGAGCACTGAAATACTCTGACCAGTAAATGTAGACAAAGCTGTATCTGCCGGTCGCAGAGCCGGAGCGCCCAACCTTTTGTATGTATGCTGATTAATCAACGACACAGTGCAGCCAGGCTGTACCTAAATATTCAGTGAAAAGCAAAATCCCAAATCCGATACTATATATTTTGCCAAATTAGCTCATTTTTTAATGTAACGCTTTCAAGCTAAAAATGAAAATTCCTCTCTTAATAGTGGGATTAGTAAAAGTTACCGATTTGGGTATCAAATTAATTGCATGTCCATAATCCGATCCTACTAAACTGCTGCCCGATTAGAGAAATGAGAAACGGGCTGAAGGACGCGAGCGGGGTTGCCATGACGACGAAGAATATGCATCGCTTAATCCACTTACAATTAAATGGATTAAGGCGCGGAGTGCAGCCCAAACCGATTTTATGTGTTTCGGCTGCAGTTGGAATTCGCTGATATGATTGGTGGCCGCCAAACACGTGTTAGGCCGTGTGTGACGAAGGGGAAATCAAGAGATTGAAGTCCTCATCGCTTCAGCCATAGACTCAGATAGACTAGCGTTCAAACGGTTATTAAATATTAAATTTCGGCGCGGAATGCTGTTGTTTATTAGTGTTAATATTTTACTTGTTCTTTAATAAAAAATAAAAAACCCACCGCTAATGATAAAGTATACTTAAAGTTATACACTGTGTTTTTATAAAGTAAGTTTTTCCATTTTATATAATCTTATAATATACTTTTTTCATAAAAGGCTTTTCAATTTATGCTCAGCTAACAGAAGTTTGTGTGCGTGGGGGGAGGGGGATCGCGTTGCTTTGGCTGCACCAACATTTTTGACCACGGGCCGCTACTGCCACATAATCCAATCGTTCATGTTTGAAACGCCCGATGATAAGGAGACGAGAAAGGCTTCGGCTTTAGCTCTTACTTAACTTAATTTGCGTAGGCGTAACCAACTCATTAGTATTCTAAGCTTTTATGACTCTGACTTGGGACTACAGGTGCTTCGCCCCTATGCGCCCGGGACCATAAAAATTAGCCGAAAATTAATATATATTTTTATTTTAGGAATTCCAACTTAGAAAGCCATTACATTTGGAGGAAACTGACCGCGTGATTGAATACGCCAAATTTATTAAAAGTAAGTCACATTTTATGAATGTCAATAACAAAAAAAAATCTAAACAAATTAGTTTTTTCTCTTCAAATTTAATTTTGTAATTTCCCAATGATGCAGCTATTTTTTTAAAAAAAACCCAAAATACTGCTTATAAATGCAATACTATATTTTTTTTAAACTTTTATTATAATTTAAAACTATAAATTAAATTTAAAACATTGAACATTAAAACCGAAATGGATTAACATTTTTTCCCCCTTCAACACAGGTCGTGAAGAATACATAGGAGACCACGTTCTGCTTACAAGAAGTTCAAAACTAAAAAAGAAAGCCCTTGCTAAGGGCCTTAGACCCGTTGATATGAAATCCATTTGGAAATTTTTTTGATATTATTAGCAAGGGCTTTCTTAAAAAAACACATGTTAAAGGTTTTTTTTTGTAATTTATAACAAAATTAATTAATAAATAAATTAAGTGTATAAATAATTAATAAAGTAATGTATATATATATTTGTTTTTTGTACTTTATAAACTTTTAGGAGGCTAGAAATCGACAGCCCGAAGCGATTAAATTACCAAAATCACACCCACGCCACTACGGTTACTATGATGCTATCTTAGTCAAGTTTCGATCAGCTCTAGATCAGATCTAGCTTTGTCAACGGCACAAAACCATAAACTTCTCGTTCCTTTTCCGATAACCAAGAAAAATACAAAGATGGTTCCGATTCCGTGGTGCTCTTACGAGGCTTTAAGGGGAGTCGGATGGGTGTCTGGACTACCTGGGTCAAAAATGTCGTTATGATATCTCATGTAGTTCCCTGAGAAAATGTTCCTAAAATTAACACGGGCGAAATAGAACCATCCGACTTCCCTAAAGAGACTTTTGCAAGCGTAATTGTTTTTTTTTTAATACACTGCTCAAAACAATTAGGGGAGCACTTTTTAATTCCAACTTTAACTTCACTCCCAACTTTTTAATTTTTTTCCTATAAATCTGAAATTTGTTAAATAGGTTCACTATGGCATTCGAAATGAAATAGTAAAAAACAGGAGAAAAAAATCTTAAGTTTTTAATACTTAAATTTAAAGGGGGGAAATGGAATAATAACTTTTTAATAAATTATAACAATAATTTTTTCAAAACTTTTTTTTTTTTTTGTAAAAATAGTTGAAATATATTTTAAAACATCTAAAAAATGCAAGCATGAAAAATTTAGGGTCAATTTATTTTCTAAAACTGTTTTAAAGTGAAATTTATTTTACCATATTTTCATTAATATTAAAAAAATATATTAAATTCTTCAAAATACGTTATTCTTCCATATAATGATGTATCTAACGATACATAAGTAGCGAATTTAACTTAGTCAGAATAAAATCACAAGCTGATGATTCCCAATGGAATCATTGGGAACGAAAGGGTTTAAAACATGTGCTCCCCTAATTGTTTTGAGCAGTGTATATAAAACGAACGGGGTTGATACCTATTTCGGTAATTCAATCGTTTCTGGCTGTCTATTTCTACTAAATCCTAACAGATGGTGAACTTTGTTGTGACATATTACGAGTCTGGCTAAGAAAGTATGAAATAGCAGAACAGGTTCTAAGATAGCTATACAAACCCAACTTCCAAAAGCTCATTTATGCGGCCATTTCCGTGTTTTTTATCAATTTGAAACTGACACCTTCATTTTCATTGAATAGAGGAAGACACACACAGGCCAATTGAAAAAAAAATCTTTTTTCAACCAGGATCCAACAATCAGCATCAAGGAGGAATGGGCGAGCCAAAGCAAAGTGCATCAGTGTTAATCAAATGGAGAAAAAAATATTTTCTCTGCCACATTTCTCCGGTTGAATTGAATACTCTTACAAGCGGATTTTTGTGATAAATGTAGCTGACTTACAGGCCCCGACAATCCCCAGTTTTGAAATTGGTTCAATTTTTTTTTAAAATTTTTAATAAATAATTGCACAAAAAATATTCGAAGCAATTTTTTTTAAAAAATGGGATTATAGAGACCTGTAAGTTATCTACATGTATTTAAAAAAAAAAAAAACTTTGTCAAAATATTCAATACAGCCGGAGAAATGTGGCAGAGAAAATAGCTTTTTCCCTTTGGATTAACATTGAGGCACTTGAGTTTGGATTTCCCCGGTCCAAAGCGCCCATTCCCTCTTAAAAGGTTTTATTTTAGACCAGTAAGTCAGTTTTTAATTGCTTACACCAATACATGTTGCTTAAAGGAAATAAAAAATTATTAAAAAAAATTGGAAATCAAAAAGCTAAGATTTTGCTTTCGTAAATGTATTAAAGTCATAATTTAGTCATATAAAGGGAAATACGAATGTTTAAATATTTATATATCATGCAAATTTATGAAAAAACGCACATGTAATGAAACAACTACTTACAATGCATTGTAATAATTTCTTTTTTAATAAATGCAATAAAAATACATCATTCATACATGTAAACAGATACATATCCATGAAGTTTAATTCTTTAAAATTTGCCGAGAACTGTTGTAAGTAAAATATAATTCTTAAATATACAAGTAACAAACAATAGCTTATAACGAAGTCTTTATAATTGAAGAGAGGTAAATATATTTCAGACACAGTTTCTAACAGTCATAACAATGTTTATACCACATTTTTAAATATTCCATTTCTTTTAGAAAAAAAAAGATTACATCAGTTTTACAAATAGAACGAAAATCTAATAATTTCTTTATATTTGTACATTATTACCTTGGACTGATTCAAATTAGAATTTTATAACTTTTTAAGTCAGGGATATAAGGTTTTTAAAATATTTGGGAATATTTTTTTATATATAACTTTTGATGTCAAAGAAAAAATATATGTTTCAAAGTTATGTTGCAAACTATTGTAAACATATAAAATCTTAAGCCAAGCTAAAAAAAAATTGCAATTATAATTTTAAAAATACCACTTTTACTAATGATAGAAATAAATATTTAAAAATTAGGGAATTATAACACTTGCATAATTGAAATCAAAATCTTTTAAGTAATATTTTTTTTTATTTGAACATAAAAACATGAGAAACATACTTAAAAAATCTAGTACTCGTTTTGAATACCTAACATTACTTAAGTCAATTTTTATATTCTGCTTGTATAGATTCTATTTGAAGCCAAAGTACATAAAATTAAAATGTCCTCTACTACGAAAAAAAGCAAACATTTCTTTAACTAAAAACTCAAAAACAATGTATAGCAAAAAACAAATAAAAATTGAGCCAACAAAATTTTGATTACAATTTTGAAGTTATTATGCATATATAGGTGCATTTAAATGACATGTAAAAAAATAATAATAATAATCATTTTTCAAATCGCAAAAATTTGGAGATAAACATTTTGAATACTTGCATACAAAAACATACATATAAAAATGAACTCCAGCAATAATAAAAACTTATGAATAAAAATAATGCAGCAATTTTATTATTTCTCAATGTTTATTAATATATAAAACTGCAAAACTTTTGTTTTAAAAACCTAGCTGACGCACAAGGTTAAAAAATGTGAAAACTCAGCTTTGTTAAATATAAAATGGTATACATAAAATATGATTTCAAATTGCAATGCTTGAACAAATAGCGATATTTTTCAGCTTAAAAATAAATTTTGCTCACTTAAGTAACAGCAATACTTATATAGTAACTCTTATGTATTAATTGGTTGTTTCAGAAACTCCACATTAATTTTTTTGTACAAATTATTTCTTTGTATACATAGATTCTCAGAAAAAGCAGAATTTTAAATTGACCTCCAAGTTTTAATTCAAAACTAGTTTAATTTTACAGTTAAAACTTATACTTTTGGTTGAAACAATATGGTACTCATTTAAATTTTCAAATAAGTCACAAAAAAATTTAAAATCAATTCAAGTACAGACTGCTAACTGTGGCCTCAGTGGGGCAATAATTCAACCAACCAACCTGCCAACTATCCTAATTTATCCCAGAAATAACTATTTTCCCATATTTAGGGAGAAAAAGAAAGTTATAATGAAGTTATAATATTTCCCCCTTGCACCTTGAAAATTAGAGTTGCCACACTTTATGGTTTAAAAAAAAATCTAGGACTCTTTAAGACTTTTCAATAATATATATCTCCATTCTCAAGGACTGTTTATTCGAACATGCAACACCTAAATTTCACGATAGTTTTTAAAAATTCATTTGGAAAACTAGGAGCTTTCAAATGAACTTAAAAATGTGTTTTAAAATAACCATTTAGTTATTAAAAAATTAACCTAAAATCACTTGCTCTGCCTTCTTGGATTATACAAACAATAAATAAAAAAAAGGAACTAATTCACATAGAAAAAGTGTAAGCCAAAATTAACATTTGTAACACTTACAGATAAATTTGTCAGCCCAAAAAATTAAGGACTTTTCAAGGTGAATAATGTTTTTCAAGCACTTACAAGACATTGAAAGTCAATGGGTTTTATCAAGCACTTTTCAAGGACCGTGGCAACCCTGGAAAATGTGTCAGTTGCTACACATGACACAGAATTGTAGAAAGAAGTAAAAAATGCGGTATTACCAGGTTAATTCTGAAGTGTTGGCAGGTTGGATGATTGAATTAATGTAATACTAGAGCCACAGTCAACAGACCTTCAAGTATATTAAAAATAAAAACAACTAAAAGCTAATCAGGCAAGTACTAATAATGCCCATTGGGTATACAGCTATTCAGAAAGAACAAATAGTGCATATCTTAAAATGTGCCAAACAAGAATAACAATCTAATTCTAAGATTTACACATGTACAGTTAGTTTAACAGCCTATTTAAACAGCAGTTTCAAATATCTTTATCACATTTGGGTGCTAAAAGGAAAAAAAGACACGCGTACGAAAGTACAAAACCGAATACAAACGGAAGATAGTTTTTTTTTTGTTAAAAAACATACAAAATAAGACAAGTTGTCGTAAAACACAAATATACTTTGACAAATGAGTAAAAAAAAAACATTGGTGCAGCACTGTACAGAGAGAGGTTTTATTTCGATATGTATTGCGAGGCATTATTAGCAAAGAATGACTCGGAAGAGTAGAATGAAATGACATATAGAGAACAAAAAACCATGGCACAAATTGCAGCATCGCAAATTCTCAGACCCTTTACTCAAAGTTCTGAATTTTAAGGGTATTTGACACAAACCAAAGTTTTTATTTGGCTTAAATTGTTCTTAAAATACAGTTTTTTTTCTTTAGTTACTAAGTTGGTGCATCATAAGTTATAGGCCTCGGTAACGCAACATAAAGAGGCATATTTGCGTTGCTTTTTCACTTGAAAACTTCCATTGCGTCCAACAGAATGTAGAGTAATTTACTGCAAGCAAGCTTGTATTTTTTCGATCCACTCCTGAGCTGCCACGCTGTCTGCTGCCATGAAATTGTAAGTCCTTCTGACAGTTCGTAGCTAAATAAACAAAAAGTATAAAATTAGGTAAGTTAATTAGTGAACAATAACTTTTTTGTGAGTGTTTCATAAAGTATTGGTAATCTTACTAATAGAAAGTTACTAAATCCTTAGGAAAATAATATCTTACTCACAATTATCAAATATCTAAAAAAAAAAATAATATTGTTCTAGACTGACTATATTCCATGAGCAGAATAAGCAAATTCTACAAAATTAAAACTAAGAGGAATTCTAGAAGGATTCTTTGAGTTAAGGGAGAAGTAGAGGAGTGCAGTAGCTATGTGTACAAACTGAAATCTTCTCTCTGTGTTTATCCAATAGGGAAAAATATTTTCTAAGCCAAAATACCCCCCCGGCAGTATTGAATGTTTACAAACTGTTTTTTGCGGGATAAATATAGCTAGCTTACATGGCTTTATAATTCCACTTTTGAAATTGATTCTAACATTTTATAAACCTTCAATAAATAATTCATTTTATAACAAAATATTCAAAAATTAAAAAAAAAAACAGATTTATAAAATACATCATGATTTCTGACTTGAGTGAGGAGGCATATTTAGACCACTGGTCTATTACTCTAACCCATCGTTTAACCTTAAAGAAAGTCGATTGCTGACATGATCCTCAGCATTTCCCTGATTGGTATATTATCAACCTTCCAGGCATTAACCCTTTCAGTCCCAAAAATTTACTACACCACAAAAACATCTGATATTCACAAAATAAGCTTATTTTAGGTCAAAAATAAGAGTTCCATAAGAAAAAAAAATCATTTTAATTTTTTATATGGTTTTTTTAAATAATGCCAAACTTGTTTAACTGTGGAAAACAACAAAATAAAAATATATGTATCACCTAAAAACACTTGGAGTTATATCTGATCATATTATTAAAAATAAATTTTAATAATTATTTTAAACGAAATAGTTTAAATTGTGTTTTAAATATGTGGAACTAAAGTGAACTTTTCAAAAATCAGGTTAAACGCTTGTTAGCTATTTTATAAATAAAAAAGTAGTAGTTCTGACTTCTATTGAGATATAATGTAAAATATTGTTTAATAGAACAAAGTGTGAAGCTAATGATGTGTGTTTGGATGTCATAACGGGACATACACATTTGGGAAAAAAAATATTGAAAGTGATGATTCCAAATGGCATCACTGGCACTGAAAGGGTTAAACAAACTACTCACGTCAAAGAAGGCTTTTTCGTCGGCTTTCTTGGGTGCCCCTTGAACAGATGTGGCTGGGGCCACTGACATCACTTCAGCCAGATCAACTAATCCTTTACTGTGGGAGTCTTCCATTGCATCATAGTATCTTAGCTGAAACAAGATTTAAGAAAAATACAGAAAGACTATACAAGATTCAGTAAAAACTAAGTTTTGCTGCATTCAAATAACTAGAATTTTGCCTTATAGCATGATTTTCGGCACCAATTGCTTTTTTTAGTCCACAAAAGTACAATTTAGTGCAAAATCTAGTGAGTTATAATAAAAACTATAAATGGGTAATTTTAAATAAGAGTGTTTAAAATATGAAAAATTTTGTGCAAAACACCCAATATGAACTCCATTATCTTTCGGCTATTAGTAAAGTCTTTGGACACAACAAAGAACTAACATCCACCTATAAAAAATTATGTATTGCAAGCTTTAATTTGGTCTAGTGAACTAATAGGGTTCTTAATCTTCTATTATCCAGAAATACAATTTATTGATTAAGTCTTGCCCACAAAGAATTCGAAATATACAAGACAAGTTTTCATTGAATAGTCACTCTAATATTGCCAGATATTTTCACTATTTGTGTTTCAAAGTGAAAGGCCCAGTTGGGAAAGCGACAATTACTTGATTCATGCCATATTCTAAAACTTCCAAGGTTTAAGATAAATAACCAATACACATTCTCATTTCAACTATAACTTACACAAAACATACAAATATCCTCCCTATACAAGCTTACAAATACTTGATGAAAAACACATAACCTCAACTTTTTTCAAGCGAACACATAAAAACTTGGATTTATTAAAACAAATATATTCACTCACCTGATGTTTTATGGAATCTAGAACAAACCAGCGTTGTTTCCATCCTTTGAGCAATGCCCCTCTCTTGTAAAGGTAGCCTTCGTGTGTTCTGTTTTCTGCGACGTTGGAAGAGAACTGGTCGTAATATTGGCTGCTTGTTTGCACTGTTACACCTAGTTCGGAATGAAAGTAATTAACCCATCAAACGATTATTATGAAAAAATTTAGGTTTCTACTTAAGCTTATTTATCCCGGATTGGCCAAGGTTGACCCATCCTTTCATCTCTTGAGTGGGTCGATAAAATGAGTACCAACCATGCTTGGGGATTAAACACTGGGGGGTTTCATGTGAGGCTGACCACCTCACCAGGACACATGCCTAGCACCCCAGAGCCCTAGGTCACGAAAGCTGAAATGGGCATGGCAGGCCTTGGCCCGGTAATGGGCTGTTGCGCCAAGGAGAAGAGTCTTAAGCTTATTTAGATAAACAAAATGAACCACAAATGAGGACTATAGTCCTGAATAATTTATGTAGGACAAATTAAGTTCCAAGGAAAACAAATATTCAAAACTTAAAATTAATGTTTCTATTTAGTAAGGAAAATTTTTTGATGGTATTGATTAACAGAATCATCATTAATGGGTAAATTACAGACCCAAACCAATAAAAATCTCATTAAGAGACTTAAAAAAAATAAAAGGTAGCAAGGTCAGTAGTAAAAATTCAGAACTGCATAATGCTTTTACACTTTGAAGTGCTAAATATAAAAAGGGCTCAAATCCATAGGAGAATTTCTAAACAAGCTTTTTAATTTCAGCAAATTAGTTAGTTAGGTTTGAATTATCGTCGCACTAGAGCTACATGAGGGCTAATGATCACGGGCGCTGTATTTTAGAACCACAGTCAAGTGACAAGCCGACACTTGAGTAGGAACCCAAAGCAATTCAGCAATTTAGTGAAAGAAGAAACATGAACATAAATCTTTTTGTGGAATTGTACACCTTTTTAAATTTAGAAATTCACTTAAGAAAAGTAATATCTTCTTTTCAGGCAAGGCCTTTTTTAAAGCTTGATGTTTTAAAGAATACAGGGATAAAAACATTTTAAAAATAATTTTAATGTCCTGATAAATTAATAAGTATGTTGTTGATTATTTTCAGTTAAATCTATACACTAAAACAACTTGACATTTCTAAAGTAACTAAAAAGCATGCATTGTAAGTAATCCTTTTTTTTATTAATTGACTTCCTAAGCGATATTAAATAAAATTGTCGCAGAAAATTGCTTTATGCTTTATTAGACCATTGAAGCAACAACCTAGCAATTGCCTAATGTAAAAATAATTATTTATTTAAGAAATATAGGCCATTGTTTTATCAAGGTCAAGATAAGTGGACTGTAAATTTTCATTTTAAAACTTTAGTTACTTGAAGAACAGACACTATTTTTCTTTTATTACATGATCTGATACATCTTACTCAAAAGTCAGTTGATTTTAGGGGACTTGCTCTGTCCCTAAAAAAACTAATTACAAAAACAAGGCAGCCATGCTGTCAACAAGGGATAAAATGTAAAACTTCACTCCTTGCCAACCTAAGTTGGGTAAATAGAAATATGCTATGGAAAAGATCCTTCCGTGGATGTAAAGAGTACCATAAATTATTTGTGAATCCATCCAGAAAACATGTTTAAGACATCAATTTCGTTTAAGGTCTAACAGATTTCAATATCATTTGAGAAAATTTGGCCAGTTTATCAGAACGATAAGTAAATTTTGTATAAATTGTATTCAGATCATTTTGTATGTAAATATTACCTAACAAGAGTTTACAACTAACGGACCCTGCCTTTTTAGTCTTTGTTTTTACCCAAGTTAGGTTGGCACAGAGTGTAAAAGGCTAATAATACTTAAAGGGATTGGTTTACAAAAAAAATAATCTCACTTCCGCTAACAGATGAGTTCTCAGCACTTCCACCCTTAGATACAGCCACAGATGCAGCCCCAGAGTCGCTGACTGACTTGTATTTGGTGCAGTTCTTTGGTACCTGCTCCAAGCACTTTTCGTGGCAGTTGTACCCACAATCAATGCATCGCATTCCTTGAGGAAGGAAAAAATATGTATTAAAAAATGTAAATTTAAATGAAGTATGGAAACGTTTTTGAAAACTACTGCTCTTTTAAGTACATCTTCATATTTTAATTGTAGGTAAGTAGGTAGGTTTGAATTATCGTAGCACTCAAGCTACATGAACACGCAACGGGCGGTGTAATTTAGAACCACAGTTAAGTGACAAACCGAAACCCAAGTAGGCACCCAACGCAACAGTTAAGGGCGACATTGTAAGCAGCATTGGGACTTTGAAGCATATTTAACATGCAATCCCTCTACACGGGTTATTATTCATGGGACAGTTTTGGGTGCATGGGCCGTTTATAGGTCTGCAGCTAATTTGGCGATGCCCGGACCCGAAACGTCCTGGGAACTTATGCCTGCTAGGCGAATGCCTAACCGACTGGGCTCCCCAGCCCATTTTAATTTTAGACTTCAGTTGACTTTAGATATGGAGACTCACAAAGTATGTGTCTGGTGGAAGTAAATAAACATGTTTGCTATTTTTACAATTCAAATAATGTGCTGTCAAATTGGATCAGATTAACATGCCACCATAGGTAGAGCTGAGTACATTTTAGGTTTTCACAAATTTAATATTTTTGACATATATCTGGTTTTCATGTAACATATATTTCAATCCATTTAGAAACAAACTTCTTTTTACATACATTTCAAAGCTTAGTTAAATCTAATTAATAACTTTTCCCTTTCACCACCTAATAGATATAGAAGTGAAAATTCCTAAACTCAGAGTATAAATTGTATCATATACATAAGTATAAATAATTTAAGTATGGAGGAGTCTTTAAAAGCCATCTAATCTAGCACAGAATTATCTTTAAAAAAATTATTACTCAGTTCTCAATTTTAAACCTGATACTGTGAAAAGTTGACCCTAATACCAACTTTCTTATCCCTCTAGGGTCAGCTTAACCCTTGAAAAAAATGGTTCCCAACCTGGGGGAGATTGCCCCCAAGTGGGTGATTTGTGCTATTAAAAAAAGGCAAGAAAAGTTGGGGGGGGGGGGGGCAATGAGTATTCAAAGGGAGAAATTTAAAATACTGTACAGTAGAGCCGGTCTCTAACCACACCCAACCAATAAATTTTACTATCAACTCGCTTAAATAAAATTATCCAGAATCCAAAGATCTTAATTATTTTACTTTTGTTCTTTAAAAAAATCTGTTGAAAATATAAATTTATTTAAAAGAGACCATTTAAAGCTGCTTTGGTTGCTTTTATCTATGGTAGTACGTTTTAAAAAAATAAAACTGCTTTCTTAGTTGCATTTTAGCTAAAATTACAATTAGACAAAACATGAAAATTAAAAAGGAGGCCATGGGTGTTGGTCGACCTAAACTGAGGGGCAATGGTTTAGAAAAGGTTATATGCTTTAACCCTTTCAGTCCCAGTGATGCCATTTGGCATCATCACTTTCAATATTTTTTTGTCCCGTTATGACATCCAAACACACATCATTTTCACACTTTGTTCTATTACACAATATTTTACATTAATCTCAATAGAAGTCAGAACTACTATTTTTTTTATTCAGAAAATAGCCAACAAGCGTTTCACCTGATTTTTGATAAGTTCACTTCAGTTCCATATATTTAAAACGCAATTTAAACCATTTTGGTTAAAATAATTACTATTTTTTTTTTTTTAACAATATGGTCAGATACCTTAAAATATATAACTCAGAGTTGTTTTAGGTAATATATATATATATATATTGTTGTTTTCCACAGTTAAAAAATTTTGGCATTTTTTCAAAAACCATATTAAAAAATTTAAATTAATTTTTTTCTTATGGAACTCGTATATTTGACCCAAAATAAGCTTATTTTGTGAATATCAGAAGTTTCTGTAGTGTAGTAAATTTTTGGGACTGAAAGGGTTAAAAGAACTAATCACTCACCAGTTTTCACTAAACCCCACAAAACATGCGAGCAGAAGTCGCAGTAAGTAGGTGTGGTGTAGTTGTACTTCTCGAATCGGTGAGGATGCGAATATACCTGTGGTTGGGTAGCCTCACCCACCATTTTTCCTCGGACTAGGATCTCGATGGTGGAACGCTTGTGGAAAGACCTGCCGTGCGATCGAACCATCTGCGTTGTGAAGGAGGATTGGCGCTGGAAGGAAAGCGACGATAAATTTATATTAAGATTGGATTTAAATATGCCTTAAGACTGAATATTTTGTAGTTACAGACTTGCCAACATTGAAATTTTAAAAACCTTATAACTACAATAAAGGGGTTTGAAAGAGCAGGGGTCGAAGTGACATATTGAGAATATATAGGAAATCAAAAAAACAGAGGAAAAACAGGATTTAAAAAAAAAACATTCAACACAACATAAAAGTAAAACCTCAAATAACTGCATACGGTTACTGATCCATACGAAAAGCATTTTAAAATTCCCGGCATATTTTTATGGCATAATTTTTTTTTAAAGTTTAGCAAATGTCCCATGATACTTACAATTTTTTTACATGTCTGTATAATCTTACACTAAACTGAAAATCTGTACATTGTACAGATAAACTGCACATGTTGGCAAGTATGTGCTTATTATACATAATTTCGTTTACACTTATTTTAAGATTAAATTAATTTCCAGATTATATTATAGGTCAAATGACAAAACCACAATGTGCACATTTTAAGAGATTGGCTGTTTTTTGTAAATGGTAGGCTTAACCTTTTCAGTCCCAGTGATACCATTTGCCATCATCATGTTTCTGATTATAATTTTAAAAAATAAAAGGGCTGACATCTATTGGGATTATTAAAAATATTTCCTAATAGAAAAAGTTTGAAGAATCTAATGATGTGCTTTTTGATATCATAAATGGCTATAGACTAGTCATCAGAAAAAAATGTCTAAAATGATGATGCCACATTGTGACAGAAGGGGTTAAACAGTATCCAGTTTCCCATCCCTAAGCTTTTGCAAATTTTGGTTTTGTCATTTGACGGACGATACAACTTGATTGTGATTAGGGAAAAAGATTTGTTTAGGAAGAATTTATCAATTTCGTCTTAATCAACAAGAACTGTATAAGATTTTTAATCATCTTACTAGTGTTAATTTGGCATTTAATTGATGAGCAACTGCGTAACAGTACAATTAATAGAAAGAAAAGAATATGCATTACATTTAAAGTATTTGAAAAAAAAAATGTACTGTAAAATTTTCCAAGTGCTAATCCATAAAATACATACTGTTAGTGAATCTGTTCCCGGAACTTGCATCTTCTCCCACATCATTAGCCACTTTTGCGGAAGCAAACCCAAGTCAGTTTCCAAATTGTGTATTGTCTATTAAGAACAATGCCTATTTTAGTTGTTAAGTTCTAAAATCTGACAACATATTTAGAAGGAATAAATCTGTTATGAAAACTATATTATTAAGAAAATAAAAGTCTCTAGTGTGTTGTTTACAACATTGAGCTAGAAGGGAAACTAGAGTGAAGTGTCAGCAAGCCGAAAACACACTAGTACCTCTTTGAGCGAACAGCACAGAAAATGACTTTTTCCTACACTTGTATGCAATGCTCGTATGAGTCCTCTATCATATTGACTTGGGCTCCTAAATGTACTTTTAAATATTAAGTTCGAAAGAAACTTTCTTTAACTTTAAATTCTAACTTTTTTTAAGAAATAATCGTGTGGATCACTAACTAAGAACCAGTGGAGATGAAACCAATAGCGATATAAGGCAAATTTCTAGGTTTTCTGCCCCATATGTTTTTGGTTAGGTTAGGTTTTGAATAATAGTCGCGCTAGAGCTACACCAGGGATATTGGCGACGGGCGTCGTATTACAGAAAAAACAGTCAAGTGACGAGCCAACATTTAAATAGGTACCCAACGCAACCATTAAGGGCGACATCATACGCAGCGTTAGGACTTTGAAGGATATTTAACGTGCACTCCCTTACACTGGGTATTATTCGTCGGACATTTTTTGGCTGCACGGGCCGTTTATAGGTCGGCAGTTATTTTGCCCAGACCCGAACCTAGGACCTTTCACATGCTAGGCGAGTGCCTAACCGACTGGGCTCCAAAGCCCCCGTCTGGTATAGGGCCGTGTATTCCTCCTTATTGAACTGGCTTGCTTGTTGACCTGTTCAGTGAATCACACACCTCATTCCACTTTTCTTCTAGCTCAATGGTTTACAATAGTGTTTATAAAATATAATAAGGAGGCCAGGCCATTCAAGGGCTGTAGCGCCAATGATGATAAAATATAATACATAAAAAACATTAAAAATAACTCAACTGTCTTGTTTCAAAAATCTGATTTATTAGTTTTCCTAAAAATAAACCTTTTAAGTTCTTACATCTAAAATTGGAAATGGGTTCCTTTAAATTTAAAAATAAATATGCTAAATAAACAGTAAAAATATTTTTTATTTAGAAATAAGCCTAAGGCCACAATCTTTCAGTCTGAAACAAAGTCACCTTTTAAAACAAAAGGCAAAATAATTTGAAAGTATGAATATTAACAATCATACCATAACTAACCAGGGTTCCCACTCTCTTTTCAATATAAAAATCAAGGAGTTTTTAAGGACTCTAAAAAAAAATTCAAGGTCTCTTAATCATGCGTCGATTACTATGCCTATTTAATTGTCAAAACAATAAAAGAGCGTTCAAAATACGCCAGGTGTTATGGCAACTTTATCAGAGGAAAACACAGAAGTATTTGGCAAAAATATAAGTGTTTATATATAAGTAACGTTTTGTGCCTAAGTGCAATGTGCGTCATTTAGAGCCAACTTAAGAGATGTTTTAAGAAATGACTTCTCGAAATTTGAAGGCGGCGAACTAAGAAAATCAAGGACTTTTCAAAGATTGTTTGTCAAATTCAAGGAGTATTAAAGGGTCCTCGAAATTGAAAATAAAAATCAAGGACTTCTTAAGGACTTTCAAGGACCCGTGGGAACCCTGCTAACACTGTTTCCTTACCTCCAATATCTGAGTAAAGAAATCCGGCTGAACAGTCAAAATACTATCATAGCAGTTGTTTATTATACGGCGGGAACTTAAGTTAGCACTTCCGTCAGCGGCCTCCGATTCTTCTTCTCGTTGCCTCTCCATGGCAACCAGCTCAAGGTCGAAGGAAGGGCCATGTGCAAGCTCCTCTTCTAAGTAATAGTCCCAGATAGCCAGGTTGGAGATGTTTGAATAGGGCCGGAGAACCTAGTTCACAGAAATATTGGGTTCAAAAGTTATATTATTTAAAGTTTTATTATTTTAAGCTATATCATTAGTAGTTATATTATTAAAAGTTATATTATTCAAAAGTTATATTATTTATCTTGGGTGGTTTCAAATAAAATAATAACTGTAGCTAATTTATTTCTTCAATGGTCGCTTAAATGTATAGAGATAATTTTTAAAAAATACAGGTTAATCAAAATGAATAGGACAATAAGAAAACTGTTTTTAGACGAATGTATGTTTATTGTAACCAAACTACAGCTACCTATGGACAGATAAACTATCAACCTATTAAATATTATCCTATTCATTTTGACTAACCCTGTATTTCTTCTTTCTTGGTGCGAGTTTTTTTTAAATGTGTATTTGTTTTTAAATGATACTATTCAAACGTTGTAAATAAAAATTCTAAGGTTAAAAAAAATCAAAACAAGTGCACAAATAGTAACAAATTTTAAGAATTAGAGGGCAATGCTACACATTAGATGGGAATTTAAAACATAATAAATGCATTCACAATAGTTACAATGGCAAATAGTAACAATTAATCAAAAGTAAACTAAAGTGTATATTTGCACTGATTATTTCAAACTTTTACAATGCTGAAATCTAACTAAGCCCAGTATTTATTTTTAAGTGTTTGCAGTAATCAGCTGAAAGGTGTAGTTGCGTAACACCCTCATAAACTCGCATTCTCCCAAAGTATTAAATATAGGATTTGGGCCGTTCATTGTCTATTAGTCTTGTTTAATTAACAGTTGCCCAAAGTCGCCAATAAACAGGCCAGACCCTACACCAGTTTTATAAATGCACCTTTAAAACTTGCCAAACATAAATACAGGGTGTCCGTAAAATAATGTCCATGTTTCAAACGTACAGCTGTAATCATTCGACAGTTGTGGTTGAAGGTGACGAATAAAGAATAACTAAAACAGTTTCAGATAAGCGCATACGCTTATACTGCTACATCGTTTTCACAGTTGCAGTGTTATCTATTCATTACTAGATTTTCATTACTCTGGACTTGCTGCAGGCAGCATGGGAAGAATTACTATTTTATTTGGATGCATGCCGTATCACTAAAGGCGCACACATTGAGCACTTATAGGAAAAAACAAGTTTTCCTTCAATTTCATGTATGATTTGTTATATTTAGTATAAAATAAACTCCTGTTATTATACCATCAAAGTATACAGTAAAACCGATATTAAGTTTGCAGTATACAAATGTTTGACGAGAAAAAGGGTAAAAAGTTCTCATTTTCGAGGGCGAGAATCAAATACAAAAAGCTATTTCACATTCAATAAACAAATTTATTTGTTAATTCTAGACATATATTTATTATTTTTATTAGTTTAGCTTCAGTTAGTGTAATTTTAATTATTTTTTCCTTCGATTTTGACATAACAGAGCCCACGAATATCAGGGTCAAAGGAGCAACCAATCAGAGCAGGCGAAATTTCGGCGCCAGCAGCGTTGTTTACGCAGTTTCCTCCGCGGAGTACATTTCACTGCTGCAAACTTAAGGTCAATTTCTGAAAAAGACATTCTTTTACAGACATCCTGTATATCAGTGGTTCTCAACCTTTTAAAAGCTACCGCCCCCTAAGGATTAAACAAAATATTCACCGCCCCCTTTGTGAAAATCTCATAATTTTCCAAAATATGGGGAAGAAGATTACTGAATTAAAAAAAGGCCAAGCTTTTGAGTAATTTTCTCACACCACACAAACTTATTTGAGGATAAAATTACTATTTAAAAATTAAAATGACATGCGAAAAAATTCTTTGAATGCGCTTTCATGTTTTAAAAGTATATAACACATAATTAAATAATTGAAGAAAAGTACATAGTCAAAAAATAGTGCACTAAAAAGTAATATCAATAAAGAACATCAGTGAGATAGTTGTGCTTGATGGTTCAAAGCCAGTCATTTCTGAACACAT
Organism: Hylyphantes graminicola; assembly: GCA_023701765.1. NCBI lineage: Eukaryota > Metazoa > Arthropoda > Arachnida > Araneae > Linyphiidae > Hylyphantes > Hylyphantes graminicola. The sequence goes on from CM043113.1 coordinate 12,223,492, forward strand.
GGTTGAATGTTTTTAGATATATTATTATGCATTTCCCCTCATTCTACGATTTCGAGTCGACATCTCTTTTCTGAAATTAGTTCAGTAACACCACTGAAACTTCTCTCACAAAGAGGTAGGAAAGGCGATCAAACATTTCTTCAAGATTGACCACATTCATAGATAGCTGATATTTGTTTGAAGCTAAAATTCTGTGAGATAATGATTATGAAAGTTGGCTTTCATAGCTCCATTTGTTGAGAGTTTGATCAATTCCTCCTTTTTTGATATTCATAAATGGTTTCAAGATCCAATGGGGATTTCTATTGTCAAAATATCCTTAAAATGCAAAGAAAAATCCTCGTGCAAGGATTCAAAGTGCTGACAGTAAACATGTTTTTCATCAAAGGGTATTTCATTACCGTTATATAGCGCAAGCTCATTTGGAAATGCTAAAGAGAGGAAATGCAAGATTGGGAAATTCTAAATTCATTTCTACCAAAATTCTGAAGCCATAAAAAGAGTTATTTTAAGAAGAAACGACACATTTTGTGGTGATTAAATTCAGATCAGTACTAAGTTGCAAATTCACAAAATTAAATTTCGAAAATAAATCTGTCATATAAGCAATATTCATTTTAAACTGCAGTAGTCTCTTTTAAAACTACGTCTTTCTTTTTCGAGAAATTCGAGTACAGAGTCGAAAAGATTCCAGAACCTATTGAGGCAGGAACTATCTATCGGAGAGCCAGTGAACCTCGGTATGTTGAAGCAAGCGATTAAATTCTTTATCATTGTCGCATTTTAATAACAAGAACAAGAATACTCGAGTTGTGTAAACAAGAACATTACAGGAACAAACGAATATTTTAATAACAAGAACACGAATACACGATTTGGGTAAACAAAAAGCATTACATGATACGAAGCAATGAAGATGGCACTGACAACAGTACTAAGTTACAGAGAGATAGCGGGGCTTGTATGATAGTCCTAACAATGATAACCGGGGAATCAATGGTATATTATCTTTTGGGACTTTTAAAATTGAGTTTGAATTTCCCCAAAATCTGCTAATCGCCCCCCTACCGCCCAAGACATACCCACCGCCCCCCTATCGCCCAAAATTTACCCACTCCCCCTTACCATCCTCCAACCGCCCCCTTGGTGGCAGTAGCGCCCCCGTTGAGAACCACTGCTGTATATCAACTTTAACCAAACTTCCAAGCAAACATCAAACTTTAACCAACTCACCCCATCCTCATTAGCAGACGTGCTCATGTAATAAAAGTTATAAAATATGGGACATCTGGCCCACAACTTCTCCACATAGTCCCAGAAAGAGGGCCCGTTCACCGACGAATTGTTCAGCGAGTTGGTCTTGAGCGAAAATCCAGTTTCGTCATCGGAGCCTCCATCCAAGCCGCGGTGCCTTGTACATCTGTCTTCCAGTAGCCAGCCTACTTCGGCTCTTTCGCATTCGTTGTCCAGTAGAAATGTCCGGAAACGACAGGATACGTAGTGGTACGCAAGGAACTTGAGGTAGTATTGGTTGAACTCAAAAGACATGGGGAATTGTTTGTGTATCTAGAATGAGAATAGGGTTAATGCAAAAATAAATTTTTTGTAAATAGAAAATAAGTTACAACTAATATTATGTTATTAATTATACTTATGACTTGAGCAAGGTATAACTTATATTAGACTTAAATAAGGTATAACTATTATTAATTCTATCAGAAGAATCATATTCCTTAGCTTTAAAAAACGGGTTTACATAATATTTTTATGTTTTCATAAGTTAATTCTGGTAATCAAGGTATCTACTAAAAAAACTATTTTAAACTTCCCTAACTTTTCCAGGTTTTGCATGCAAAAAAAAAAAAACTTTCCCATGTATCCACTCTAAAGTCATTTGAAAAAGCAAAAGTTGAAAAGTCAGATATCCTATTACTTAAAGTGGATTTTAAATCATTACTACATCTATGCCAGGATTCAAAACTTTTTTTTAAGGAATTTGCAATCGAAAAATACAATTGGGTTGATCAAAGGTAGATTTGAAGTAATGATATAATTTTACAAAATTATATTTCAGTTTTGCAGGACATTTTTAAGAATCCAATTATTATTACATTCGTATTAGAAAAAGAAGACATATTTCACAACCAAACAAATGTTCGTGATATTTCCACAAAAAATGAAAATTCCCCTGACTTTTTCCAGATACTAAAAAAAAATTTGACTATTTACAGGAATTCCCGTCTTATTACCTGGGTAGAAACCCTTTGAATTTGAGGGTTGCATATAAAAATCTATTTATGACACAACACAAAAAGATTCTCGAAATCCCAATTTATACTATATGGCAAAATGTAACAAAAGTATCATTCTAATGTGCTTAGATTTAAACTTCCAATGGTAAACTTACTTGGTGAACAGCATCTAAAAATTGTAGGAAGATAGGAGCAAAACCACTAGCTAAGGTTGCAGCAGTATGATTACTTCGATGAGTAAACCTATGGCCAAAGGCCAACCATTCTTTTTCGATTAAGATTCTAAAACCCTCAAAAGTCCTGTAGTAAGGATCTAAACAAAGTTCCGCAAGGGAAATAACCTAAGGATAACAATAAAAAATTTTAAATAATCATATATAATATATATTTTTTTAAAAAAAATTCGAACTTGCAAACAATGTACCATTCTTTAAGAATTAAATGAATTAATCGTCAATCGAAATATGCAAAATTTAATAAAAGCATAAAAGAAAACATTTGTCAAACCAGTTATAAAAAACCAATTCAGAGAAAGATTAAAATAATACAATTTTCAAAGCTTAAAAAAGTACAGATAAAAATCAAAAGAATAATGTGAACAAAATTATAAAACTCCTTCAAAATTAATTCATAATATTTAAATAATAGAACAAATTAAATTTACTGCTCACTATGAAATTTAACAAACAAAAATAATAATACCAGCAATAAGTAAAACTACAGTTTTGTGAAAAATCAAAGGAATGACTTAAATAAGTTAAATACTTTTCTAAGGATTGTTTAACATGACTGAAACTTAAAAAAGAAATCTTACCTGTGTAGTTACATCCCAGCCATCTTCTAAACAAATCATAACTGAAGAACCTTGCACATCCATCAGATCAACCACAGCTCCAGATAACTGCAGAATTCCTTGGAGCTGAACAAGAAAAATGCAAATTTAATTATGTGTAACACTACATGACATCCAATTACTACAATCCATACATTTAAAAGTAATTATTTACTCCATAAGATGATGCAATAACTTAAAAACCTAAAGAATTCTATGGAAGTTACCTTAATTCCAATGCCTTATTATGACGTACCGTCAGTGCGGGTAACTTTGGCCAAAATCAGAGTTTTTTTCACAAAAGAAGAAAAATTGAACTTCAAAAACGATTTAAACAGTTAAAAATCCTTATGCATTCTAAGTATTGTACATTTAGGAATAATTTTCAGGCATTTTTGTTACATTTTATAAATTAATAAAAAATTGGTATTAATTTTTAAAAATAAGACACTGTTAGGAGCCGGGCGGGTAACTTTGGACACCCAAGAAATACATAAGAAACATACTTTTTAACATCCTTAAAAGCTGTGTTAACGATTTAAATAGCAATATTAAAACTTTAAACCCAAAAATAACAAAGTAATAAGACATATAATTATTTAAAATGGTATATAACTTAACATTTACATTGCAGTGCATCGTGGAATGGCATTACACGTTGAATACTAGCATTGTTTGTCGCTTAAAAGAAAGACAAATAAACTTCTATTTTAATAAGGAAAAAAGAACTTTTTTGAAGCAAGATTTAATAACAAATATATTTGTAAGAAGCAAACGATTCTATTATAAAAGGTGAAAAATAATATATTTATAATTAGGAATTTGAAAATGTTTACCTTTCGACATTTGCGATTTTGAGTGGAATACGTATCTTGCATTCTATCTATCTTTTTAATGTTTAAAATCATGAGATTTAAAAAATATATATATCTAAAAAATGAGTAATCATAAAAGTAAGAATTTTTTAAAAAATAGTTAAACTTAATACACTTTTACATACATTTTTTAAAGTGCAAAGTTCCATAAAGAAATATTTACATCTATGGCCAAAGTTACCCGCATTCATCGGCAAAAGCTTCCCAATTACAAATATTTAAGTACAGCACAAAAAGTAGTCAACTTAGAATAAAACAAATGGTGTAATATTCTTCCCCATAAATAAACGAATCGAATAGAGTGTTTTATTTAAATATTTTCAATATTTTTTAAGTGTTCCAGACAAAAGTTGGAAGAGATAGATTTTTGTCATTTTATGCTCGTAAGAATGAAAACAGCATTTGCAGTATTGCCAGATTTAGAATGAGATTTTTTTTGCATGAAATGAAAGGCGATATTTCCACCTTTCCAAAAATGTAAAACAATTTAAGATGAGATCATTTTATGAAGAGAAATTAAGAAACAAATCTTTTTCCGACGCGTGGCCAAAGTTACCCTCCGTGGCCAAAGATACCCGCTTTGACGGTAACTGACATATACTGGGAATTCATTTTCTTAATTTGAAGTCTATCACTTTTCATTTTTCAGAAATGCATTTCAAACCAAACATTTATTATGACAACTACCCTTTGAATTACTCGTTTAACTTAAAATAAAATAGCATTGGACTTTTAAATCACAATTACACAGCTGTTCTCAACCTTGTTTCACATTATGTGAAGCCTGAAATATTCTAATATGTAAAGAAAAGTTACCTCAGTAAAGTAAAAGGTCTCTTAATTTGGAATAAATAAAATTTCAGTGATTTGGAATTTCATTGTTTTATTATTTTCATTAACAAAAACTATATAATTAAATGCATAAATAGAAAATACCTCCCTTTATAAAGGAAACTATGTTATTTTTAAAATAGGCCATCATTTGCTAATCGAACTTTAAAACATACATACCAGAATAAAAGTTCTGACTATTCTAGCTATCTATTATTTGAGTTCGATTTAAAATGTTATATTCATTTAATTAGCGTATTCTTTTTTTTTGTTAGAAACACATTTTATGCCATACTTCATTAAGGATGATACTTTACATCAGGATAACTTTTTACTACACACTTATATTTTTATGTTATTTTAGTAATTGCATTATATTCCTTTACATTCATGTAATTATACAGGGCAACTTTATTACTCAATGCGTACCTGATTGAGCCATTCCGAATTTTCGACTGCTCTCAGAAAAGTCTGGTCGGGGTCAGTGACAACTGCACTGGGCACACATGCTCTTAGGAGCTTTTTGAAACTGGCTTTCACGTGCCTCACTTCCGGGAACTCAACGGGGATAAAGTCGCAGTTAGGAAATGATTCTGCTTTGATACCCTGAAAAATAAGAAAATTTTGATCAATGATAATAATTTAAATTTGATATTTCTATAAATAATTTATACAGAAATTAAAAAGAAAATATCGAATGGGTGAAAATTGTGTAATGCAATTGTCCAACTGTACCCTGTTTTCAAGCTATACGTGCCAACTTTGAATTTAATAATAAAACAAATACTAACTATAGATATGAACTTTAGAATTTAAAATGAGTAATTTTTGTTTAAGATAAGAGAAGTTTTATAGCAAATGCACTGAAAATCCGAGCTGGTGGGTTATAAATTTTTCTTGGCTGAATGACCCCTGGCTAACCCCCACATATACTGTACCAATATTTGTGCCTTCTGAAAAAAAATACATATCTATACATTTTATTTTAACAAAGAGATGGAAGATATGAAATACACAAGAAAGATTGGCCTCCTAATACTTTTTTGAAAATAATAAGATGTTTAAGCCCAAAATAGGTGTGACAAAGGTTTTTAAAATTTCTGCCAATAACGTTTGTCATGCTGGCAACAGTGCACCAACAATCAGAAAAGCAGTATGGACGCTAAAGACGGGGGGGGGGCAATCATTGTACTTCTTACCCTATGGTTGTAAAGTTTCATAAAAAAAAAAGCAAAAATTGTAAAACAATTGCATGGATTACTTTCATTCAAATAAAAACTAATGCAATTTATAATAACAGTTGCAACCAGTCCCAAAAATAAATTTCAAAAGGAGCTGTGTTTTTTCACCATATGGATAGCCCGTAAAATACTAAAATGGGTTCATATAACGGTACTACCTGGAAAGGAAATGAACTTAGTATCGCATTGTAGCTTTACATATCAATACCACTTTCGTAGTATATCTTTTGCATTCGGCAGACTTGGAGAAGTTTAGCCATTCTGCCAATGATGGGTATGTCCTTGCATTCATTAATCAAATATAATGCTTAATGAGTGAAGAAAAGACATTAAAAATTATTTACACTGCTCAAAAGAATTAGGAGAATGCATGGTTTAAACATTTTACCCCTAATGATTCTATTTGGAATCCTCAGCTTGCGATTTTTTCTCACTAAGTTGAGCTCACACTTATTTATCGTTAGATGGAAGATTCATATCTTTTGAAGAATTAAAATAATGCGTGCTTCATTTAAATGAAAATATGGAAAACACTAAAAATAAAATTCACTCCCAAAAAATTTTATGAAATAAATTGACATTAAATTCTTCATGCTTGCATTCTTAGAAGTTTAAAAATTGATTTTAACGTTTTAATACATAAAGTTTTGAAAAATTATTGTAAAAATTTTATCAAAATTAATCATTTCAATTTTTACCCCCTTAAATTTTAGTAAAAAAATTAAGATTTTCCTCCTGTTTTAATTTACCATTTCATTGTAGATGCATAATGTATCTATTTCACAAATTTAAGATTTTTAAAATAAAAAATAAAAAGTTGGAACTGAAAGAGTTAACAAAAGTACTGAAAGTGCTCCCCGAATTGTTTTAAGCCGTGTATATACATTGCACCTTAAGAAAACTTAACATACCTTTATTTGAGCTTTCTCCCCAAACACATATAGTGCAACTCTATGTAAAGTATGGGTAGTAGCATCCAATATATCAGGTATATCAGAAAGACGGGTTCCTCTAAATTCAGAACCCAAGCTATTTGTAGATCCTGGGCTTCTTCCTTTTAGGCTACCCCACTTTAGGTCGGAAAAATTTGAGGTTCCCCTGTTCATCCGAAAGTCCAGTTTGGTATTGCTAACGCCTAAATCAAAAAGAAAACAAAAATATATAAAAACAGCAAAACAAATAAAATGAATAAAAATTACTTGTAACTTGTTTTAAAATAAAACATGAAATGAAAATGTATAGTGTATAAAGCAGGTGGTAGGTCTTCTAAAAGTTTATAAATTGCTCTATTGCTGTGTATATGTAAGACGATGGATTTTCTTTAATAAAGCAGTGATTGACATTAACTTGAAAAACATTACAAGTTTCTAAATTTTAAGAACAAGTCATTCACATGCTGTGTGGTCTAAGGGTATCTGACTACCATAATACTGAATAAAAAATAGGCAGTCAAACATATATCAAGTTAGCTCAACCCTTCATACTTCCTGGGTTTATTTACAAGGCCAAACTTGATTGCACTGCAGACTGTTCATTGAGAAAATAGCAACTTTTTATAGACCTAGTACAGTTACCCCTCGCTATATCTCACCTCGTTAAAACGCGCATTCCGATATATTGCAGTTTTTTGCTTGTCACCCAAGAAGCGCGATATAACGAAGGGTTGCTGTATTACTATTTCAGGCTTAATGGCTACAGTAAAAAAAAACTCCCTCTAGAATTGTTAGTTATTCGTAAGACTTTCTTGCTAAACAGACTGTTTGTCCATCTTCAGTTGCACAGGTTAAGAAAAACCAACCTTTTCACCAAAAAAAGACAAAGATTCAAACTTATGCCTGCCCCCTTTACCGCCCCGAGGACCTCATACTGTTCACAGCTCCCTGCAGGGGGTTGCTCCTGCGTGCAATCTCGGGGGTCAAGGTGGGGAAGTTGTCCAAGCCCCCGACCCCCATGACCAGAGAAGTGATGCTCAGGGTCGAGTCGTGCATGTCGCCTGCGCACGCGGCTCGCATGGTAGAGGTTACAGTACTTAAGGTTAGGTTGAATTACTGTTGTGCTAGAACCACACGATGGGCTATTGGCGATGAGTGTAGTAATTTAGAACCTAGAACCACGGTCAAATGACAAGTCAGCACCTGAGTATGCACCCAACTTTTAAGGGCAACTTCATATTAAGCGTCTGGACTTTGGACAACATTTATCGAACACTCCCTCTACAAGAGGTATTATTTGTCGAACTTTTTAGCTACACAGACCGTTTGTAGGATGTCGGTTCAACAGCAGTTAAGGAAAAAAAAATCTATTAAAAAAGACATTAGACAAGATTAAAGACAACTTGAACTTACGCCTGCCCCCTTTACCCCCAGAGGACCTCATACTGTTCACAGCTCTCTGCAGGGGGTTGCTCCTGCGTGCAATCTCGGGGGTCAAGGTGGGGAAGTTGTCCAAGCCCCCGACCCCCATGACCAGAGAAGTGATGCTCAGGGTCGAGTCGTGCATGTCGCCTGCGCACTCAGCTCTTATTGAGGAGGTTACAGTACTTAAGATTAGGTTGAATTACTGTAGAGCTAGAGCCACATAATGGGCTATTGGGGATGAGTGTAGTAATTTAGAACCACAGTCAAATGACGAGCAAGCACCTGAGCATGCACTCAACTTTAAATGGGAACATCATATTAAGCGTCTGGACTTCCGAGAACATTTATCCAACCCTTCCTCTACAAAAGGTAATATTTGTCGAACTTTTTAGCTACACAGACAATTATAGGACGTCACTTCCACAATAGTTAAGAAAAACCAATCAATACAATAACAGAACAAGTCAACTTACGCCTGCCCCCTTTACCCCCAGAAGACCTCATACTGTTCACAGCCCTCTGCAGGGGGTTGCTCCTGCGTGCAATCTCAGGGGTCAAGGTGGGGAAGTTGTCCAAGCCCCTGACCCCCATGCTCAGGGTCGAGTCGTGCATGTCGCTGGCACACTCAGCTCTCATTGTGGAGGTTACAGTACTTAAGGTTAGGTTGAATTACTGTAGCGCTAGAGTCACATTATGGGCTATTGGCGATGAGTGTAGTAATTTAGAACCTAGAACCACAGTCAAATGACAAGCCAGCACCTGAGTATGCACCCAACTTTTAAGAGCAACATCATATAAAGCATCTGGACTTTTTAGAACATTTATCAAACATTCCCTCTACAAGAGAATTCGTCAGACTTTTTAGCTACACAGACCGTTTATAGGATGTCGGTTCAACAGCAGTTAAGGGGAAAAAAATCTATTAAAAAGACTTTAGACAAGATTAAAGACAACTTGAACTTACGCCTGCCCCCTTTACCCCCAGAGGACCTCATACTGTTCACAGCTCTCTGCAGGGGGTTGCTCCTGCGTGCAATCTCGGGGGTCAAGGTGGGGAAGTTGTCCAAGCCCCCAACCCCCATGACCAGAGACGTGATGCTCAGGGTCGAGTCGTGCATGTCGTCTGCACACGCGGCTCGCATGGTAGAGGTTGCAGTACTTAAGGTTAGGTTGAATTATTGTAGCGCCACACGATGGGCTATTGGCGATGAGTGTAGTAATTTAGAGCCTAGAACCACAGTCAAATGACGAGCCAGTATCTGAGTATGCACTCAACTTTTAATGGGAACATCATATTAAGCGTCTGGACTTCAGAGAACATTTATCCAACCCTTCCTTTACAAGAGGTATTATTCGTCAGACTTTTTAGCTACAAGGACCGTTTATAGGACGTCAGTTCTACAGCAGTTAAGAAAAAACAACCAATCTATTAAAAAAAAAGAATAGACAACTTGAACTTACGCCTGCCCCCTTTACCCCCAGAGGACCTCATACTGTTCACAGCTCTCTGCAGGGGGTTGCTCCTTCGTGCAATCTCGGGGGTCAAGGTGGGGAAGTTGTCCAAGCCCCCGACCCCCATGACCAGAGAAGTGATGCTCAGGGTCGAGTCGTGCATGTCGCCTGCGCACGCGGCTCGCATGGTCGAAGACGGGGTTGAGCCGACAATGGCGGTCATGAACTTCTCTTGCTCCAGGTGGACTGAGGTCTCGCTGGATGCGCCTGGGAAAAGATGGGTACTTGATAATGTAGTAATATATAATGTGAGAGTGAGATTATATAATGTGACAGTAGTCCCATTACTGTACACAGTGTCTCACACAGTAGTCTCATATCACAGTGTCTCAGTGGCTGAGAGGTTAAACGTGTCTACCTCGTAACCCAACGATCGCGGGTTCGAGCCCCGACTGAGTCAGATTTTCTGAATGGGAAAACCTTGAGCATGCATGCCATATGATTATGTGGCATGTAAAAGATCCCTGGAGGGCCCATTTGGCTTGGGTTCTTTTGGCAAAATTAAATCTCGGCATACTTTAACATCCACAGAGAGCACAGATTCAGTGTAATCTGTGCGTCGAAATTGGTATTGAGAGTCGCCTAGATGGTGCCACAAAAAATGTCTCTCAGTTCTGGGGAATATGCTGAGTCTGCAAAGGCTTGACCACCAATGTTGCAGCCCCATTAGGAAAAAAAAGAATAATGTGAGAGTTTATTAAGTTTCTAGGATTAATGATACAATTATAAAAGTAACAAAAGGTTAATAGAATATCTATTCCGGAATTAAGCAGTGACAAGGTAATATCGACAATATCTCTAGACGGACAAATCAAATAAAGGCGATGAAGATTTCTGCTAACAGACAGCATATTTACACCAACATTTGTTCTCATTGCCTAGAAAGCATCTTACTGCCTCTTTCAGCTGTATAGCAATCCAGGCCAAACTAATTAAAATCAGCATTGGGAACCCAACCCATGGACCTACTTCACAGATAGAGCTGTCGAGGTTGCAAAGGATCTCTTAGACAGCTTCGTAACCATGTAATTACACAATTACCATAGACATGATATCATTATAAAAGTAACAGAACTATCACAACATATTTTCAACATATTTGAAATTTTAACGATAGCTTTTATTTTTAAAAAAATCCAACAAGTCCAAAATTGTTAGAAGTTATGTTCTAAGAAGGGCCAATTAAAAATTATCAAAAACATAAAATCAAATTTTTTTGCATGCAATCTTTTGTTACTTTTGTATTTGGACCTTCATGATTCTAAATTTATTTAAGAAAAAGTTTTGTGTCATTTAAAATATCCAGAGTTTAAGTTATTTTTTCTTTTTAAGTTCTTTCAACTGTAGCCGTATAAATAACTTTCAAAATTGTCCCTGGAACTTTTATAGCTGAGCGAAAGAAGTGCAATACAACAGATTAAACCTTGAACCATTTATTAATGATACAAAATGGACTTACCGGTTGAGGAGGGGTGGCTTTTCAAAATTCCAATCACACCTTTGCCATGGAAACAACTTGCACGTAAAAGCAACGATTTCGTCCGAGGATGCCTCCAGGTGATAACTGGGAACCTAAAAAAAGAAATACAATTTTAACATGCTGAGGGACATATAAACCTGTCACCTAATTCCAGCAATTTTTCCAGCAACACATAATTCTGAAAAAAAAAAACAGTCGAACCACTGAAACCTCTGAAAACGCGAACTCGCTCAACACGAAATATCTCTTAAGTTGAACTAAAAGCATTTTCCTGGATTGTAAAGCTTTGAGCTAATGCCAAAAAATCTCTTAATCCAAACAAAAAATTCAGAATTTGTCTTTATTTCCCCTTTGTAATTCAAAGTTTCGAAGAACAAATTGAACAAAACATCAAAAAATAATATATTGGAAATAAATATCTCTCATGATTTGTAAGTTTTAATCCGATTGCTGTTCTTAATTGCTGTTCCTTAAAAATTTCCTTAATTTGTCTTATAGTAAGTACTACTGAATTTGTACTCTGATCTCTGAATCTGTACTGAAATCGTTACATGCATTATTAGTGCATCAAATTATAAAATTAAAATGTTTCAATATATTTTTTAAACTATTCCCTGGCTTGATGTAAAAAAAATTCTTGACAGTTAACATGAAATTCATTTTACACGAAACCTTACAGTGCTCTCTTCGAGTTTGCATTAACGGGGTCCAACTATATACAATTTTTTACAATTTTACATTTAAAAATTATAAGTATGAAGAAATTATTATTTCATGAACAAAAATCAAATTTTAATGTCATACTGTGAAAACAAGATTACACTTCAGGCAATTAGTACTTCAGAGATTAAAAGAAAATAATTAAATATTTTTTACAATGGTAAGCCTAGTTAATTTAATCAATTGCTTAAGGGGTCATAGGAGTCTTAAAAATGTGTAAAGAAGGTACTACAAAGTATAGTCTGATCTTTCATGTAATTTTTTTAACTACTCAGTCTATAAGTATAATTTTTTTATATGTAATTCTATAAGATTTATTTAATATAAAACAACTTTTAAAATTTATGAAACTTTAGCCCAAACTGAAATAAATGATATTAAACATAAAGCTCTTTTAACACATTGGGATTAGTCTTGCGCAGCAAATTTTGAGGTCAAAATTGAAAAAATGACCAAGAAAATGACTTTATATTGTACAAATATGTACAATAATGCTCTAGACTGGGAATTTTTAATAGTAGCCAGTGGCTACCAGAATGAAAAAAAATGGTAGCCACATTTGGATTTTCAGTAGTCAGTTTCAAATATAAGTATATACGACAAAAACAAACTGCGATTTTCGACAAAACAAAATTTTATTAAAGAAATGTTTTATATGAAAAGATTGACAGTAAAAAATGGATCATACCAAATATGCAAGTATTATGTGATTGGCCATTATTAAAAGGAGAAAATTAATTTATGTACTTATATACTATTAGTTTCGGAGAATTCGATTCGCCACGATTGTTCATGAAATTTTCTCATATCAGAATTGTTTAAAGGAATAGTTGAGATCTTAATCAGCTGTTAACACCAATCACTTGTACAATGCGCGATCGTAAAGCAAGATTTAAAAATGAAATTTGCATTTACGATTTTCGTCGCCCAGCTCCATATACGTGACACGGAGGTCGACTTAGTGACGTCACACAAAACACCGGCCAATGATGAGGTAAAAATTTCACCGATAAGCAACAACTGTCACAACTGTCATCAAGTCTTGCTTCCCGACAGAATCGAATATGAGCGATTTTTACTATTTTAGAAATGCAGCTTCAGTATTAATTTTTTGTTGAACAAAAATTAAAAATTATGATCGCCACTTTTGGCGACTGGGGTTCGATTTTTAGGTAGCCACTTTTGATGTAATAGTCTCCAGTTGGCGACTGGCGACCGCTAATCTAGAGCTTTAATGTACAAACAAAGACTTATACCTAAATTTTCATCTCAATTTTAATTAGAAATTATTTTTTTTAAAATTAAAATCAAAATTTGAAAAAAAATTACTAATTTTTTTAGAAAAAAGCTCTTAAAATAATTTCTAATTAAAATTGAGCTGAGAATTTAGGTATAAGTCCTAGTTTGTACATATTTGTACAATATAAAGTCATTTTCTTGGTCATTTTTTTCAATTTTGACCTCAAAATTTACGTAATCCCAATGTGTTTAAATAGCTTTATGTTTAATATCATTTATTTTAGTTTTAGCTAAAGTTTCATAAATTTTAAAATTTGTTTTATAAATCGTATTTTATAATCGTAATTTATTTGTATATAAATCTTGTAGAATTACATATAAAAAAATTATACTTATATAAAATGACAGGAAAGATCAAACTATGCTTTGTAGTACCTTCTTTGCACATTTTTAAGACTCCTATGACCTCTTATATAGAATTTTAAAATCTTAAGCGGAAGAATAATTTTGATAGTCTTGTAGAAAGTCATTAGTATCACTGGAAATTGCATACACCTTTTTTTGCGAGATGACAATATAAAAAATTTCAGGATTGCCAAATATCATCAACTAAAAAATAAAGCTTTTGAAATGTGGTTGAAAAGAAATGACTGAAGCCATAAAAAATATAATCACTTGACTTATGATTAACCCTGTCAGTCCCAGTGATGCCATTTGGCATCATGTTTTTAATCATATTAAAAAAAAATAGGGCTGACATCTATTGAGATTTATAAAAAATATTTTCTAATAGAAAAAAGTTTGTAGAATGGAATGATGCATCAAAAAGGCCATAAATGGCTATACAAGATCAGAATTATTTTTTTTAAATGATGCCAAATTGTCATTTGGACTGAAAGGGTTAAACGAGTCATCTGTTTTCGTGAATCAAAATGTTGTGGCAAGAATACAATTTAATAACAAGGCAGCCACTGTATAAAAAGTGTTCATTATTCATTAAATGAAATTGTTATACAATATGGCTAACTTACCTGCCATGTCTATGACACCTGCAGATTTTTCTTATACTTTCATCACTTATAGTTTGAGGAACTACCAACAATGCTGGGTAACTGAAAGAAAAATTTTACTAGATAAAGCATTTATATTTAAAGTTAAATTAATTTTTAAATTCATAAAACTTTTTTTTAAATATTTGATTTACTCTTAGTTTGTTTAAAATGGAACAATTTAATGAATTTTAAATCAAAAATTTAACAATTACATACCATAAGCATTTAGATCAATTAGCATAAAATAATTATTCATACATAAATTACATTCAACTAGGGCAAGTTGCAGTAAAAAAACTCGTATTTTTATATATTTTTAGGGACAAAAATAATAGGCACTTTTACTTTATGACCATTTTCTTGAAAATTTTGATAGTAAAGGGGTTAAGAAAACACCTTTTCCAAAACAGGTTATATTATTTAAGTGGTTGTTATCGAATAATGTTTTCTCAAGTTACAGTGGTGGCCAAAAGTGTGGACACTTTTTGAAAGTTTCATGTGTTTCAACTGTTACCTGCGTTCTTGCATCTATTAAATTTTGCTAAAATACAACATTTAAATATTAAGTTGAAGGTAATTTAATGTAGAATTTCATTAAAAAATCAGAATTAAAGTACCTGTATTACAAATAAAGTTATGCTCATTTTAGTTGAACAAACAAGCACAATCAATGGATTCTCTAATGCTGAAATTGCAATACACCTTGGTGGTTCAATCACTTGCAAAACTAAGACAGATCATACTATTAATTGCATAACTTATTCGTAATATATATATTGTAACACTGTATTTATTTTTAATTCTACATTAAATTACTTTGATGATGATATTGTTGTGTCCATGGATATAGATTATATGGGAGCAAAGGTCTCATAGACGGCTTCAGCGATCTGCACACAGTGGTCCTCAAAAAGATCAAATTACTTTTAATTTGATACACAATTGTTTAATTTGATATACAATTAATATATTCTGTAATCACTCAAAGTTGAAAAACATGAAACTTTCAAAAAGTGTCCACACTTTTGGCCACCACTGTACATCAGTCTACAGCATTATTTAACTTTGTACAGATAAATTATATCCAAGACTCAGACATCTTGAAATTAACTAATACATCTCCAAGTTCAATAAATTGGTTATTTAATTCAGAACACAGCTAACAAGACATAAGTTCTATACTTTGTATATCTAGAAAGCGAGCCTCGAAAGCATTTTCCTCCAGCATCCTGCTTGTGGTTTTCTTTGAAATTTGTTTTTTCCCCACCCGCCTTGGTTTTGAATAGTTCGGATTGTTAACCTCAAACACATTAGGTTTAGAAAAGCGATGCTCCCCCCGTTTCCTAGAAAACCGAAGGGATGGGGGAAGAAAGTCTTTTTGAGGCTTGCATAGTAAATAGACAAGGTAATACAACTTACCTGCGGCAAACAGAATATGCACTGTTTACAGATGAAATCCTGAAGCCTTCAGATTTAGTTTTGCTGTTGGAACTGTTCAAAATTCCAAGTCCTAGCCTTTGGAAATCTTTGCAGTAACTCCTTTCCGATAGCTTCTCTAAAGTTTTGGAGTCCATATGTTGGGCATAGATCGGGATGTGTGGTGTAGAAAGGGCAAGATCACCTTCCTCTATCACTAAATAAGATATTTTGGTGTTATTTCTAAATATCCATGGATATTTATGGTCATGCACATGTTTTTAAAATATGCCAGGAAAATAAAGTGCTTTTGATTTTAGATTAAATTATTGTCGCACTAGAGCTACACGAGGGCTATTGGCGACGGGCGTCATATTTTAGAACCACAGTCAAGTGACGAGCCGACATCTAAGTGGGCACCCAACACAACCGTTAAGGGCGACATCGTACGCAGCGTCAGGACTTTGAAGCATATTTAGCATGCACACCCACAACACTGGGTATTATTCGTCACACATTTTTGGATAGGTCGGCAGTTATTTTAGTGATGTCCGGACTCAAATCTGGGACCTTTCGCATGCTAGGGGAATGCCTAAGTGACTGGGCTCCCTTGCCCACTAAAGTCCTTTTGATGTGTCTAAAGTGCTACTAACACTATAAAATTTAATCATATTTTAGAGAGAATAAACCTGTATAGTAAACTTATATTGAGTTGGCTAGCTAAACAATTCTAAAAAATACAGATATGATCCAATTATTTCATATGAATTTTATATTCTATCAGACTTTTAAGTTATTGTTGTACCGTACTTTCTACTTAACTAGCAACTACTTGCTACAAGAAAATGTTTGGACTATGGAAATTGTTTATTGTAGAGGGTGGTTTGGTCAAAGTATATCACAATGCATTTTTGAGTCCCACATTATCTTTAAAAAGGGGAATGAGAAAGACAGTCAGCCTTCCTAACCTAACGTTCAGCTACCCAAACCCACTTAGTGCTGATCATGTTTGAAATTTATTATTATTTGTTTGTTTTTGAACACATAATTTAAGAATAAAATATTCAAAAAAGTTTATTTCTAGATATTTTTAAATCATCTACATATATTGTACAAAAAAAAATATGCCAAAATACTCAAAATATGGGTATATTTAAAATTATAAGTTAGATTATGTAACTGAAGTAAAGTATGTATTAGACCTTGAGTCAAATCTTTGTAAGCTACACAGGCTGCTCAAAAAATTTGAATGGGCAAAAAAGTTAATTCAAAATATGCAAACTAAATAACCATAAACATGAAGCAACAATATGTAATCTTAATTCATGATTTGATTCCCACTGTTTCACACACCAAACTGAACTTTTAAACGAGTTACGAAAAATTAACTTTTAACCCTTTCAATCCCAACATTTTATTTTTCATTCTAAATGTCTAAAATTTGTGAAATAGACTCATGCATTCAGAATGAAATGGTGCAAAGCAGAGAAAAAAATCTTAATTTTTTAAAATAAAGTTTAAGGGGGAAAAAATTGAAATCATAACTTTTGAATAAATTAATAAGGTTTTGAAACTTTATTTGTTTTAAAAGTTAATTAAGATGTTAAATAACTAAAAACACAAGCATGAAAAATTTAGGGCCAATTTATTTAATAAAATTATTCCAGAGTGAATTTTTTTTCCACCATGTTATTCCCATTTTCATTCAACTACAACAAACTTTATTTCATTCTTCAAAAGACATGACCCTTCCATCTAACGCACATAAAGAAAATTTAACTTTATAGAAAAATGTATGAAGAAATGTTATTCCCATTTTCATTTAACTACAACAAACTTTATTTAATTCATCAAAAGACATGACTCTTCTATCTAACGCATAACAAAAAATTAACTTTATAGAAAAATGTATGAAGAATTTAATAAAAAGGCCCTCGCCAGATAAGACGGTGAAAAATGCCCCCATTCCAATCGGGCTAATTTTTTTTCTGAAAATACCTCATAGTATGGACAACTTCTCAGCCAAGTTTCAGCTAAAAAATATGACGCATTTTTGAGTAAAAAATTAAAGTTTTTTTTCTTTTTA
Source organism: Hylyphantes graminicola (assembly GCA_023701765.1). NCBI lineage: Eukaryota > Metazoa > Arthropoda > Arachnida > Araneae > Linyphiidae > Hylyphantes > Hylyphantes graminicola. Next base: position 12,241,385 of record CM043113.1, read on the forward strand.
AATTGATTATTCCCTGAATATATTTGATAAATCCAAAAAACTACTCATGAGTTTTTAGATATCATTGAGTAGTATTCTCAGAAAAATCCGCTCATAAATCTGATCGAGCGATCATTCTTAAAAATGCATTTTTATTTTTCAAAAAAAAATTTCATGCCAAAATCGTTTGGTCACAACTTAGGATTTTGTCTCTACATATTCCTCTATTATCAATCTATAATATATTTTTTTTTCAGATTTTTAAAATTATTGGACGATAGTATAAAAAAATAATTCTTAAAGCCTGATTTTTTAGCTCTAAAATCCATAGATTTAGAAATAGCATGCCCACCGATTGCGCAATCCCGTACAACGCAATGATGCGTGATGAATCCACATTTCGCCGTTTTCGCAATGCATCACGGGATACTGATTCACAAAAATGGTTTTTATGAAGAGTTACATACAATAAAAACTGCATTTTTAACTTGCTTCTTTTGTGAATATATACCTCATGCCTTACAGAAATTATCAATACGCATGCAGCTATAAAATTATGCTAGCGAAACTTGTAAAAAGTTTTAATTAGTTAATATTGAATATATATATTTTATTAGTCGAATTATCTCATGGTGCCATCTGGTGGCGTATGGCATGCCATGTGCAAGAGCTTGCGAACTGCCTTATGGGATAATGATTAACAAATGGCTTCACTTTTCCCCCTAGAGGCAGATCTGCTACTTTCTAAATCTATGCTAAATTCTTTAGTCCGAAAGAAATTCTCCCAGATTGAATTTCCCCGCCTTTGTTAGGAGTGCCATCTGCCGAGTAAGTAGTGCGAAAAGTCAGGTTTTAAGAATATTTTATTTTTTTTAAACTATCGTCCAATAATTTTAAAAATCTGAAAAAAATATATATTATAGATTGATAATAGAGGAATATGTAGAGACAAAATCCTAAGTTGTGACCAAACGATTTTGGCATGAAATTTTTTTTTGAAAAATAAAATTGCATTTTTAAGAATGATCGCTCGATCAGATTTATGAGCGGATTTTTCTGAGAATACTACTCAATGATATCTAAAAACTCATGAGTAGTTTTTTGGATTTATCAAATATATTCAGGGAATAATCAATTTTAAAAGAAAAAAAACTTTAATTTTTTACTCAAAAATGCGTCATATTTTTTAGCTGAAACTTGGCTGAGAAGTTGTCCATACTATGAGGTATTTTCAGAAAAAAAATTAGCCCGATTGGAATGGGGGCATTTTTCACCGTCTTATCCGGCGAGGGCCTTTATTTAAAATAAGTGCTAGTTGAATTTAATGAGAACAAAATAGGATCATTGGGAGTGAAAGGGTTGATTTATAAATAAACACTCACTTGACAAATCATCCTCATAAAGTGAGGATGGTCGATCAGACTCTAGGTCGAATCCGATAGAAGGAGGCGTCCGCCCAGGACTAGGCAAAGTCCTGGATTCGTGAGGTCCTTGGATGACATATTTCTGCTTCCGGGAAGACGGTTTCGGTTTGAAACCAGCCCTCATGGCAGTCTTTAGAAGAGTCTTTTTGGCTATAACTCTATAAAAGAATGTATAGGATTAGTTTAAGTGTTAAGAGTGTTTTGAATATGATTGTTATGTTTTAATGATTAAGATATGCTATGAAAATTATTAGTGTTGTCCCAGATAAAGGACTATTTAGGCTCTAAAGAGTAGGATTAGTCTAAAAATTAAAGCTTTTTACTAGTTTTATACTTGAGAAATTTCCCAAGCAGTATGCAACTGAATACAAAAAAATTAAGTGAATTGAGTAAAGAAATATAAAGAAGCAAAACTTGGGACAACGTAATCCGATTTGCTGGTTTTTATTCATTAAAATATTTTGCTTCTCTGAATCAATAAACTAAACTCCCCGGCGCAACAGCCCGTTAGTGGACCAAGGCCTGCCGCGCCCATTCCAGCTTAAATGACCAAGGGCTCTGGGGTGCTAGGAGTATGTCCCAGTAAGGTGGTCAGCCTCAAGTGGAACCCCCAGGGATTAGTTCTAAAGCTCTCTTGTTACCCATATCGACCTACTTAAGAGATGAAAAGCTGAGTCAACCTCGCCCAATCTGGGATTACTCTGAATCAATAGTAGATTTTAATGTTAACTAAATCCTTTGCATTATACAAACAAGTGCATTTTCACTTTGAAACTAGTCTTAAGGTTTGTTACACTATCTTGAATTTTAATAAAAAAAAAGTTTTAAAATTTGATAATTCAATTGTCAAACCATTAAAAAAAAATTTTCAAAGTACTAATAACTTCACACTTTCAAAACTATCAATAAGTCACCATAAAAAATTTTAATTAAAAAAATAACTGCTGTCATATGGGGTAACTTTAGCCCAAGCTTTTCAGGCTAATAACTTCATTAAATACACTATCTAAAAGTATGTTTGCCCTTTTCAATTATTGGCAACGATCTATAAATAAAAATATGGGTATATAATATATATAAAAATATGGATAATAAAAAAATATTCAAAAAGAAAGTAAGACCAGGGTGTTTAGCATGGAAAAAAGCACCACCATTCGATGGCAATAAAATAGAAAAATTCCTATTATAATATGGCCAGGGACACCTACTTTAAGGTAGCATTTTTCTCCTTTTGCTTATGAAGGGGTGTCTGAGGGACAGCCAGGTGACCACTAAAGGCAAAGACATGGAAAACACTAGGGGGGCAACGAGCTCTGTTGATCAGCTTGCGGAAGGTCTCGATATTGTCTGACGTTACTTCTTCGTCAAAAGCAATTTTTATCAGCTGAAAAAAAGGTTAGAATTAAATTAGAAACTTTTAGTAACTTGTGGTTTTGTTTCCTGCAATAATTTCCTGCAATTATTAATCAGGTATATATTAATTGTTAAAGTCCTAAAACAGGTCATACATTAAAAAAAAATTCTTGTTGATACAAAATGTGTTTTAAAGTTCAAGAACTGTGTGGTGTACATAGGATAAACATATTGGAATAAACCAATATCTGATAAGAATTTAGTCTTAAACCTTCTAAGCTCTTAATTACTCTAAATCTATATTATAAGAAAGTATACTGAAAGTCTGATTATTTTAAAGCAAAAATGGTACAATTCACTGTTTAGGTAACTACGGTTTAACCTGCCCATGGCAGACCAGCTATTCCTAGTTCTTAAATATATGCACACCAAAGCAAATTTTAAAAATTCATATTATGTTAAGTTCTTAAAAATGTTTCATGTCTATTTGCTTAAAAAACTAGATTTATAAAAAGAATACACATATAATATTGTTTTATTATGAAGAGTTTATAATAGCTCAAATGTTACTAACTTGAAAAGTGTTTGATCGTAGTTGAAGACCTTCCTGCAAAAATTGGTCAACTTGTGTGAGGTACTGAACATTCACTCGTTTCTCTTTTGTTAGGGTGGATATTGGGAAACTGCGAACAATTACTTGTTCACAAGCTGAAAAGATAACATAATTATAATTTTTTTCTCTAAGAAAATGGACAACATTTTAACCTTTAGAAATTATGTCATTACAATACATTTAGCAATTACACTCCATGCCAACCTAAATTGGGTAAAAACAAAGAGTAAAAAAGCAGAGGGAAAAGCGCGGTTGGTCCGTTAGTTCGATACTCTTGTAAGGTAATATTTACTTACAAAATGATCTGAATACAATTTAACCAAAATACACTTTTCATTCTGATAAAATTGAAAAATTTTCTCAAATAATATTCAAAGCTGATAGACCTTAAACAAAATTGATGTTTTAAACATGTTTTCTGGATGGATTCACAAATTATTTATGGAACTCTTTACATCCACGGAAGGATCTTCTCCATAGCATATTTATATTATCCAACTTAGGTTGGCAAGGAGTGTAGTTGATCAATGAGTTGTTTAAATAAAAATAAGACTTTCTTGAGAAGAGTTATATTAATATTTTTAAATTAAGTTAATGTTTAAGTTTCCTATTAAAATTAACAGTTACAATACAAACAATGTTTTATCAAAAGCGTTAGTATTATAATTAACAAGATAAATGACTTAGTTTCTTAAAAAATGTAGTATATTAATGCAAACAATTTAATTCATCAACCAAAATGTTGATAAATTGAAAAGTTATGTTATTGCTCTTATTGATGTTAATTGTTGATAACTACTGCACAGGCTTATGCAGCTCATCAGACAGAGCCAACCATCAAAAAGTTATTGATTGTAGTAATTATTATTTAATTATGCACTCATAAAACAAGTGATATAAACTTAAAACAATTACAATACCAGTAATTTAGAAAAATTGGCTAATTAAGAAATAATACAATTGAAGGGTCTTCCTAAACAGTGTATGCCCTTTTCATCTCATTTTGCTAGTCACATCAGATACAGAAAAGAAAATACAGAAAAGTTGAAAAGGAAACCTTCGAATGAGCCTAATTCTACATAGCTGCTTCTATTAGAATATGAAATGCAAGAAGGTTTCACCTTATTTAAACTTATTGTGGCTCTGTCAAGCTGACATAATGGTTGTAATAGTATTTATTTAGTTACATCTGACTCTGGTAGTTGTTGTATCCTTAGTATCTTTTTTTTTACCTGGCATTGTTTAACAAGTAACATAATCCACTTTATTCTATTAAAGTGCAGCTCCCTCTCGACAAATCTGTGGGTTTTCATCTATTACATTCCACTTTAAAGTTTTAGTTACTAATAATCATCATAGATGACAGTAATAAAAGTGTATTCAAAATTAAAGAGTGAAGTTATAAACTGTTGTGAAATTACGTCTTTGGCAGTATTCAAAGGTGCTTAGGAGACGCCTGAGCAGCAGTGCAAACCATTTATAACCCATGTGAGAAACCGGTTTATTTACACCAGTTTAGATGGAATCTTCCCATTATTCAGGTTATTACTATCCAGAAATCTGATATGTGGTACATATGTATGACACAGAAATTCAGAAAGTAGGTTTAAAAAAATCCAGCATTGCTGGTTTGAATCCAAATAATTGGCTGAATATTTATTTATCTCAATCAGAATTTTGCAATTGTGTTATTTTTTGGTAATTATTCTTAGAGCAATAGATTCTTTAAATATAATTGTTTTGAATTTAAGAGGCAAACATATAGGTAACTTAAGGTAAATTAATTTGTAAATTATGAACCTGATGTTTTTTGCTTGATGCCCTTCATAGGCACTTTCGTTACTTGATTGTGCTTGTGTAATGTCTGTATTTAAGTAATATTACTTACTTTTTTTGGATACTTTAAACTTATGTTAAAGGTCTTTTAAAATTTGGCTTCGTTGACTACATTAAATTTTTATATTGTATTGAATATATTTCTGAACTTTAAACATGTTTCTTTATACATTTAATGCACAGTATAATGGATATAAATTTGAAAGGCCCTGGATTCATCTGCAAAGGAAAGGCACTTTATGTGCCCGCCTGCAAGTAGTCTGCAAGCTCCTGTCACATTTGATGTTTAGAAGAGTGCCAGGACTTTCTTTTTAACTCTAAATACACTCTTTACCAACCTAACTTGGTTAAAAACAAAGAGTAAATAGGCAGGGGGAAAAGTGCGGTTGGTCCGTTAGTTGGAAACTTTTGTATTTACATACAAAATGATCTTAGTACAATTTAACCAAAATACACTTTTCTTTCTGATAAAATTGCAAAATTTTTTCAAATAATAGGTTTTGTTGCCCTCCACTTTACCAAATACCGAAGGGAAGTCTTACCAAAAGGATCGCAAGGTGTCCCTTTAAAGATGATTCTGTAGTTGGTGAGGAACACAGCGCCCTCTGCTGGCAGTAGACTAGGGCCCCCTAGCAATCCACCTGTGCCTTCTTCACGGCCATCTGGTATCAAGTAGACACGTAACCCCTCCATGAGCAATTCCTCTCCTTGGAGTAGGCTGGGAGTCAAGATTTTGGGCTGAAACAAAATAAAAATATGATACCTTCTTTTGAGAAATTAGCTATGAAAGAATCTGAATTGTATTCCATAAAAATTTAATGCATTTACACGTAAGGACAAAAAAAGAACTATAGGGTGTAACATTACCTGAATTTCAATTAATGCTTTAAAAAAATCAATATAAATTTAAAGGTTTTCCTTATAATGTAATTTCAGTAACTTTAAAAACTAAAAAGTTCTATGGCTATCCTTTGTGCTTGCGCAATTTCCTTGAAAACGCTATTATAATGCATGACTGATACTAGACACTTGTAAACCAAATTTGAAGTTCGTAGCTATTTTCGTTCTTTGGCAATAACTTTAGAACCAAAAAAATTCTATGGCAGCTACTCTTTCTTTCGACATAATAAGGTTTTCATTAGTTACTATTGACTCATGTACCATATTTGAAGACTGTAGCTCTTTTAGTTCGAGCTGTACAGTGGGTTCAGTCTGACAAACGGACCAATTGTTTAAAAAGTAATTTTTTAAATCAGCATGCTCTAAAATGTGCAAAAACACAAAATTTTCATTTCACATTTTCAATCCATTGCAATACTTTTTCATTACCTTATATTTCCTACTAAGTAATAAAAAAGACTACATAATTTCTTCAATTAGTTCTAAGGTAGAAATAAAATTCAGTAATCCACAATGTAGATCGCCTCTAAAAGGCTTATTTCTTCAAAAAACGCAATATAAAGAAAGTAAATCTCAATTAGAAAAATTATTAATATAATTATTTACCTTTGTCACAGGAGGTAAACGTTTGCTTTCTTTATGAACAGCCTCCAGAGTTTCCATTTGCATTGCAACAACAACTGCAAAGAAAAAAATATGTAAAATCTGCAATGGCATGTTAATATCATTTGGCAGATAGAATGCGGTTTGCAGTTGCAAAAGTAATTAATATGAGTGTTTAAGGGGCAGAATTCTTAAAAATAAGAGTTACATTTGCCATAAGGTTGGCCTATATCTCATTTTTTATGATGTGGCCATTTGTTTGTGGCTATAATGTTCTTCTAAAAATGTTTTTTGTTTATAATATTTTTCAGCAGATCTTTTAATAGTCTCTCTGCCAAAATTGTGACTCAATTGGATTACTATTCAATTAGTTATTATTCAAGAATCTTTCAATTCAGTGTAAGATCTATGTTATTTATTTCTTGAATATCATTTTATTTATCGTTATTGGTAGAGTGTTGTGTCATTGATGATCATAATTACTCATCTTATGAATCTGCATAAGCATAATAATACCAGTTAAATACAATATAGTTAATATAAATATTTTTATAATAGTTAATAGTATAATAAAAAAAGTTAAAAAGTTAATTTATTAAAAATTTGTTCAGTAGAAAAATAAATATTTTTTGTATACTTTCATATTTGCATAATATTTTGTATAGTTTAAAGCCTACATTTTAATTTCAATAAATAAATAATTGTATCCGCCAAATAAATATGTTAATAAATAATTGTATATTGATTGAATTGATGTTCACTCATTTTTACTCTAAATAAGAAATTTAACTAGGATACACAGTATTTAATTTTAAAAAACTGCTAAACTAAAAAGTTTTTTAATTAATGTTTGACTTACCAGGGATCATTTGATGTAGCTGTTTAATGTGGCTTTCAGTAACTCCACTATCGGTGCACACTTTGTCCACAAATCTAGAGACAAATTTAATGACTGTGGCCCCAACTTCGGAGTTATCTTCCTCAAAACCACTTTCTGCGTCTGCACTATCAGTTTCAGCCACACTGTTTGAAAATATTAAACTGTGTTAAATGTGTAAAAAAAAACATGTTTAAAGTTCAGACATATATTTACTAACAATATAAAAATTTAATATTGTCGAGCCCCAATGAAGCCAAATTTTAAAAGACCTTTAACATAAGTTTAAAGTATCCCAAAAAAGGAAATAATATTTCTTAAATACAGGCATTACATAAGCACAATCAAGTTAAACCAATAAAAACACAAAAAAGCTGAAAAATTGTAAATTCACATGCCTTGGAATAAAAATTTGATTTTTTAACCTTTTTTCCAGCGTTTTTTGGGTAAAAAAAACTAATTTAATCGATTTTGTTTTTAATCCATTTTGGTGAAGAGGTTTTCATGGTACTATGGTGAAGAGGTATACCAAATTTCATAACGATCCATTTAGAACTGTTTCAGCTATCTTGCACGCCAATATAAAAAAAGTAGTTTACAGTTAACCATGATTAAAGTATTGACAACGCCTTCAAGCACTGAGTTAAGGTGGAGCATTTAAATGAGTTTTTATTCAATAAATAATACCAATTTCATTCTAAAAATGTACAAGCATATTTGTATATGTTATTTTCATTTATTATGAAATTTTAAAAAAAATCGACTTTTACATGTAGGCCCTTAAAACAAGCTGGTTGTAACCGAGTTTAACTATTAATTATTAAATATATACCTATTGGTAATGATACTGTTGCTGTTGCTTTCCCTCTCCAGATCATTGCAATTTTTGGCACTTTTGCTCACGTCCAACGGTACACGCAAGGCCACAATACTGTTGGCATAATGGATAGCCTGGCTGTACACTGTGGATTCTTCGTTTTGCATCAGTTCTTTTTGTTGCTCTGTACTTAGATTACTCCACAAACGCATCTAAAAATGAAATTGGAAAATTTAAGAAATTAAATAAAGTCAAGATAAATTACGGTATTTTGAACTGAAATATAAAGTTTCTTTTGGGTATTAAGAAAATATTTTAACTAAACTAAACATGTTCATGGAAAAGAACATGTTAAATTACCATAACACTAGAGTTTAGGGTTGGCTTGAATTATTGTCGCACTAGAGCTACACGAGGGCTATTGGCGATGCGCTTTGTGTTTTAGAACCACAATCAAGTGACGAGCCGACGCCTGAATAAGCACCCAACAACTGTTAAGGGCGATATCCTACACAGCGTTAGGACTTTGAAGGATATTTAACGTGCACTCCCTTACAAAGGGATTCGACGGACATTTTTGGCTGCACGGACTGTTTATAGGTCCGCAGTTACTTTGACGATGCTCGGACTCGGACCATATTCCACTAGAGCTATTGGCGACATTCATCATAATTTAGAACACAGTCATCACAATGAGCCAATACTTCACCAGGCACCCAAGATAATTTTTTAAGAGCGACACTGTACACAGGGTAGGGACTTTGGTGAATGCATTAAATGTGCAGTCCCGCTGCAAGGGTATTTATTCATCAGACTTTTTTTACTGTGCATACCGTTAATAGGTCTACAGTTATTTTGACACTGCCCAGGAACAAACTTGAAACTTTTGGCAAGCAAGGCAAGAGCCTTACCGACTGGTCTACCCAACTGCTATCCAAAGGGAAATTTTTTTAATTTTACATAAAAGGCAAGTGCAGGCCTTGCAACAAAATTTTACTTTGTCCCTAAGGAAAAAGGGACTTTTTTCCCCCAAAAAAAGAGAGACTTTAATATTTAAGAACAAAGCTACAAGGATAATTTTTTTATATTTTTCAGATTATGCATTATTAATGTCAGAGTAGGTTCTAGGTTTTTTTTTAAAAAAATTGGATGATCACGTCTTTTTTTCTTCCAATTTTGGGCTCATTTGCTCGCCAATATTTAGCGATAAAGTTCTAACGGTGTGGCCCAGTGAGGTAACATTTTGCAGCGTGCATGCCTGTGCCATTTTGCCGGAGACAAATATTTTTTGTGCTTCCTGAGATCTGTAACACCCTCACTCGTCACAAAATGTAAACATTTACAAAAAATAGGAAAAAGGGACATTTTACTTCATAAAAGGACTTATAGGGACTTTTTTCTTTAAAAAAGTGTTTTTAGGGAAAAAGGGACCTCTTTCGAGGCCTGTCATTGTGAATAGTCGAACATAGGCATATAAGTAACCTTTTATATTATCAATGCAGTGATGATAACTCAATCCGCAATTTTGTGTGCATGAAAACTATTGTATGAAGTTTATATTGCTTTAAAACATCTAAACAATCTGTGTTTAACAATTAATCAAAAATAAATTCATCTTTATTAAGTTAGCAGTTACCTGTTCAGCAGCAATTTCTAAAGCACTAGGCTCCGGTTGCCGACCTAGATTATTGGTACCATTTCCAAAGGAGGAATTCGATGTTCTGTGCTCGACTCTGCTCCATGAGTTGCTCATCTCTTTACTCTAAAGGAACAAAAAAAATATGTTGTGTAACAACTAAATGTTGTTAAAACTAACTTAAATATACTTCACAAGTTCTCAACGTACAACTTCAACTATAACTAAAATGATTCTGAAATCTAACAAATCAGAAAACTCAGGGCTCCCATTAAGTCTCACTTTAAGAAATAGTAGCAATAGTCTCCTCAAATGTGAAAAATAGTCTCCCAAATAGTCGCCTCGAATATGCAAAATAGTTCCCCAAATACGTAAAAGTCTTCAAATTAAAAAAAAATCCATTCCGAATACTAAGTACATAGTAACTAAAATGATGTTAGTCATTAAAATGGTGATACAAGGTAGCTTATTTTCTGAAATCATAAATAGATAAAAGCTGAAGTTATGTCAATTACATAAAATAACTAACTTTGAATTATAATCATGTTAATTTTTCTACAAAAACACAAAACAAAGAAAGCACTATGATATCGGTAGTTCACATACAAAATAAAAATATTTTTGTTCTTTTCTCTTTAATTTTTTCAGTCCCAGTGATGCCATTTGGCATCATCATGTTTCTGATCATAATTCACAAAAAAAAAAAAAAAAATGGAGCTGACATCAATTAGATTATTTAAAATATTTTCTAATTAAAAAAAATTTGAAGAATCGAATAATGTTTTTTGATATCATAAATGGCCATAGACAATCAGAAAAAAATTTCTAAAATGAAGATGCCAAAATAGTCACTGGGACGGAAAGGGTTTAAAACAATTACATGTTTCATGCACTTGTTAGAGAAAAACACAAAAGCACTTTTTTAATTCTTTTACATGGGGCATTTCAGAAAAATTTAAAGGACTAGAAGTTACTAACACAATAAAACCTGAATATAATATAAGCATATTGCCGATTTTCTTGTATAAACCGACTCCATTTTCTATAAACAAAAACCCATCTAAAATTAGAAAACCAAATATAGACTGAAGTATGAATCACTACAAAAAAAAGTTTCAAACATTTTTTTTTAAAAACTTAACATTCAAGCTGTTCTTGCCGACCCAAGGTCACGGACACTCGATTAGGAGAAAAGGGTTGATCCTACTTGGCCTGAACCAGAGCTACAGAAAAGACTAGACTACTAGAAGAGACTTAGGATAGGTTTGAATTTCGTCGCACTAGAGCTACACGAGGGCTATAGGGCTGATCATGCAGGGTCAATCATTATTAGGCGGCGCAGCATCATCGGATGATGCGCGAAATTACTAGGTAGCACAGTAAGTTAATCAAGAGGCTGCAAATTTTTGATCAGGTGAAAAATGTTACTCCTAAAAGGGGTATGAATTGGCACTTGGTTGATATTTGAAGACATCTAAGTGAAATCCAATCTTAATTCATCTTCAAAATTTAAATATATTTTTTACTTTTATTGTTAAAATTTATAATTTAAACTTGTTTTTAAATGAAATTCAAGTTCAGTTTTCCGAGATCGAGAATGATAGGGTTTTTTTTTCGGTGGCCTTAATGCTGTGGAAAAATGATAGAAATCATGAAAAAGCGGAAATCCGTCACAAAGGGGGAAATTCTCAGGCCTGTAGTAACTATATAGCACGAAACATAAATCTATTTTTCCCTTTGGTTCTTGCCATAGACATAGTTCTTGTTATCCAGCCAGAATGTTTCTTTCAAAACATGCGCGAACTCCGAAATTTTGCTACCGGGCGTACGCTTACGTCCCGGTCTTGAGCGATTGAACAGAAGAATCCAGTCCTGACATGCCATTTATTATCGGGGGAATTACTAGTATCGTCATAGATAGCTTTCCGAAGGATATCTGACAGGAAATTGAGAATTTTTTACAGCATCTAGCAACGTTGGATGTAAAAAACCCGTAAAAAATGGAAATAGTTGCCTAAAAGTCGCCTTAACCTTTGAAAATAGTCGCTTTTGGCACTTTTTTGCTTAAAATAGTAGCCATAGTCGCCCAACCTTGAAAATAGTCTGAATAGTCTCCTTTATAGTCGCCTATGGGAGCCCTGAAAACTCCAGTGATTCTACAAGTAGTTACTCATAATAAGTCAATATCCATTTTTCAAAAATTATTCAAATGAAAAAAAGTATAATATTTAAAATAAAAAAAATTAAACTAATAAAAACTTTTTTTTTTAATCGGAAAAAGTGGAACCAACTTGATTGAGCAAGGCATACACCTTTACCAATTAGGTCAAAACTGCCAGAAAAGCTGGAAATTTGTTTAAAATTATTATCCTTTTATGTATATATTTTTTTAATATTTCTTTTAGTGATTACAATACAAGAAATGCTAACCAACTTTGGTTTGAAGGTATGGCAGTCAAGCATTGTGAATTAAAGAGTTTGTTCACAATTTAAAAAAAAACAGCATTTTTTTAATAAAAAATATTTTTTTGCAAAAATGCTCCGGCATAATGTGCATTTGCTCCTTGTTTTCAAAGCAACACAAATTGTTCCTAAATATTTTTAACGAAATTCCAAACACTTTACGCTACTAGCATTTAATGGAATTAATTCTATAGTTAAACTCATAGTTTCCTTGCACAGAAACCACAACAATGGGCAGAGCTATTTAACGCGTGGAACAATCAGATGAAGACAAAATAAAATGGCTGAAATTTTCGCTTCATCCGATTGCTCCGTGCATTTTATAGCTTAGCCCATGGTCGTGGCTTCTGTGCATAGAAACTATGAGTTTAACTATAAACCATACAACATTTTAGTGCCACAAATTACTCAAATTTGGTTTTATAAAAGATTATATTACTCACATCCTTTCAGACAAACACAATACAACAACACAAACAATAAATCAACAATATATATACCTCACGAGGACTAATAGGCGATAAAGAGGATTCCCTGTCATTGGCAAGTGTTTTAGTAGGAACGTACAGAGCCCTGATGTCCCTTTGGACATCCTGGTAGAATGCAGCTTCCCAAAACTGCTGGTTTTGCCACACAGGATGCTCTTGGATACACGTATAAGCAAACTGTATCACTCCAGTACATAACTTCTGAAGCAAATAAATGAAATTGGATTAGTTAATATTAGGGATGTGGATTAGATATCTTATGACTATAGTCTATTTACTATGCGAGACTCGAAAAAACTATCTTTCCTCATACCTTCACTTGGTTTTCTAGGAAACAGGGGGAACATCGCTTTTCTAAACCTAACGTGTTTGAGGTTCTGTTGTGAGGTTAACAATCCGAACAGTTCAAACTCAAGTAGGGTGGCGGGAAAACACGCTCACGCTGTTTCAAAGAAAACAAGGGGGGATGGGAGAGGAAAATGCTTTCGAGGCTCGCATTTTAGATAGACAAGGTATAGGGATGTGGATTAGATATCTTAAACTAGAATAGTAAATAAATGTATAGCGTATGAAATAAAATCAAACAATATTTCCCTGAAAAGTTTTAGCACTTAAATTTTACAGTGCAATGGAAGTTTGTTAAAATGAAATTTGTATCATACAATTCAAAATAAACATATAAAATACTGAAAAAGATGCTGATGCTGAATCAATTTTTTTAAAAATGTGTTGAGGCCTCATTTTAGGCATAACCCAAACATAAAGTCATTACTACATAACCTAACGTACCGTATATATCTTAAACAAACCAAGGTTTTCAGGAGAACCAAAAACTAAATTGATGTTATAATAGGGTACTTGACTGTATTGCTAAAATACCTTCCAATATTAAATTAATTATAGTTTGAATCCAACATTTCTATTATTTGATTTACAAAATTTTAACATAAGATGCATTTAGTAAATTATATTTCAAAGACAATGAAACCTCCAAAATGCATTTTTTGAGACATGTGGTAATGTCTTTACACCTACAAAATGCAATATAAAACTATAACCATTTCCTATAAAAATCTAAAAGAGGAAATTTCCATTATTTTTAAATACAGCTATTGGAATGCATACAGTATATTGTATAAAATTACAAATAATAGGAATGAACATTCATTTTGTGATTACTTTTATATCTATAGGAGGTTTATTCAATGTAAGTTTTTCTCATATATTTTTATTTATTAATAAAAAAATAATGAAAATATCTTACAGCTACATAAGTCCCAAAAATAATTATATTATGTTTAAAATATTAAACTGTTGAAAAATCAAAGAAACATTTTAAAAACAATTACTCTGCAAAATGCCATGGCCAGTGGTAGTATCGCTGCAGCCACTCCATATTCATCCATCGATGAATCATCCTGAAGTAATAAAATAAACTTTAAATACACAGAAATTTAACACATCGATGTACAGTAAGCTGGACTTTTAAAAAATCTTTAAATAAAAAATCTTTAAATTAATTACCACAACAAAATTAGGATAGCATATAGGGTAGACTAACCAGTGAATGAACATTTAAGGTGCTGTGTTTTCCAGTGAATAAACACCAGGACATAATGACCAGGACAACCAACCATGTCAGATAGCTTCCTACTAGATGGGAGGAAGTCAGTGTATTGCCAATCCATCTAGTGGAATGATTTTCAATCCTTATTTTAATTGTATTTACCAAAATATTCATTCACTGGGGCCTGTTCACTCACTGGTCTACCCTATGAATAGAATTATTATCCCACAAGAGCTACAAGAGGGTTATTGGCAACGCGTCTCTTAATTTAGAACCAGTCAAGTGAGGACCCAACATCTAATAAATAGGCACTTTTGGGAGCTACATCTTAGTGTGTGGACTTTGGAGCATATTTTATGTGCACTCCCTCTCCACAGGTTAGTATTCATCAGACTTTTGGTTGCACAGACTGTTTAAAGGTGGGTAATAATTTTGGCAATGATACTTTCAGATGCAAGACAAATACCTTACCGATTATGCTCCCCAAGCCCCAGAATTATAAAAAAAAAATCTAAATTTTGAAGATTAAATTTTTAACTAAGTTTGCAATTTTAAGCATGCTTTTCTTACTACTTTTAAGTCCCAAATCACGATACTGCTTTACAAAAAAATTCAAAGATCTCGTAGTAAAATTAAACTCAAACATTTTCGGAAAATATTAACTATCTACTTACTTGTAGGGCACAATTCATGAGCCGAACAACCAGATCAAACTGTTGATGTTCCAGCATCGCTTTGTTTCCAGTAACATGTAGCGCAAGTTCCTGTGTAAGGGCTAATCGAGCCGTTTTGTTTTTCAGTGCTCGGAGAACAGCGGGAAAGGTCTGTAAAGAACAACACTTAGGTATTGCATAGTTCAAAGAAAAATCGGTTTTATACTGTATAGGAAAGGAAACTTCACTAGTTCAGAGCAGAAACACGAATTTATTTCAAAATTAGCACTAACTACTAACATGATGTTCTATAAGAGAATTCCTACTAAACCTTGTATATTTACCATGGGAGTTTTGAAAAGACTTTCTTCCCCATCCCTTCGCTTAGTTTTCTAGGAAACAGGGGGAGCATCACTTTTCTAAACCTAACGCGTTTGAGATTCTGCTGTGAGGTTAACAATAAGAACAGTTCAAACCCAAGTAAGGTGGGGGAAAAACACGCTCATGCCGTTTCAAAGAAAACAACATGCAGGGGGGGGGGGAGGAAATACTTTCGAGGCTCGCATTCAAGATAGACAAGGTATAGTAAGAACATCATCCTGAATAAAATTTGATTGTATTAACATTCTGAATGTTAGACATGGGTTTCTTCTGCAATTTATTTACCAGCAAGTTTTTCCAGCAAGAACAATAAATTTTAAAAATCTAAAAACAATTTTATTGATATTCTATTTTTTCCAACTAGAAAAGAATTTAAGATCATGTCTTCAAAAATAAACCTAGTTCTGAATTTTTAAAATAATTTGTTATTTAAAAAAATTAAAATTTCCATAGGGAAAACAACCCTATGCACAATATTGAACATTTCCAGGCTCAGATAGCTGAGAAGTTGCTCTTCAGTTGCAATTTGACAATTGAAGAGCTTAGTGGCAGATAGTGCTAAGTGACAAAAAGATAAAAAACGAGAAAATGAGCTTTAAGTTTTCACTTTGCACTCAGATCTGTTGAAAACTGTACTTGCAAACTGTAAAAAAGATACCAAACTTAAAGTTTATGAAAAAAGGGAAACTTGCTATCTTTACAGATGTTAGTAATATTCATTGACACAAAAATCTCAATTTTTTCAAAAATGTCACTTAGCATGTTCTTCCAATAAGTTCTTCAATTATTGTAATCATGCAAATAATCTGCAAGCGCTAAGATATTTTTAGTGCTGAATCCATTAAAAGTATCAAAGGCCTTTATGGTATCCAAGAACTGCTTTTGGGTGCCCTTTCATGAATTATTGTAACTCTTATTATTTTTCTTTTTTCATGATCATTCTGTATTCTAAATCGAATTTCCACTTTGTTAAAGTTACAAAAGGTTTTGAAACGGCCAAGTTTAATTACTAATAAGAAGACTAGTTTAATTCACTAAAAGTATTAATTTCAACACACCTTACGGGCGTCCGAAATTTTATTTTCAAATATACAGTTGACACAACTCCTGAGAACTTCAAGACGTCTGGCACTGTTTGTAACTAAGCCTCTGTTATCAAGCCAAGATGGCGCTTGAGGTCCCATAGGCACAATTCTAGGCTGCTGAGGCTTAATTGCAGAGAGTCTGAAAGAAAAAATTAAAATATTTAAAAGAATTCATAAAAGCTCTCACAATTCACGTAAATCTAATCATACACCTCTTTATCAGACACACAGAATAATACCACACAGCAAATACAAAGTACATGCATGTTTTTAACCTAAAATAACTGCTAATCATCAGAGGGTTGGTTGAATTATTGTCGCTCTGGGCAAGCTGGATTTCTAAATAGGCTTAGTAGGACTGTAGCCTAGAACAGCCAATTTTTGGGGGCGGCAAATTTGATGACTAATCAGGGTTCGTACTCTATCAATGATAATGAAATTCATGAGTTTCTAAGGAGTTTTTTTAGGATTAGCGATGTAAATTCAGGAGGTATCGCTAAATAAATTTGAATATGCGTGTTTACTATTGTATTGATCTAGTGACAGACCAAGAATGAAGGAAACAAGGGGTGTAAATATTGTGGAAAATTTGAGGCTTCATTGTAAAAGCCAACCCCCTTTAAGGGGGAAAAAATCGCCTTTCTTTAAGACTTTTTAAATTTTCGTGACCTTTGTTTAAATTTCTTTTTTACTGATAAACTTTTTCTGATCTGACTTTTTTTACTGATAAACATCCTGAAAAAGTATGAGAGAAAACCAACTGAGAAAAAGAAAAATGATTCATGTCGTCAATTTTTTCAGGAGAGGATTTTATCAGGAGATTATACACAAATTTCAGTTCTAAGGGCCCTTAAAAATAAAAATGAAATTCAGAAGTTTTTCAGGAATTTCAGGAGGCGTACGAACCCTGAAATTAAAGTGGCTTCGTCATAAAAAAATTATTAGAAAGATACAAATATTTTTAAAAAGAAAACAAATAACTTACATATTAATGCATAATTAACGTAGATATTAGTACTAATATTTCGTTCATGGTCATTTCAAACATGGTCGCCGAGAGGGAAGTGTAATCCTTCCTCCTGGATTTCGAAGTTGAAAGAAAAATAGTAGAACACAGAATAATACCGCATAGCAAATACAAAGTACAAGCATGTTTTTAACCTAAAATAACTGCTTAAACTGAAAAACTTACTTAAAATAACTCACTTAAACTTATGTGTCTGTTACTAAATATTGCAAATTTTCTGAAAAGGTCACTCACTTTGCCCTGAGTGACTGTTTTGACATTCCTGCATCAATAATTTCCTGCACAGCTTTCGAGTTGATTACGGGAAAGGTGGGCTGGTGGATCCTAGTAAAAGCTCCTTCGGTCGGTTTGGGAATTTTCTGAACATAGTCCTGGGGATTTGGATTTTCCTAAGAAAAAGGTTCGTATATTTCATTATATGACCAGCATAAAACCACAAATACATACAAAGGATTGTTTACAAGTTGTTAAATAATTTGAATCGATCGAAAAATGAATATTTTAACAAGATTCAATTTTTTCAATTTTAATTGCATAAATTCAGTATTAAAATAATGTTATATTTTGTTACTATGGTTGCTTTAAATGATTAAATGTTGATATTAAGTATTTTTTTAACTGTGAACAGTAAAATAACCTATAGACTTATAAATAATTCATAATTACTCATTAAAAAAAATTAAAATGCATTAAAACATAAATTTTAATTTTGTTCTTTTTCTCAAAAGTAGTTATGCTTTAGGCCTTCGGATAATTTCTTTGCAAAAAAAATATTTGCAACAAATAATTAACTTAAGCAATATGTTTGAAGTGAATTTTATCTTTCAATTTAACAAAGGATTTAATTGAAATTAAACACCTTTCTTAAAATCTATTTGTTTAACTTACATTTAAATACAGGTGCTGAGCCAATTCTTGGATATGCTGTAACTCCATTGATGCATTTTTAGACTCCGCTTTCAAAGTATCTTGCATTGTAGCATATATCTGAAAATAAGTCAATCAATAATACAGACAGTTTCTACCAAAATGAAATGTCCCAAATTCCAATTAACAAATTCATGACTGATTTCATGACTCCGGGAATCGCACCAAAAATAAGAAATTTTTTAATTCAAGCCATTATGAAATTTGATGAGCAATGCACTATCTTTTAACAGATATACCTTTACATTAAGTAAACAATTATTTCTACTCATATCTAAACCAAATATAGGAAAATAAGAATCTGAACTAAAAACAAAAAAACAGCAAAAAAAAATCAATTGCTACACTACATACTCCCCAGCAGTTGAGTAATTTTGTTCAGCAGCATAGCTTAATAATGCATCAATAATTTTTTTTTATGAATCACGGCATGAAAATTTATTAATTATATAATCTATACTACTAAACGTACTTCTAATTTCTTTATAAATACTTTTTATAAGTACTTTACTTTTATTTTATTTATAAAATGTTGGAGGGGGGGGGTAATCTTCAGACCCCTGAATTTTTGTCGTTTTTGGCTCAAATTCATGACAAAATTTACATAATGTCAAAATTCATGACTATTCATGACTTTTTCATTTTCATGTGTGCGGGAACCCTGAACAGAACTATAAACTACACTCTGTGCCACCCTAACTTGGGTAAAAACAAAGAGTAAAAAGGCAGAGGGAAAGGCGTGATTGGTCCGTTAGTTGGAAACTCTTGCAAGATAATATTTACATACAAAATGATCTGAATACAATTTAACTAAAATGTGCTTTTCATTCTGATAAAATTGCCAAATTTTTTCAAATAATATTGAAATCCGTTAGATCTTAAACGAAATTAATGTTTTAAACATGTTTTCTGGATAGATTCATAAATAATTTATGGAACTATTTTACATGTGCGGAAAGACCTTCTCTGTAGCATATTTCTATTTACCCAACTTAGGTTGGCAAAGAGTGGAGATATATCACATAAACAATATATAATTTAAAAGTAGTACCTCATCAAAAATATCACAGACTCTGTAAGGAGGACCTCTTTCGGAGACATAAGTATTGAAGAACATGCAGTCCAGAACTTTGATAACGAAGTCACAGTCTGAAAATGCCTGCTGACCAAGGAAAGCAGCCTGGAAAATGTAAAGGGCATTTGCTTTTAATAACAAAATAAACTTGCAAAAATATATAATTTAACAAGTACCATTACATTTCGACAAGAACATGAAGCTACCTTAAAGTTGTGGGTTTTGTAAAAATTAGCACTTGTGTAGCTAAAAACACTCCATAAAATATGCCAGGTTATCATTACAAAGGTGAGGAAGGATACTGCATTGTTATAAGAGTACCATATCAATCCAACGTTTATAAGACCATTAAATTATTTGTAATTATGAGGTTTGAAAATTTAATTAGTAGTACCCAATACATTTTATATAAAAAAAATGTGACTAATGATAATTTATTAATTCTAAAATTTTGAAACAGTCAACTCTTTGGATTTAACCGGGCAATAATTAAATAGTTTTAAAATAATGTCTTGATTTCTGGCATAAATGTAAAAATTACTGAATTTTTGTATGGTTTTGAATTATCGTCGCCCTAGTATTTTAGAACCATAGTCAAGTGACGAAACGACGCCCGAGCAGGCACCCAACGCAACCGTTAAGAGTGACATCGTACGCAGCGTTGGGACTTTGGAGCATACTTTAACATGCACTTAATCTACACGGGGTATTATTCGTCGGACATTTTTGGCTGCACGCTCTGTTTATACGTCGGCAGTTATTTTGCCGGTACCCAGACCCAAACCTGGGACCTTTCACATGCTAGGGGAGTGCCTAACCGACTGGGCACCCCAGCCATCACTGAATTTTCAAAGTGATAAACAATAAACTTCTGTCCATTGTTGCAACAAATTGTAGAACATCTCGTTAATGCAAGAATCCAGAGACTGGGCAAGTCTGTTTATTCTATAGCACAAAACAACCACAAATTAATTTGGATAAACCGGATTCTGCGCAATTAAATAGTTAAAAATTTACCTTGTGAAATGCAATAAAGGGTTTGGGATGAATGCGGATGATGGTGAGACAAGACCGGTATCCCTGGAGAAGCTGGGCAAAAGCACGCAGGAAGATAGCCCGGATTTCCTTGTCCTGAAAGAAAAGGAGATATATTATTTTTATTTATTTATTAGGTTTTCTTTTTAAATTAAAATAAGTCAGGGGTTCCCAATAGTGGTACGTGGGAAAATTTCAGTTGGTACGTTTGAGTGATGCGAGCAACATGATGCTATTAGTAGCTTCTGTATACATTCGAGCAGTGAGCACGCAGACATATTACTTATTATTTTAAACATTAAGTTCAATTTAAAGAAAAGAATATTTAATTAAGTTCTGGATCAGATGTAAAACGTAGTACCCTTTGATCTTCCGGCAAGCTCTGGTATTTTTGATGCCAATTGTTGCGAGTTACTTGTGTAAAAGTGTGTTTTCTGAACTCTTGTATATAAAAAATAAAATTGAAGCAAAATATCATAAACGTTGAAGGGGACTTAAGACTAAAGATAGGGTCCATTACTCCTAATGTTGATATTTTAATCACAGGCAATCAACAAGTTTCGCGCTAAAGACTATAAAAGTATATTTTGTATGATGATTTAACTTTTTGCTGAGTTTGTACAATTTTTTGTTTTGTATGTTTTTAGACCTATAGGTCATAAATAAAACTGTAAATTACTACCATTTTAATATATTTATTTCTTCTTTATTATATGCATGCTATTAATCATCATAATATTTAATGGTTGGATATTTCTTTTCTCAGATGTTTAATCCAAAAAAAACCTTTGAACACTTTTAGAAGAGTAAGCATTATACTTTTATTAAAATATTTAGGTCTAGTGGTATGCAGGTACAAAAAGGTTGAGAACCCTTGCAATAAGTTATTTAAATTACTAATATGCATGCAAATCACAAATATAACAATTGAAACCATGAGAAAAAGGATATACATGACTTGGTACTCTAGGACTCGAAAAGTTAATATTTTTTAGGGACATATTATAATAGATTCAGTTGTAACTGAGATGTTTTAGATAATGCAGTTTTCTAAAAACTGAAGAACAAAGACTACGAAACGAACAATAAAAGAAAATATAAGCAAAAGAAATTGCTCTGAAAACATATTGTCTAAAATTATTTGGCAATAACAATATTTTTTAACAATTTTTTTTACATAAAACTGAAATAATAATTATCACCAAAATCAATATGATTCTAAAAGGTCCAAATTGAAAACAATACCGCTGAAACCGTTGCCACTTAAGACTCAAAGTATGCCCAATGTTTACACTTAATAAAAATAATTGTATTCAAGAAGAAAAGAATTTTTATTATACTTACAAGCATATTGGGCTGGGAAGGTTTTATTTGATTAGGGGGAAATGCATCATCAGCTGATCTTAGTTCAGGTCGTAGAACCTTTTAACGAAAACAGATTAGAATAAAGGAATCAGAATTATTTACAAGGCAAACAAAGAGTATTGACTGCAAATGATTTCTACACACACTCTTATACCTTGTCTACATACACTGCTCAAAACAATTAGAGAAGCACTTTGCATACTTTTGTTAACCCTTTCAGTTTTCATTCTAAAAATCTAAAATTTGGGAAATCGATTAATTATGCATCTAGAATGAAATGGTAAAAAACAGGGGGGTGGATTAATAATTTTTTAACTAAAACTTAAAGGGGAGAAAATTGGAATCATAAATTATGAATTATAACAATATTTTTTTCAAATTTTTATTTGCAAAAAAGAGGTAAAATCAATTTTTAAACAATCTGAGAATGCAAGCGTGAAGAAGTTATGGTCAATTTATTTCATTAAATTTTTTGGGAATGAATTTTATTTTACCATGTTTTCATATTTTCATTTAATTAAAACAAACATTTTTAAATTCTTCAAAAGACATGATTCTTCTATCTAACGATAAATTAGTGCAAGCTCAACTTAGTGAGAAAAAAGTTGCAAGCTAACGATTCCAAATGGAAACATTGGGGTCAAAAGGGTTTAAACCATGCGCTCCCCTAATTGTCGTGAGCAGTGTAGAATGCGAGCCTCGAAAGCTTTCCTCCCCTATCCTGCATGTGGTTTTCTTCGAAAGGGAGCAAGTGTCTTATTTCCCCACCCTTCTTTAAAATGCTTGTACTGTTCACCTCACAACAGAACCTCAAACATGTTAGGTTTAGAAAAGCGATGCTCCCTCAGTTTCCTAGAAAACCAAACTAAGGAATGGGGAAAGAGTCTTTTCGAGGCTCGCATAGTAAATAGACTAACTTTAGTTTAGGTTTAGTCTTAGTTTATTAAAAATATATTAGATGAAATACAACTAAATGTTCAAAAGGCACAAGTAGTTTTTCTTTTTAAACAACTTTTTTAAATATATCTTTTAGTATAATATGGCAAGTACCATGAACATTTTTTTTAAACAAATGCAAAATTTTCAACTTAATAATGAAAGACTACAAGAGGTAATATCAGAAATTAACTAAATAAGATTAATCTGACATTCTTCTATAACAGCATTGTAAATATTTTTATTTTGCTTCAAGATAATCCTTAAAGTCGGCTGCTAAATAAAAATTAAAAGTCAACATTTATTTTTACAGGAGAAAAAAAAATTATTAACTTTAATTGACTTTGTGCTTTCATACCTAATCTTGCACACACAACAATAATTATGAATTGCACTACATGCTTTACTACTTGTTAATTCAGTATTTTTTTTAACTGTTGCAATGCTTACCCCACACATATGAGAATAGAGTTGAGAATGTAGGGGCTCTGGAAGTCGAGATACACTTATACATTCAGGAACTGCTAGGGATCCACCATCCAAATCTACAACAATCACATCTAACTGAAAAGAAACAAGAAACTAGATTTATATGTGGCATTCTTTATAAATTGATTATAAATAATTTTTTATTGAAATTTAGTTTTTAAAGCAATTAAAATTACAAAACAATGTTGACTACGACAGGACAATTTCAGTTTAGGTTTTAATGTGATAACGATAAAAGCTAGAATAACATTTTTTTTAAACAATTTTTTTTAATATTTAATTTTAGTTTTTTCTATTGTGTCTCTAAAAAAAGCAATAACAATTTTAAAAAAGTAACTAGGTTCCAAACTTTTACACATATTTAAAAACCAAAGAAATAAGCCTTTAAAAAAATCTAAAAGAACACAACCTTAAAACTATCAATAAAACAATCATTTGCAATTGGGCAATTCCATAAAAATGTCAACTTTTTAAAATTGCAATTTTTACAATTTAAGTTTAAAAATATATCCCAAGTTTTTAAAATGTGGCTTAAGAAAGCAGAACGATAAAGGACATGTATTCACATTTCCTGAAAAAGAAGATTGATTGATGTAGTGTGAAAAAAAAAAAGACTTATTTTCTTGGCAAATTCAGCTGCATTTCAACTAGTTGGAAATCAACCTCGATAAGTGTTTGAAAACCTTTCACATGTGAAAAAATGTATATAATGTAATATTTAATCTCATATTAGTATTCTAGATAATAAAAAAATATTAAATTTATTACTTTACACTTTTAATTTAATATATGTTTATGAAACTTTATGTCTCTTTCCGTCATGGTCATTCCGTACCTTCAAAAAATAGTTAATAACTTAATAAACCATGTTACAGGTAGGTTGCTCTAAATTACAATTTACACTGAAAAACCAATTTTCTTTTAAAAATAGCTTCATGATAATTGTTTTACTTCAATTTTGCAATTCAAAATGTCATTCCGTCACACACAGGATTGCCCATTTAAAAAAAATATATACTAAAATACATGAACTGCAATTAAATACTTACCAAATCTAGAACTTCACCTTTTAAGGAGGAGTGAACACCCATGATGAAAGGAGTCGGAGTGCTCAACACTTCAATTAAGGCTGAGGGTAACAGGGGTATATATACATGACTGGAAAAGAAAACATTAGTTTAATAAAAAAATTATTAATTTGGTATGCAGATTTAAATACGGTAGAGTCTCGTTTATCCAAATCCCGGTTATCCGAAATTTGGCTTATCAAAAATTCCCGAGCTTTTTGGTTAAAATATGAAATGTATGCGCATAAATAAATACACACAAAAAAATATGTACTTACAAAATTGGATTTGTTTCTCAAAATATGCAGTATGTTTTTATTTTTGCTGTTCAATTTTGGTCCTGTATCTTTCTGCGCGATAAGCGGGACTCTACTGCACAATAAAACACTTTAGGGATATGGCCCCTATGTTTACAGGCACTTTGTACCATCCCCAAATACCTGAAATAATGTGGCGGTAGGAACCATCCTCAACAGCGACGCAGAACAGTACAGGGCAGCACTACTATCATGCTCTACTACCAAACCCTAACTAAAGCGTATAAAAGGTAACACAAGTCTCAGCATCACTCTTGTATTAAAGTAAAGATTGACATTGAAAAATTGCTTTTAATGAAGCCAAAATTAACATTTGCAACAACCTTAGAAGACGACATTTGAAGACTTCTGTTCTGGCTCAAAAAATTAAGGACTTTTGAAAGTAAATAGTGTTTTTCTAGTACTTTCAAGACCTAGAAAGTCAATGTTTTTTCAAGGTTTTCAAGGACTGTGGCAACCCTGTATGACTCGTTAAGTGATCTTTTAAGTTCTGCAAAAAACCCTGTTATTTAAACCCTGTTATATACTGCTTAAGATTGCAACACAAGTGACGAAAGCACTTTCTTCCCAACTTCCTTGAGTGGTTTTCCCAGTGAACTGTGTGAGCATCGGTGTTTTTGTTTTGTCCCCGTCCTTCTCTGGGGGTGGGTAGAAAATAAAAAAGATTAACCTCAAAGAAGAACCCAAAAGAAGGAAGATTTAGAAAAGCCATGCTGTCTCTTCAAACACAGAAAGGTTTAGTTTAGCATTAGTTTAGTTTGAACTATCGTCACACTAAAGCTACACGAGGGCTATTGGCAAAGGGTGTCGTATTTTCAAACAACAGTCAAGAAGCGAGACAACAAATAGACACCCAACACAACTGTTAAGGGCGACATTGTAGGCAGCGTTAGGACTTTGAAGGATATTTAATGTGCACTCCCTCCACTTGGGGTATTATTATTCATCAGACATTTTTGGCTGCACGGGCCGTTTATAGGTTGGCAGTCATTTTGGCGATGCTAGGCGAATGCCTAACCGACTGGGCTCCCCAGCCCACCACAGAAAGGTAAAAAAAAGCTATTTCGAAGCTTGCATTGTTATCAGTAGGACTATAACACAGTACAATTTACCATTAAATACGCTAAATTTGACACACATATTGAGTTTTAATGAACATATTACAAAAATGGCAATATTTTTGATAAAAGATAAAAAACAAACCTATATTTGAAAGGATACATCAAGGCAGTGACTGCATGGCAAGCGTCTGTAAGGCGAGAGTAGCTACTGGAATGAAAGAGAATTTTGTGCTCGGTCATGGCAGCACAAAACAGGGTGACTACGTTATGTATACCTGTAATTAAGAATGTTGAATATAGGAGACAGTACAAAACTAATCAATTGCATTTAGGGTAACTTTGATAAACATTTTAAAATCCAAAATAAAAATATCTCTATATAATATAAAATTGTAATTGTCGGACGCTTGAAAGCCACGTGACTTACGCAGCTTAAGCCAATCAGAAACATCAAACGCTGAAAGTAATCTTAAGAGTTTGACGTCATTGCATCAACCAATCAAATCGTTTTTCACTGATGAACAGTTTCTGTTTACTGATACAGCAACAGGGCACTCGAACATTTTAAATGTTTTATTCAATTTATTACAAAATTTTATTACAAATGTTCAATTTATTACATTCCAAGAGTGGTATAACGAAGGATTTACTCTTACTGAACTTAATAAAAATTGGTATTTTGAGTAAATAATGGTACAGCTATAGTAATGGAATGCTTAGTGATTGCAGACTTTTAGTGAAATTGAAAATGTAATGAAGGTTTGCTATACTTATCGAGTTGCACGAAATTTGAAGTGGAATGTTTAGTATATTTGTGCATTTTTCTGTTTGGCAACGAAATTTAAAACTCCAAATTGAGACGGTCCATTACATCATAGATATTCCTAACTAAGAAAGAATAAAGTAAATTTAAATTTCACAAGTAACTGTTGTTTTGCTTTGCATAATGCTGCATTGGCTGCTTAATGGATATTTCTAATGATGGAGAATAGAAATTCTTCCGCTCAACAGAATCTGCGAGGTCGTAGCGATAGTCAAAGAAGTCGCCAGCGTGAAAGAAATCGTAGGAGCTACGCTAACATATTTTATTCAATGAAGATTATACAGATAAGCATTCGTGCATTGACAGTATCCTCTTATTAGTCTTGCATGTTTGTTTGCGGAGCAAACAAAGAGGAATTGCGTAGCAATTCTCGGGAGTTGGCAAGCGGTAGCGAGCAGGGGGCTATGCCCCTAGTATAATTATAAGCTATTTACGTAATATAATATTCGTAATGAATGCTGTTAAAAAACAGAAATTCAAATGAACTAATAGTTCCACAGATGAAGGAAATCATCATAAGAACCAAACAAGTGTTCATTTATTGAAATGCATGTACAAAAACTTACTAAGTTGTTTTGCATTGTTTCAGACAAATGTTTTCCAATGTTAACATGCCAAGCATATTCTCACAAAAAAGATAAAACATGCCTTAACTAAATTCTAGGTAAAGTTGCTTTTAAATGAATAATGATAGTTGAAAATATCAAAGTTAATTCTTTCAAAATCTACAACAGTTTGTATTATTCAGATCTGAACTCAAACAACTATAACATACAGAATGACAACTCAAATGTAAAAAATAATAAGCAAATTAAAGACATAAATCAGATATTTTGACATACCTAATTCTTCAAACAATTGAAAAACAGTAGTACCAGTAACCAGTAAAGTAGAACTCAATGGTGGTTGAAGAGCTTGCCTATCGGTAGCACCAATCGTAAACCTTACTTGTGGTCCGCCTACATAAAAAAAACATATGTGAGATTGCAGGCATATAAAATAAACATGAATTTTTATTTAAGGACTTTAGAAATTCACGTTCCTATGCATTAATTAACATGCCAAAAATTAAATATTTGAAGAGCTCAGGGAAAAACCCTGTCATTACAGGATATCTATTCGTATCAGGTTTTTTTTTGGCCATGATAGCGAGTTATCACCTAAACTAGTATAAGGAAACAGATTTCTCACTTGGTTCTTCTCACGATGCAACCCTAAATTCACACGAGATACGAGTCCCACGTTAATATTGTGAGAGAAGAATTAAGAGAGAATCTGGTTCCCTGTCGCCAATGTCTGCCAAGCAGACCTGAATACGGTCAATACAAAGATTCCTAGTCAATCAAGGAGTTCTTCCCCTGGACTCTTCATTTGTGTACAATATAATCAGAAATTTAAAAATGTTATGCGTTTGTGGTTATTATAGGGCAATTTCAGAATCTATTGTAGACAAATAAGAATGGATTACCAGGTGGTGGAACTTGAACACAGCCTAATATGTTTCCAATCAGCGTTTCCATTTGTGCATTAATATTATCTATATATACAGTATAAATGATTCCTAGACAATTCTGAAAAGGAAATTTCAAAAATCATTGCCATGAATGGAAAATTAAGTTTTTAAAACAACAAAAATAGGTATCCAACGAATTTTATACACTAAATTTCTATTCCAATTTTCAAATTGATTTATAAAACTTAGAGGTTATATGAGGGAGCTGGAACA
Organism: Hylyphantes graminicola; assembly: GCA_023701765.1. Taxonomy (NCBI): domain Eukaryota; kingdom Metazoa; phylum Arthropoda; class Arachnida; order Araneae; family Linyphiidae; genus Hylyphantes; species Hylyphantes graminicola. The sequence goes on from CM043113.1 coordinate 12,269,908, forward strand.
ATAAAGAACATTGTCCTTTTGCACTTGAATCCCTTTCTTTACATCACTAATAAAATTGGGAATTGTTGAACGTCCTGATAGAAAATAACAATCTAGTTTATTATTATACAGATTCGTTTAAGTGAACACAACCCAAGTGAAATCCAACAGGGCCTGTGGTGCTAATATTATTGATCATTGCAAATGACTAGTTTAACCCAAGGACCCTAGTTAACTTCTAGAAATGACCGATCACAGAGTTCTACCCCCATAAAGGGACACTTTCATTCTTGAGCTTCATTGTTTTATCATATATCCCATGCAATGGGGTGGCATATTGATATGATACATTACTATATCACCACAAGTCAAGTACATGGAACTAAACTCCCTGGCGCAACAGCCCATTACTGAGCCAAGGCCTGCCATGCCCATTTCAACTTTTGTGACATAGGGCTCTGGGGTGCTAGGCAGATGTCCAGTAAGGTGGTCAGCCTCACGCGGAACCCCCAGTGTTTAGTTCCCAAGCATGCTTGGTACAAATTTTATCGACCCACTCAAGGGATGAAAGGATGGGTCAACCTCGTCCAATCCCCGGACCTGTGGCGTGGCAATGCGAACCACTACCACTAGGCCACTGGGCCTCTCAAGTAAATGGAACAGTAACATATTTTTGACATTCTGTGTACACAGGGGCTACTACATAGCCTACACTGTTCCCTTTCAGGGCACACTTGGTTATGTAATGTTAGCCCATTTTGAAGGTACAGGATTAACCCTCTAATGCATGAATCTTTATTTTCATCCGAAAAAATATATATGTATCTTTAATACTCACACATTATGGGAAAAATACTTAAAAAAATTTAACTGCATTAGAATTTAAATAATTTCAATTTTAAAATTTTTTCCATATGACACAAACCAACTGCAAAATTCCAATTTTGATAATAATGACTAGAAAACTTCTAAAAATATTTCAAAATAACCCTTTTTAACTATGGTTAATTTTTCAAAACAATTTATTAGTATTTAGTACTAATATTATTTTTCTTTGAATACTGCCAAAAACGTAATTTCACAAAAGTTAATAACCTCACTCTTTAATTTTGAATACACTTTTACTACTGTCATCTATGAGGGTTATTAGTATAACTAAAACTTCAAAATGAAATGTAATAGATGAAAAAGACACAGATTTGTCTAGGAGGAGCTCTAATTTAATAGAATAAAGTGGATTATGCTACTTGTTACCAAACGGTAACAGTATGCATTAGAGGGTTTAAAAAAATTAAAAAAATTTATTTAAATCAAATCAATCCGATTTTTTCGATTAAAAAAAATCAGGATTTTTCCACCCTGGTTTTCTAAAAACTGAATGTTAATTTAAATAGTTCGGATTGTAATATTAAAAATATGATCCATTTATTTGTAGTATTCATAGTTTTTTGAAACTATAATTTGAAATGTTCTTCATTTTATGTGTATATTAATGTTTTAAGTGATAATTAAAAAGTCCTTAATAAAATTCCCAAGAATACGCAGGTTAGTATGTCAAATATTAAAAAAATCAAAAAAATCTGATTTAAATCAAAATAATCCGATTTAAATCAAATAAATCCGATTTTTTTGATTTTTTCAAAAAAATCATGATTTTTTTCCACCCGGGTCATTCTCAAATGAAATGACCCATTCAGTTTTACATCACACCAAAAAACAACTTAGATTAAAAATAAAAAACTACTCGGTTATTAACTTGTTATAGTATTCAGTACTGGAAACAGGTATTGATTTATGAGTTTATTATTTAACATTTAAAAAAATTAAGAAAATTGAATGTCAAGTCACGCTTTTTCTCATGAGTGTTACCTTTTTTTAAAGTGTGGTAATTTTTTTAATCTGTTATCATTGTAACAAATTATTGATAATTTACAACTTATAAACTTAGTTGCATCCAATAATTATATTATAATTAATTTGTTTCAAAATTTTAAAGTTTTTATCTAGTATTTTATCTCATGAGTGTTACTTTGTTTCTTAAACATGAGTTTAACTTCTCCTTAAAAGCAAAAATTAAAATTTTAATTGCACCTTTTACTAGATTTACTATTATTAGGTAAAAACTCTGATAATAAAACAGAATTTAATATAATTAATTGACAGATTTAAGATTATAAACTTGATATTTACAGGTGGTAACACTCCTGAGGCAGGGTAACACTCATGAGGCATTACATTGGAATATGTAAATAAGAGTCATTAAAATAGAAAAAATGCAATTGAAATTTTAATAAAGCACAAATAGAACACCACATGAGTTAATGAATACAAATATTATTAAATATTGACAAGCATAACATTTTTAATTCTTAATTTTAAACCTTATTTTCTATGCTCACTTCCGTGAATTTTGTTCGAATACATCAATTTGACCATCAAATTGATATAAAATGCGAATCCCTATCATTTTTAAGTTTGGTTCCGTGAGTTCCAAATAACAGTGTTTAGGCCTTATGGAATCATTTTGCAACACTTTTCAATTTTGTCTTGGGATTTCGCTGGCCTTTCGCTTAAGGAACCCGCATCGAACAAAATAGTGGAAAACAAATAAAAGTTATTTTTTTGACGGTACTGGAAAAAAAGGCCCATCAGAAAAAAAAAATTAATGGTTTTGATATGTGGAAACTTTTCTTTTATTAACTGGAAAATGGGTTCAAATGAGCCCAAATGGCACCTGGGCTATGATCTGGAGAGTTTGAGACTGCATATGATTCCCTCCTTTCCCCATTTCATGAACTTTTTTTGCATTTCTAATTATGTGCTTTCCTTTAAATGCATTTTCACATTCAGCATCAAGATTTCTCTTTAACTACAGATCAAAACTGATAATTGACTGCTTACAACTCATGAGTGTTACTTTACTCTCAGGAGTGTTACTTACAAAAAGTAACACTCATGAGAAGTAACACTCATGAGGTTTCTTAAAGAATTTCAACACAGAATTTTTTAAAACATGCTTAGAAGTTAAATTTTGGCCTAAAATGGTTCTTGGACAAAAGATACATCATTCTTGAATAAAAAATATATATTCTTAAATAAATAACAGAAAATAATATAGGTAACACTCTTGAGAAACAATAAAAATACTAACCATATTGCTTCACACTTTTCAACAAACAAGCAATAAAAAATAGATTATTAAGATTTTTGTTTATACTGCATTAAGAAAGATCAATATGGCTTCCTCTAGTTATTTTGCCACTACAGAAATCAATATTTTAAATTAAATAATACCAGTAACACTCATGAGGTAACACTCATGAGATGAAGTGTGGGACACGTATTCAAGTGAAATTTAACAATATTATTTAAATATTTTTTTGTAATCAATTGCACTTTTATTAATTGAAATGTACTTTACTATGGTTCTTAATTCTTATACAAATGTAATATTGTTTAAAATCATTAAAAAAAAGCTTAGTTAGGCATGGAATTTTACCTTGGGACAGGTCAATTTGCATTACTTGACAACTAAACTAATAGAAAATATGAATATTTTAAAGATATTCTTATAATTTAAAAAATGTATTGTATTAACTATAAAATTATGTACCATTATCTGTTTTCAACATGAAATTTTTTAAATTTTTATTATCATAAAATATGGGTTCAATGGTCCGGACAGCAAAGGGTCAATTTATTTGAGAATGACCCACCCTGTGTCTAATTATTAAAACTATTTACTATTGGTCCGTCAGTGCTAAACTTTATGGTCCCCCTAGTCTAATAGTTTGCAGACGAAGTCTTTCTTAGATGATTTTGAGGGTACAGGATTGAAGGTCCTCACCCGAAACGTAGGAAAGTAGTCGAGCCTGGACACCAAGACCAGGCACTTGGGGGCGTACATGATGGAATGATGCTGTACCAGCCCCCCAGCCGACTCCACTGTTTCTTCTTCGCCCTCTTCATCCGGAGGTTTGCTGGGTGTGATGGCAACGGGCTCATTGAAGGACAGACACGCGCAGTAGTGTCGGTTGGCATCGATGTCCGTGAGGACAGACACAAAGAACGTCGGCTGCTGGCGGACTGTGGAGAGGTTCCAACCTTGGGGTTGGCAAAACTGGAAAAGAGGGAAATTAGTTTGACAGTGAATGCACCCTCTAGAAGGGAGAGTGTAGGCTTTATAGCCTATTACCCAGCTCGCCAGAAGAGACAGTCACAAGAGACACACAAAGAAGGACGACACAAACACATAGACAAATAACAACATGTATTGACAAGTACAAGCATCCATGACATTACCGGGATTCGAACCCGAGCCCAGCAGCTCCAAAGGCTAGTGCACTAACCATTGTGCCGGCTAGGGAAATTAGTTTAGTTGGAATAATGTTTTTTTTTATTAGTTTGGGGAACTGGTTTTATCGAATCTATTTTTGCATATTGACATTCAATTGAATAGCTTAGTGGAAGAATGTGCTAAGTCACAAAAAAGTGAAAACAGGAAACTGATTTTTAAGATTTTCAGTTTGCACTCGGATCTGTTGAAAATGATATTTGCAAAACCGTAAAAAAATATACATAACTTTTAGTTTATGAAAAAAAGTATAACTTGTTATCGTTAGTTGTAGGTAATATCTTTATTTATGCAAAAATCCCAATTTTTTCAAAAATGTCACTTAGCACATTCTTCCACTAAGGTCTTCAATTGTAATTGTTGGTGTGTAAAATTTAAAACATTTGGGGCAAAGAGGCACAATCTGTCTAATGATTAAACTTCCTAGATGAGCTTGTTGAGCACAGTGGTCAGTCAGGTAGCCAAGAAACACCAATTAGGTGGATATGCCTATGAAGACAGCCATATTCCAATAAAACATTAGCTAGGAATGTGATTGCAATTCTTTACAATAAAAACCAATAAGAGATCCCCCACCCCACCCCACAAAACAAGCCTGATTTACAGTGGTGGCCAAAAGTGTGGACACTTTTTGAAAGTTTCATATTTTCAAACTTTATGTGATTACAGAATATATTAGTTGTATATCAAATTAAACAATTGTAATATCAAATTAAGAGTAATTTAATCTCTATGAGGACCATTGTGTGTGGATCGCTGAAGCCGTCTATGAGACCTTTGGTCCCATATAAGGGGTGTTGAGCTTAAGTTGCAAGAGCTCATATAAACATAAGAGCAATACAAGCTCATATAATCTATATCCATGGACACAACACCATCATCGTCAAAGTAATTTCATGTAGAATTAAAAATAAATGCGGTACTACAATATCTGTATTACGAATAAGTTATGCAACTAATAGTATGATCTGTCTTAGTTTTGCAAGTAATTGAACCACCAATATGTATTGCAATTTCAGCATACGAGAATCCATTGGCTAGCTTGTTTGTTCAACTAAAAAGAGCATAACTTTATTTGTAATACAGATACTTTAATTCTGTTTTTTTTAATGAAATTCTACATTAAATTACCTTCAACTTAATATTTAAATGTTCCTATTTAAGCGAAATTTAATAGATGCAAGAACACAGGTAACAGTTGAAACATATGAAACTTTCAAAAAGTGTCCACACTTTTGGCCGCCACTGTATGTATGAAAGTGTTTGTTACTCTATATAAAAGTGAAACATTATACAATGAAGCATTTGTTTAATTTTATAAAAAGGATGTTCAACTACCAAGTTTTAGTCAATATTTTTACTATGCGAGCCTCGAAAAGACTTTCTCCCCCCAACCCTTCGCTTGGTTTCCTAGGAAACAAGGGGAGCATGGCCTTTCTAAACCTAACACGTTTGAGCTTCTGTTGGGAAGTTAACAATCCAAACAGTTCAAACCCAAGTAGGATGAGGAGAAACATATTAATACCATTTTGAAGAAAACCAAATGCGGGGATAGGGGAGGAAAATGCTTTGGAGGCTCGCATTCTAGACTATAGAAAAGGTACAGTACAAGAAAATGCAAGTACAATATATGAAAATAATATTTTATCCTGCAAATATGCATTTAGGGTAACGCTATACATAGAAATAACAAGTTGGATAAAAATTATACATAGAAAAATCAAAGTACTTACAAGTTCAATACCATCAATAAAAGGTGTATCATTCCAATCTTGTTCAGGAAACCTTTGGAGAACTTTGCCAGAACTGAGCCCACTTCCTAAAATTTGAGCAGAATTATTAGGTACTACAAACTCAAAATGTAGAGAAATTTTATCAATAAATTTATTTACTGTAACAGTACAATGAGTACGTTCAATTAATTTATTTAATAGGTATTTCCTTAACAGAAGAAAATAGTTCAGGTAAATTTTATACAATTAATATATGAAGCTCAAAGGTTAAACGTTTTCTATCAGTTTTTAAACTTGATCGTGTATAAGTGAAGTATTTTAACACTATATGGTGTGTATTGACTGTGTTACGGCTCAATGAAGACCAAAGAAATTGGCAACAAGGAGCATTATCAAATAATGACGACATTTATTCATTGATTGTACAAAGTTATAAATATGGTTATAATTGGTTACTCAAGTTGTAAAGTATTTTGTGATAGTGATCATGTCAAATATGATTTTGCAATTATGAATGATTCTCTTACTTTAAAGAAAAATTTTAAAAAATAGTTCAGTTTTTAATTGCAGGCATTCAAATTTATTTAATTCACAATTTATGTACAAGAGTTTTGTAAGAATATTAATAGATTGGCGGCAGACAAGTTGAAAACAACAAATGTTATCACTTAAAACTTGTGTGCAATACATTTATTTTGTAAACAAACTAAAACCTTATACAGAAAAAAAGTATCTTAATTGGAATAGATATGCTTTAATAGCTAGTTATGTGATTTTTCTTTATCTGATCTGAAAAAAAATTCCACATCACATAAAAAAATAGCCAAATTACATTAGTATTTTGTGAACAGGGAAATGTATTAATTTAAGGAAAAGAGTAGATGCTTCTTGAATTGATCGCCATTTAGTTCAGAAAAATATATCCTTACACAAAAGTAAACAAAGAAGTAGGTATCTTTAATAGAGAAAAAAAAAATGCATAGCACCTTTAATTTTTTTTAAACCTAAAAATTTAAACTCTTGTTATGTAAACAAACAGTAAGAATAGTATTATATGATCGATCTAAACGCTTTATTTTTGAAATGAGGAAAAACCCCAGTTGTCCTTGTTGCATAAACAAACAGTTTTTGCAACAAGTTGAAACTCTTCAGATTTTTTAAAAGTGTTCACATTTTCGGCTATCTCGGAAATCCTAATACCGCCCCAATCAAGCAAAATTAGACATTTTAAAGGGAAAGGATAACACAGAGACATCGAACCCAGAACTATGGGTGTGTGAGTCATATTTACATTCATAAACAAATTGAAGCATGCCAAACAAACGGCAGGATGATAAGTTTTAGATCGACTTACGTTCTTTGTCGTGGTCGAAGCCGACTACAACAAAATAGTCGGCTAGGCGTGACATTCTTCCCACGCAGAGCAAAAATATGTAACTCCCAACATAATCATTATGAAACCTCCATCTTTTTTAAAAGAATTACCACTTCATTTGACATCCGACTCCCATGCATGCTTCTCAAGCAGACTGTTGGTTGGTTGGTTGACATATATTTTCAGGCTTGTGTGCTTGGTCGCAAGGACCCGCTTATAAACCATCGTCAAGTAGGACAACACAAGACACACGCAAACACATATGACAGATGTTGTCATCTGTCTCCACCTCCACAATTTAGACATGTCCCTGAAGGGGAGGGAAATTTTCTCCAGGAACCTGTACCCATGGTGAACTGCGCAATGACCAACCACAGGACTTTCGGACCCAACAGATTTTACGAGCACGTACTCCGCATATACTCGGTAAGTCTTCAGTGGCACCGAGTCTCGAACTCTCAACCTTCCGATCTTGAGTCTAAGATCCTGACCACTAAGCTCCTTACAGCCCAGCAGACTGTTTTTTTTTTTTTTTTTAAACAGGAAAAAGAATCGACTAAGCACATGATCAAATTTTCCTATTCCGTTATTGTAGTTTTTATTTTCAACACTAGGCTGCGCTTTAGTATTCTCTAACTCTATGAGGTATTTTGATGGCTCACGTGAATACTGTAGCATAAGAAAATCGCTATAAAAATACTAATACCTCGAGAATCTTATTTATTTTGTTCTATCATTGTGCGAAAAGTATTGTCACGTAGGACCTCGAGCAGAGCACCAAATAAGGAAATCAGGAATGAAAGCTGGAAGGGAAAATGTCACCTGAAACAAGCCAGTGCTGATGTAGAAAAGAAAACACATAAATTCCTTTGTGTTTTCCAAAATTTTCTGGATTTTTTAAAGTCGATGTTATGTTCTATGCATATTCGTAAAAATTACACACGAATGAATTTCCCTTATTGATGAATTCCTCACGAATGAATTCTGTGTAGAAGTGCAAAATAACCAAAAGAATCCACTGCCTATACTTATCATTCACCTTATTTAGTATAAGTTGAGAGAAAAGCAGGTTCCGATTTTTAAAAAATTCGACAGTCACAAATCAATTCAGGGATTTGGTTTAATTAACTTATTGAAGCCTATCGTTGCCATTTTTATTTATTAACTGTTCCGATTCTTTGGGATTTTGGAACGTGTCTTCAAAAATAACTTTTGACGATTTGGATGTTTTGGGACATAAGATTGGTATCAACCTACCCCGAAAATTTAATAGATCCCATAACTCGTACGTGTTTTTTAATTAACATCTCATCAACAATTAAACAAAATTTTAATTTGATACCATTTTTATAGGCCTCAGCAGCTTTTAGTTTTCAAAAGAGTAATAAGCTTTAGCTGTGGAGCTGTTAGGGACCTACCCAAGATTTTACACATTTTCCTCACTAATCTTCTTATATATGACAAATGAAAATCGAGAACAAAAAGTTGCCCTGATGTATTAGTTATACGCTTTTGCATATAAAAATTTAAGGTCGATACAAATGCTTTTAAATCAACAGCGATGGATGATCATTAAATTACAGCAAATAAAGCCCATTTCACACCTTGTCACAACTACTTGCAACTCCCATAGGACGTACCGTGCGTTAAAAAGTTGCACTCAAGTCGTGAGATTTTTTCATGCTAGCACGAAAAAATCTCAGTTGCATGTACCCTTAGCCAATCAGAACTCAGAATTTATTTGGCTGAATTGTGGTTAACTAGACTTCGCCAACTGGTTGTTTATTTACTTTTTAAGACGCCAACTTTCCTTCCTTGCAAAAATCTGCGGGATTTAAAATGGGTAGAAAATGGATGGCAAAAATGAAAATTGATCTAATTAAGGAAGTTCGGAAACATAAATTTCTGTTTGATGCAAACGATGCCTATAGTTTGATTAAAGTTTGCTTTCAAAAAGATGAAACTTGCCAAATTTCGAGATAAATAATTTTTTGTGGAAACCCGAAAAACCAGGTTACCACAAGTTGCGAGTTGCAGTTGCAAGTAGCTGTGCAGGTGTGAAATGGGCTTAATATACATGTAAACTCCCGATTAACCGCTGGTGGATTATGCGCTTTGCGGATTATCCGCGGGCCACGATCTCCCCACATTTCCCCCCCAGCAAAAATAATTTAATGAAACGCAGATAAATTAAATTTATCTGCTTCAAAACTTTTGGGAAGAATGCATTTAAAGAACAACAAATTCCTTTCAAGAACTACGAACACGTTCAATTTAAATAACTAAGAATACATTATAAGAACAACGAATACATTACAATAAGAATGACTATGGGAAACCTGATGTGTGCCAAAATGTGTTCGGCCATCAGATGAAAATCACGTGCATATTTTTCACGAAAAGCGTCACTTGTTAAATAAATAGCCCGCGATTTTAATTGAACTTTTTTTGTGTGATTTTGATAGTTCGTTTTCATTTCTCACTAATTTCGCTAATATGTACAACAGATTAAAAAGATAGGAAAAGGGTCCACTAAAAAGCAAACGTGTTTGCAGTATGTCGGGAGAATTAACAGTGAGAGACATTTTGTAGCAAAAGGATAAACTCTTACAATTTGCATCCACATTTTCGACAGTTCGACCTCTTTAACTAAAAGAAAAACCATGACATCCAGTAGAAGAACATTTAATTAAGCTTTATTACAATTTGTGATTCCTTTTTTTTTCTTTACTATTTTTTTTTTATTATTTCATTATATTTTCATTACTTTTGCGAATTATCCGCGAATTCGCTTATCCGCGGATGCCACGCCACCCATAATTACGCGGGGAGTTTACTGCTAAATGTCGTATTTTATAATTACAGCAAAAAAGTCAACTATATGCCGCATTTTATTTTGTTTACCTTTAAATTTCTAAAAACTAGTGTCAATAATGACCTTTCACACATTTTTTGTAAAAAAAATGTTTTAAACAGAAAGGCAAGAAGTCATCTCCTTTCAAATTAACTAATAGTTAAAAGTTGAACCTTGACAAAATAGAAGTGAATTGAAGTTTTGGGGAAATTGATACTTATACTCATACTAAAAAATAAAATCAAAATTTTAAATTTTCTAACCCAAGAAATTGGGCAACACTTGAATATTTTTAAACAGTTGTAAACAACAACAAAAAAATAATTTAAAAAAAATGACCACTAGATCAAATTTTTGTGCACTATCTTCCGATTACTATGTGCAAAATTGAACTTTTCAATTATACTAGTATGTATTAGAAGAAAAAAAAAAGTTGCAGAAAAAAGCATTTTATCAAACCAAAAAATTATATTTTTGAGAACTTTAAAAGGGAAAAAATAATTTTTTTTTAAAAATATCGTTTAATACGGATAACCGATCGAGGGAAATATAGGAATAAAAGCGGTAAAAATAATACCGAAGACGCCATCTCCTTGGTAATGTTCGAATACGTTTGTTTCATCGACATTAGATGGCAGCACCAAATTGGTTTTTACTGATCAAACCTTCTGTAATGTATTTTACATTCTTGCAATTTTTCATGATTCCATAAATTAAAACAATAGACTTGTGCAGAAACAGTTTCGAAAGTTAATATACTAAATAGTAGTTTTATTTCAAAATTGTAAATTGCTCGTTCCAAGTTATTAACCTAAATTGTAAAGTTGAATACCATATAATATGGCCAAATGGAAAAGACAACGCGTGAGCTCATCGAAGAAGAAACCTTTATTTTTATCTTTGGGTTGGTTGAACTTGCTTGAATTTTAAACGAAAATTGTTTTTATAATTCAAAAAGAATTTAAATGAGTTTCATTATGAAATGGCAATGAACCGTTTGTTTGTTTTAATAACGAAGGGGGTTTGAGCAGTGTGCTAAAGAATACCGATTTACCTGGAAGTGCTCAAACAATTTTTGGCTTCCCTGGATCTGGCAGCAATTGTTTGCATAATTTGCACTTTGTGCTTTCATTGTAAAGTTTGAGCACAGAATATGTGGTTTGAGCACAGCAAATTCTCTGTTCTCTGAATTCTCTGTTCAACAGCTCAAGCTTCTTATCAATGAGCATTGAGCTTGGATTGGAGGAAGAACAGACAGTCGCTTCCTGAGCGAGTTATTATTGTTTTGTTGTTGAATTCTATTGTAATTATTGTGATGAACGAAGACGGCATGAACGAAATGGAAATTGATCCAAGTTCTTCCCCGCCAGTTGATCAAAATGTTATTGATGAAGAAATAGAACAAAATTCGAATTCGATACCCGGATCGAACGAACAGGTATCTACATGCGGCAATCCCATAGAAGATTTGTGGCTGGAATTCAAGTGTGTTTTCTGCAAGCAAGATTTAAAAAACATTGTGGAACCGAAATTATTACAATGTTTGCATACAGCGTGCAAATTATGTTTGACAACACGGTCAAGCGAATCTCCATCAGGAACTACATCTACGACCACAGGCAAGTTTATTTCTTGGTTGATTTTTACTTTGCAGAAATATTTGACACCGGCTTCACGCTATAAGAACAGTAATGTTTAAAACTTCAATATCGGTTGCTTTTTGATTTTTCTAGCTTAAATATTTAAAAATATCCCTCTTATTTAAATTCAAACCCATAAATATTTTAATCTAGTTTAATTTTAAGTAAAAAGTGTTTTATTTAAATATCGAAATAGAACAGGTTTACCGTTTGAAATAATAAATGCATAATAAATGTTTCATTCAGCTATCAAGTTCTTGTTGCAAATCATTTTTTTTTATTTGCATTATTTGTTCTTCATATTTCATGTCCTGACAAAGTTTATTTATTAATGCAAATTTTTTGTCCTTTTATGCACTTTTTATAGTCCTATTTTAGAAATACTAGAATTATGAGGTTATTTCAAGTGTATATTGTAAATAAGATTTTATATTATGGAACAAAATAAAAATAACACTAAACAAGTTTAAAATTTGTCAAACATTTTAAATAGTTTAAATGTTCCAAAATTATGCTAATTGTCTTGCTTAAAAGTCTATTATTACTATCTTAAAGGTGTTCATGCGAGAATCTGCAACTAACATTTTAACCTTGTTAACTGCAAATTATGATACTAAAAAATTTATTATGCACCTGTTGAGCACAAGGATTTTATATTTGACTATTCAACTTTATTTGGGCTTGGAAACCATAAAAATGTGAAATTATTTGACCTTTCCAAGATAGTTCGTTGTCACACAAATGTTTATTGGATATTTTGAATCGATTTCTTCAACAAAAATCAAATAAAAAGCAGTTTTAGTACGTCTGTCTAAATAATTTAAGATATTGTCATGTAATAAAAAACCAGGAAGTTAACCGTTACGTAATGCAAAGCTATAAAGTCAAGAATTTCATCAAATATAGGAATATAACTTTATCGTTGCTTAGATATATTGTAATAAAACCCCTTAAATTATGTTGCAAAATTTAAGTATGAAAACACTTAATCTTTCGATTTTATGCCATTTTTAAAAAAAAAATATCTTTAAAAAGTATTATTATAGTACATTTCAATTCAATAAAAAAAAAGGACTGGGAAAAATATATAATTTTTCTTGATGTATTAGGAATCAAGTTGCAAAATATGAAAAGTTCTACGTTTTAAAGCTTGAGCAATATTTCTAAACCCCCTCCTGAATATTCATCTTTTTATAATTTCAATCCCACCAGATAAATGATTTAAAATTCTAGCATTTAAAATACAGCACAAATTTTTGTGTCACAGCCTAATCAGCAAAATGTCAAGTACATTTTATTCTGCAGATTAAAAATATTTAAACAAATTATGGATAATTAATTTATGTATTTTAAAAATGTGTATGTTGCTTTCTAAAAAGGAGCATTTAAAACTTCACAATTTTATTAGCATCTAATTTCTTCCTCAACTTATTTTTTTTTATATATAAATTTTTGATGAACTCTATTTATTTTAATATGAAAACAACAGTGTATGGATGGACGTATCTAAAAGTCATTTTTTTCTCTCCCAATAACTAAAGTGTTTCTTTTTTGCACCTTTCCTCCTATACACACTTATTTCCAATAACAAATATAGTTATATTCTTTGTCTTTTTTTTTAAAGACACAATAAAAAAATAATGGATTTTGCCTTCCAAAATCCCTGTCCCCCCTAACATTTTAATATGTAACAAAAGTCTAAAAATTTCTATATTTAAACTCGTAGTTTCCTTGCCCAGAAGCCAAGACCATGGGCAGAGCTATAAAACGCTCGGAACAATCAGATGAAGACAAAATAAAACGCTGAAATTTTCTCTTCATCTGATTGCTCCGCGCCTGTTATAGCTCCACCCATGGTTGTGGCTTCTGGGCAAGAAAACTATGAGCAGGGCTCCCACGGGTCCTTGAAAGTCCTTAAGAAGTCCATGATTTTTATTTTCAATTTTAAGGACCCTGTTATACTCCTTGATTTTTACCAAAAATCGTTAAAAAGTCCTTGATTTTTATTTTCTGTTTCAACTACCCCTTAGTACTCCTTATTTTTGACAAACAATCGTTGAAATGTCCTTGATTTTCTTCTGTCCTGACATTCAAATTTCAAGAAGTCATTTCATAAAATAGTGCCAAGTCGGCACTAAAATAACCAAATTTGGTATTTAATTTTGTAAGAAAAAACTTCAAATCAGTCAATTTTTTTTAATCGGTTAAATAATCGTTGCGTTATGATTAAGGGTCCTTAAAAAAATTCGGGAGTCCTTGAAAAGTCCTTAAAAACTCCTTGATTTTTATTTTGAAACAAGAGTGGGAACCTAGTATGAGTTTAACAAATGAGTTTTCAAATAAAAATTATAGTAAGCAAATATTTATTTATTTGAATAATAAAATACGGGCTCTTCAAAACATTTGCCCATTACGTTTAACATATATATATTTTTAAATTCTTGTTTGTTTTTCACTGTTTAATTTAATTTTTATATTACACAATGTCTGCTAATGTGTAGTTAAATGTTTTTGTCCCAACCCTAGACTACCCAACATTTATTAAAATAAATGGTGATGGAAGAAATAAACGTGGGGCAAAAAGTGCTCGAGGTTAGTATTTTAAAATTGTTCATGGGTCATATAATCTTTTAAGGAGGAATTTTTTTTTTGGATACATATTTTATAATTATATATTGGGAAGTATACTTTCACAGCCTTATATGAATATTGTTGGAAGTGTTTTTCTCAGTGTTATATGAATATTGTGCAAAGCATACTTCCATAGCCTGACATGAATATTGTGGGAGGTGTACTTCTCACAGCCTTATATTATAGAATTAAATTACCTTAAATTTCTTATGAGTTTAAATATTACCCTTTTTTTTTAGAAACAAAGTTTATTTCTAAAAAATTTGACTTGAAAATACTTGTTAGTTTCAGAATCAGAATGAAAGAGATTTTTTTTTTTGAGAATTCTTAGAATCACTTTATTATTCCAGTTTTTAAAAGTAATATAATAAAAATACATATAAAAAATCTTTTAAATTGGAACCTAAATAATTAATAAAAACATTAACAAATTAACATTAAGGATTAGATTATAACTTGCATGTTTGCTTGATTCTATTCTGCTTTTGGTCTTTTATGCTTGTTTTCTGCACTGCTTGCTTTTGTTTATATGTTTCTTTGTCAATGTAAATTTACAGGTAAAAATAAGCGTGGTGGAAGAAATTCTTACACTTTTGAATTTGGAGGTTAGTATTACTTTTTGGCCATTTTTTTGCACAGTTTAATTTTTTGGTGTTTATGCTTGTATGGTTTTTGGTCTATTTTATTTCCTGTGTGCTATGCCTATTTGCTTGAATCTCTTTCTATGCTTGCATTATTGTTTAAATTAAGCTATTCTTTTAAAACAACTTATTCATAACTTTACGAAATTGTATTGTTCTCAAAATGTGACACTTGAGCAATAATTTTCCTTCTAAGAATTCGTTTAATTTAAGAAATCGGAAAAGCAACTGATTGTCATTTAAAAATTAATCTCCCTGTAAATTGCGGCCTCATGCGCCTATAAGGCGTGACGAGTCGCAAGGCAAGGCTCCCTGTAAATATTTATTTAAACCGTTTATAAGTAAGTAATTTACCTGCATTACTTTAAAAGAATGTATTAAATCTTAAAAAAAAAACTAAACTGTACAGTTCTCGAAATAGTTGTATTAAAAAAAAGCACTTGCCAAATTATTAAAATTTTCTTAATCTAAAACGATACTCATTTGCTCATTTATATACCGAAAACAACGTCATTTTGCACAATCATTTACATTTCATCAACAGTAGACAAATTACAAAAAAATATATCAATCCATCTTATTGCTAACTCATCAACTTCCCTCCAATCCAATCTAATTCTCCTGTTAAACAGCTCTCAGTCGAACGGGATATGATAAATGATAAGCCGCGCCATTTTGTACTCCCCTCGTCTGCTAAAGCTAATAAAACTTTCTTCCTCTACCAACGCGAACACAGAGCCTGCTCATAAAACTCGTTTTTCCCCATTGCGAAATCCCCCTCCGGCTCAATAATAGAGCGAAGAACTTCTCTGAGCCGAAACGCCCGAACTCATTTCGTTGCCTGGCAACGGGATAAGAACGAGCGAACGATGATAATTTGAAAGGCTGTTTCGCAAGGTCGTTGCTTAGCAACGGAGTTATCCCCGGGTTGAGTTATCGTGTGCGTCTGCTGCGGGCGAAAAGGTTGCCGGAGTTTTACTCCCCGCTGAGTCAGCCATTGAACCTGTCTCTTGGCTTCTTTTTCCGAGAGGCGCGCGCCAAATATTGAGCTTTTTATTTTGTTACTTTGTGCACTTCGTAGCTTCCAGTTTTCGAAAAAATCAATAATGTAGGCGTCTGTTGTACGTAGTATATATTTTTTGGTAGACAAATTCGGGTTTGCAAAATTTTCTCCCTTCTCTGGAAAGTGGATACATTCAGAATTTGTTTTTGCTTGTTCTATTTCTCTGCGATTTACGGAACTTTTTTTATCAACTTTTTGTAAATAGTAATCAAATATAAATCCGACATAAGATTTTATTATTTTAAAAAAAAATTATTTTGTAAATTTAAAAACAAAAATTTGTCGCTTACCAAGTTGACAAATAATTTTTTGACTTTTGCAAAAAAATTATTCCTGCGACTTGGCAAACATTTTTTTCCCTAATGCGCCAACTGTTCCGCTTAAATTGTATAAACTTCGATCGATAGAATTATCAGTTTATTTGTTCTTAATTCAAAGTAACGGGACTTGAAGCACCTGTCGTAAAGGTTGAACCTATTATTAGATAAAACAATGAAGTATTGTGCTTACAGGTGCACCAAATTGATAAAAAATGTGTATGAATTAGTTCTAAGGTCCTTGAAGTGGATCGGGAAATTTTATTGACTTAAGTTTTTAGGGTTTGACGTACAGTAGGATATAATATTTTAAAGAACATTTTTACAATATTTTAAAGAATAATTTTAACGAAGAATTTTTTAGAAATTAAAAACCTTTGATGAACTGTTTGCATTTTTTTCTTTAAGTAGTTCTTATTATACAATTTTTATTTACTCTTTTAAATTTATGAATGTTTATCAGCCGTTTAAATCCCAACGTTTATTTTTTATTCTAAAAATCTAAAATTTGTGAAATTGGAATCGTAACTTTCGAAAAAGACACGAATTTTTCAAAACTTTGTTTTTTAATATTAATTTTTTAGTCATTAATTTAAAAATGTAAGCGTGAAGAAATTTGGGCCAATGTATTTAATAAAATTGTCGCAAAGTGAATGTTATTTTTTCGATGTTTTTCGTATTTTCAATTGAAATTATAATATATAATTTTTTGAGACATGCGAGGAGAATTTAATTGAACTGAATTTATTTGAAATAAGTGTGAGTTTAACTTAGTGAGAAAAAAATCGCAGGTTTGTTAATTCTAAATGGAATCATTGGGAGTGAGGGCTAAACTGACTGATGCTTCTCGCGATGCGTATTGATTGGTAGACATATATTTTCAGGCTTGTGTGTTCGGTCAGATACCCGTTTATAAACCTTCGTCAAGTAAGACAGACACAACACACACATACGTGACAGATGCTGCCATCTATCGCGCGCCTCCTCCACAATTTAGACATGTCCCTGAAGATGAGGGAAATAGTCTCCAGGGACCTGTACCCCGTTTGAAACTGCGCAATGACCTCCCAAAAAATGCGTATTTAAATGCTCAATAAGAACAAATCCATATAAAAAAATCCTAACCAAGAATGCACTATGCATAGTTCTTTCATCAATATTTAAATGCGTTGCAGTAGGTTTAAATATTATGTGTTTTTAATTGTGACGTATATTTTTTTAAATTACGATTAGTTTACGTTAAATTTGTTGTATTACAAAGTGCTGGCGTACGCGTTATTCAAGAAAATAATCTCGCATTGTTAGAAAATTCCATTTTCTAATCAGATTTTCAATAATTCGAATCATCGCCAAATGTGGCAACCTACAATTTTGCGTAGGCGAGTGTAGAAGTAGTTGCAGCATGCTTCTCCTATTGGCTGCGTAAAATCGCAACCGATAGAACGATAAAATGTAATTTACCCTTACCGGCTGCAGCCCCAGCGCATAAGAAAAAGCACATTCTTTCACTTGTGCTTTTTGGATAAGCGAAAAAAATACTATTGGACTTTTTTTTAAGTGGGCTCAAAAGAAGGAATTTTTAGATATCGCAAGCAAAAATTTTTTTTAGATGCCCGGAAAAG
The DNA here is from genome assembly GCA_023701765.1 of Hylyphantes graminicola. Classification (NCBI taxonomy): domain Eukaryota; kingdom Metazoa; phylum Arthropoda; class Arachnida; order Araneae; family Linyphiidae; genus Hylyphantes; species Hylyphantes graminicola. The sequence goes on from CM043113.1 coordinate 12,288,117, forward strand.
TTTGGAGCACATAAAAAATACCAGCATTTTCTCATTGCACTTAAATTTTTGACCGCCTGGTTATTTTTTTAAAAAAATAATTCTGTTTTCAGATTGATAGAATATTTTAGTTAAAAAAAAGTTTTTCTTCTCCCAGTTCCTTTTTTTTTTTTCAAGATTATTCTGCATTTTTAAAGCTTTTATTTTTTTGTTTGAATTAAAAAGTAATAAGCCGATTTATTTTTTAAAAAAAATGCTGTGTCAAGTTTTAAACCTAAAAATTGATTTGTCTTAAAGGTTTTATGTTTCTGCAAAGTTTTTTTTAAAAATTATTTCCTTTTATTTGATATAGTCGTTTATTAAAAACTACATTCGATAAGATTTGTATTATATTAAAGGAAATTCACAAAGCAAGAAATGATTGTTAAATTTTTAGCCCATTAATGTTTTTCACGCCAGGGGAAAACTTATATTATTGAAACAGCATTTTATAAATGTTATTTTAATCAATGGAATATTTTAATTTGTTTTTTAATAAATATTTATCGTGGACTTAATATTTTAAATATTGACAAATTTTCCTTAATTATCTTACATCTGTAGTAATAATATTTGAGTACACATAAATAATTATTAAATTTTTTTTCTGTGGTAAATAGTCATTAAACTATGGTATAGTATAAATTGTTGAGTTATGTCTACTAAATCTAAAAATCAAATGACTTTGCAATCCCAGCCATAATACGAAGATCAGGATGTGAAAAAACAACAACTGTGCTTACTTTTAAAACTTTGTAATTAATTAAAGGGATCCCGGATAAGGTATTATCCTAGTAAGAGAGGTATTTCCAGGGCCGGGGGGGGGGGGGGGGGGGGGGGGTATTTAAGGATTTGCCACCTGTAGGCTATGATCGATTTACCGCCAGATATAGTTTCTTGACTATCTTTTCTCTTTTTACATATTATACTCATCTATGTACACTCTAAATTAAGCGCGAAATAATAGGTGAATTTTTTTTAACTGTCCTAATATTTGTCTTTCAACTTCCAAATCAGGGAGGGGAGTGCAAAAATGCCCTCCCAGCTACCATGTTAACTACTAAATATTATTTTTTTAAATATTGCTTTACGATACGATTTGTACATTGATGTAAATTATTTGTTTTCTTTCTTTAAAATAATTGTGTCTTAAAAATATTTTTTTATGCCGAATGCCGCTTATTGTTCGTAAAATTTGCCGCCTCAAAACACTTGCCGCTCTATGCTACAGCCTACTTAACCTATTTACAAATCCGGCCCTGGGTATTTCACAATTTTTTTCAGAAAGAAATTTTGTTTTCCCGCTGGGACGAGAAATATTTAGTTTGGTCGCGAAAACCCAACCCTGAATTTGACATGGATATAATATGTTCTGAAAAACGCTAAGTTTTATAGGGATATATTTATAGTTTTTTCTGGAAAACACCATTTGGTTTAATACTTTGTCATTCCTTAACATAACAAGTCGTAAAAATATTAACAGAACATATATATACTAGTAATATTTTTGGAAAATTGATAGTTACTTTCAAGATACGAAAGATAATGATAAGGAGTGATTCTTTCAAATTAAAACATTTTAATAAATGTCTTTTAAAAGTTTTTATTTATTTATTAATTATTATTTAATTATTTAATTTACTTAAGACAGTTTTTATTTAAATTTCAGAAAAGTATTTATTTTTCAATGGTAATATTCATTATAATAGCTTATTTATATCATTAAATGCTTAATTTATTTTTTAAAAAAATTTAATTTACGAAGAATCTTTCATTTGCTCTATAAAAATGAGGATTTGTTGACGGAAGTAGTCATATTATTGCTTTCCTATAGCTTCTTAGAACTTTACAGTGTTATTGCTAAACTTACAACATTTTGTATTATTATTAACTGTTGCGTTTCGTGGTTTAATCAGATGTTCGTCTTGTTATTTTCATGATTTGAGTTTGTACTGCAAATTATAAGTATTTGTTTTGTTCAAAGACGATAATGTCCGTCCCAGACTTTATGACCTAACATATAGGCTTTTGTTCTTCTACGAACGCTGGAATTTCGCGATTTTAAGAATTCCGGAGAAAAGCGGATTTTAGAATCGCCGAAGTTTCGGGATGGACACGTCCTTCAGCGATTTTAGGGCGGCTAATTTTCGCGATATTAGGAACGTTCGGCCTTGCGATTTTCGGATCACACGATTTTTTTTTAATAATATTCGGATTGCCGTGCCGGACATTCGTGATTTCAGGCTTTGGCGATTTTGAAACCAGTAGATTTTTGGATTACCGGATTTGGATTATCGCTGGACTAAGCGGTCTTATGTTCGTTAGGATTTTGCGATTTGACGAACTCACTGAATTCGCAATCATTATGTTGTCGGAGTTTTTTAATAAATTATATCCCAACCAAAGTATCATGTTTTTTTTTTCTAGAAAATGTAATCAATGTTTTAAAAGTAATAATGAAAATCTTGGTACAAGAAGTAAAACAATTTATAGGTTAGGACCAATTTATTATATTCATTAGAATGTTAGGTACATAAGAAATGCTCTTTGCTTTAACATTACTTTTTTGGTAATTTTTACTAATAAGTCATAATAATTCGTTTTTGTTATATTTTTGACAGATGACATTAACCATAAGCTATAAACTTTACTAATGCCAGCTATTGTAGCAAAACATCTACTATTAAAAGTAATTTCAGATTATTTTGAAATTAGTAATATTTAATTCTCAATTAGTTATGAACAATGGTTAATTAAAATATTTATCAACACAGAGGCAATAAAATGAATGTGCTTAAAAACTCAATTATGAAGTATTTTATTTTTATTGAATTATTATTTTCGGGAATCGCCAATGATGCTTTTTTGCATCTATAGAAGGTTGAAAAGCTACAAGATATCAGCTGACTCATCCTGCTATATAACCTATTTAAAGTGTCTTTAAAATGTGTTTACAGCTTAAAAAACTCGCAAATTGATGATCAAATCTCACCAATTTCAATCCACCTCTCAAGTTTCTCTTGATCTGTCCCCGAGTGTGAGCATTCCTAATCTCGCTGAATACATCTCCAGAGCCCTTACTAACATCACCTCAAACCTTCTCTTACAGATACCATACCTCTCAAATGCAAGGCCTGCGACCAGGAAATCAACCACTCGGAAATTGTCGACCACTTGTTCCTCACAGAGTACGTCCAAAACTCGGAGAACCTCCCAGAAGAAAGCAGTTTTCCCTGCACCAGCTGCGAGGAGGGTCAAGAGGGCACCGGGTTCTGCGAAGAGTGCCAGGAATGGCTGTGCACCACCTGTGTCAATGCCCACCACCGAGTGAGGGTCACAAAAGACCACACAGTGAGGTCGAAAGAGGACATGGATGGCGAGAGTGTGGCGGGGAGGAATCAGAAGCACATGTACTGTCAGACACATTCTCATGTAAGTTGAATTAATATTTTTTGTATTAAATGGGTAAATAAAGAGAGCTTTTGGGTACTAAGGCAAATGAAATTGTTGGGGTCGTAGACTACTTATTCCTCACTGAGTACGTCCAAAACTCAGAAAATCTGACAGAGGAAAGCCTTTTTCCTTGCACCAGCTGCGAAGAGGGTCAAGAGGGCACCGGGTTCTGCGAAGAGTGCCAGGAATGGCTGTGCACCACTTGTGTCTAGTCTATGCTCAGCACTGAGTGTGGGTTACCAAGGACCATACAGTGAGGTCCAAAGAGGACATGGATGGTGAAACCTTGGCGGGGAGGAATCAGAAGCACATATGCTGTCAGACACATTCTCATGTAAGTTTAATATATATATATATATATTTTTTTATGGAATGGGTGGGTTTAATAAGGGTAGCTTTGGGGTACTAAGACTAATGGCCTGAAATTGTTGGGGTCGTAGACTACTTATTCCTCACTGAGTACGTCCAAAACTCGGAAAACCTCCCAGAAGAAAGCAGTTTTCCTTGCACCAGCTGCGAAGAGAGTCAAGAGGGCACAGGGTTCTGCGAAGAGTGCCAGGAATAGCTGTGCAACCATGTGTGTCAAGTCTATGCTCAGCACCGAGTGAGGGTCACCAATGCCCACACTAAAGAAGAGGTCTAAGAGTCCATGAGGTCTAAGAGTCCATGAGGTCTAAAGAAGACATGGGTGGCAAAAGCGTGGCGGGGAGGAATCAGAAGCACATGTGCTGTCAGGTGCATTCTCGTGTAAGTTCATGTACTGATGTTGTTTGGGTTTGATGGAAAGCTTGGAGAAATAAGGATAACGGGGGTGTTATTAGCCAAATGACCTAGAACAGTTGGGATTGGTGACCACTTATTTCTAACCTAGTATATCAAAATCTCAGATTATAAAAAACCAAGAAAACATGGAGTTATTAGTTGAAATTTAACTAAAATTGTTAGAGATAGAATGTTGATCCCATATATTTCTCTAACTTATGACTTCCTTAAGTTATGTTTTTTTATTTAGTAGTACCTTATTATATTAGAATTTATATAATTTGAAAAGAAAGGATATTTTATCAAAGTTATTAATTGCTAATTTGCTATAGGCTTTTGTTTCTGAAATGCCAATTATTTGTCCATTTAAAAGTATCTAAATAATAAAATATAATTGTTATTTTGGCTCAAACCACTTGAAATCTGCACTGTTGCATATCAAGGTTGTGCTGATTAAATGTTTAATTATGATGTGTTTGTTGTTTTTGCAGGAACAACTCAAACTATACTGTGAAACCTGTGATAAGCTAACCTGTCGTGACTGCCAACTGTCCAACCACAAAGAACACAAGTACCAGTTTCTGACGACTGCATGCGAAGAAGAAAAAGTGCACATAAACGAACTCCTCAAAAAGATTGTTGAGAAGCAGAGTCATATTGAAACTGCCAGTGACAATTTGAGTAAGAGGAATGAAGAGATTCTAGAGCGGGAGAGGAATCTCACTCAAGACATCAAAACATTCGCTGTGAAGTAATTAGAGCCTTATTTTTTTTATATTTTATTATAGAGAGATTGGAGTAACATGTTTCTTGTGTAATAGTTACTTTTTTTGGTAACGGCATTAGATTTTTCCAAAAGTAACGCAACTTAGTTACCGTCACTCTTTACAAATATTTTAGGCCCAGTTCGGCATTCGGCCTAAATGTAATTATTAAAAATTTAACTTTTAGCAACTTTGGATTTTATTCTTAACTTTTTTCCAATTGTTTCTATTTTTTTTAACCTTGGTTCTTTTTTTGTAAAATGGCAAATTGGTTAAATTGAAATTTGTATTGTATTTTGAAATTTTAAAAAGGAGCTGTGACTAGTTACTACTTTTCATGTTAAGTAACACTGTAACAGAGCTACTTTTTAAAAGTTACTTTCCAACCACTTATTTAATATTTTCAATTAAAACTACATTTTTTTTATTAAATCAATTAAATACTGTGTTTTTTTATTTGTAGGAAATAAAATTAATAGGCTTTGCCTCTCTGTGTCCGCGCCCTTTACGTTTACGTTGGGTGCCTATTCAGGTGTCGGCTCGTCACTTGACTGTGGTTCTAAAATATGACGCTGTCGCCAATAGCCCTTGTTTCGCTCTAGTGCGATGATAATTCAAACTTAACCTCTCTATGTCAGATTAACTAGTTTGCTGAATTAACTTAACCTTAAAAAAAGGGCATTGAATAAAGTTTTCTTTGGTTTAACAAAGAATCCACTATTTAGTCTAAGTTTATTAACTAACTTGAAAGTTTATAAAGTATACTTTTCTTCCCTTATTTAATTAACTTCTAAGGTGTTTTTGAGGGTGTTATGATGCCAGTTTATAACGATGATATTTAAAAACTTTTCATTCAAACTATTTTAACTTTTAAGGTTCATAGCAGATATCAACAAAAGGGGAAAAGTGTTACTTCAAGAATTAGAGAAAGTGTGTTCGGAGAAGAAAAACATTCTTAATATCAAAAATACTGAATTAATGTCCGTCTCTGAAAGGTTGAAGCATTGTCAAAAATTTGCCGAAGCAGCAGTTTCTCTCGGTAGTGATACAGCTCTTGTATATAGTAAAAAGCCCATAATGAATCAGGTAATCATTTAAAAAATTATATTTTAGTATATTTTATTGACAATGATTATTTCTATTTTAACTTGTACTTTTAATGATAAAGTAGCATTTTCTTAAATTATCTTTTAAAAAATCTTGTATACCTTCTAAATAATATGCATCTTAAGCAACAAAGTTAAACACATTTTTACCTCATTTTATTTTTAAAAAATATTAACTCTTATACTTTTTCAATACGCATAGTTAATAAATCTTTTCCGCTTTGTCCACTATCGTTAGTTTGCAGCTTATTTAAGTTTTATAGTGCTATTAGAATTTAAAAATATGTTTATAGTATTGTTAAACTAATTTTTATTTTTTGTTGTGATAGTGTACCTGTTACAAAATTAACTTCACTGGATTTGTTTTGTCCAATTCTTATTTAGATAATAGAGAGATTTTGCATACGGTTTGGTAAACTGTAACGCTAACACAAACCTTAACCTCTCGACCAATCGGAAAGCACGTAGATATCTCTATGCACTTTCTGATTGGTTGGGAGGTTAAGGTTTAGGTTAGCGTTACGGTTCACCAAACCGCAATGCAAAATCTCTCTATTATTTTACATTAAATTTTTTACATAGTAGCTATTATTTCTTTTAAAATAATTCACTTAACACCTAAGTTTTTAAAATATTTTTATTTGCTGAAACATGTCACTAATAGAATTGTTTCTTTTCACAGCTGAAACGTATTTTAAAACACAGGTGCGAAGTTCCCAATCCTAACCACGTTGTAAACATAAAATTCAACTACGAAACAAGCTTCCTCACTCAGTACATCAGCAGCCTTGGACAAATTTTGGTGGATGACACGCCAGTTGGGGGGTCATCTTCCAATGCCATGTTACCTATGCCCAATAACTTGATGCCTCGCAGCCCAGTTGTAAGTTTTTTTTAGCTGTATGCATATTTGTTTGTATATTTATTTAGAGAAGTAGCAGCACCTTGAAAACCTACATGGTTCGTACACTCCTTGGAAACCTTGAAATGTGCTTGAATAAAAAAAGTTAATTTTCAAGTCCTTAAAAGTGCTTGAAATTTTTTCTATTTTCAAGTCCTTAAAAATCTTCAAATGAATCTTGATTGCTTGAAAAAAAATCCGTATTATTTAGTGCAAAATTGGGTAATATCAAAAATTTTCTCATTGTGATTGCTAAAGCATGTGCTGGTTGAAATATGTGATCTCTCACCCGCTTACGTTACTGCCATGACAACATTAACGTCTTTTCCCAGCTAGCAGGCGACCAACACTAGTCCTTGAATTTTAATGGAAAAGTGCTTGAATTTTTTTCCTAACAAGTGTATGAACCACTATGAAAAGGCTTTTTAGACTAAAAATAATTTTGGATGCCTTTGATAAGTCCCAAACTTTAGTCTTTCAATAGCTAAATCCTTTTCAACAGCTCAGACCCTGCTAAATACTAAAAATAGGTAAAATTAGGATCAACCTTAAGTAAGCAATTTTTTTTTCAATTAAAGATTTTATCTCAAATATTCACATAATTTTACTTATTTAATGACATTTATTGTGCTGGATTTCACTTTCTATTTCCTTTCAAATGTTTCCGGTTCATTTTCATATCAATACTACTTAAAAACGCCAAAATTGCCTACTCTGCAACTAACATGTTCCTTTGTAGCCCACTCCCCAGCAACCCATACAACAACCTCTCCAGCATATGCAGCAAATGACCCCTCAGCGCATGCCGAATATACATCGAATGCCTGTTCAACAGCAGCAGATGAACTATGGCCAGCCGCAAGTGACATCTTCGACAGATATGTCGCGTAACCCACAGATGCGACAGGTCAGGGTTAGTATAATGATTTGTTTATAATATATTATATACATAAGTAATTATCATCTCGATTGAATAAGTCGATGTTTAAGTAATGTGACCCATTGTCTTGTTTTCTGTCTCACTGTCCCGCCAAAACTTTGCACTTTTCTGTTACATTCCTTCAAAGTATATTTTTTAAAAAAAAACCTGAATACTCTTTACCTTAATATTGTGTTAAAATACTCTTAAAATTATCATTAGGGTTTTTTTTATCTTTTAATTTTATATTATATTTGATTGCACTTAATAATTGTAACTATCTACTAGTTATTTGCATATTATTAGTATTGTCTTATTAATTATCTAATGTTTGAAATTTGAGAGAGGGGATATTACGCAAAAAATATTGTGGATGGGAGAGAGGAAATTTTCTGATTTTTGATTTTAAAATCACAATATTACCATTTAAGGTCATTAACTTTCTGATTGTCACATTCATGAAATTCGATGCCGTTATCTACTGTCTTCTTTACAATGTTCAAAATATTTTATTGCAATTAAAAATACAAAAAAAATGCATTTTCTACCTAGTATTGTACTTACTTTGAACCTGTAAAAAAATATTAAAAAAAGCCTCTCTTAATGGGACTGTTGAAACTTCCCGATTTTTAATTATTTAAAAGTTAATTTTAAAAAAAAGTTCAGATACCAGTCAACAACAACAATCAAAATAAAGTGCAGCATAATTAAAATATAAACTAATGCTATTTCTTGTTAGTATAATTTTGCACCTATTAAATATATTTTTTTAAAAACATTGCTTTGTAAATGTCTCTTAATGGTAGCTGTTGAAATTTCTCATTTTTTATTAAATAAAATGTGAATTAAAAACTATTCCAGATGCCAGTTAATAACAACAACAAGCAAATGAACTACAGAATGCCTCATCAGCAGCAACCGCAGCAACAACATCACCCCCAGCAACAACAACAACGTACCAATATTCAGCAGAGCCCGCAGGCCAGGGTTTGTGTTTATAAATTTCTTACTTGGGGGTGAGATTGAAATATTAACGTTAGGATTTTGTTTGAAAAACCTAGTTAAAAAAGCAAGAGTTCTGCTTAAAATTTAATTTCCAGACTTCCACTCCTTACTACATGGATCTCGCACTTTATGAATTCATTCAATTTTAATGAATATTAGAACTGTTGGATTGTATTTATTAATGCTTATTAACAACCAACCTTCTGGCTATCCAAATATGATTTAATTAAGTGTGCAGAATACATCTAATTTTGACATCCATGTAACCACATCTCAACCATTTTTTTTAAAATGGAGGCTGGTTTATTTTAGAAAGATTTTTTTTTTGTACCAGCATTATGTTACAAAAAGTTGAAGAACTGTTTATTAAAATTTTTTTTTGGCTAGATATGATTTTTCTGTCAAACAGCATTTTTAACATCTCCCATTTTAATGTAGCCATTAAAAAAAGCAACTCATATTTCCTTAAAACCTTACACACACAAACGCAGACTCCCATAGCTAAACTACCAATAATTATTCCAACAGACAAACTACAACATGCAGCAGAGCAACGCTGCTTTCCAGCAACAACAGCAGCAGCAGCAACAACAACGACAGCTTCAACAACAGCAAGCTCAGCAGAGGCAGCAACAATTGTTGCAACAACAACAACAACAAGCACAGCAGCAACAACAAATTCAACAACAGCAGCAACAATCTCCAGCTAGCACTCCTGCCTTGCCCATGGCCCTGCGTCAGAATAGTAGCATATCGGTTACAAGTTTGCCTAGTCCTGGACCTTCTCCCAACAAACAGAGGTATTCTTTGTTATAATATATTTTTATTATAATATATTTTTATTAAGATTTGTATTATGCAGTTTATGCTTGTGAAATCCAAGGCTCTTTTTTTTGAAGTGAAGGTCTTGGTTTAATTTTCTCTTCTAATTTGAGTGACCAGATAAATGAAGAGCTTAGTGGAAGGATGTGCTAAGTGACAGAAAGGTGAAAATGAGCTTTAAAGTTTTTCGTTTTTTACCCTGATGTATACTGAACTAATTTAGAAAAAGGGGAACTTGTTACAGTTAAAGGAGTTAGTAATTTGCTCATTGACATAAAAATCCCTGTTTTTTCAAAAAATTCACTTAGCACATTCTTCCACTAAGCTCTTTATATTACATTTCTCAGTACAGTTTAGTTTGTTATTAGACTGTCTAGCTGTTAAAAAAAGGTGCAAAAAGTCTCAATTTTATTTTTTACAGGTTTTTTTTCCAAATAAAAACGAGATAAATAAAATGTGGTTTATGAAAATTAAATTTGCTTAGTTGAAAAGTTAATCACTGAACCAAATCTGGTCAATCTTCCTCTAATTACAGTTTTTAATATAAGAGCATAGGTAACTATGAGCAAAAGTATTCAACCACAACCAACCCCAGTTTGATAATTGTATGGTTTTTTTTGCCAATAATGTCTATTTCACTGTAAATTTTAATTAACATTCAATTTTTTTTTGCATGTTGCCAATTGTTTTGTAATGAATCATTTAAAGGTTGGGATATGTTTACAGATGATGATAATTAAATTTCAAAATAAACGCTACTAATTTTAATTTTTCTCTAACCTAATATTACCTTAACTTCTTTGTTTCTGTTGTTGCTACAACTATTGTTACATCTTTGTTTTATTCTAACAATTAAAAAAAACATGAATTTGTAAGTAGCTAATTGATCTATTAAAATTACAACCTTCATTTTTTAAAAATCTTTTCTTTTTCACAAAACAAATTATACAAAGGCTTACCGCCTTCAACATATAATTTTTGTCGTAACTTTTCTTTAATGTTTTCAAAAATAAACTCAATTTCTCAGGGCTATTGCCCCTAGGAACCTCAACGTCCCGGTGGGGAACAACAACAACAACCAATCTTCCATCCAGCGCACCAACAACGGATCCACCTCGATCAAGCCAACTGCCCCACAAGTCATTGTGTTGGACGACCCCAAAACTCCAACCATGTCCAACACCAACAGACTGTCCCACTTTTCATCCAACCTCGCAGCAACCATAGCTTCCCACCCCGGTCTTCAAATTCAACCCACAAACAATAAGTATTCAAGTAAGTTTTGAAGAGATATTGTCAGGGGGTTGTTACACTTATGACTTGCGCTAGAGCCCCCTTTTTTTTCCTGTGCTGGAGTCTTGCTTGTCAGGGGTTGTTTGGATCGGACCAACGAAAGTTGCTTTTGTTTGTCTGTTGTGACTGCAGCTAAGTTTTGCTAAATAAAAGCTTCTTCACTCCTTGCCAACCTAAATTGGGTAAATGGAAATATTCTTTGGAGAAGATCCTTTGGTAAAGAGTCCCATAAATTATTTGTGAATCCTTCCATAAAACATGTTAGAACATTAATTTCGTTTAAGGTCTAACAGATTTGAATATTACTTGAGAAAATGTTTCAATTTTATCAAAAGGAAAAGTGTATTTTGGTTTTTTTAGATGCCAAATTGGTTTTTAACTTCGGTTGTTTTGGATCCGATTTTTATTTTGAATAAATTTTCATTTTTTAATATCCAAGAAATTTGTTTTGAGAAAATTAGATTTTTCTTTTTAATGTGGGACTGCAGCTAAGTTTTGCTAAATAAAGGCTTCTATATCAAAAGCAAGCTTATGAAAGCTTCGATATCTAAAGCAAGCTTATTTTTTGTAACTTTTCCTGTTCCATTATAAGGAAAAAGGACATTTAAAATCAAAATTTAGAAATTTTACTCGAATAAGGAAAATAAAGAGGAAATTTAGGAAGACAGTCCTGACTAGTGAGACTCAAATTGTACTTTCCATTTTGCCATGTATAATTTGAAGAGTATTTGTTGTAGTGTATTTGTGTTTGTGTATGGAAAGGTTCATGTAGCTCTATTTATAAGAACTTTCATACCCCTTCCCTCTTATATATATGCTTATATACTTGTCTCTCTACTGCATATATTGTGCAATAATACAAATATTGATTCTTCCATTTTCCCCCTTTCCTTTATTGTTAGCATCAAACTAAAAGAGCAACTGAAATATACTAAAAGGATAACATTATGTTAAAATATAACATAAACTGTAAATTAATGTACCTTTTAAACTTAGGGCAGTTACTAGAATTTTCCACACTATAGTATTAGAAGTGCAAAAATGTATACTATTGAAAAAAGAAAAACAGTTTACTTCAAAATTACTGATAAATTTTTGAATGGTTTAAATTGCTATGTTTCGAAATTTGTTAACACGCATGAAAGGATTTTTTTGATGATTTTTTTAAAAAATATTTTGGCAATTTTTTGTGATTACAATTACAATTAGTATACAAAAATAGCCTTTTCAAAAGTTCACCTTAGTAACATTTTTTTGCATCCTAAACATTTTTTTTTTATCTTTATCCATATGCAAGTCAAAAGAAGTATAAATGGGACAAAATAATTAACCTCTTTTGAGTTACAATTACATTTTGCTTTAACTTTTTAAATTGGCTAAATAAATAATTTAATTTAGCCTAATGAATTTAATTTTTTTTTTCGAGAGATATTATTGTGGGGTATTGAATTTAACCCAAAAAAACATCACATTTAAAATTAATGTAAATAAAATTATAAGAGTATTTTTAAAACAAAGTGTAGCAATGTAAACTGATTTTTTTCCCATCTGTGAAGGGATTTTTAATGCATCTTTTTCTTTTGAGGGGATTTTTGCTTCAAAGTGTTGTGTATTCTCTTATGTAAATAGTTTTTATCTAGGCTAGAATCAAACTAAAATTCTCACCAAAAACAGAAGCCTCAGAAAGTCAATATAGCAATACCTTATGTGAATCATGAATGTAGAATAGTACAAATAGAAATATGACTTGAGTGGGGCGACCACTGGTCTATTGTACAAATAGAAGTAGGAAAGTACAAATTTTTTTTGCTGTTGCAACAAAAATGAAGAATTCAGGTTTGATTCTTACCTATTAATTTATGGACCCACAAAAGCCTTTTTTAAAAAGTATAATTTTGGTTAAGTTTTTTTTAACTATTCTCTTTAAGTAACTGCAGTCGAACCCTGTTAATGTGAACTTGAAGGGAGCATTGACACATTTCGTGTTAATCGAATTTCATGTTAACATCAGGAATTGTTTTACATTGAACCAGTGAAAATTTTAAAAATAACATTTAAAAGTAATCTAATTTTTCTTTTCTAATACATTATACTCATAAAGTACTACATATATATATTAATAGTAATGATGTATTATGCAATTAGTAATTCATTTAGTATAATTCATTTGAAGTAGTACATACTATAGAAAATTAACGTTTAATTTTTAAAAAAATATATTTTTTTCAATGTTTTGTTTCATTTAATGAAAAATTAAATGAATTGCTGAAAATTAATAAAATGCTACGAAAAATAAGGTTCGAATTCTGAACTTTTTGTTCGGTATTAAGCAGGATTCGTCTACAGGGATTTAACATTGAGATTTTTTAAGCATAAGCTTACAGCTTTTTTGTCTTGAGAAAGGCTTTCAGTTCATGTTAAACAAAATTTTGTGTTAAGCGAGTTCGCATTAACAAGATTCGACTGTATTAAAAAGTGTTTATTCCATGGCTAGTTAAGTTTGATTAGTTTTACTTTATGCTTATTATATTTTCAATGAGTTGTACTGTCATTAAAACAGAATTTGGTGTGGTCCTTTTAAAGTTCATTCATCGAAACATCAAGCGAGTGTTTTATTCCCCAAAAATGTTTTTAAATATTGGTTTTGCCATTTTTTGTATTTAACCTCATACTATGTAGATACCGCCTTCATTGTGTATGTGTTTTCCGTCATTGGTTTTACATGGAATACGAATGTGCTATCTATGTTTTTTTATTCATTCGGGCAGACAAAGATTATCTGTATCTCTTAAATGAAGAAAATAAAGTTGTTTTTTTAAATGTGAAATTTAGTTTGTGTTCATTTAATTAGGCCTTCAGAGTTGACACTCTTATTTGGACTATACCACTTTCTGTCTTAAAGTCAGTCTGCTTTTTTTTAATGTTTTAATTTCTTTTGGAAAATTTCTGGTTTTTTATTATAATTAGTTTATTGTTGTAAGAAAAGTTGTACAGTTTAACTTTAAATGTTTCATTGTTAGTATAAGAAGATCTTATTGGAAAAAGTTTTTTAGTGGTTTTTCCACTATTTCGGAAAATGTCAAGCAAAAATGTATATATTTTTGTTTATTAAGCAGACACAAATACATATTTCTTACCAATACTATTGCAACTGACTGATACAGAAAGCGGTATAAGTTTTTTTTTAACAAAACAATGATACAAAAATAGTTCTAGTTAGTACTATAGTACTATTTTTTCTGACGCATCACATTTCTTTTTTTTTTTGAATAGTTTTTAAACCTAACGCTTAATTTCTTATAAATAACTTCAAGAATAAATGTGGCTTGTTATAGACAAAATTTTTTCCATCAAATATAAAAGGAGACCAAAAAATTTCAAATAAAAAGCTGTGAATAATTCTTCAAAAGAATTTTAATACACAAATTGCCTCCCCTATTAAAAAATTATATTCTAAAAAATTTTTGGTTTTTAAGACTACTTCTGTAGCAAATAGTAAAATTAGAAAAGTTCTAAGCTCCTCATATAGCTCTTGTGCGATGATAATTCAAACTAACCTAACATCTAATGTATGAGTATAACCCCTTGAAACATTAACACACATACAATGATTCCAAAACACTTCTTATTCAAATACAATTAAAGCAGTGAAGACTATTCATATTGAACAAACTTTTTGAATTTCGGTAGTTTTTCTTTAAAAAAAAACAATTAAATTTTGTTCAACTACTTTTTTAGTACAGTAGAGTCTCGGTTATCTGAAATTCGACTTAACCAGAAGGCTGTGTAATTTTTGTGTGTGCTTTATATGAAATGTACGCATAAATGTCTAAATAAAGAAATGCACAAAAAATAATCTCAAAATATGCAGTATTTTTTTGTGCTCAATTTGGTTCGTTTTAAAGCAGTCCACATCTTTTAAACGGAAATGTCTAAAGTAGGGTCTTCACCTTGCCCTTCTATTTACCTAAGTGCCTGATCTAAGATTTTTTGCATCTTCCTTATGTAAAATGCTGCACTTGTTAGACTTGAGCTCATCTACATTATCGGGTTCGTTTTCGTCCCAAGTTACTGGTCGTTTTTCTAGGTGTGAGGAGGGCTGGGGAGCCCAGTCGGTTAAGCACTCGCTTAGCATGGGAAAGGTCCCAGGTTCGGGTCCGGGCATCGCCTAAATAACTGCCGACCTATAAACGGCCCGTGCAGCCAAAAATGTCCAACGAATAATACCCCGTGTAAGGGAGTGTATGTTAAATATCCTTCAAAGTCCTAACGCTGCAAACGATGTCGCCCTTAATGGTTGCGTTGGATGCCTATTCAGGTGCCGGCTCGTCACTTGACTGTAGTTCCAAAATACGACGCCTGTCGCCTATAGCCATCGTGTAGCTCTAGTGCGACGATACTCAAAACCAAACCTAACCATATCCAAAAATTACTATGGAAACTCGATTAACCGAAAGTGCTCCGGTTTGATACCTTTTGGATAAGTGAAACTACTGTATGTCATAGTTTTATTGAGTGATTTAATATTTTATAAAAATCAAGCTCGTTCTTATTTTATTTATAATTTTAATAATATATATTTTTGATTTTACTTTCAGGGTTGCAAAAAAACATGTTTTTTTGTTTTAAACATGTTTTTTTTTGTTTTAAAACTTTTTTTTTTAAACAATTAAATTTTATTTATTGAACAAGTTTTATGGGCTTAAAAAAACACTTTGTTTTTTTTGTGTTTTAGTCTTTTATATTTACTTCTGTCCCCCAAAATTTTAGGCATATGCCTTGCATCTTACTTTGTCAAAGAAACATAAAATACAAGAAATCCTATTATCTGGCGATTCGGTGTCTTCCTTTGATCAGATGAGCTAATAGACAAATTTATAAACTAATACTGTGATAGTTAATGTTTGGTATTATTTTAATTAACTAAAATTATGTACCACATTGATAATTAGCATAAATCTCACAAATAGGAGTTATAATAAATAGCCAGGTTCAGAATTGAAGTGAAATGGTTATTATGAATGGCTTTATACAATATGTTATTATTGTCTCAAGTTATTTTCATTTCAATCATATTAAAAACCGGAACATATTGGATGTATTTTCCCCATTTCATTTTATTTAATCATTTAACTACTGTTAGGCAATTTTATTGGACTTCTTTTTGCATAAAGAAAATTCCGACCCGTCATATTTTCCTTCTCCTTGCAGTAGAAAAATTAAATTGTTTTAAACATGTTTTTTATTACTATGTTTTAAGCAAAATGTTTTAATCATAACAACCCTGCACACTTTACTAATAAACTTTTCAATTTAAACTAAAGATTTGCTTGTTTTTAACCTCAAACTACTAGTATACTTTTTTTTATATAGATTGTTATTGATCTTACATGGGTTGCATTGGTTTCTTTCAATACCTGATTTTGATAGAATTTTCAGCAAAGCTCCTATGATTTCCTCTACACAGTTGTAAAAAGTTATTTTTTATAGAAAAGGGATAAACGAACAAAATTTGACGATCACAGCCTTGTGTCTTTTAGAAATATCCCTGTATTATAAATACTGAGGTTTTTCCTCAAAAGATAATTAAAGGTTGGCAGAAAATAAATTTAATTGAATTGATCTTTAATTTACTATTTTGGAATCAATTTGACAATAAGAAAACATTTAGACCTTTATCTGAGTTTCTTTTAAATGGTGTGAGGCATTTTTCCTTAAAATTTAATTCACTTCTCTTGATATATTCTATAAAAACTTTAATCAAGGAACTGCATAATGAAAGCTCTATTGTGAACGATAAGACCACTATCTTTAATAACAAACACAAAAAAATTTGTGTGTGGTTATTTTACATCAATTATTTTTACTTTATTTTCAAATAACTAGTAGTTCATTAATAAAAATGCTTTATAATAAAAAATAATTATACAACATGATAAGGTAATAAAATTGATTAAAGTTATATTTCTTTTTGACATAAAAAAAATTCAATGGAATTTGAATTACTTGAAGAATTGATTTATTTTATTTTTACTTCCTTGCAGATGCCCAATCTACAGTTCAGTTAGTTCAGGTTTCAAAGTAAGTTTTTTCGCAACAAATTCCTTAAAAAAATATTAACAATAATAGCTAAATTTTGTTAACAGTGGGTCAATTTTGTGTATATGAAGGAGAGAATATGTGTTAATTATTAAGTTAACTATACTTAAAAAAAATTTAGCCATAAACCTTTAGGGAGGTGTCAGTCTCATTTGCCTAATTCATTAGTTTTAAGGCTCCTTTACATGTGCCATCGAATACATGGAATGCCAAAATCCCCATTTGGGGAAAAGAGGTCAAGCAGGATTTCTAACCCAAATGATATTCTGTAGCCGAATCCATAAAAATATTTTTTTTACTGTTCGTAAGTTAAATTTTGCTAGTTGTAATGATTTTTATTTTAATTGGTGCCTTTTCGAAAATGAAACTAACTTCTCCAATGTTAACCTATGGAGAAATTGGATAGTTTTTCACGACTAGCATGTATAATTTTTTATCGATTGTTTTCAAACCTGTTGGTATGGGTAGGCATTGATAAGGCCCTGTTTGTGTGTATAGTTAAACTCATAGTTTCCTTGCACAGAAGCCACGGCAATGGGCGGAGATATCAGATGAAGAAAAAATAAAACGGCTGATATATAGCTCCGCCCATGGTCGTGGCTTCTGTGCAAGAAGAGTGAGCTTCTGTGCATGAGTTTAACTATAGATAAATCCTTGATATTATTTTTGAAAATATAATTGAATCCACTTGTAAAGCATTGTTTTGCTTGCCTAACTTATATATATTTATATATATTTTTTAATTAACACAGGGACAATTTAAAAATGCACAAACGTGGGGCATATCAATACCTAAGACTGCCAGCAAGTTTGAAAACAATATGTAAAAAACTGTTGATGATTCTTATGAAACACTGCCCAATTTCTGCATCGATTAACATTGGGGAAGTTTTTTTTTCCAGAAATTTCTGTCCCCTTAATATACATTGTATGCCTTTCTTATCCATAAAAATATACTTTCAGTGCATCATTGGTTCCAAGTTCCACTTACCCTACATTAGCAGCTCATTTACAACCAGTAAGTAAATAATTAATGTGTAATGTTATTCCAAATGCTAATTAATTTGTTAGTTGTATAACTATTTCCTGGTAGAAAAAAAATCATCTGTAATCTAGCATTCTCTATTTATCAGCAATCTTTATCTATCTTAGTCTAACTTTTGACTAATTGTAAAGGATACTGTGTAATAAAACTAGTTTAATAAATTTTATTTATTTAGTAAAAGTTGTTTGAATGAACTAGTTCTGTTTTGGTATTGTTCCTTTCTTGTGTGTGCAATGAAATATTTATTTATGATGGAAATCTGATCATTCCTTTCATATCGAATCCTATATTATCAAAGAGCAGTGTGCTCACACAAGTGCAACATAAACATAAAAAATTAAGCCACAATTTTTTTTTTAATATTAACTAAATATTTTTTTGCTAATAACAGCAATTCTATGACATAGCTAATAAATAAACAATCCTAATAGGCCCTTTGCCATGCATCAGATATGGCTTCTTCCAATTAAGTTATTTCTTAATATTTATCTATAATTTCAGACACAAACTGCAGTTAAAACTGTCAACACTGCCCTACCTCCGTCCTATGCTCAGCAGCACATGATCATAACAAGTCCTGCCACATCTGTCCCTGTCACAAATCTCATCACAACAGTGAATTCTTCTTCTTATGCAGCCACCAATTCTACAACCACTGCACAAGTGGAGTCATATTTGACCCAATTGCTTCTTTCAAGGAAAAGTTCCTTGTCGTCTAATGTGTCCATCCGACCCACTGGTGTACAACAGGCACCAAAACCTGCCGTGATAACTCCGTCCAGTCCTGTATTACCAACAGGGTTTTTCAACAAAACTCCAGTCACTAGTCCTGTCATTTCAGTTAAAACTCCATGCATTACCCCTGCTGGTTCAGTCACGTCTCCTGCCAGCAGCCTGGCTGTTTCAGTCAAGTCTCCAGCCAGCAGCCCGGCTGTTTCAGTCAAGTCTCCAGCCAGCAGCCCTGCTGTTTCAGTCAGTGCTCCAGCCAGCAGTTCAGCGATTGATTCTCTACTCGGTAGCCTAGCCTTGCCACCCGGTATGGTGATTGAAACTCCTGCCGGTAGCCCACTGCTGTTACCTGCGGCTCCCGTTCCCGCTATCGATGCTCCAGAGATTACCATAGACTCATCTCCTGAGGTACCTCTTGTCACTGCCTTGGACCCTGCTTACTTGAAGGCCCTGGTCTCCTCTAAAGATGGCGACTTTGACGAAACTGACGATTCTGATTCCTCGCTACCATCCATAGGCACTTTGCTCAACACGGCTCAAAGTGGCACCTCACCCAAGGTTTCCGCAGTTCCCGCCACTGGCCAAGCTACGACAGTCTCCCGTGTGTCATCTAAGGAAGGTAAATATAATTTCAAAAAGAAAATAAAAAGTGAAGAAAGGACAGGGTGGTAACAGAACCTGGAAATCAAGGAATTCTCATGGAATTTTACAAATTTTGCAAAATATCAGGGAATTTTTCCTATTTTGGATTTCTTAAACAGTAGGTTTAGGTTCTTGTGATCACTACTAACAGACACTTGATTAAAACAAAATCTTGTTCCGATTTGCCTGAAGAGCCAATCTTGGAAGAAGGATCAATCTCTCTCACGAAATCATGTATTAAATGATTTTCTGATCACATGATTCCTCTAAACTTATTCAGATTTTCTTTAATGTAGCAAACCTAGGTAGGCCAACCCATAATCTGGAAAGTCTTCATTCCCACGATATCTGAATTAAATTGTGTGTATTGCATGTTTTCTAGGTAATCAGGGAGAAATCTTTGTGAAAGTATCAGGGAAATCATGGAAATATCAGGGAACTTTTTTTCTAGAATTTTGTAACCACCCTGAAGGAGACTGACCTTCTCATCAGGGGGTCTAGCCACTAGCCAGCCAAGAACTCCGGAGGCGTTTCTGAAATTGACTGCGCCCGCTGTAAGCAAAATCAGCAGCCCACAGACCCCGACGCCTCCGAAACCAAACAAAGAGGAATAAAATATATTAAAACAGAGAGCTTGGCTGGCTAGACCCCCTGGTGAGAAGGTCGGTCGGGATCTCCTTTCTTCACTTTTTATTTTCTTTTTGTATTTACACTGCTCAAAACAATTAGGGGAGCACTTTGCATACTTTTGTTAACCCTGTCAATTCCAACGTTTTCTTTTTTATTCTAGAAATCTAAAATTCATAAATTCATAAATATTAAAAAATATTCATTTTTATTATTCATTCATAAATTAATAAAATTCATTCATTATGCATCCAGAATGATATGGTAAAAATTATGGGAAAAAATCTAAATTTTTAGCCTACTTTTCTTTTTTTTTTAATTCGAAGAATTAAAAAAAATAAAAAAGTAGGTATTGACATGCGGTCGATGTCCGTCCGTCTGTCTGTCTGTCCGTCCGTACCCCCCTTCCAAAATCGGTTCTATCCATCCGATCTTACAAATTCTTTTTTTGTTGGAAAGCTATGACCTCAGACACCCAACTTTCATACTTTTTGTCCGTCTGTCTGTACAATCGAACGGACATAAATCTGCTATTTGTCGACGAATTTCCCATTGAATTAGCATTGAAATTCAATTTCGAGTCATTTAAATCGCTGAATTTAACTACAAATGCTACGGACAAGTGACATACGTCAAAAAATTCACCGTATCAAAATTAGAATACATTGAAAATTTCAGAAAAGAATTCGAATTCTAAGTACTTCAATTATTTAAAAAACTGCAAAGTTTAATGCTCATTTAAAAAGCATAGGAAGCCATTTTTATTAGAATTAAATCATCATTGCCATCACAACAATCGCTCAAGAAACTTTAATTCTTTTAGACAAT
This sequence comes from Hylyphantes graminicola, assembly GCA_023701765.1. Taxonomy (NCBI): domain Eukaryota; kingdom Metazoa; phylum Arthropoda; class Arachnida; order Araneae; family Linyphiidae; genus Hylyphantes; species Hylyphantes graminicola. The sequence goes on from CM043113.1 coordinate 12,309,130, forward strand.
AAATTAAAATAAATTTATTTTTGCGACATCGATCAGTTTGAAATGACGTCATTTATATTTCACTTTGAGATTCTGTTTGTTGGTATGCAATGTTTTCATTCTATTTAAAAGCGAGAACTATTACATACTTATTCCTTGAAATATAAATTTTTGCAAACGATTTAAGTAATAATTATTTAATTTTCGAAATAAAATAAATGAAACTAGCCGAATTTAGCGCATAAATGTTTAATATAGAATTATTGCTGTGTTTGGTACCTTTTTACCAGTTAAACATTACTGTTGTGTTGAAGCGGGTTAAGTGACAGATTCTGTTACAAACCTATTTGTTAATTTACATTTCCTATTTTAGGTGCATTTTGGAGTAGTTTTATGGTGTTTGTTCTACGAATAATTAAATATTTATTTATCTGCAAATCATCATGCGGATGATAAATAATATTTATTTTATTGGCGATAGAAAATTAATGAAAATAATTGGCTTCAAGAAGTTGAAATTATAGCTGGATGCTGTGTTTAGTGAATTTTATTCTAATGTGTATAAATTTAATTGAGAAACGGTTGTTGATGTCACTTACTGTAACGAACCTAGTTTTTCAAGATAAGAATTTTAATAAGTATTTAAGTAACAGGAAAGTAGGCTATTTTAGTTCTTATGGAACTTCTTGTTTAAACTGAAATTTAAGGAGGGAAAAAATGGAATCATAACTTTTGAATAAATTATAACAATAATTTTTTCAAAATTTTATTTGTTAAAAATGTTAAAAACACTTTTATAACATCTAAGAATTGTAAGCGTTAAGAATTCGTTGTCAATTTATTTCATAAATTTTTTTGGGAGATAATTTTATTTTACCGTGCTTTTCATATTTTCAATTAATTAAACCCAACATTATTTAATTCTTTAAAATACATGATTATTTCATCTAACAATAAATAAGTGCAAGCTATACTTAATGAGAAAAAAAATCGCAAGCTGATGATTCCAAGTGGAATCATTGGGGGTGAAAGGATTTAAACCATGAAAGTCCCCTAATTCTTTTGAGCAGTGTATATTCAGATTATTTTGTACAATCAAGCTGCTTTTAGTGCTATTGTCATTGTAATTTTTGTTTTTATTTCTTTTAATCATTTGCTCGTTTGTAATCTAAAGTAGGTAATAACACTGTGGCCCCAAGCAACGCTGAGGACGAAGGTAGCCTCAGCGAAAATTTCGAGTCTCAGTGTCGCACCGACCCTAACGACGACTACTGTGCTGTATGTAGAGATGGAGGGGAATTGGTGTGCTGTAGTTTCTGTCCGAGGGTTTATCATTACAGCTGCCATATTCCACCTATTCCTTCTAGTCAAATTCGGTGAGTATTTTTAATTTATTATGTAATTTTTTAAGAGGACTCCCTTGGAATTCCACATCTTGAAAATCGTAATGTTATTCCTATGGAGAATATTCGCAAGTCAATTACCGCCACAATTTTATTAAAAGGTTACTAGTATCTTGTATCATTGTAAAGAACGAAAGGAACTAAAAGGATAAAACTAATTTGTTTTGTGAAAATCACATATTTAGTATTTTTAATAATTTTTTGAAGTTTGTAAAAAATGGAGTAAGCATTAAGTTCTAATTAAAAAAAATATTAAAAATACGAAATATGTGATTTTCACAAAACAAATTAGTTTTATCATTTTAGTTCCTTTCGTTCTTTACAATGATACAAGAAACTGGTAACCTTTTAATAAATTTGTGGCGGTAATTGACTTGCGAATGTTTCCATAGGAATAACATTACGATTTTCAAGATTTGGAATTCCAAGGGAGTCCTCTTAAACATGAAAGCTCGATGTTTTATGTTTATAAGTTCAGTTGTGCTATCGTCACACTACACTCCTTGTCAACCTAAGTTGTGTAAATGAAAATATGCTATGGAGAAGTTCCTTCCACAATTTGTGATTCCATCCAGAAAACATGTTTAAAACATTAACTTCGTTTAAGGTCTAACAGATTTGAATATTATTTGAGAAAATTTGGCAATTTTATCAGAAGGAAAAGTGCATTTTGGTTAAATTATTTTAAGATCATTTTGTGTGTAAATGTTACCTTTCAAGAGTTTCCAACTATCTGACTAACCACGCTTTTCCCTCTGTCTTTTTACTCTTTGTTTTTACCCAAGTTACGTTGGCATGGAGTATAGAGTTGAATGACAGCTATCGGCGATGGGCATCACAATTTAATTTAGAACCACAGCAACTGATGAGTAGACACCCAATGCAATTTTTAAGGGAGGCTTCGTACATGACTCCTCAGGACTTAGGTGCTTATTTAATGTAGTACACTCCCTCTACATGGGGTATTAATCGTCAGACTCTTTGTATGCACAGATTACAGGGTTGCCACAGTCCTTGAAAACCTTGAAAAGTGCTTAAAAGTGCTGGGAAAACATTATCAACCTTGAAAAGTCCTTAATTTTTTTACTTTAACACTTTCAATGTGAATCAGTTCCGATTTCACTTTTTGATTTATTGTTTATGTATAATTCAAGAAAGCAAAGTATGCGATTTTGATAGTATTTGTAATAACTATAAGGTTATTTTATAACGTATATTTAAGTTCATTTGAAAGTTAGAGAGCTCTTATTTGTTTAATAAATGAATTTTAAAAACTATCGTGAAATTTAGTTGCTGCATGTTTGAAAAACAGTCCTTGAAAATGGAAATATATCCTTGAAAAGTCCTTAAATAGTCCTTGAATTTTTTTGTACCAAAAAGTGTGGCAACCCTGAGATTAGTCGGAAATTATTTTGGAAATGCCTGGGCTCAAACCTTGAAGATTTTGCATGCAACGCTAGCACCTTACTGACTGGCCTCTCAGTTAATGTTTGTAAGCAATAAAATTTAAGTTAATTTTTTTAATGAAAGATATTTTATTAGTGATATTGAATGGAGATGCCGCATGTGTATGGATGGCACAGAAGATGAAGACGGCTCAAGTAAGAGGAAAGCTTTGGGCTTAGAAGGGAAAGAGCTTATGGTAAGAAAGTACATATTATTACGATTGAAGTTTGATTTCGATAAGAAACTAATAATATATATACAGTAAACTCCCGATTATCCGCGAAATTGGGTGCGGATAAACGAATTCGCGGATAATCCGCAAAAATGAAGAAAATGCCTATAAATAAAATTTCTTTTGGGTTTTATCAAAGTAAATTACAGCAATTGTATATAGCATGTACAAATTTACTTACTTCAAAATGTCTATTACTGTTGTTTCTCCTCTGCCATACTGCAAGCACATTTGATTTTTAGAGGATCCGTTTTCCTTCTTTTTAATGAGTTGTAGTTCGTCTTGAACTGTCAAGAGACAACTTTTTTTAGTTTCTCACGCATTTCGCTAGTATCAAAATCGCATAATGCAATTCAATTAAAATAGCGGGCAGTTTATTTACAAGTTACGCTTTTTGACAAAAACCTGTTCGTGATGTGCACCTGGCTGAGCACCAGGTTTCCTATAGTCATTCTTATTTTAATGCATTCGTTGTTCTCTGAATGTGGTCGTCGTTCTGGAAAGGAATTTGGTGTTCTTGGAATTAATTCTTCCAAAAAGCTTTGAAACAAATAAAATTCATTTATCATGTGTTTTTTTTTTAATTTTTACATTTGAACTTAAAAGTGGGAGGGGAGGGGGGGGGGTGGATAGTGGCCCGCGGATAATCCAACCGCGGATAATCGGGAGTTTACTGTATATATATATATATAATATATATTTAAATGTTCCCAGAACTAAATTATTTGGTGGCTTGGTCTGGCTCTTTTATGGTAAAAAGAAACTTGAAGTTTTGGTTACATTTATGTCACTAAAATATCTACATTTGGCCTTTAAATAATGGACTTTGTAATTTTAAACCATGGTCAACTGGTGAGAGTATCGCCTAAGGGTCGAATTTAAAGTAATAGTAGGGTGGCAAGACATACTGCATTTTACAGTACAGTTCTACTTTTCTTAATGTTATGTCCTGCCTGTTTCAATAAGCTCTGATATAATTAAAATTATGTAATGTAATACAAATTGCCAGTGATTGTCTAAATCTTATCAAAAAATAAATTCTGACCAGATACCGAGCCAAATTTATGTATATATAAATTTAAACCCTTTTTATTTTTGCCATATACACTTCACACACGGCACTGTAATCAGATTACTGCCTAACAGTCAATTCTTTACTATCCCAGGTAGGACAACAATTTTGGCCAATGTCACATGAGTATCGGCTGACCTTGGAGAATATTAGATGAAATCGATCATTTTCTACCGATTTTAACTAGATTTCCCCGTTCTTTGAGGTTTCATGCCGGAAATTACTAAAAGTGCAATACTTAATTTTACTGCAATCTTATGGTATTTTGCAAGTGTTAAAGGCAAATATTATGTTTCGCAGCATTTTTCAATCCAGAATTTTGGATTGTGATTTTTTTCATATAATATTCAAACCAATATTGTCCAACCTCGGTAAAACATAGTCCATTATGCATTGGGCGATGGGTATGAGCCAAGATTAATAATACTGCTGTGTTACCAGGGATAACTGGGCTCTCATGTCCCTTTACGTGTACAAAAATTACAAACCTTTTCACATTATTTTAAAACCATTAAAAAACCTTTCTATTAAAAGTTAAATCATTCATAAACAATTAAAGTAGTAGATTAATAACAATCTATTGTAATTTAGTGTGCAAGTGAGCTCCGCACTTATCCATATAATTTTTTTTAGTTTTGTGAAAGAATTCTTTTGGAGGTCATGTGTCATCCTGGTGGTACCATATTCCATAACAGGGTTAGCAAAAAGGTAATAGAATTTTAATCGAGCCATTGTTACTTGTGTAAGATTTATATAAATGAAGAGCTTTGTGGAAAAACGTGCTAAGTGACATTTTTGGAATAATTGAGATTTTATTTTGGTGTCAACTTGTCGATAACAAGTTTAATTATTTTCCCCATTAACTTTAAATTTAGTATATTTTTTAAGCTTTACAAGTACCGTTTTCAACAAATTTGTGTGTAATCAAAAAAACTTGAAATCCCATTTTCTTGTTTTGACATTCTTGTCACTTAGCATGTTCTTTCACTAAGCTCTTCAAATGTTTATTGTAAATTTAATTTTTTTTAATTCATATTTTTTTCATTTTCGACTTTTCACATACTGCATTGTGTGAAATTAAAGAAATTTCAAGAAATAAGAATCCACTTAAAATTCCGTTTCCAAACAACTTTCTATAGTAGGTATATCCATAATGCTAGCCTCGAAAGCATTTGCCTCCCCCATCCCCGCATGTGGTTTTCTTCTAAACGGTGTGAGCGTGTTTTTCCCCCACTCTACTTGGGTTTGAATTGTTGACCTCACAACAGAACCTCAAACGCATTAGGTTTAGAAAAGCGACGCTCCCCCGGTTTATTAGAAAACCAAGGGACGGCATGGGTGAAGAAAGTCTTTTCGAGGCTTGCATAGTAAATAGACAGACTCTAGTGCTTCTGTTGGAAAAAAAAAGACATTTATTGTACATGCACCATTTGTTAAATAAAAATATCAAAATTACTATTATTGTTATTTTTAAAGATGCTAATCTGAATAGTTGTAATAGTTTCAAATTAAATCTCTTTTATAGCATTGTCGTGTTTGTAACTTATTAAATATTAATATTTTTATTATAGGTTGCAAATTACTATAAAATTATTAAGAAGCCCATGGAATTTGATACCATGAAAACCAAAATTAATCCTTCAAGCTTTGAACATTATGCAGATGTTGAATCCTTTATTGATGATATGATTTTGTTATTGAGAAATTGTTATACCTTTAACCCAGTAAGTATAAAAATTGGCATAAATTTCTTTTAAAATGTGAATTTATTTTATTTTTGAACATTTTATCCAAGGGGGGGGGGGGGGGTTTATAAATTATACATTAGTTTTATGTGTTCAGTTTTTTAAAAAAAGATTTATATAAACTTATTAGGAATCAGTTGGGCTGTTCTAAGTTTGTTTTTGTTATAGGTTGATTTATAGTAATATTAATTTTTAGTACTCCTTGATTACTGAAACAAGTATGCTTTGAAAATAAACACATACTCTTTTTTACTATAACCTCTTGACACCCCAGCAAATTTCCACACATATATTCTTATATTTGTTTTTTAAAAAAAGTTCATATTATCTTTATTAAAATTATGATTTGCAAGTAATTTTGAAAAAATAATGTTTAAAATTTGCTAAGGAGCCTGTCAATTTCATGTAATTGGTCTAAAAACTTTTCAGGTATCCTATCACCAAATTATACCAGAAAAATGATATTCAGATTTTTAAAAAGCAGTTTCTGTGCTTTCTAATAATAAGCAATTTCTAAAGGCCCAGGGCTTAGTGGTAGTGCTTCGCATTGCCACGCCACAGGTCCGCGGATTGAATCCCGGATTGGGCGAGGTTGACCCATTCTTTCATCCCTTGAGTGGATCGATAAAATGGGTACCAAGCATGCATGGGAACTAAACACTGAGGGTTCCGCATGAGGCTGACCACCTTACCGGGACATATGCCTAGCACCCCAGAGCCCTAGGTCACAAAAGCTGAAATGGGCATGGCAGGAATTGGCCCAGTAATGGGCTGTTGCGCTGAGGAGTTTTTAATTTTCTGTGCTTAAAATTTAAAATAAATTTTGTAGTTACGGGAACATATAATACAAAATATCAAGTTAAATGGTCGTCAGATCGCATAAGGATATGCTACCACAAACAATATATAAACTTTTTTAAATGTAACAGTAACTACTGCTTCGGAATTCATTTTTTGTACATTTACATTCTTTTTTTTCTTCTAGAAAAATTCACAGTATTTCACCAACGGCGAAACCATTGAAATGTACTTTAGGCAGCGTTTGGAGCATTATCTCCCATCATATGTTCACCTTTTCTCAGAGGATGTGTTTGCAGACTATAAGATTTAACATGTTAATTGTTATCTAACCTTTTTGGACAATTTTTTTGTGTGATTTAGTTTAGTATTAATAATTTTATAAGAAATAAGAATTTTTATAACAGTTTTCAATATACAGTTAAACCTGGTTCTGTTGTGATTAAAACAATAATCCCATAATCTTTGTGATAAAGAGTGTGACACCTTAAAATATTTTTGAAATTGAAGTAAAAATAAGTTGAATGCTTAAAAGGTCACTCTCAAGTCATAGTGCTAAGCTTTTGTTTTTTAAAGATGTATTGAAATGCATTAATGTTGTCCATAAAAATTTATTTAATTCAGAATTTTAAAAATGCAAAAAATTTACAGTGTAGTGATTCACTCATACACAAATTCCTTCAACACCTCCTCCCTAAAACTAATTTTATATTGTCTTAAATTATATTTATCTATCTGGTATTTTAATATAATGTCCGTGTTGCTTAAAAATATGCTTAATAAACACACAGTTCAAGGCATCACATTTTTATATCATTCCGACACTAAGTATTTATTGTAACCGAATGTCTCGCAACCAGGTGTGGCTGTGTCCATATATTTTTTTCAACTAATAATATAATGTAAAGAAAGTTTACAAATCCATTTATGTGTTTAATTCCGAAATATTTTTTAAAAAGTAATTATCTTTTTACGAAAAATATTGTTGTCTTTTTACATAATAGTTTGGCCAAAATATGTCATATAAACTTTTAAATGAAAGTTTACGAGAAAATTTGGAACTATTTTTTATAGCAACCAGAAAGTGTTTTTTTGAAGGTATCAATGATGTGAGATAGTATGATTTCCAAATTAATATATTTTAAATAAAAACGCAGGAATAGCGAAAAAAGAAGGGATATTTTTTTACAAGTATTTTGAAAGTTTAAATAACATTTATGATGTTACCACTGAAATACTGACAGCAAATTTCAAATTTAAAAAAAATTCTCAAAAAAAATTTTGAAACTTTGTTGAAAGTCCACAGCCAACAGTGATGTCCAAAACATTTTCTAAACAACCAAAAAAATAGTATTAAAATTATTCTTTTAATAACCTTTAATTAGGATGTTTAATTAACATTTATAAAAGGATAGATATAATACTTAGGATGCATATAATGCTTAGTCATAAAAAAATTATGTGGATTTAAAAATTTAAATTGACACAGGCTCAGCAATTTATAATGGATGCTATTTTTAGAGTTTGGCATAGCGACAGTAAATCTGATTGTTTTTACATTGAATTTTGAAAGAATAATTTTGATCTTTAAAATCTCTACATTGTTTATTAAATGTATGGATCATTCCTCAGTAACATATAAATGACAAATGCCCTACTTTTTTAAGTGTATTCAATTGCAAAAGAAGTTTTTAATTGTTGCTTTGGGGAACTTGCATCATGTAAAGCTGTTTTATTTTGGAATCTGTGGATATGTGACTGCCTCATGAGACCCATTGTCTATTGTTGCATTATGTATAGTAATCCAATTATTTTGCATATGAAAAGTTATAGATTTTTACAGAGTGTTGAGCTACAAGGCATTTTTCAAATATCTTAATGTCTGTTATAAAGGTGCAATTTTGTACAAATGCTCATCCCTTAATAACCCAATGGCAGTGGTTTCGTGATAACCATTAGCACCTTCATTTCTGAATAAACCATTGAACGCTTAAGATTTAAAATTCATTTTTTGTGTAACTTACACTCCTTGCCAACCTAAGTTGGGTAAATCGAAATATGCTATAGAGAAGATCCTTCCGTGGATGTAAAGAGTTCCAGAAATAATTTGTGAATCGGTCCAGAAAACATGTTTAAAGCATCAATTTTGTTTAAGGTCTAACATATTTTAATATTATTTGAGAAAATTTTGCATTTTTATCAGAATGAAAAGTGTATTTTGGTTAAATTGTATTAAGATCATTTTGAATGTAAATATTACCTTCAAACTAACTTACCAATCATGCTTTTCCCCCTGCCTTTTTACTATTTGTTTTTACCCAAGTTAGGTTGGCACGGAGTGTAGGCAGAGAGCTCATTTGTGTAGCAAATTTTCTTGCTAATCATTGTTAATGGTTTAATAAAGGAAATTTCAATGTTGTGGAAAAATTTCAGTTAAAATGCAACTTGCAATACGCTTACAGAATTACTAAATACATCATTTGTATTAAAATGTCAAGATTAGCTCGCGTTATATTTTGTACAATATGATTATAACGAAACCAAATTCTTTTCATAGCATAAATTTAGCGTGTAATGATACGCCAATTTGTTATCAATAAAAAGTTTTAAAGCTATTTTATATTTAAGATTATTAAATGTAATGTAAAATTTTCATTAATTTTAACAACTTTTCTTCTAATTTCAATCTTTATGTGAAGCCATTTTATTACTTCTTTAAGGCAGTCTGAAGAATTGCAATTTTTTAAGTAATGAAAAGTATTTTAAAAACTTTAATTCAGAGCTTGAGATGCATATTTTGATGGGAAGATAATTATTTACAACTCATATTTACTGCAATGTATATAACTTTGTAAATGTTATTTGCTACTAATAAGGTGATTTTGTAAATATTTGTATTTTACCAAAATGACTGTTATTGCTCAAGGAAAAGAATTGGTAAATGTGTTTATGTTTAATGGCGGGTGTTTTTGTTCAGCACCACTTTTTTAAACACCATTATTTTTTATTAATCAGTGATACTTCAATGCTAAATTTTCTTAAAATGCAAGTTTAAAGCCTTGCTTATATTGCTATAAACCTTGCTTAAAAAACATATTTTTACAAACAGAATATTACAAAACAGTAGCTTGTAGTACATAAGGACAAATCAGGGTGTAGCTTTTTGGTATATTTAAAATTATTTGACTGCTCCTAAATTAACGGATTTTATCTTAGTTTTTTTTATTATAAATATTTTTGTGTATTCAAGTAAATAATTAAAAAAAAAAGCCTTTCTATAATCTTAGACGAATTCTAGTGTACCAAAAATAAACTGATTACGTTAAAACATGTATTTTGAAAAATAATTATAGTTTTGCTAAATAAGTGACTTTTGTTACTTAATTGTAATAACTAATGTAAAATTATATATTTAAGTATAGAATGCTAAACAGTTTTCATGGAGCCTTAAAAAAAGTAAATATTCTTTTACATATGCAATCCGTATATCTATTGTTGATTTTGAAATAAATATAGTATACTAAAATAAAGTATTATCACTTAAAAATAGCTCAGAGCATCGATGTCATTTCATTTCTCCAAATCCTTTTTTCTTGTTACAAGGTAGGTTCTTATACCCGGTCTAGCTTGAATGTAAGCTTCGAAAGCATTTTCCTTCCCCCACCCCGCATGTGGTTTTCTTCGAAACGGCGTTGAGCGTATTTTTCACCACCCTACTTAAGAGGACTCCCTTGGGAATTCCACATCTTGAAAATCGTAATGTTATTCATATGGAGAATATTCGCAAGTCAATTACCGCCACAATTTTATTAAAAGGTTACTAGTTTCTGGTATCATTGTAAAGAATGAAAGGAACTAAAAGGATAAAACTAATTTGTTTTGCGAAAATCACATATTTAATAATTTTTGAAAGTTAGTAAAAAATGGAGAAAGCATTAAGTTCTAACTTTCACAAATTATTAAAAATACTAAATATATGATTTTCGCAAAACAAATTAGTTTGATCCTTTTAGTTCCTTTCATTCTTTACAACGATACCAGAAACTAGTAACCTTTTAATAAAATTGTGGCGGTAATTGACTTGCGAATATTCTCCATAGGAATAACATTACGATTTTCAAGATGTGGTATTCCCAAGGGAGTCCTCTTAACACTTTACCTACGGGCGTCGACTGACCCGTAGACTAAAAATCTTCTAGACCAGCAACTTAATCTAATGCCTAGCTCTTCTAACGTGTCGAAAGCAACTAAAACACTATTAAAGGTTGATTTGTTGATTGGCATAATTGTACTTTCAATTGTAGGGCTATTGTTTCTTCGTAATGCTCTCTGTTAAAAATAGTTACCCAGTAGTGATTATTTCAACCGTTAGTCATCCTTTTACATCGGACCTTTTTGACTATGTGAACAAATAACATTTTGAGTTAATTGCATGACACAAAATTTGCATAAGGGTCCGTCTTAATATTAAAAATGTTACGAACTTTAAAATTTTCAATAGAAACACCCAATTTTAATTACTTAGAAATGTGAAAAACCCTCGAAAACCCCTAAATCTCAGTTTTTGTTACATTTGGATGAATATTTGACGAGTTATTCAATCGAATCACTTGTGGATCTTTGGGGGACCATGTCTAAAATGACAGCGTAGTCAGTCTGTAGATTTATTAATGGAGAAAAAGAAGCACAAGGTCAAATATCTTGAGGATGGGCCTACGAGGGATATAAAAGTCAATGAGTAGCTGTATATATTCAAAAATAAAGTCGAAAATAAGTTGTAGTAAAAAATAGATCCCTATCGTCACTTGATAAGGGTTCCAAATTACGAGATGTCATTGACTCTGTTAAATCTCCTAAAGGTGACTGCAAATAGGCAGCCAGAAACCATTACATTAGTTCCCTTAGATACAAAGGGGGCGCGCTAGTTTCTATGTCGATTTCAATGTAGAAATTCTCCAATGAGAGTTTGAAACTTAGAGTGTTCTTTAGTCTATGGGTCAGTCGACGCCCGTAGGTAAAGTGGTTTGAACTGCCTACCTCACAGCAGAACCTCAAACGCGAGAAATGACGCTCCCCCCGTTTCCTAGAAAACCAAGGGAAGGGATGGGGGAAGAAAGTCTTTTCGAGGCTTACATTGTAAAGAGACATTGTATAGTGTTAGTTTATTGTATTTGTATTGTATTTTTTTTTATTAAATATGTTTTGTTGTAATTATCTATGTAGTAGGAATGTTGTAAAAAAACCCAGCCTGTATATTATTTGTTTGTGTTTGCTGTTTGCATTGATTCCAAAGGTTGATATAGCCTTAAATTCGTCCATTGTTTTTATGCTTGTTATTCTGGTCTTAGTATTGAATGTGCAATATATAGACTATCTTTAACTCATTAACAACTTTGTGAATACCATTAACAGCTTCATTTCCGAATCTAAGTGCTCACTCTTAAAACAAGCGAGCGATTTTAACTCTGTCTGAGTTAATGTTCACTCCTTTCGGTGTCGAAAATGCACTTCCCCTATAGGAGTGGATTTCACTCTTTTGTTGAACCTCCAACAATGTAAACAACAAACGAGCGATTTGCGATTACGAGCGATTTAGGAGTTAATTTTCACTCCTTTCCACTGTCAAAAATGCACTTCTCCTATGGGAGTGAATTTCACTCTTTTGTTTTAAGAGTGTTAACTTTAAGTTTTTGAGATTCGTTTTCCGTATAGTTCAGGATTATGGTCTCCTTTTTTTCTTATAATTTGATTTTTTCTAATAACAAAGCAACATTATTTTTAACTTTTAACTGAAATAATAGTATTTTTTAACTTCTTAAATGTAAAGAACCAACGATATGCTGATTGAATTGTCAAGACTGAATTAAAAAATAAATAGGGGCCTTATAAAAAGTCTATAATTTTTTTAATTTGTCATTTAAAGTCAACAATTTTTTGCTCTTGAGTTCCTAAGAAAATTATGAATATTTTACAGATAATTAAATAACTTTATTCGACTTAAGTTTGTTTTACATAACCCTCTTTTTAGGATACTGGAATGTAGAAATCTTCTATGTAAATGTTATGTTTAGGATCTTTCAGGAAAATGTTTATTATTTGTACTATTTCTGTTACTTGTAGTTGTGTTTTAGTTTTTTTTATCTTTTGTTCAATGCTGTATCTATTTGCTGTTTTTTTCTACGCAAGTTACTATGTATATAGATTAATGTTGTTTGAAACTCCTGAATTTATTTGTGGGTCCTACAACACATTAAGTTTAAGGTTGCTCATCACCCCCATTCCCCGTCCTCCTTCAATCGGGCTTGCTAATGGTAATACTATGGGGAAAAATGGTTTTTATTCAAAAAAAAAAAAAAAAAGAAAAAGAAATTATAAGTAATATTTTGATGCGTTTTTTTTTTAAATTCATAAAACTCCAATAAAGTTGTGCTTTTAGAGGTTATTTCTCAAAAAACGTTATTTACTTTTTTTTTAATCGAAAAAAAGGCCCTCGCCAGATAAGACGGTGAAAAATGCCCCCATTCCAATCGGGCTAATTTTTTTTCTGAAAATACCTCATAGTATGGACAACTTCTCAGCCAAGTTTCAGCTCAAAAATATGACGCATTTTTGAGTAAAAAATTAAAGTTTTTTTTCTTTATAAATTGATTATTCCCTGAATATATTTGATAAATCCAAAAAACTACTCATGAGTTTTTAGATATCATTGAGTAGTATTCTCAGAAAAATCCGCTCATAAATCTGATCGAGCGATCATTCTTAAAAATGCAATTTTATTTTTCAAAAAAAAATTTCATGCCAAAATCGTTTGGTCACAACTTAGGATTTTGTCTCTACATATTCCTCTATTATCAATCTATAATATATATTTTTTTCAGATTTTTAAAATTATTGGACGATAGTTTAAAAAAAAAAATATTCCTAAAACCTGACTTTTCGCACTACTTACTCGGCAGATGGCACTCCTAACAAAGGCGGGGAAATTCAATCTGGGAGAATTTCTTTCGGACTAAAGAATTTAGCATAGATTTAGAAAGTAGCAGATCTGCCTCTAGGGGGAAAGGTGAAGCCATTTGTTAACCATTATCCCATAAGGCAGTTCGCAAGCTCTTGCACATGGCATGCCATACGCCACCAGATGGCACCATGAGATAATTCGACTAATAAAGGATATATATTCAATATTAACTAATTAAAACTTTTTACAAGTTTCGCTAGCATAATTTTATAGCTGCATGCGTATTGATAATTTCTGTAAGGCATGAGGTATATATTCACAAAAGAAGCAAGTTAAAAATGCAGTTTTTATTGTATGTAACTCTTCGGAAAAACCATTTTTGTTAATCAGTATCCCGTGATGCATTGCGAAAACGACGAAATGTGGATTCATCACACATCATTGCGTTGTACGGGATTGCGCAATCGGTGGGCATGCTATTTCTAAATTATATGGATTTTAGAGCAAAAAAATCAGGCTTTAAGAATTATTTTTTTAAACTATCGTCCAATAATTTTAAAAATCTGAAAAAAAAATATATTATAGATTGATAATAGAGGAATATGTAGAGACAAAATCCTAAGTTGTGACCAAACGACTTTGGCATGAAATTTTTTTTTGAAAAATAAAATTGCATTTTTAAGAATGATCGCTCGATCAGATTTATGAGCGGATTTTTCTGAGAATACTACTCAATGATATCTAAAAACTCATGAGTAGTTTTTTGGATTTATCAAATATATTCAGGGAATAATCAATTTATAAAGAAAAAAAACTTTAATTTTTTACTCAAAAATGCGTCATATTTTTGAGCTGAAACTTGGCTGAGAAGTTGTCCATACTATGAGGTATTTTCAGAAAAAAAATTAGCCCGATTGGAATGGGGGCATTTTTCACCGTCTTATCTGGCGAGGGCCTTTAGATTAAAAAAAAAGTAAATAACGTTTTTAAAAAAATAACCTCTAAAAGCACAACTTTATTGGAGTTTTATGAATTAAAAAAAAACGCATCAAAATATTCCTATAATTTCTTTGCTTTTTTTGGAATAAAAACCATTTTTCCCCTCATAGACTTACCATTAGCAAGCCCGATCGAAGGAGGACGGGGAATGGGCGTGATGAGCAGCTAATGCACGGATACAGAGTATTTTAAAATACCAAAGTGGAAGGGAAGAAAAGCTCAAAGTTTCATTGTTATATATTTACTTTGTCATGAACGTGTAATTGGACAAGTTATCTATTTAATTAAAAAAAAACGCATATCGTAAATTTCTAGTTAAAAAGTGTTATTTAATGTGGAGTTTGAAGTGTGCTCTGGTATTTTAACGCTGTTGCTTATTAATACATTTCTCATGTAATATTTTCGATAATAAATGTTCTTTAAATATAAAAAAAAACTAGTTTTGTTTACATTTTACTTAAAATGCAATTTTTTTTTATTCTCGAAATTTTACTGAGGATAACCAAGGCAATTGTTTAAAGAACCTAACTGATTAAAGTAGTAAAAAAATGTTTGCATATTTCTTTACACCTTGTAACATTGGTTGGTTGATACTTATATATTCAGGTTTGTGTGCCTTTTAACGTAATTTTTTGACTTCCTATATTCCTTATTGTTTTACAGCTGTCTATTTATAGCATCCTCCATCGAGCTTTAACGCAGCCAATTACTCTTCGTAATTGAGAAGGATGGGGCTGGTTTAGAACGCGGGCACTCTGTATATGAGAGACCGATGTTATGACGACTGGGCCAAAAAAAAAATGCAACACGCAATGCATTTATTGAACAATTCTATATTTGTGTTTAGTATAGTTGTGTCATTTATTTCGGTCCAGTTGAACACTGACACAGGTTATTGCCTCTGGCCGTCCATTGAATCATACCCCCCGTAATTAAAAAAAGGACGTGAAAGGGAGAGAACAAACAAATTAATAAAAACGAGTTTCGTCACTCGGGCGTGTGATGGGAAATCCTGTGACTCCACATATTCGAACGCTTCTGTGAGCACTTTTGCAAATGTGACTTGTTGTTGGCTCATATATGAAGAGCTTACTGGAAGACCGTGCTAAAAGTGTCATTTTTGAAAAAGTTGAGATTTTTGTGTCAATTTACATGTTATTAACTCCTTTTAAAAATGAAAAGGTTTCTCTTTTTCATAAAGTTTAAGTTCAGTTTATTTTTTACTTTTTGTAAGTGCCGTTTTTAGCGTATATATAGTGGTTTGGTTTGAATTATCGTCGCACTAGAGCTGCACGAGGGCTATTGGCGACGGGCGTCGTATTTTAGAACCACAGTCAGGTGATTATCCAACACCTGAATAGGCACCCAACGCAACCGTTAAGGGCGACATTATATATAGTGCAAACGAAAAACTGTATTGCTCATTTTATCGCTTTAACTTTTTTGTCACTTAGCACGTTTTTCCACTAAGCTCTTCAGATACAGAGGCTGATGTTTTGGAGTGTGTCATATAAAAAGTGGCTTGCCAATGTATCCCTTATTTGATGCAATAACGACATTTATTTATTTGTTTCAGATGCACATAACAGAAAAAAATCCAATTACAATGCATACAATGACCAATTACAATGACATAACTCCGAAATCATGAGGGGATGGGAGCCCTGTTGATAAGGCACTGACCTTGCATGCGAAAAGAACCCAGGTTCGGTTACGCGCATGGACAAAATAATTGCAAACCTTTAAACGGTCTGTGTAGCTGAAAGAGTCTGACCATTTAATCGCCTTTGAAATCGGAAATCGAACAATAACCGACGAGCGCCGGCGCGAAGCGCCCTTACTGCTTCATCGAAAGCTAATAGTGACGTTCGTTGCTTCTTCCGATGTCGGCTTGTCACTTGATATTCTAAATTACGACGCCTTAACTCTCGTGTAGTTCTATTGTGACGATAGTTCAACACAATTCAGCCTGATTGTTCAGTTGATAGTGTAAAAAAATACTTTGATTAAGTTAACATCTCACTCGAACAAAGCAAGGGTAATTAATTATGATTTAACTATTATATTTATCATACTAATTAACGCAGGCCTAGCAGCGCTCCTATATTTCCTATAATTCAGGCCCGGACTGGCCCATCGGCCCTCGGACCGGTGCGCCTTTCTCAAAAAAAAAAAAAAAAAAAAAAAAAATCTGACTAAAATTTTTTGAAGCCTAGATTCATCTTCTCGTAAGTATTCCACACTTTAATGATGTGCACGGATACTTATTTTCTAAAAGGGATCTGCATATCTTTAGGGAAGGCACGGGAGAACTAAACATTGCAGCACCGATATCCAGAAAGGCGCCTTCACTCGGAGCCTCTGCTTCACTTCCATACAGGGCGCTGATGAGCCGGTTAAATAACGATTACATTTTCATATGCATGGAATTACTTTAAGGTGGTATATGTTCGGTCTTACGTGATCCATTAAGTAGATGGTCAGACGAAACAGAACTTTCAAAGGTAATCACCATGGCTTGACGCCTTAACACACTCGACAGAATCAATTGTAACGAAAAATTTTAAATGGGACATTTTGTTAAATATTAAAAAACGATCTTATTAAGGCGCCTTTCCTTTACATACAAGCGCCAAACGGCCTCCTATATAACACTTGCATTTCCCAATATATTATTAATCTTGGGTGCTGGATGTAAAAAAATCCAAACACCCAAGAAGTATTGGGATGCCTATGATATCACTCGCATATCATGGGTGGTTTTAAACTTCTTTTCATACTACGAGGCGTGTTTTTTAAGTAAGTACCGTTTTGCCACACAGAGGGCGCGGCGCTGCGATCGGCGTTCTGCGCATGCGCACTGTGTACCTACATCTCTTCTCTACTCACTGATGATATTGCAATCCGATTTGTCATTGTTTTACGTTTTCTGCTGAGTGTTTGAAATGTCTCCGATAACCGTGAGTCCCGCCGACTGTGAAGTACGGTCTGTTATAAGATTTCTTAGTGCTAAAGGCCTAAAATCAATTGATATTCATCGTGAGATCTGTGCAGTTTACGGACAAGACACTATGAGTGATGGAATGGTAAAGCGTCTGTTTTCTCTCACCTTATTGTCCACTTGCTGCACCAAAATTTCATTAACGACAGAAGGACGCCCACTCCGTTGTTCATCATGAACATTCGTGCGGCCTTCTTTTTAAATGATCTCACTCACTTTCTTACCATTCCATCACTCATAATGTCTTGTCCGTAAACTGCACAGATCTCACGATGAATATCGATTGATTTTAGGCCTTTAGCACTAAGAAATCTTATAACAGACCGTACTTCACAGTCGGCGGGACTCACGGTTATCGGAGACATTTCAAACACTCAGCAGAAAACGTAAAACAATGACAAATCGGATTGCAATATCATCAGTGAGTAGAGAAGAGATGTAGGTACACAGTGCGCATGCGCAGAACGCCGATCGCAGCGCCGCGCCCTCTGTGTGGCATAACGGTACTTACTTAAAAAACACGCCTCGTATGTGCGGAATCGTATTTATGATGTATCATTCATACACATACTGTCATCGGATTTTTTTAAAAAAAAAATTTTGAATGAGGATTCTAAAAAAACATGCGTCAAGGAGTATTAGGGCGCCTTTAATTTCACACACCGTTTTTAAACTTTTTGCTAATATTTCTCAATTTTCTGAGTAAAATAGCGCCCTGTATATGAGACTTATGCCGCGGCCTTATGCACGCTAAAGATGGTGTGGTCTACAGCCCTGACGCCGTGGGCTCTAAGTTTGCGTTGGGTGCCAGTAGGTAAGGTTTCGGCCACGCCACTTGACCGCGTTCCTAAAATGTGAGACTCATTTTCAATAACCCTAGAGTACTTCTAGTGCAACATTCTCAATAAAACTAAATGTTAGTAAAAAAGGCATTTTTCAAAACCTTTTAAATGTGGGTCTTTGCTTATCAATCTTGAAAACCTGGTGCTGAATATTATTTGAATTGTTTCATTTTAACGCTACGATATCACATAAAGCGCCCTTGGACTTCGCTGTTTAAAATATCAATTCTTCGTGCCGAATATTATTTAATTATTTAATAATCTTTATCGTAGTTAGCGTTCGTTTCTTTCTGTTGTTCTCTTTATTAGTTTCAACTCAGACCTAAGGCTACATGTCAAATGTCAGAACTATTTACACACTCCACAAAGAAAATTTAGACAAAATATATGCATCGTTTGCGATTTTGATAGCGCGGTTACACGTCGTCAACTCCGGCTTCAACTCCCATTTCAACTTGACCTTGAACTGGTTCAAGGTAAAAGTATTGCATGTAGATCTTCTACACTCAGTTGAAGCTGGTGTTCAAGGTAACGAACCCATCTTTTTTCGGTTTTTCTTCTCGACTTCAAAGGAAAGGTTGCCATAAGGAAAATAGCAAACATCTTGGCGTGTTATCTCTTTTTTAAGTGATCCTTCGAAAAAGTATGTAAAACATCAAATTGAATTGTATGAGTTTTTCTTAATTTCTTTTATTTAAAGCAGGACGCATTCAATATTTTGATAAAATAAAATTCAATCACATATATGAATGAAATTAAAAATTTGACACTGTAAAATATGTTGATGATAAAATGTTTCTATGTTAATTAAAGTATTCAAACTCTTATTTATACCTTACCCGTGATCAAAACAATTAATTTTTAAACAAGATTTTGTATTAAAATACTGAAACCTGGTTGGAGTTATTAGCTTAATCAGTTATTTTAATACAAATAATTTCGAAATTTTTGGCGGACAATACTGAAAACGGTTTTTTAATTGACCTGATTTCAATCAGTAATACTCCGGCATTAAAAGATTTAAATATAAGTACGAAAAAGAACAGTCATCAAAAAAACAAAAATAATCCAGAAAAAAAATGCACTTTCCTATACACTTTAAAACAAAAAAAAATTCCCCGTAAAATATAATAAAGGGCAGGGACCGGCAGCAGAGATTCCAGTCATGCCCCGTTAAAAAACAGTCATGTCCCGTTTTCTTTTTTTTAAATTTTTTTAAACAGTCATGCCCCTTAAAGATGGTACAAATAGTTAAAAACTGCACAAATACTGGTACCGGAGTACCTTCGTCCAACTTTACACGGATCTTCTTGACAAATAATTATTTTCTCGCAAAATTGTCTATGCATTACATGAAAAAAAAAACAAGTTATACTTTCGTACACACAAATGTAATGCTGTAACAAGCAGCAATCAAAATTTCTTCATCCATATCTCAGCTGATATTCACAAACACTGAATAAAATCGCCGCGTTATACAATCACTCGCCAACTTCACGCCAACAAAGGTCGAATGGTTGAAGGGCAAATTGTACAAGCCGGAGTTGACAACAGAGTTGACAACAGAGTTGACGATGTGTAACTGCTGTAGAAGGATACTTTCTCATCATATTATGCGATTCAGCTGCTGTTTTGACTAAGTTTGTGCTGGTTGGACCTCGATTTGTTATGTGTTTTGATGTTTCACGGGGATCAAACGTCCAAATAAAAAGTGTAAGTTGCACATTTGACCTCAGAAACCTTTTACTTTTTTTGCTTGATTGTATCTTTCTGATTAGATTTTTTGTTTGTTTGAAAGGTATGATATCCGAGACATCTTTGTACTTTTTATCCATTTATGCGTTTAATAGTTGCAGAGGGTCGCGTCAATGTAGTTGAATTTGTTGGTTTGAGCTCTAAAAATACATTTTTTGCTATGAATGATGAAGTTCTGACAGTTTTTTGTGATTTAAAATCTAGATATCAGAGACATATCTTTGTGCTTTTTGTAGATCCGAATATTTTTGAGTAGGTATTAAAGTAACAATTGCCAAGGCCATAAGCTATTTTATAGTTAATTCATTACTTCTTGTTTTATTTTGTCGCATGAATTCTTCCTAAAATAGGTATAATTGTATTTACTTTTGAACAATGATAAACACTTTATATGTGAGCCAAGATTAATTTAAGTTTGGCTAAGAATATGCGGGAAGAGGGGGCGGGGCGCCCTTTGAAGCCTGGAAGGGCCGGTAAAACTGTGCCCTTGTTAGGGAGCAGTCCGGCCCTGCTATAATTCCTATAAATTTGAAAAAGTTCCTATTTTTCCTATAATTCCTATTTTTTCCTATATTTTAGACCCTTAATTTTGCTTTCCCCCCCCTTTCATCAGTACGATCTTTACATTCAAACTGTTACTGCGATCATGACTCACGGACTAGATCAGCAGAAAAATATTCTTATTGGTTTGACTTGGTCTGAACCGGAGCTACAAAAGTAAAACGAGACACCCTTCCGAACACCTGGAGGCAAAAATCTGCCAATCATTATACGGCGATGGGACGTCATTGGTGGATTTCGTAGAAATTACTAAGCAGCTAAATAAGTAAATCAAAAAGCATTATTGGTCTGCATATTTTTGGTCAGGTGAAGATAATCCTCTTCTCATGGGGATTGCCGATATTTGAAGATATTATCTTAGTGTAATCCAATCTTAATTCATCATCAAATTTTAATTGTATTTTTTATTTTTACTATTAAAATTTATTATTTAAGCTTGTTCTGCATTGAAATTTAAGTTTAGTTTTCATTGATGTAGATCGAGAATGGAGAAAGCTATTGTCCCTGTGGCTTTGATGTTTTGGAGATTTTGAGGCCTCGTGTAAAAGTCAAATTTTTCAGCCGTTATTTTTGTGCTAAATTTCTCGACCAAAAATCGAGATATACGAAAATGAGAATGTGCGGTATTTATGGACGATATAAAACAAGCGGCTGGTAAAGGAATTTTGTAGTTTTCAGTTAAAATCGAAATCAATTGAAAATTCCTTTCAAAATTTTCCTTAATGGATAAAATTTCCATAGAATTGCTGGATCAGAGGTATTCTGCACTCGTGTGATTTTCTAATTTTTCTTTTATATGATTCTTGGAGGTTTTCCGATTATGTGATCTCCGGAGTTTTTCGATATTTGGATTGTCAGATATTAGGATCGTCGGAGTTTCCGGAAGCAGACAGAACCTTTAATCCAGGCATCGCGGGACTTGAGTTTTTCTGGATTATGGGTTAACTAGCAAATATTTCCGGAATTCGGAAAATTGGAATACGTTTAGGGAAGCTACGTGTCTGCAAATCGGGTTAAAAGCACCCTAGCTTATAAATATCTAGGCAGAGAAATATAGTGCAAAGGTAGAGAAATTTCGGAAAAAAAATAACGCCAGATAAAGGGGAGCCATCTCTTACACAGAGACCTCAAATGTTTCAGAACATTGACAACCCTGAAAATACTGTTTTCTATCCATTCTTAGTTTATATCACTGAAAACTAAGTTTAAATTTCAATAAAAAACTAGCTAAAATGATGAATTATAATTAGATTATACTAAGATGTTTTTGAAAATCGCTATCCTGCCAGTGCGATCCAATAATGTTTCCTGATTTACTTATTTTCCGCCTAATAATTATCACCCAATCTACCGATTGGGTCGCAATGCCTCATAATGATTGACAGTTTTTCCCTCTGCAAAATAGAAAGAACGTCTCCTTACTGTAGCTCCGGTTCAAGCCAATTGGACCAACCAGCAAATTTCTTTTGATCAAGTGTGTGACCTTGTGATCACAAGAACAGCTTGATTGTTAACCCGGCAGCACTCGCCTGGGGTCTAGTAGACCCCAGATAGATTAAAAACACTTCTAGATCTGAAACTCTGATTGGATTACCATTATAAGGATTTTCTATATTAAAATTGACTTAGACACTAACTCCCCCAATCGTGTCTAAGAGAACTAATGTAATGTTTCACGGCTGCCTTTTTCTGGCCTCCTTTAGGAGATTTAGCACAGCCAATTGCGCCTCGTAATTTAGAATCCTGGTGAAGAGACAAGTTCCTTTTTTTCTAATAAGAATGGAATCATAAAACGAAACTCGTTTCTTGACCAAGGTTTTTAATTACGAGGCATAGCCAATTATGGCTAATTACGGCCAACACATCTAATTACGCCTCATAATTTAGAACCCTGGTCAAGTGACGAGTTTTTTTTATGATTCTATTCTTTCTATTTCCTTCTTGATTAGTCCCTTCCCCCTCCCTGATTAGTAAGTGTCTCAAAGTTTTTTTGCGTTTGTATTATTCATTCAAGCTACAGACCACTCCGAATAGCGAGCGTTATTTTATAACCACCCTGTACATTTCGAAGAAACAGTAGATTTGCAATCGGAAAGTCCAATTCTGCCAATCACAAATCAATCATTAATAAAGTATTAGTTCCGTTCGACACTTTGGGGGCGCTAGGCATCAGATTGAGTTATCGGTTTAGAAGATTCTTAGTCTATGGTAAGTTAGCGCGAGTGCTGCCGGGTTAAGATTTTTTTTTTTTTTTTTACGTTTTTTTGAAACTTTTTTCTCATTATTTTTACTTAGGTCTATTTTGGGGTTTCTAATTTTAGACAGGATTAAGTTTAAAAAAAAAAACGGTTTCGGATTATCGCCGAAACTCAAGTGTCTGGATTATGGGTGTCCAGATTCGCAGTTCTGTAGTTGTTTGGATCGCCGGAGTTTTCTTAAATAAAAGATAGCTATAGTTTTTTTTAATGCTGTAGGATCACTTTAGTCGCCAATTAAAACCTAGCTAAATTTATTGGAAAAAAATTAAGGATATTTAAGGTCCTCTGGTAGGGCTGTACACTCCTATCGGATCGCTTTAGTTATATCGAATTTTAGATCCAATCCCTATCGGATATCGGTAAAGCTAAGCTAAAAAAAAGTCATTTTTATGTATAATTTTTAATCATGGTTAAAATAATTGGCTTATTGCCATTATTTGCTCCACGAATATTTATATGTCGACTACTAATTATTCCTGTAAATCCCTATATTTTCTTTATGAATTCTTATAAAATTCCTATATTTCCTATTATATTTTTGATAAAAGTCACTGCGAGGCCTGTTAACGTGTTAATGCAAGTGTTACGACAACTCTCGAGGAAAGATGCTGAAACCTTTCCGATTTAATGGACGATTCGAACAGGGTGCAGCTTAGTTTCTTTGTGGTGTACACGACAATGCTTGGCGTAGCTTTGACGTCACCACAGTCGTTGCTGTTCTAGTATAGATGAATTAGCTGCCGGGTGGTTTGTTTGTGTGGATTAAGGCAACGTTTGACGTCTACGTAGGAGTGGCAGTTCCGGTCGTCAATTAATGTGCTGCACTAGAATTATACGATAGCTATTGGAGGCGGAAATCTTGAATTTGAACCGTGGACGGTCAGATGACTGTACAGACACCTGACGCTTTCTTAGGGGGAATTAGGGAGGCAAATTAGGGGGGGAATGTGGGGCCAGATGGCCGAGTGGTTTGGATCGCAGGCCATAACCGCTAGCAGTTAGCGCGATTTAGCGGGTGCGGGCTCGATTTTCGCCTTTGCCCTGGGTGTACTTCCTTTCTCAGTATCAAATTTATAAATTAACTAGCACTTATTAGGCTTAACTGCCCCTCTATTCGGGCACCGTAGTGAGCCATGGCTGTCGCGATCGTAGCTCAGTACGAGTCGTTCCTCTACCCTGCTATAGAACTCTTTGCTTTCGACACCACAGATTTGAGGTGTCCTTATTGCCGCAGTGTTCTCAGGACAAATAAACAACACAAATACCCATGCACAAATGCTGCTGGGATTCGAACCTGGGACCTTGGGACTACCAGACCAGCTCCCTGACCATTCATCGGCGTTGAACGGGTTCCAAATTGAATGTTTATTTCCACAGTCACTTTTACTTTCACCCTTTATGTACGCATGGCACTACATCTACTTTGCGTTAAAAAATGTCGATGAATTCTATAATCCTTGGGGAAAAGTTATCAGCCGTGTTTTGGTGCAGATCTGAATTACATTTGAGCACAAAAGGTTTTTAATTCCTTTGTTGGCCCAAACGGTCGGAAGTTTTTGGTTGACAGTAGTGCTGATGATCACGTGACTGCCAAATTGCGGAGTTTTGCGTGATGTTTTTATAATAAAGAAATTATTTTATTCAAAACACTTTCCTAAAAGGGTTAAGCAGGGGATTGAAGTCAGATTTATAATGAAATGGAACGCGGAATAAAAACCTAATGTCCTACATAGCAGTTAAATGATCATGTAGCCCGTTTTGAACGGCACTATATATTTTTTAGATAGTGTGCTGTATATGTTGCTTAGGATTTTTTTCTCCCTTTTTTCCCCTCTAATGGGGCTGCAACATTGGCGGTCAAGCCGTTGCAGACTTGTAGTTAAATGAAATTTACCATTATATAAACCAGACCATTTAATGAAACTCGCGTCACTTGACCAGGGTTCTAAATTACGAGGCGCTATTGGCTGTGTTAAAGCTCCTAAAGGAGGCTAGAAATAAACAGCCAGAATCGATTGCCACTACCATGATACTTTTAATAAAAATATTCAGAAAATATAAGGTCGGGTTACCGGAGAACTGAGCTTAACCTCTTGCGACCTGGCGTCCTCATTTGAGGACATTTTTTAAAACCTCCAAACATACAATTAACGCGTTAATTAGCTCCGAAATTGGCCTGGACCGATAAAAGAAGATTCAAATATCAGTTTTCAGCCTTTTTGATGTGTCAGTCATTTATTTATATTAAAAAAATGAAGTTAAAAGAAGGTCAATACGATATTAGAGTTCTTAAAAAAATTGATAATTTTTTTTTCAAACTTTTCAAAAAGTTCTTTTCGTAGTTAATTTTAAAGGCATTTTGCATTAAAAACAAAGTTAAAAACATATGCTAACTACAAATAAGTGATAAGGATTTTTTTGTTCCATTTATGGCGCAAAAAAGAGTAGTTTTAGAGTTAAAGGCGTGTCTCTTAGTAACTAATGAACAAACTTTTAAAAAAAATTATTAATAAAACATACTTTTTAGCATATATTTGTATGAATAGTGTGTTTGGATTAGGAATATACGCGCGCACTCTTTGCCAACCTAAGTTGGGTAAACAGGAATATGCTATGGAGAAGATTCTTCCGCGCATATACAGAGTTTCATAAATTATTTGGGAATCCGTCCAGAAAAGATGTTTAAAACATTAATTTTGTTTAAGGTCTAACAGATTTGAATAATATTTGAGAAAATTTGGCAATTTTGTCATAATGAAAAGTGTATTTTGGTTCAATTGTATTCAGATCATTTTGTATATAAATATAACCAGTGGTGAAAGTGGGAAAAAAATAAGTGGGGGGGGGGGGATGCCTTCAATTAGAATGCCATGCCCCATCTATGCATTTTGGATTATGGATTTGAGATATACAAGAAGTGGGGGGATGGATAGCTATTTTCTTGAAAAGTGGGGTGACGCGTCACCACGCGCCTACCCTCACTTGCAGCACTGAATATAACCTTACAGGAGTTTCCAACTAACGGACCAACCGTGCTTTTTAGTTTGCCTTTTTACTCTTTGTTTTTACCCAAGTTACACTCTTAAAACAAAAGAGTGAAATCCACTCCAGTAGGAGAAGTGCATTTTCGACACAGAAAAGGAGTGAATATTAACTCAGACTGAGTTAAAATCACTCGTTTGTTTTAAGAGTGTAGGTTGGCACGGAGTGTAGGGTTTTGCCCGGGTCTTAAGAGGTTAAAGCATAAGTTCCTATGTATAAACAGTACTCTTTTGATCAGAACCCAACCACACTAACACAACATAAAAGATCAGAGCTTTTACATTATCTTTGTACTTTTAATAATTAAGTTACAACACATGATGTAAAGATTTCAAGGAAGGGGCACAATACATGCTGGGCCATATTCAGATTTAAAACAAATGTTTTTTTGCTACTTCTTCTCGATATATTTTTACTATGGTTCTATTTGTGGTATTTTAAAATGCAATAAAATGCTAATAGAGGAGAGGGAAGTTTCTTACTTTTTCTCTTGCATTTGGATTATAAATCAAAAGGCTACTTGAGAAAACTAAATAATCAACCACATCTTCCCATGTTAATTTCGGAAGAAAATCCATGTGTAATATAATTTTTTTTCTGATTAATAAGAGTCTATAAGAATTGTTGGTCCTTCAAGGATTTGTGGACACTGTCCATATATGTTCCTATAATCGTAAAAGACTTGAACTTAACTGTAGCTATAGTATTTGAATACGACCCTCATATTTTTCTTGCTCCACACCTAATTTTTAACACGTTTATAAACTATTTCTCTCTCTAATAACTCAAAAGGCGCGTATACATGAGCCATCGTATCCATGGAATGCCAAAATACCCATTAGGGGAAAAAGTGATACAGCAGGATTTCTAACCCAAATGATAGTCTGTGGCCGAATCAATGGTATGAAACAAAAAGCCCTCCTTCATTGGAGGGTTTACGAACCCCCCAATGAACCCTGCAATTCCGTTTCTGTCTGGGAGAAAGAGGGAAAAATTGCTGAGTTTGCTCTTCAATCCATGGATTCGATGGCTCATGTAAACGCGCCTAAAATGGACATTCCAAGGCTGAAATCACGACCTTCGAACATGCACGTCATTTGTTCCTGGAGGGAGAGGAATTTGATGGTCAACGGAGACAGAAGGTTTCACAATAATATTTGTCGCGCCTCCCTCCGCCATTTGGCGTCCATAACTAGCACCTCAATCCCCTTGTAATACGATCGAGTTAACGATCTCCATAGGAAGTACAGCCCGATGGTTTTGGGCGGAAGTTTTTTCAGACATTTTTTTTTTTAAATTCGGAAGGCTGTTGCCCACTGTCCAGAGCTTCCTGCCACAGCAATCGATGATCCTAAAGTGCAAAGGGGGCCGTTCATCCCGAAAAGCACGCCTTCCTGGAAGGATATACGTTATGTCGGAATCCGTTGGAACATCGGCCACCGAACACGTTGGGACTTTGGCGATACTTTGTGTTGCTGAAGTCATCGAATGAATAATTTGTTTTGGCGCCATAGAACTTTTGTTGCTTGAAGTCATTGAATTTTTCAATTGTTTGGCGTACCTTATGCATTGGACATGTTGGCGAAACTTGTTGCTGGAATCACAGAATGAGTAAGTTTGCATTGGCGTACAACTTTGGGACATTGGCGAGGCTTGTTGGTGAAGTCATGGAATGAATCAGATGCTTTTTGGCATTAATTTTTGGCGAAGCGTTGCAGTTGATGTACTTTCATTCATTTTCCAGTTCTTTTAATCAATGCATGTTTGATGAAGACAAGGAATGATTCAGAATCATTGGAGTTTGTAAAGACGCCATTGTCTTTTGTGAAGATTGCATTGAGCATTGTTTTTCGAGTGTTAATTGTCGGAATAATCAGCAATTTGGATTAATTAATTATAATTAGTCATGTTTTAGAATTTTCTTTAATAACATCTACAACTGATTTGATTCACTGATGGGAATTTATTGAATTTTACAATTTAAATTCGATAAAATATGTTATTGTTCTAAATCTTGAAGCCTGAATGTGAACTTCAAAGTGACCTAAGGATTATTGTTTAGCTGTGTTTACTTATCTACGATTTAATTGAAATGGTGACAAGAAAACACCGGTGGACATTAATTTTACCTCACGTAGAAATGTTTCGTCGAAGCGGAATAAATTTATGTCATTGAACTTTTCCAACAAATCAATGAAAACATTACGAATTGTTTAAAATATTTGGTGAAGCATCAAATGATATCGAACTTTATTCTTGCAAGAAATGAGATGATTTTCTGCTGGATAATTTTACTGTTTCAAGGTGAGAAAAACTTGTTTTTTTTTATTAAACCTTATTAACAAATGAATAATTAAATATTGTAATTTTCAGCACGATAAATGAAAATGTTAAAGAAATATTTTTAACTGGTGTAAAATGCTAAAAAAAAATTAATTTTTGAACTGGTTTTGAACATTTTTTGAACAAGCACAAGAGACACACAAAGAAAGAGACGAACACATAGACAAATAACAACATTTATTGACGGTCACAAACATCCATGCCTGACCGGTATTCGAACCCGACTCCAGCGGCTCCAAAGGCCAGAATCCTAACGAGTGTGCCACCGGGGCGGCAAGCCCAACGAGGTAAGGTACCGTAAGCAGGCTGCTTCGCTGGGCTGCGTTGAGTTGAGTTGCGTTCAGCGATCTTAGCAGCGACTTAACAGTCATGGTTGAGCGCATCGTAGCAGGAGCATCGTTGGATTGGGTAACGATCACGTATCGTGTCATCAATGCAACTGCCTCAGTAATCCACAATCTACCAAAAGGATCAGCCGAGCTGGAGATGAGTTACTTAGGTTTTAATACCATTACTTTCGTTGCTATTCAGAATACAGATAGGAACGCAGTGGTAAAAATGCGCCCTATAGCATGTGCATGATATATTGAGGTTCCGCGTGTGGCAACAGCTATACGGAAATATTCTTTCATTAACTTCCTCCATCCTAAAAAATCAAACACTTACACCATACTACAACTAATCGTCCTTTCTCTCTACCACAGCGTTCGCGACGTCCGCGGCTTCTGTGTTCAGCGCGTCCCCTTTAAACAACACCGTGCCCACGTACGGTGGCGGGGACTGCGACCACAAGATGCACACGTGCACCCGGGTGGTGAGGCCCATGCTTAACGATGTCCGATACATGTTCCCAACTACGCTGGCAGACGTCGACGTCATGTGCAAGTGAGTGTCGACAAATTTTATAATTTTTCTCTTAACAATTTATGCACAGAATTAAGTTTTAATTTTAATTATTTGAAGAGCACAAGGGAAGAACCCCTTCATTGCCTGGTAATCTTTCAGTAACAGGTCTGCTTGGTGAAGGTATGGCGAGTCAACTCCTAAACTGGTGTGAAGAAACCAGTTTTGCCTTTGGTTCTTACCACACGGAGCACGGGTTTACTATCGCTATGATCGAGATTCACGCCAGACATTATTCTCACTCTTGATTCGCGGAAGAAGAACCATGGGAGAAACAGGTTTCCGATAGCCAATACTCGCCACGCAGACCTCAATGCGTTACAGATTCCCTGTCGATGAAGAGTTTTTTCCCCAATACTTGTACACGGGAAGAACCGCTTGATTTGTTAGGAGTCTTCCCGTAATTGCATCTGCTTGGCGGACATTGGCGACTGGAAACCGGTTATTCTTTCGGTTCTTCATTCGCGTTACTCGTGTCCACTGATCTCTGGCGTGAATCAGGGTTGCAGCGAAAGAAAAAAAACCGAGTAACCGGTTTCTTTACACCAGTTTAGGTGATTTCTAGCTATCATTGCCAAAGCGGCCTATTGAGGAAAGCCTTCTACGAAATCAAGTGGTTTTTCCCTTGTACTCTTCACATAGTGTTGATTACGAACAATGCATATGGCTGTGAAATATTGCTGCATGGGGATAATGTTTCTCATAAAAATATAAAAATTGCCTTCAACATTAACCGGCTAGAGGATGCACGAGGACAGTACACTGTTAATGGAATGGAATGCAAATGCGCCCTCTAGAAGGGAAGGGCGTAGGCTATGTAGCCCATTTCCCCGCTCGCCAGAAGGGACAGTCACAGGAGACACACAAAGAAATTACGACACAAACACATAGATAAATAACAACATTTATTGACAAATACAAATATCCATGCCTGACCGGGATTCGAACCCGACCTCAGCAACTCCAAAGGCCAGTACACTAACCATTCAGCCACCGAGGCGGCCAGTACACTGTTAAAATTGAAGGTAATATTTGGCACCCACAGGGGTGAATGGCGATGCTCTCGTCAGCGGGACCTCTTGGAGTACCAAGATGGCATCCTTATGCGATTCGCAAGCCCTAGATTCATCGACCCAAGGCGATTCAAAACATTAGGGTGCCAAATGGGACCACCTTTTCACCCCGCCGGGATGAAAAATTGCCCCAACTTCAATTTTAACAGTGTACCGGCGAAGTGACCTTTTGTTGCATGACCCCCTTAACACATAAATACACTCTCAGATACACTTTTAAAAGACATAAGAGTCAGAGTTGTATATAATGGCCTATCGTGTTTGGTATAATGTAAAAACTCAATGCTAATCAATATACACTCACACTCTCTTTAGTTCTGGTGGGTGCACTACACAATAGAAAGGTTTGGTTAGAGTTAAGTTGAATTACCGTCGCACAAGAGATACACGAGAGCTACTGGCCACGTGAGTCATAATTTAGAACCACGGTCAAATGACGAGCAGACACCTGATGAGTAGGCACCTATCGCAACTTTTAGGGGCGACGTCATGCGCAGGGACTTTGAATGACGCTTAACGGGCACTCCATCTACTTTGAGTATTATTCGTCGGACTTTTTAGCTGCATATATATCATTTATAAGTCGGCAGTTATTTTGGCAATGCCCGGACCCAAACCAGGAACATGCAAAGGCAAGCGCCTTATTGACTACAATTTTTTAGCCACTCAACGATTAGGGTGATACTAGTCAATTAACAGCTGTACAATGTAAACATCTACACTCTTAAAACAAAAGAGTGAAATCCACTCCAGTTGGAGAAGTGCATTTTCGACACCGTAAAGGCATGCATATTTACTCAGACTGAGTTAAAATCCCTCGTTTGGAGTGATCCTGTCGGAGGTTTAACACACAAAGGATCCACTCCAAAAGGAGAAGTGCATTTTCCAGTCTGGAGGAGTGAAATCCACTCAGACTGAGTTAAATTAGGAGTGTTTGTTTTAAGAGTGTAACACTTTAAATTTAGATACCCTCACCCATTTTAGTTCTAGTGGGTTCACTATGAAATGAAAATGTATAGTAATTATTTTACTTAGTTACTATCGATAATTTTTTATACAATTCCACATGAATGTAAAATCTTACCTTCTTAGAATGTGGAGCAGGTTCGTGGACTGCGTCCGCCGGTACATGTCTTCCTGTTCCACGGAAGACCAGCGGTCCAAGTTCAACAAGGCCGTCAGCCATTCCATGGACACGGTGCATGCCATCTGCAGTTCGGACAGACACCAGAAAGGTAATCAATGGAAAAGTCAACCGTCTATTTAAACCTTTCCATGTGATAAAGGAAGTCAAGTACCAGAAGACGCGCTTTGCCGGTGGCTACCTTAAGGGGGTCCTGTACCCAAAAATCTTGAAAAATTAATTATTATTATTGTTAAAAAATATTATTTGAAAATTTCTTAACATTTTGCAAAAAATCGCTTCAAATTTTATGCATTAGTTTTTGAATGAGACTCGCTCTCCAAGTATCCTACCACAGATTATACTTTAAATGCTCGTATTTCTGTTCGTGTTTTTTAAAATTTAGGATAGTGGAAAATACTACTCCTCTTTTTAATATTTTGTATAAAAAGTTTCTGTAAATTTTTATAACATCCTAAAAGTATAATGAATCAAACTATGCATTAAAACTTTTTATTTATGTTGACAGTATTTATAATTTTTTTTCAAAGTTTAAATTTTACTTTTTAAGTGAATTTGTTTGATAAAATTTCAAAAAGTATTTTTTTTTTAAAAAGTTGAATCTTGATTAAAACTTGGATGCATAGTTTTGTTTATTGGGGAACTTAAAAAATGTGGTGATAAAAAGTCGAAAAATAATTGAGGAGTAGGGATTTTAAAATTGTTAAAAAATTGAACAAAAAATGTAACTTTTCAAAATAATGAGTCATTTTCAATTTTTTTGGTAATATGTTTTATTAATGTCTGATGCACCAGTGCATAAAATCGGAATAGTATAAGTTCATAAATAAAAAAAAAGTTGGATAAGGTACTGGACCCCAGACGGATTGTCAGTCCCATGGAGCTAATGCATTAGTTTGGAAATCACAACTTTTGCAAAAGAATTGCTTTGCCATATTATCCCATTTTCACCAGCTATGGGAATCATCATAACATCGAAGTGAAACAAATTTGAAACGAAAATGTTATCTAGTTAATTAATTATATGATATTGAAGTTTTAAAATGCCAAAAATATACGGCAGACTATTTTAAAACTTTACTTATTTTAAATATTTATCAATTAATAATTGAATAACTGGATGTTATTTTCTTTTCAATTTAGTTTTTAATTGATGTTTTGATAATTCCCATACCTGATGAAAATAAGATAACATGGCAAAGCAGGTCTTTTGCAAAAATTGTGATTTCAAAACTAATGCTTTAGCTCGATGGGACTGACAGTTTCTCTTAAGTATCTTGGGTATGATAACGGTTGTTACAAAACTTTTCTTCTTTGGAAATATAACTACTATTCTCCCCTTCTTGTGTCTAATTTTCTTAGTAGTCAACGGATTCTCTGATCTAGTGTGACTTTTAACCATTTCCACTCGGAACTAGACAAATTCCCTCTTTAGCAGATAACGTTTTCCCCACAGTAATTTAAAATTTTAAGCGACTTATTCCACTTTGCAGGCATTTAAAATTGTGCCCAAAAAGATCAGTAATTTAACCTTTTCTGAGGGATAGCAGACGCATATAAACCCATCACCAAATGTCGTTTTTTCTAGCAGAACACATAACTTTTAAATTAATAAATTTTGTGCTAAAATGTTATTAATTTTTTAATGTTAAGTATTGAAGCAGCCTTTTTAATCATATGCGACAGATATAAAGTTTTTAAAACAGTTTAAAGAAATTCGATTTTCAGCGATTTTTAAAAACTTTTTTAATATACTGAGAAAAAAAAAGAGTATACTTCAACCAAATTGCCTATCACTTAAAGGGTTTTAATTATTTGTACATGAAGACATTTCGATCTCATAATATGTTTACTGCAAAGGGTTAATTATTTGGCATTGAGTAGATATAAGTAATTGTTGATAACTTCTGAGGCGTTTTCGAACGGAAGAAACATAATTCTTTAAACCTCCCCTGATTACTTTTACAAGTCAAATAAAAAATTTACATAAAAATAGAATCCTAATATTTGTGTTTAATCCTTTCAGTCCCAATGAAAATTTTGCATCATCATTTTAGAAAAAAAATTCTGATAGTCTATAGCCATTTATGATATCGAAGAGCACATCATTCGATTCTTCAAACATTTTTCGGTTAGATAATATTTTTTATTAATCCCAATAGAAGTCAGCCCTATTACAGTGGCCGCCGCTTTTTGGAATCACTGGTTAATTGAATCAGCCGCTTAATTGGAATAAATTTCGTAGAACAGAACGGAATCACTTTTTACATTGAAAATCCGCCGCTTATCGGAATCAAATCACCTTTTTACCGCCGTTTTAAGGACTCAAAAAATTCTATAAAAGTTCCTTTTTTCTACGAATCGTGGTATTTTTTTTACCCCAAATGACCTCTAACTACAAATGCGAACCAAAGAGGCGCCGACGAATCCATCTTTAAAAAAAGGTAAATCGCAGAAATTGTATTATCAAGGAAGGAGGGAGAGAGAGAACTACACTGGGGGGGGGAGGGGGTAGAGGGGAAGGAATTTGTAATCGACACGTGTGCATGAAGGTTTAGACAGCAGACTCATTTTGATTTTTGATCGATTAAATTAAGTACGTGTTTTTCGGTTATCACGATGTTTAAACGGAAAGATTTTAGCTTAGCCAAAATAAGAACTCCTAAAAAATATTTATAATCCGGAAAAATGCAGCCAAAGAGAAGCTGCAATTAAATTAGGACTTTCTCATGTGGATTTTGAAGAGAAGAAATGAAATTATAGAAAGTTGCGAAACAGAGCCCAACATAAATCGGAAATGTCAGCGAGTTGGCAAAGCAGAAGACGTAGAAAACGCTTTATTAGAATGGTTTGAGGCCGCGAGGAGTAAAAATATGCCGGACTCTTCAAATATTAAGAACTTTAGAGCAACGGGTGTTATGTGTGATGATTATAATTCCTCTTATGACATTGAAAGGAAGGTAAACGAACTTATCAGTTATACGACAACGCAGGCGAAAACAACGAAGTATTCATTCAAGTAAGCAAAATGTAACTAAATTTTAGTGCTATAGTAAACATTGTTGTTTATGCTTTTAAATTTTGTTTTAAAATTATACATAATATCGTTCAAATTATTACATTTTTGTAGGTATTCGTATATTACCCGTTAATTTGTATAACTCTGGATTTTATTAAACATAACATAACGTGTTTTTCTTAATAATATGTAGTACTAGTATTACTCAGTAGCAAGTATTAAAAAAAATCATATGTCTCATGATGACAACTTTTTCTTTATAATTTCATGACTTTCGGTTAAATGGTTCAGCCGCTTTATTGGTTTGAAACGTACTGGGACGGATGTGATTCATTTAAGCGGCGGCTACTGTATTATTTTTTAATTATGATTAGAAACATGATGATGCAAAATGGCATCACTGGGACTGAGAGGGTTAATATCGTCGGGTTGGTCAAATGACAAAACCACGAAAGTGCAAATTCTAGGGATTGGCGATTTTTGAAAAATTCAAGCTTAGTAGTCAATCCCTGATGTAGTTTACACATTCGTGGTTTTGTCATATAACCGACTATATTTAATGTTTATTAACAATCAAGTTCATCGTCCAGTCATAAAAATTCTCTAAATAATTTGTATTTCCCATCCTTGCTAATATTCGAGTTTCTCTAAAAATATTGAAGTCCATTATATATGGATTACTTTCTAATATAAAAATACTAAGCTGAGAAGTGATTGATCTTATGTTACCCCAATGGGAGAGTCATCACTTTTCGATATGGACGCATTACCTAAAATGATGTAAGCAAAATTTAAAAATATAAACACAATTTTTTTTACTCTAATAATTTATTTATTAGTGCAAGCAAAATAAATACATTAAATAAAATATGTGCACTCATACATAAATAAAACTCAAAAATAAAAAAATAAAGAATAACATTAGGTGTTTTTTTCTGCTTGTTTCTCAAGCAATCTCGTCACAAAAATACAGTAAGCCATATTTAAAAAAAATACATACAAAACAAGCTAATAGTTGATCGCTTAATGATTAAAATGGTAATTGATCGCTTAAATAGAAATGTAACATATGAATTTGTTTGAAATTAGCAATAAAGATAAATGAAAATTAAGTATTTGAATCACTAATAAAACTAAACAATAAAACATTGCATTAAATATTATATGCTTTTACATAAATTTGTCTAAAATGCTCATAATACAGTAAATTGTTTGCATGCTCGATTAAAAAAAGAGCTTTTTTTGTCTAGAAATGCGCATAGATTCATAAAATATAAAAACAAAAAGCATAAACATATAAAGTAAATACCACAGTTTTTGTCCCTTCATCACTCTCTTGAAACTATTTATTTTAATTCGACATAATTTTAATAATATATTTAGTAATGCTCTCTAGTTTTTATAATGTTAAAACAATAGTATTAGTTGATTACAATGATGTTAATTCTACAATTTTCTGCCATGTAAAGTAATCTGAATAATGATGTGTTAGCTAACATTAAAATTTATAAATATTTTTATTTTGAAACATTTTATATTCCTAGTA
The DNA here is from genome assembly GCA_023701765.1 of Hylyphantes graminicola. Lineage (NCBI taxonomy): Eukaryota > Metazoa > Arthropoda > Arachnida > Araneae > Linyphiidae > Hylyphantes > Hylyphantes graminicola. The sequence continues at coordinate 12,345,249 of CM043113.1, forward strand.
TATATAAAATGTAAGCAGTAACTTATGCTTTTAACTATTATACTTTTAACATTTGCTTCCACATTATTGTAATTATTTTGGTTCATGATTTTTTACGAAAACATTTGATAACAATTTTTCAAAAATTAGAACTAGATAATTAGGGCCAAACTCTTTCAATAGTACGCTGACAAATATTGTGGTACTTACCCTATATACTATGTTATAAAGGCGAGAAAAGAGTTTCATACAGATTAAATCATTTCAAAGTCATCTGGGATATCAGATGCCCTCTTTGGTTTCGAGTTGGCAGCCTGATTGACCTTTTCTGGATTAGCAGTCGCTGAACTTTCTCGATCTTTCACGTTCTGCTTATCTTTGAGCTTATCCTTCAAGGCCTTCTTCTGGGCTTTCTCAATTTTGATCTTCATGTGCTTCTTGCTCTCCAGATGATCCCGGGCACTTTCTGGGCCCGAGAAACTGGCGTGACACAACTTGCACACCAAGAAATACTGTCCGTTCTGGAAGTTCTCTTTTTCATTCGCGTCGTCGTCCTCCTCGTCGTCATCAGAGACGTTCTGGACAGACTTGACGGCCACGATGTCCGGGTTGGCCTCCACGAACCCAAACAGGGTGTCTTTGACCTTCTGCTTACCGTGGCTGTTGTTGGCGATGTGGGACTTGAAGGAGAACGGGTCGGGGAAGGACTTCTTGCATTCCTTGCACACCAACTTATCGCTGTCTTCGTCCTTCTCGAACAGATCCTTCAGCTCTTCTTCCGTTTTCACTCGTTGCAGCTCTTTCTGGTGTACCGAACTCATCAAGTGCATCTTGTAGGGAACGGGGCCGCTGAATGATTTGCTGCAAGCTTCACATTTGTATGTCTCGCCGACATCCATGTCGTTTCCAGCAGCAGTGTCGTCCTTCTTGAGGCTTTCGATGATTTCCAGCTGCCGCATCTTTTTCTTGTGGTTTGCACCTTTCATGTGCTGCTGATAGGACTCTGGCCCATAGAATGTCGTGCCGCAAGTCGAACATTTAGCAAAAGGTCTCTGAAGAGTGTCATCTTCGACTTCGTCGAGGGCATCTTCGTCGAATCCCTTCATTACTTTGATTTTGTCCCTCAACTTTTGTTGCTTGAGATTCTTGGCGTGGATGCTCCCGTTCAAGTGGGCCATGTAATTCTTGTATCCCGACATTTCCTTGTCGCACACGTCGCAGTATAGCTGCTCATCCCCGGAGTCATCGGCAGAATGGTTCGGATCCTCGGTCGCGTTTTTCTTGGTTGTTGTATTGCCCATCTTCGCCATGGTCTTCAACTTCGTGACCTTCTTGTAGTGCTTCTTGCTGTTCAGATGCTGTTTATACTCCTGGACGCTGTAGAAGATCTTGCTGCAGGGCTCGCACTCGATGTCGGAGCACTCTTCCTCCGAGTCAGTTGTAGCGAGTATTTGGTCAAGCCTATCCATATACTTTTTTGTTGCTTCGTCATCAGAGGCTTTAGCTTTGGAGCCCATTTTGATGGTCACTAAAAAATAAAATATTTTTAATGCATAAAAAATTAGATGTTTTTAATACATATTATATTTTGGCCCGCAATTTCTGAAGGCTTTCAAACACGGGTAGTGGGAGAATTAGTTTGGAAAAATTGCTGAGACTGATTGCCGATGGTCAGTTATTTAAAATTTTTTATTGTAATTTATACATTTAACTAACACTTGAGTAGTATCAAAACTTTGATTTATGTCACCAAGGAATTATTTATTGAAATATAAGTTAAAGTTACAGAGTGGATATAAATTTATTTATCATTTCATTGATCCTATTTTAATAGGTTATAGAGTATTTAATAACCCTTATTATGACTATCTAAATTATAAACACACGTATTAAAATTAAGTATTACTTTAGCCCTTTTGCTTTTTACAGAACCCTACACATATATTTTACATCTAAACAATTTTTTCAAACAAATATAGATTTAAAAGTGTGTTTTTCTAGGAATTAAAAAAATTATAACAAAATAGAAATTTTATACAAAAATTGTAAATATATAATTTTTTAAATATTATTTTTTAACGGGCACATCAATTTTAATGTAATCTCAGGTCAAAAGCTATAAAAACGATTTTTTTTTGTAATTAATATAAAATTGTAATATCTTTTTATGCAAAATGTCTTTAAACTTTACTGCTAAAACCTTTTTTTAAACAGCCCAAAAATCGTGCGTATTATGTCCTGTTTTTATACAAATAACTGACCTGAATTTCAAAGGTTGAAAAGTAATTTCCAGTTTAGCTTCTATTAAACCATTAAAGTCATGAAAGTTTAAAAAGAATTCTGTAGTAACAGAATTAATATGTATTAACACAAATTATCAATTCAAACCGATGTTAGGTATCATAAATAAATAAGTAGTTTAATAAAAAAATAAATTTAATTTTTAGTAAGTAATAATTATTAACTTAATTTAGGAAACTAAATAATATTGTTATTAAAATCCAATTTAATAAAATATCAACTTCTTTTTAGGGAAATCATGATCACTGCAAATGACATGTTTATAATTTAGTTAATAATATTGCTTTAAACTCTGAAATAGTTCGTGTCAGAAAAAAGAGGGTTTGGTAAACAAATCAAATTAAAAATAGATATTACATTCATAATTGTTTATTATTTTGTATTTGATTATTTTATAACTGTATCAGTTACTTATCTATAAAACAATTGTTGTATCACGTATAATGAGAAAATAATGATTAAAAGCTTTGTAATGTTTAATACGTCATCACATCGCTAAAAGTATCACGCATTTAAATATATTTGGTTTTTAATTAGAATTTTGTGTAATAAAAATAATATAAAAAAGTTTATACTTAATTATTATAAATTCTTATTATTTTAAACAAGAAAATACGATACTTTGATTATATAACCACACAAATTTATTTTTACAAAAATTAATTCAAATTTTAAAACAAAGGACTAGTTAAACTGTATTAAGGGCACAGAATTGAAAATATTACTCTAAATACAAAAATATATAAAAATATTTATTGATGTATTTGTTTCTTTAAAAATACAAAACTTTTGAAAATATTACAAAAAAATATATTATCAAAAATTCTTAATTCATCAGAAAACATATATAACGTTAAATTTAGTTTTAAGACAAGAATTAAAGTATAGATTTTAATTTAAATTGTTATAATAGGTAAAATTTATGTAGAAAACATATGCAACGTTAAATGAAGGTTGTTGAGACGCAACATATCTGCATAAAAAATAACAATAATTTCTTATGATTATATTGAACTAAAGCAATTATATAGTTTTTAATATAGATATTTGTTGGGGTGGAACTTAAAGAGAGAATATCAAACAAATTTTAAAGTATCTTACTCTACAAAAATTATACAGATAAAACAATACGAGATTTTTTTGAAATTCGGATTATATAATTTAAAACGCTACGCCGTCTAACGCAAAAGTAGTTTTTCAATTTTATTAATATAACTAGTAGCTATTCTATATCTATAAGTTGCTATTATAGTAAAAAATATTTTGATTTTTTTTTGTTTAGAAACATTTGAACTCAACGAAATTGCATTACTTAAAAACATTAAAATTCAAAATAAAATGTTACAATAACTTAACTTTTCTAGTTCTATTTTCATAAACTAAAAACGACTCACATTTATACTTCAATACAATATAAAATATTTCTTAAAATATACCACAAGTTATAATAACCAAAACACAACTAAACATATTATAAATAACATTAAAAAAAAGTCATAATTACCTCAAAGATTAGGTTGAATCCAATAAATATATTCCACAATATTCGGTCACACCAACCAAACACTATTTGAGAATTCACGCATCCTAATTCAGCTTTTGTACTTCGAAAAATACAAAGTAAAACCGAAAGTTGAGATAACTGATTGATAAGAACTGAAACCTTGTTGCGCCTTCACTCCTAATCTTGACCTCCCAAAAATTCGGTTTCAGTCCGGAACTGCGCATGCGCATTTCGGTCGATTGTAGTTTGTGTTCGTGCTTTTAGACGTTTCTTTCTCCTGTTCGGTTTTTTCCCCTCGTTTGCTTTGAGTTCGAGTTTTGCGGGATGGGGTTATGCTGAAAAGCGCTTGAAATAGACCGTTGAGTTGGTTTTAGTTCGTCATTCGCTTGTCAGGTTTATTTATAAAACTAATTCATTTCGCTTTGAGTTCGAGTTTTGAATGATAAGGTTATGCTTGAAAGCGTTTGAAATATAGACGGTTGAGTTAGTTATTTATTAAAAAAAATTGAGTTTGGAAAATTAATTTCAGACGAAATTGTTATGGTTATTTAGTATTTATAAATTAATACAATTATTTATGAACTGAAATTTAAATTTAGGCTTTAAACTAAATGAAAAATTAATTTAAAAGAGAAAAATAAACAAAAAATATTTATTTTCCCCTAGACAAGATTTTAATTCTAGCTTTTTAACTATTATTTATTATAGAACTTATTCAGGTTCATAACAATTATAAGATTCATAATGACGAATGTTCATCAAATTAATATGATTTATTTAGAGACAGAACTTACGACTGACTGGGTCTTACGCTTACACTGAATTTCGAGACTCAAGAATAATTATTAAATAAAGAAAACACTTATTTGATCAACAAATGAATGCTACAAGAATTAAAAATTAATAAATGAAAATTCCTTTTGATGTTCAAAGAGATTCCTTTTCAAGTTCAACCAAAGAAGCTTAACTTTTTTTTCTCTTTTTTTTAAAAAAGGAAAATCAAGAATGTTTAATTGCTTGTTTGAATATATAAAATTAATATAGAACACAGGTAAAAAGTTGTATGCCGAGAAAAATTCTTTTTCTTTCAGATTACTTGGAAAGCGCTCACTGTTTTCGTCGGGTCTCCGTTCACAGTTGCGGGCGTTACTATCGCCCTCTAGTGGCGCAAGTTGCAAATTCAGAAGCTGAGGACACTCACATTTGCTGGTATGAAAGGCTCTTGCAGTTATTTCAAACATTCAGATTTAAATGTGTATTCAAAATAGATGTATTTTTTCATATCTAAATAGTTGTTAAAATTGAGTACGTTTTAAAAGTTTAATTTTAAGAAAAATATTTAAAGTATTTTATTAAGAAATAATTTTTGATTATAGGAAGTTAATTGAATACGGTTACGAAACAATTATTCTTATAGGACAGTTTAATGAAATACGGCATTAAACAAAATATTTGTGTTTTTAAAATATTTTTATAGTATTTAGAAATCTGCATCAAATTTAATTTAGCCAAGTTTTTTAACATTTAATTTAACAACGATAAATGATGCAAAGTATCTAAAACCGGAAGGACCTATCTGAGATCACGGAAAAATATATAATAACAGAATGTATTTCATTTATTAAATTTAACTCTATTAAATGTAGCTATTTAAAAATATAAGGGCCAAAGCCCTTTTCAGCTCATCAGACAGGATTCAGTTCAGCAGATATCCCAATCTACTGTTCAAAGTGCCATGAAACCTTCCCTGTTCTGTACCCAAGCTAACTTGGTCCTCAAAGCTATTCTCCACTCCTTGCCAAACTAAGTTGGGTGAATAGAAATATGCCATGGGGAAGATCCTTCCGCGCGTGTAAAGAGTTCCATAAATTATTTGTGAATCCATCCAGAAAACATGTTTAGAACATTAATTTCATTTAAGGTCTAATAGATTTGAATATTATTTGAGAAAATTTCGCAATTTTATCAGAATGAAATGTGTGTTTTGGTTAAATTGTATTAAGATCATTTTGTATGTAAATACTGCCTTACAAGAGTTTCCAACTAACGGACTGATTGCGGTTTTCCCCCTGCCTTCTTACTATTTGCAGGGTGGTAACAGAAACTGCAAAACCTGGAAATCAGGGAATTCTCATGGATTTTTTTTTAAATTTTGCAAAATATCAGGGATTTTTTTCCCGGATTTCTTAAACAGTATGTTTAGGTTCTTGTGATCACTACTATCGGGTACTTGATAATAAAAAATATTTTTGATCCTATTTGCCTGAAGAACCAATCTTGGAGGAAGGATCAATTTCTCTCACCAAATCATGTTATCAAATGATTTTCTGATCACCATGATTCCTCTAAATTTATTCAGATTTTTGGAAATTTAGAAAAGTTAGGTAGGCTAACCTATAATCTTGAAAGTCTTAATTCCTGCGATATCAGGATGAAATTGTGTGTATTGCATGTTTTCTACGTAATTGTAAAAATCAGGGAACTTTTTGTGAAAGTATCAGGGAAATCATGGAAATACCAGGGAACTTTTTTTCTAGGATTTTGTAACCACCCTGAATTTTGTTTTTACCCAAGTTAGTGGGTAAAACGGTTTTGTTTTTACCCAAGTTAGTGGTAGTACGGAGTGTAGCGCAATTAGAATAGCATATTTATTCTAAAATGATTGGTTTGGTTTGAATTATCGTCGCACTAGAGCTGCACGAGGGCTATTGACGACGGGCTTCGTATTTTAGAACCACAGTCAAGTGACGAGCCAACACCTGAATAGGCACCCAACGCAACCGTTAAGGGCGACATCGTACGCATCAGGACTTTGAAGGATATTTAACGTGCACACATTATTCGTCGGACATTTTTGGCTGCACAGGCCGTTTAAAGGTCGGCAGTTATTTTTGGCGATGCCCGGACCCGAACCTGGGACCTTTGGCATGCTAGGCGGGTGCCTAACTGACTGGGCTCCCCAGTCCCATTCTAAAAGGAAGTCTCTTTTCTCGCAGTGCCTACGGCCAGTTCAAGAGCTGCGTCAGTGCTCCGTTGCTAAGGAACTGCGGGACCAAAGTCCACGCCCTCTTGGACCATTCTTTATCATATCTGGTGGGGAGATGCAGCAACACATTCTACCCGTGAGTATTCACACAAGAATCTACGTCGCACGTCATAACACATAATTACAATTACGGCAATTTGCATACACTCTTAAAACAAAAGAGTGAAATCCGGAGAAGTGCATTTTCGACACCGGAAAGGAGTGGAAATTGACTCCTTTAAAAAATTATGTATTTACAATTTTTGTATATTAATTATATTTTGTTATCATTTTTATAATTCCGATAAAAACACCCTTTAAATCTCTATTTGTTTGAAAAATATTTTATACATAAAATAAATGTGTAGGGTTTTGTAAAAAGCAAAAGAGCTAAAGTAATCATTTTAATACGTGTGTTTATAATTTAGCTAGTAAAAGCGTCATTAAATGCTGTATAAGCTATTAAAAATGGAATCAATGAAACGATAACTTGATCGCTCGAAATCTCTCCTAATCGCCTTAAAATCGCTCGTTTGTTGTTAAGGTTGTTGGAGATTTATTAAACTAAAAGAGTGAAGTCTACTCCTATAGGGGAAGTGCATTTTCAACACCGAAAGGAGTGAAAACTAACTCAGACTGAGTTAAAATCTCTCGTTTGTTTTAAGAGGGTAAGAATTACGCCAACCCTTTGCTGAGGCTGTTAAATGAGCCTTGTAGTCTAAAACTGTTAGTCAAATGACGAAGCCGACACCTGACCTGCTACCCAACGAAACATGGTTGCCTTGAGTTATTTAATGCTGAAATAGTTTTCTGATGTAAATTTCCCATAACCCTACGTCTATGAAGATTTTTTTATTCCGAAATTTAAATGTTAAAATATACATTTTTGGCCTGTCGGCAGTTTTGGTTAATGCACTTTAACAAGATGTTATCGTAATTGATTTGCAGATCGAGGATTCCAGACCGAATAGATCTCTAATAGTTTTATTATACATTAGTAAGTCGCATGCACACAACTTAATCGATACTAATTTAACTCTATAACGAATATCGGCAAGAAAATCCACCGTGCGAAAATAAGATTTATGCTCAAGGGCCATACCAAATAATATTTAAAAAAGCTAACAAAATACACGAGATTGATCTTGAATTAACTCATGGAAAAAAAACCCTTGAAAAATGTACTAATTTCATGCATTCGAAATTATTGAAACATACTTTTCCTCCTAGACTGTCCTACAGCTGTCCTACAGCTCCACCCCCACCACCTATGACGTCAGTCAAGACCACCACCCCTCTTCCCCCGCCACCCTCCACCGAGCCCATATCCACCACTCCAGAAGAGACACCCACGACACCGGTGGTGAGCAAAGCACGGACCATCATCTACACCATGCCGCCGACACCGGGGAGCAGAGTGTCATCCGCGACGTCTTTGGTTGTCAGCCGGATAGCATTGATGGCCTTGTTAGTGTCATTGTTTTGGCTGCAATTTCGTAGGTGATTAAGTAGGACTTCCCTTCTTCTGTAATAGCAAATATAAGTGTATAAGAACAATTAGTGCAAAACTATTAAAATTAGAGTACATTACATCGACATTCATGTACGTATTTGAGTTAAAATGCAATTTGCTTACCACTCTCACTAACAAATATGCTACAACCAAACTAATGGTCAGTAAGTCCAGAAATATCAATACTGGCATGCTACCTATACTTCGGCATGCCGCCTACACACAGAGTTTCATCCGCGACGTCTTTGGTGGCCAATATTCAAGACCAAGGCGAATCTTCCCTCACCACCATCCCCCACTCCAGAAGATATACCAAAATGACACCGGTTGTCAGGAAGGCCCGAACCATCATCTCCACCATGCCGCCAACACCGGGGAGCAACCTGTCACCCGTCATCCGCGACGTATTTGGTGGTTTAGATTGCCTTGTTGGTGTCTTTGTTGTGGTTTCAATTTCGTAGGTCGTAGATGATTAAGCATAAACTTTCTACTGCTCTTTTGGAATCGCAAATATATGTGTTTCTACGGGACGTGACTGAAAACTATAAGAGTAGAGAACATTATAGTGACATCCACGTATAAGCATAGGAGAGACTGGACATCTGCGCACCGAACTTTGTCTTCGAGTGAAAAGGCAATTTGCTAACCACTCATTACAAGGACATCTATGGTAAGTTGTAAGTAAGTCTTGAACTATACCCACCGAGCCCATATCCACCACTCCAGAAGAGACACCCACGACACCGGTGGCCAGCAAGGCACGGACCATCATCTACACCATGCCGCCGACACCGGAGAGCAGAGTGTCATCCGCGACGTCTTTGGTGGCCAGTTGGATCGGATTGGTTGTCATGTTGATGTCCCTGTTGTGGTTGCAATTTCGAAGATGATTAAGGATGTCATTTCTGTACTGCTGTTATAGCAAATATGCGTGTTTCCGCTGGGTGCACGAAGGTTGAAAACACTTAGTACAAAACTATTAAAATTAAAGAACGTTACAGTGACAACCATGAAATTTTTTTAAAGTGTAAATGCAATTTACTAGCCATTTCTCTCACTAAAAAGTATGCTGAAACCCAACCAATGGTCAGTAAGTCTAGAACCATAATTTATACGATGGCTTTTGCACATAATTTCATCAGCGACGTCTTTGGTGGTCAGCTAGATCACCCATGCAAGACCTCCACCCCTTTCTTCCCCGCTACCCTCCACCGAACCCATATCCACCACTCCAGAAGAGACACCCACGACACCGGTGGTCAACAAGGCCCGGACCATCACCGGCCGCCGACACCGGGGAGCAGAGTGCCATCCGCAACGTCTTTGGTGGTCAGTTGGATCGGATTGATAGTTTCCGATCCAAAGTTGGCCAAAGTTCTGTATTGTGGTTGCGCAATTTCGTAGGTGATTAAGTATGACTTTCCTACTGCTGTAATAGCAAATATACGTGCTTGCGCTGGTGTTAGAACTTTGAGAACACGTAGCACAAAACTATTTTGATTAAAGAACATTACAGCTACATCCATTTAACGTTCCAAGACCACAATCCACCGAAACCATATATTCACTACTCCAGAAGAGACACCCACGACCCACGACCAGGGCCTGCTCTAGGAAATCTCAGACTATAGGCACAACCTATTTTGGGGGCCCCTTTTTGGAAAGTTTTATGTATGATTTCCAATAATGATGGACCCATATGTAAAATATTTGCTACAATTTTATAGGATTCCTTACAAACATCGATCAAAACACTAACGTTAGACCAATTACTCACTTAAAATTGAGCAAAAAACAAAGTGGAGTATCCGAAATTTTTTTAGTTTACTGATATTTTGGGGATTTACATCATTTAGCATAATAGAAACTGAAATTTAGGGGCCCCTAGGCCCGGGCCTAACAGGCCTTATGGAAGAGCAGGCCCTGCCCACGACACCGGTGGTCAGCAAGGCACAGACCATCATCTACACCATGCCGCCGACACCGGGGAGCAGAGTGTCATCCGCAACGTCTTTGGTGGTCAACTGGATCGGATTGATTGCCTTGTCGCTGTTGTGGTTGCAATTTCGTAGGTGATAGAGCATGACCTTATGTAAGGCTGTATATATGGTAGGAAATATACGTATGTTTTACTGGATGTATGTTGAAGTCATTTAGCAGAAAACTATTAAGAGAGGACATTAAAGTGACAATCATGTACAATATTTAAGTTGCAACGAAATTACACACTTTACGAAACGTTGTAGTATATTTAAAATATTATCAATCAATCTAAACAGTGATTAAAAAAATAGGGGGGGGGGGGCAGTACTTTACTTCAATTTCTTTGCAGTATGAGAAATTAATGATTACCAAAGAATATACGTAGATTACCTTATAGAACTAGGTACTGCACATTCCAATCATCATCTTTGATCATTCGATAAGCATAACAAAGAGTTCTTGCCGATTTCAAAGAACTGGTTCATAAAAACATAATGGCCTCTAACAGATCAATGTTAGAATTGATTTGAAAAAATGATTTGATTAAAAAAAACTTGTAAAAAAACTTTGTCAAGGGTCTAAAGTATGTGTAATTTGTCTCAATTATTAATGTCCATTTAGTAAGTGAATACATTAGTACTTGTTTTAGAATACGCATATAAGTTTTTCTCATAATCATTATATTTATTTTTGTATGGTTTTAATAATGCTATGTCGTTATTTTACTATTTTATTCATATTATTTCATGGCACTTTCATTAATACTTGTCCTTGTCATTATACTTGTATACAATTTAGAGTACAAATAAATATTGGTATTGGTCTATCTTGTTTCATTTTTTTTTCTGAAATTCTACACTCGTTTCAAATTCAAAAGCTAAATTATTCCTGTTTTGCATGAAGACTCTTATAAGAATTAAAAAAAAAGTATGTATTAAAATTTTAAACCACAACTCCAAATAGTAATAACGACGCAGATTTTCAATCAAATCTAAACACACTTTACTCTTATGACATATTCGTTTTTATACAAAAGTGATCTCCTTAGAAAAATATAGATATTTATCGGGACAGTTTAAAAAAAAATTAATATATTATGTATATTACATTAATATATCCTTTAAAAATAACAAGTTTACTCTTTAAGTATATTTTTTACATTTTATAGGGGACATTTTTAACATATATAACCTCCTAAGATCCGAGAAAACCCTACACACGTATATTCTTGATCAAACATATACTTTTCATATACTTTAACATAATATAACATATACTTTTCATAAACAATACTTCGATAAACATATACTTTTCATACAAATATATGCTAAAAAGTATGTGTTTTTCAAGGAAATTTAAAAAAAAAAGTGTTATAGTTACTTAGGGACACGCCTTAAACTCTAAAAATACAATTTTTTTGTGCTATAAATGCAACAAAAAAGGCTGTATCACTTATTTGTAGTTAACAGATTATTTTACCAATGTTTTTAATGCAAAATGCCTTTAAAATTAACTACTAAAATAATTTTTGGAATAGTTTGACAAAAAGTTAAAATAATTTTTCACGAACTCGATTTTTTAATAAAATACGACGCCCGTCGCCAATAGCCCTCGTGTAGCTCAAGTGCGACGATAATTCAAACCTAACCTAACCGAATTTTTAATAGAATTAAATGACCGATACCTGTAATCAAAGGCTGAAAACTGATTATTTGGATCTCCTCCTATAGGACCAGGTCAATTTCTGAACTAATTAACGTGTTAATTGTTGGTGGGGAGGTTTTAAAAAATGTCCCCAAATGGGGACGCCAGGTCGCAAAAGAGGATAAATAATAAAATATATGAATAATTTGACATTGTTTTTTTTATATTAAAATCGAGAGTCATTATAGCACACATCGCCGCCCCGGTGGCTGAATGGTTATTGTACTAGCCTTTGGAGCTGCTGGGGTCGGGTTCGAATCCCGGTCAGGCATGGATGTTTGTGACTGTCAATAAATGTTGTTATTTGTCTATGTGTTATTCATTTCTTTGTGACTGTAAAAATTCTTTCTGTGTCTGTCCCACTTGACGAAAGCTTATAAGCGGTTCTCCGAACAAGCACACAAGCTGGAATATATATGTATCATACCATACCATACCATACCATAGCACACATTATTACAAATTAACTTATCTCTGTGACACATTCATAATAGAGTAAATTTGTTGTGAAGTTGGGAAATGTATGTAAGAACACTCGTGACAGTACGCTACATTTCACCACATATTGTTTATTTTTAGGTACAGTTTTCTTACAATAATGCGGTGGTTATGCATATATTTTTATTTCCTGTATTTTTAAATAAAAAAATCGATAAGTTATAAAATTTCATAAACGATATTTGATTAAAAGCAGAAAACCCATTTAAAAAAATCACCGGTATCACGCATTTTCATTAGCTATGAAGGTAGCAACGACAAAATGAAACAAATTTGAATGTAAAATATCATCCGGTTATTTAATTGTTGGAAATGTACAAAATAGTGACGTCACCTGTCATTTTGTAATTTCAAAAATTATAATTAAAAAGCAAGATGACATTTTATTCTTCAAGTTTGTTTTATTTTGCAGTTATCACGATTTTCATACTTAGTGAGAAAATGTTTATGAGTAATAATTTTTCAGAAGTTAGAATTTCGAAAAGAATGATTTTAGGGAATTACCATTCTTTATTAGGAAGTCTCCATGTTTCTAAATCGCCTCATGCATGAATATAAAGCAAATGTCTTAAAACTATACCAAAACCGAGTTTAAGTTTACAGCAGAGAAATGTAGGCGGAGGAATCTGCGTAAACAACGCTGCTGGCGCCGAAATTTCACCTGCTCCTATTGGCTGCTCCTTCGACCCTGATATTCGTGCGCCGTGTTACGTCAAAATCGAAGAAAAAATAATTAAAATAACACTCTAACTTAAGCTAAACTAATAAAAATATCAAATTTATGTCTTGAAATAACAAATAAATTTGTTTATTGAATGGGAAATACCTTTTTGTATTCGATTCTCGCACTCAAAAATGAGAACTATTTACCCTTTTTCTCGTAGAACATTTGTATACTGCTAACTTAAGGTCGGTTTCGCTGTAATCGCTTTTAAAAGACTACAAATAAAGAATTTATGAACACGCATTGAAAACTTAATTGAAACAAAGATTATACGAAAAAGAGTTAGAATTTCATTTATGACGGAGAGTAGTTTTAAAATCCTTTCTTAAGTCAATTACTGGGAAATTTTTTATTAATTCAGAGTAAAATCATAGCTTAATATTATCACTGATATTATTTTACATCTAATTCACAAAATACTCGTGTTTTAACCGTATAAAAAATAGCTTTTTCAACCTAAGCAACGAAATTTATGGGTTTTGTAATACCTTGCATGTTCTTTATTTATAAGTTTTGGAAATGTTGATATACGAACACATAACGCATTCCTTTGTTTCCAAACGAGTAGAAACATACGATGACGTCATTGAAGAGCTAAGTGGAAGAACGTGCTAAGTGACGAAACGGAGAAAAAGAGCTTTAAGTTTTTCGTTTGCCTTTAGATACGTTAAAAATGGCACTTACAGAAGGAAAAAAGTGTTCTTAAACTAAAATTTAAAAAAAAGGGAATCTTGTTACCTATAAAGATTGGAACAATCTGTTCATTAACACGAAAATCTAAGTTTTTTTCTTCAAAAATGTCACTTAGCATGTTCTTCCACTAAGCTCTTCAATTAAAAGTATAAATCGTGCAGGGGCAATATCATATCGCAGATCGCACCCGACATGGAAAAGTGGCACTTTCGAAATGTTTCGTCAATGGAAGGAACGTCACATTTCCAGTAAGAACATTACAAATCCGACGGCACACCGAACAATGCAGAAAAAAAACCGAACTGCCAGAGCGTGCGAACGCGAACGAACCGCTGCGTGCGTTTCGTCCAAAAATAAACACTCATGTTGACCGTCCACTTCTACAATCTGAAAATTTCCCCGTTTCCCAACGCATTTCGAACGAAAACAAACCCCATAATCGAACAGTTCGGGCCTTTATCAGGAAGGAACCAAAATGTCCATTCGTTCGGGGCGCCACATGTTGTTGGACGTCATCTTTGTCATCCTGCCGTTCGACAAACAGTGGGCGTCAACTTTTTGAGTCCAGTTCTGAAGTCAGTTTCCTCTGTTGTGCACATTTTCAAGGTCCTCCGATAAATCGGACCTTCAAGTAGAAAGAGGAACAAACGGTGTTCCATTTACAGTTTCTACCGAACGATTTTTTTTTTAATTATGCGAGTTCTTAGTTCGAAATGGATTCTGATCGCCTTCTTGGTCTTCGCCACCTGTTTTATGGTCACGTGAGTTTGTTCTTTCCTCATGATTTTCGTCTTAGATTGTGTTTACAGTGGCGCATGTTCTGTTTGTGATGTAACTATTTGTAAAGTTTCGTAACTGTAGTCGTGACGCATTGCCTTGAGGTACAAGTAACTTTGCATGACAAAGACAAAGACGTCTCAACCTTAATTTCTTTAAAGAAATTCTCATGAAACTAAATAATTTTTTGCGTTTGTTTGGGTTCGATTATTATTTGTCTTAATTTATCTTTGCTTTAACGAAATTTAAAATTTGAATTATATTACTAATTAGTTATTTTTAAAATGCTTTTCCTCGTTCTAAGTTCACTATAATTTGACTTTTAGAAAATCTTTTCAATGAATATTTTAAATTAAATTCTAAAGGGCTTGCTTCAACACTTTGCCACAAGAATCAAAACAACTAATGGAATCGCAGTATAGAGAAGCGTGATTTCATAAGAAATATTCCCATTAAAATTGTTTTGTCTCTAGGATACTAAAGAATCACATTAAAGTACATATAAAATTAAATGTGTATAAGAGAAGCACACTCTTCAATGTACATTTGTTTAAAAAAATTATATCAATATAATGGAATGTAGGGGAGTTTCCAGATTATTTTTTTCTGTGTCAAGCAAATAATAATCGAACAGAAAGATTCCGAACAAAAAGAAAGAAAAGAAAATCATTATAAAACGCCGAATATAGTGCAATATGCTAACGAAAATATTTAAAAAAAAAATCGCAATTATGCTTGTCCCTAAAGCTTCGTTGCTTTTTAACAAACATTTTTTATACACGGCGTTTCACGCTCATAAAGCGATTTGTACTTTGTACTTCATATAAACTTTTATTTTATGCCAAACAATCCCTATCTCTACTGATCAGTATATCCTCAGTAATCAGTATGTTATAATTCCTCCTCAAATCTTATATCAACATTAATTATTAAAAAAATGAAGTACAATTGGATTCAGGCCTTTTGAGGAGTTTAAGATCTTCCTCGAAGTCCTAATTGCCAATATTTCGGAGAAATATTCACCATATTCCGAAGAGATATCGCCATTATGTCATGGGACATAGTAGCAAATCTCTTTCAATTTCACTACAACATGTCTCACAATTAGTTACCGGACTTCCGTCGACTATACAGATACCAGCTCTCAATGTCTAAAAAAGGGATTTTTAGTTTTCCCATAAACTTTTAAGATTTTATTAAAATGAATATTATATTTTTCGTCCCTGGTACTAAAGAGGTTACCTGGTTTCCCATAAACTTTTAAGACTTCATTGAAATGAATATTATATTTTTCGTCCCTGGTACCTGGTACTAAAGAATTTAAAAAAAAGATCAAAGCTCTAAAATGGTTTTATAGTGTAAATTTGATTATAAAACATTTGATTAACAGCCTTTGTGGGTCTCGGGTCTCCAGTATATTATATCAGTTTTCATAATCAAGATTTTATGTAAAACTAAAAGTATATATATATATATATTTTTGGCTTTGATTGTTCACTGTAAAAAAATCTGTAAAAATAAAGTATACTTACAGTTCGTGTCGCTGTATTTGATTGCAGCTCTTGCTGCAATCACAATCTTACAGAACTTAGCTTTGATGATTTTAGCAGAACTTAGCTTTGATGTCTTAGCTTGAGCATGATATGGCGCCGTGACCTTATTTTCAATGCCCATATTTTCTGCCAAGCGGGGAATTCAAAACGGATCGTGGCTGAGTCGCTGTGCTTGAAAATTACAGCACACGAGTACTAGGCGTTACATTTACCAGCACTGATTTTGTATTCTGATTTTTTTTTTACAGTGCTGATATTAGTTTTTTGTTTTGAAAATGAAAAAAGTATGAAAATATTTTTTTTAAAGGAAATCATTGAAGAAACTAAATTATTCTGAATCCAAAATTTTGCAACGCTACGACTAAAGCTTGAGAAATCTGTTTTGAGGAGCAAAATTTACTATTTATTAAAAAAAAATATTTGAGAGCGGAAATGAGATATATATTATTTTTTTGGCTACCATTGATAATTTTCCGAGACATTTAGTTACGATATAATTGTTATTTTCATCCTATATATTACGCTAGAACACAATTTACAAAATTACTCTTTTATTGTTCCTAATTTAAGAAATCGAATGAACAATTCAAGATCATGAATTTCGAGCAATAAAATTTTCTACAGTACGAAATACTATTTTTAATGGGATAGAAATGAATTGATGAGTAAGAATGAATTGATTAAATTTTTTTAGCAAAAATATGGGCTCTCTATAGAAATTGCTTCCATTTACAGAATTACTTTATTCGATTTTTTTTATGAAATTAAATAGAACTTTCAGATGTGAAAGGTTGAGAAATAAGTTGTTCCATAGTATGAAATACCAAAAACTCAGACAAAATGAAAGATACGAGAAAGAACTTTTAAAATTTCAAAAATAATTATGGAACTACTATAGAACTTGCTTAATTTACAAAAGTACTTTAATTGATTTTTTATAAATGGAAATTTCAGTAATGAAATTGTGTTCCATAGTAAGAATTGCAAAAATTCAGGCAAAATTAAAGATATAAGAGAATGAACTGAAGATTAAATTTTTTTAAAAAATAATTCTAGAACTACTATGAAACTGCTTGAAAGATAAATATATGTAAATAGAGTTTTTGTTTAGGCAAATGGGCTTTACTCACACACAACCTCAAATTAGAAAAGAATTAATCTTGTTTTCTAATCTTTTAAGATTGCAGAAAATGATAAGTTTTACGATAGAGTTGACCCTTGGAAATACTTGATGAATGACAGTCTACACTAATTGCCAACCTCAGTTGGGTAAATAGAAATATGCTTTGGAGAAGATCCTTCCGTGCATGTAAAGAGTTCCATAAATTATTTGTGAATCTATCCGGAAAACATGTTTAAAACATTAATTTCATTTAAGGTCTAACAGATTTGAATATTATATGAGAAAATTTCGCAATTTTATCAGGATGAAAAGTGAATTTTGGTTAAAATGTATTTAGATCATTTTGTGTGAAAATATTAACTTACAAGAGTTTCCAACTGACGGACCAACCGCGGTTTTCCGTCTGCCTTTTTACTCTTGGTTTTTACCCAAGTTAGGTTGGCACGGAGTGTAGTTCTTTGAGGTTCTTTTGCCAATACTTTGATAGCGTTGGTTGAATTACACTGTCAGAAAAACTCGTATTTTTACACTAAAGTTTCCTTCATTTATCACAAATAAATTAAAAAATTAAACAAAACAGTATTAGAAAAGTGATTTGAAATGTAAAGATGGCAAAAAAAAAACCGAACATAGAGGTTTCCCATATTTGTTTTCAACAGAAAAAAAATCGTGAAGTAGACCTTTGTTTTCTTAATTAAAAAAATCGATTTTGCCACAAATAGTTCGAGTTCAAAATCTTCAATTGATTACCACACCTTTGGAGGAACCAATCAAATTCAGAATTGAATTCCTCATTCAAAGGCTGTAAAAAAGCGATAGCTAAAAAATTAAGCCATTATTTGAGAAACCGTTTTGGCACTGGGAAATAAGTTATGAATCTAATTTGCAAAAATTTCATAATTCTTAATTTATCTCTCATTGTAATAAATATTTAAGTGATTTATCTACAGTTAAATTTATATTTAATTTTTCAACAGTACAAGAAATGCCAGGAAAAATTTTGTTTTAAGGGGACGCGGTACCCAATAATTGGTCAAAATAGCGATTTTTCAGTTTTTACTTTTTATTATTTACAATATTCTTCTTAACATTTACTGAAAGTTTCATAATGATATCTTCAGTAGAAAAAAGTTATTAAATATTTTCTGGAGTCATTCCTATACGCTTGAATACGTATTTCGTCTGATGGGACGCAGTACGCAGTACCCAAAAATTGGTCAAAATATTAATTTTCAGTTTTTACTTCTTATTATTCACAATATCTTTCTGAACATTTACTGAAAGTTTCATAATGATATCTTTTGTAGAAAAAAAGTTATTAAATATTTTCTGGAGTCATTCCTATAAGTTTGAATACGTTTTTCGTCTGCTTTCAACCTTTTTTCTCTGTTTCACGTTTTTCAATTCCTGTGTTTAACCCTTTCAGTCCCAGTGATGCCATTTGGCATCATCACCTTCAATATTTTTTTCAAAATTTTTATGTCCCGTTATGACATCCAAATACACATCATTCGATTCTTCATCCTTTGTTCTATCAGACAGTATTTTACATTAATCTCAATAGAAGTCAGAACTACTATTTTTGTTATTTAGAAAATAGTCAACAAGCGTTTCTCCTGATTTTTGATAAGTTCACTTCAGTTCCACATATTTAAAACACAATTTAAACTATTTCGATTAAAATAATTACTAATTTTTTTTAATAATATAGTCAGGTACCTTAAAATATATAACTCGAAGTGTTTTTTATCTTATATATATATTTTTATTTTGTTGTTTTCCACAGTTAAAAAAAATTGGCATTGTTTCAAAAAACATATAAAAAATTTAAAAGAATTTTTTTTTTTATGGAATTCGTATATTTGACCTAAAATAAGCTTATTTTGTGAATATCAGATGTTTCTGTAGTGTAGTAAATTTTTGGGACTGAAAGGGTTAATAAATCCCTAAGGCTTTTTTGCTAATTAAGTTTGAATTTTGAAATTTTTTACCTGCGTTCTTATATATATATATTGTGCACAAAATTGTGCATGGAATAAGGTCTTCTATGTATAGTTATTTTTAAAAAAAATGTTGAATTCACTAATTTGTATTTTTTGTGTGATTTTCTGAGATTTTCAGTGTAAATGCATGTAACTTTTTAACTGAAGCTCACATCTTAAAACCCATGCACAGTTCTTACACAAATAGTACTAAAAAGAAACCATAAAAGTTTGGTTGAGTTATTCTCAAAATTGAAAGAGGAGTAGGGCTTTAAAAAAAGTTCAAAATTGTGACTTTTTTTGAATAAATGAAAGAGTACTTGTAAATATGCATTTTTATTGCTAGAAAATTATTATTTCGAGTGAACATTATATAAAACCAATAAAATTTAAAAGTTTATGTTATTATTTCTTGAAATAATGTTTTGGGTACCGCGTCCCCTTAAAAATTTTGGTTTTTGAAAGCGTTATGTTTTTTGCTTCTAAAGAATCTTTTAATTCGGGGTTTTTTGAAAAGTGCCACAGAAAATCCTCATAGGTCCGCAGGTTGCCGATGAAAGACTTAGAATATATTAAAGCTTTCCTATCAACTTCCTCTAGTCCCAAACAAACGTCGCAATTATTTCATTAACGAATTGTTGGAACATTCTAAAAAACACTTCGGATGCCGAAGCAGGAAACCCCAATCCTTGAACAGATTCGATTCACACAAAATGTGGCCATTCACTCGTACAAGCAACAGCGTTACAAGTAACAGCATTACAAGTAACTGCGTTACAAGTAACAGCGTTACAAGTAACAGCGTTACAAGTAACAGCGTTACAAGTAACTGCGTTACAAGTAACTGCGTTACAAGTAACTGCGTTACAAGTAACAGCGTTACAAGTAACAGCGTTACAAGTAACAGCGTTACAAGTAACAGCGTTACAAGTAACAGCGTTACAAGTAACAGCGTTACGAGTAACAGCGTTACAAGTAACTGCGTTACAAGTAACAGCGTTACAAGTAACATCGTTACAAGTAACAGCGTTACAAGTAACTGCGTTACAAGTAACTGCGTTACAAGTAACTGCGTTACAAGTAACTGCGTTACAAGTAACTGCGTTACAAGTAACAGCGTTACAAGTAACAGCGTTACAAGTAACAGCGTTACAAGTAACAGCGTTACAAGTAACTGCGTTACAAGTAACAGTGTTACAAGAAACAGTGTTACAAGTAACGGGTTCCTCCAACCCCTGCAATTTTATTTTGAAGAGAAAACTTTAAACAAACTTCACGACAAAACAGCGTCACTTCGGACGAACGGAAGTCGGGGACCGGAATTGGATACGGAAGCACACTTTCTAGCCTTTCGCAACCGGCAAGGTTTGTTTGAAAACATAAAACCATTAATATGGCTAATTTGCTGATACAAAACTTATTTTGTGTGTGTAAGGGGGGGGGGGGTCAGAATTGGGAAAATTAAGTACTAGTTTGGCTTTGGCTAAAAGGGCACACCAAGTCAGGGCAAACTGTCATTTTAAAACCGTAAATTTGGAGGGATATTTTGCAGTGTGTGATATGCTTACTATTACACACCCTTCATAACTGTCAGTTTAAAACCGTAAATTTAGAGGGATATTTTGCAGTGTGTGATATGCTCACTATTACACACACTGCACAACTGTCAGTTTAAAACCGTAAATTTTACGGAATATTTTGCAGTGTGTGATATGCTTACTATTACACACCCTTCATAACTGTCAGTTTAAAACCGTAAATTTAGAGGGATATTTTGCAGTGTGTGATATGCTACCTATTACACGCCCTTCACAACTGCCAGTTTAAAAACGTACATTTCACTTTTGGGAGGTATGCATAACATACTATTTTTCCACCTCCAGACATGGAAGAGCCGACTGAGGTACTCAACTGTCAGTTTAAAAACCGTTAATTTGACGGGATTTTTTGCATCGTGTTTTGTTTTTTAAATTTGGGACAGAAAATTTTAGTACACTTGACGTTTCTTTCTGTTAACTCAAGTGTCAGTTTAAAACCGCAAATTCAACAGTCGACAAGTAATATGTCCATTGATACAAAATCTAACAATTATTTCAAAAATGTCACTTAGCAAGTTCTGCCACTAAGCTCTTCAATTGTCAGTTAAAAACCATAAATTTGACGAGATTTTTTTAGTGTTTATAATACTTCTACTTTAACAGCACTACAGCCTGGTGCAGGCCAAGGCTTTCTCAGTCTGCTTTCTCCAGACAGGGCGACTTGCAGCCAGATTTCTCCATCTGGTTATTCCCATCACTTTCAGGTCCTTCTCAACACTATCCAACCACCTCGTAGCCGGTCTTCCTCTTCTCCTTGTACCCTCAATCTTTGAAAACGTCAGCTTTTTAACTGGGTCGAGATCTTCACGTCGAAAAACATGTCCCAGCCATCTGATCCTGTATGACTTTATAATTCTTAGTATATTTGGCTGTCGATATATATTGTACACTTCGTGGTTATACAAACCCCTCCAAACATCGTTCTCCTCAGTGGCCCCAAAAATTGAACGGAGGATTTTTCTTTCAAAGATGAGAAGTCTATTCTCCTCCGACTTGTTTATCGCCCAGGTCACTTCCATACAGAACACTCGGTCTAATTAGGGTCTTGTATAAGTTTAGTTTAGTACCATTAGAGATAAATTTTGACTTCAATCGATTCTTCAGGTTTATAATACTATACTTACTATTTTCCCTACTCTAGACATGGAAGAGGCGGTCGAGGCGGCGGTAGTCGCGGAGGCGGCAGTCGAGGCGGATCCAGAGGCAGTTCCAGCCGCGGTTCGTCATCATCCCGGGGCAGCACCGTGGACAGATCAAGAGACCGGGGCAGGACGGAAACCAGGTACCGATGTTGTTTTTTAACCCTTTATGCCCCTATTTAGGTTTTGATTTTAATTATTTGTCTTCGAACACTTTAATGATGGCGATTGCAGTTAAGTCGAATATAAAATTGACGGACGTTAGAGACGTTATTCTATTGTCACAGAGCGCTATCTAGTGAACTAGTGTGCTTTGACGAACAGTTAGTTTTGTGCGGTCTTACCAATGTTGTTAATCTTGTATTGATAAAATTTTTTATTTTGATAAAATTGCCAAAACTTTCTCTTATATTCAAATTTATAGGCCTTAAACGAAATGAATGCTTTAAATATGTTTTCTGAATGGATTCACATATAATTTATGGAACTATCTTTACATCCGCTGAAAGATCTTCTCCATAGCATATTTCTATTTAACCAAATTAGGTTGGAAAGTAGTGTAGAACAAGCACACGGCCAGTCTTTTAACACATAAATTAAGAAAGACTGTCATGTCAGTCCCACAGAGCTAATGCATTAGTTTTGAATTCACAACTTTTGCAAAAGAATTGCTTTGCCATGTAATTACATTCTCATCAAGTATAAGGGAATCATCATAACATAAATTTAAAACAAAATTGAAAAGAAAATAACATCCGGTTATTTAATAATTAATTGATGAAGTTTAAAAATAGTGTCCCCCTCAACTGTATATTTTTGGCATTTTAAAGCTTCAAAAATATATATAATTAAATAACTAGATAACATTTTCGTTTGAAATTTGTTTAATTTCGATGTTGTGTTGATTCCCATACCCGAGTAAAAGGGGCTAACATGGCAGAGCAATACTTCTGCGGAAGTTGTGATTTCAAAACTAATGCAATTAGCTCTATATGGGACAGACAGTCCCTCTTAAAGACCATGTTGATACTTTCTTAGGTACCCAAGTCCACCAGCCCCACAACCGAAACCCCAACCCCCTGCTCCCAAACCCTCGGCGCCCAGGGAACCCGTCGTCAACAAGCAGCCTGCGCAGAACCCGAACTACAGGGAGCCTGGGACTGTGAACAACCAACAGCCGCCTCCCTACAGCCCTAGGGAGCGCCCGCCGCCCTACAGCCCTGCTGCCCCGAATCAAGGAGTTGCACCGCCGCCCTATAGCCCACCTGGAGGTAAGAGTCTGTAGGTTGGTTGGTTGGTATACATATATTTTCAGGCTTGTGTGCTTGCTCAGAGAGCCGCTTATAAACCTTCGTCAAGTAAGACAGTCACAACACACTCATACGCACACATATACGTGACAGATGCTGCCATCTATCGCGCGCCACCTCCGCAATTTAGACATGTCCCTGAAGGGGAGGGTAATAGTCTCCAGGAACCTGTACCCATGGGAAACTGCGCAATGGCCGCCCACAGGACTTTCGGACCCAACAGATTTAACGAGCACGTACTCCGCATATACTCGGTGGGTTTTCAGCGACCAGGATCGACCACGGGACCTTCCGATCCGTAGATCAAGACACTGACCACAGGGCGCCCCACAGCCCTAAGAGTCTGTAATTTGGTAATTTAATCGTTTAGGGGCCCGGGTGGCCTAGTGGTTAAGATCGCTGACCATTACGCTGACAGTCTGCGCAGTGTACCAGGTGCTGGTTCGATTCTCCCGCATTCGCCCTAGGTGTAATTTCTCGCTCTGGGTCAATAAAAATTTTGTCTGCGCCTGTCTTAATTTGACTAAGCAGGTCTCTGATCAAGCACACAAGCCGAAAATCCATCTACCAACCAAACATTTAATCGTTTACGACTCTCTATGAGCTTTAACACAGTCAATTTCAACGCCATCTAGCGTGGATGTTATGTTTTATGGTTGCATAATATATATACGCATATACGAAATACCACATAAGGTAGAAACTCGTACCAAAATTCGTACTTTAGAGTGACGTAATCATTTGCTTGGCGAGTTTTGGAACTGTTTCGTTTGAGATATTTAGACAACAGGGTTTCTAAATTATACCTTATGTAGGATTTTGTTTGTTGATGATGGCTGACAGCAGTGGGCAAAAAACATCAATAGGCTAATAGAGAAGAATAAATTAAGAGATAAGAACTATCCTCACTAGTAATTTAAAGTAATTTCGCTGTCTATTTTTTTCTTCTGCTAATTGATTCTCGCTTGGAGAGGCACCACAAGAAGTCCTTGATTTAGATTTTTAATATAAGTTGAGGTGGTTGGTCATTTGTGATACAATGAAGAGGAAATGTTTGTTACATATACAAGGTATGTCATGTGCGTTATAGGTTAGTTATAGTTAAAAAAATTAATAATCTAAAATTACTTACTCCATTATTCCATAACGATATTCCGTTGGATCGTTTAATTAAAATGAATTTGTTTCTTTTACTAAACAACACGTACTTCCTTAATCTAAAATATCTATAGAAGAATCTGTATCTTCAGAAGAAAACTAGTCTTGTCTGCCATTGTTATACTCTTTACTCCGAAGAAAAATCTTACGCATATAATCTGTATGTAAATATTTTTTCGAAATGTATTTTATAATAAAAAGTTAGCATTTAGAAAAAAATTACAATTAAGCTGCAAAGTAAATTTTAAAAGTGTTCAAGTAGATGGACCTCTGGTGCAAAGAAGTTAGACCCACATGCCCCAATAATGGTATTGCTTGTTTGTATATACTATATTTGTAACATTCTTACAAAAAGGCATAGTATGCTTTAAAGTAGAAGCACAACTTGGTTACAACAAGCACTTTTCACCATTTTAATTCACTAACATAAAACAATTCTTTTACTTTAACAGGGCAGCCATCAGTTGGTGTTCCAGGAGCCAATTACCCAAGACAGCCGGGCTTCCCTACCAATCCTCAGCAATCGGGTGGTGTTGCGCCTCCAGCTTACCCAGGCAACGTACAGTCTGGAAATTACCCAAGACAACCTGGCTTCCCTACCAATCCTCAGTCAGGCGGTGTTGCACCTCCTGCTTACCCAGGCAACGTACAATCCGGAAATTACCCAAGACAACCCGGTGTTGTCCCGCCTCCCTCTTACCCAGGCAACGTACAATCCGGAAATTACCCAAGACAACCGGGCGGTGTTCCGAATCCCTCTTACCCAGGCAACGTACAATCCGGAAATTACCCAAGGCAACCTGGAGGTGTTCCGAATCCCTCCTACCCAGGCAACGTACAGTCTGGAAATTACCCGAGACAACCAGGCGTAGGAATTCCAGGGGCGAACTACCCAAGACAACAGAACTACCCTCCCCAGACCTTGGGCAGCAACGTATGGCATCCCCAGTCGGGCATGCCATCCCCAGCGTACATGAACCATGGCGGTCTTCCGACTGGAGCCAACATGAACTCCCAACCTCTGAAGCAGAAAGGGTTCCTTGGATCAATAATGGGCATGGGCTCATCGAAGCCCCATAAGAACAAGTACTATGGGTCGCAACCTAGTCCTTATGGCATGGGTGGCAGAAGAGGTGGTATGGGCGGTATGGGCATGGGTGCAGCTGGTCTAGGTGCAGGTCTGGCTCTAGGCGGTGCTGGAGGATTTCTGGCTGGTAGGGCCAGTACCGCTGCGATGTACTCTATCTTCCCGTACATGGTCATGCGATCTAGTTCGAACATGTTCATGCCGCGGTATGGTGGATATGGATATTATGGCCACGGGTATGGTCATGGATATTATGGAAACGGGTATGGACATGGATATGGTGGTGGAAATGATCATACGCGCTATGATGTTTACAATAATGAATATGGTGAGTTGTTTTTACATGCATAAGATTTTTGTACTAATAAATTTAACTAATGAATATAATTTTTTGAAAATTTTGGATGATGAAGGAATCGTTTATACATAGATCCGAGTAAGGATACGTAGATAGACAACAATATAAAATAAGAGAAAGAATGCGATGCTGATTAATTTTTATGTACATTAAGCAGTACATGAAAGAAACTAATAGTATTTTAATGCTGCTATGACTAGTTTTTTTTTAATGGATTAATTTTTAAACTCTTAAAAGGTAAATTTTAGAATAGCTTTCTGTTAATCTCATTCATGATTTAAATAAGTGCCCATAACTTTCTACTATTAACTATGCTTAGATATCTATTTCTTACATACAAACTTTGATAAAATGTGTCGTATCTTTTAAAGCAATAGCTTAAAGGAAAATTTTTATGTAATTAAACTTAATTTTGTTGCATACAATTAACTACTTACTTCTTTTCATTGCATATAATTTTTTACTGAAACAGTTGGCAGATGTAATCGCCCTCTTACACCAGATCATGCAAAGGTTGTTTGCAATTCTACTCATAATGAAGTGTAAGTATAAATTTTAAAATCTATCTCCGAGTAGTAGAAACTTCCGATAACTTATGTATTTAAGTAAATGTTTCAAAGAAATATTCATTTTTTGAAGTAAATAATACAATTTCAACAAAGTGTATACATTTGTGCTTTTAAGTTACTTTTTACATAAGTATATTAATTTTAATATTGAAGCAAATTTTAATAGCGTTTACTGTTAGATTCTAATAAGTATTTGCTTATATTTAGTACATCTGTAGCTTTTAACTTACTACGCACCATTTTTTTTTTATAGTATGGTATGGTATGGTACATATATATTCCAGCTTGTGTGCTTGTTCAGAGAACCGCTCATAAGCTTTCGTCAAGTGGGACAGACACAGAAAGAATTTTTACAGTCACAAAGAGAGGAATGACACATAGACAAATAACAACATTTATTGACGATCACAAACAGACATGCCTGACCGGGATTCCAACCCGACCCCAGCAGCCCCAAAGGCCAGCATCCTAACGATTGAGCCACCGGGGCGGCATTTTTTTATGTGGCGTAACTGAAATATATTATATTTTTTTGTTCTCTAAATGTATGTTTTTCAGGCATACTGAATATTTTTTGAAGATATTTTTAATGGTATACTGACTTTAATTTTTCTTCTCCGTTTATTTGATATAGTTTGCTTCTTAAATAAAAAAAATCCTGGGTAAGAAAAACTTGGGAAAACGAAGGTAACACCACACGTCTTCCAATTTCCATTCAATAAGTCAACCCCTTCAATAATCAAGGTCAAAGGAAATTATGCATACTCTGCAATGTAATTGCAATAAAACCACCTTTATAACATTAAATTTTTACAGCGATTTTCACCTTGTTATGACATCAGACAGATACCGAGAACTTGTGAACGAAATTTGTCCGTAGGTGTTTTAGTTCGAGCTGCAGAGTGGTTTCAGACAGGCGTACCAATGTTTGAGAACCACTTTTTCAGAATTAGCACAGTCCAAAACGTATAGAAAACACAAAATGTCCATTTCAACTTATTTAATGCAATCTCGCTCAACGTGATCTGAGAGCTTTTCCCCTGCCTATAAAGCTTTGAGCTTGGGCTAACGATATTTTTTTAACCCTTTAATGCATGCTGTTGCCAAATGGCAACAAGTAACCATAATCCACTTTACTTTATTCTATGAAAGTAGAACTCCCTCTCGACAAATCTGTGTTTTTTCATCTATTATATTCTATTTTGAAGTTTTAGTCACTAATAACCCTTAAAGATGACAGTTGTAAAAGTGCAAAAGTGATTAAAGAGTTAATTACGTCTTTGGCAGCATTTAAAGTATAATAATAAAAGAACTAAATACAAGGGTTCGATTCCCGCCTTCGCCCTGGGTGTACTTCCTTTCTTTGTGACAGTAAAACTCTTTCTGTGTTTGTCTAATTTGACGATTGCTTATAAGCGGGTGTCTGATCAAGCACACAGGCCGGAATATAAATGTTAACTACTACATACAAAAAAATAATTTTGAAAATATATTTTTAGTTCAAGAGGGTTATTTTAAAATATATTTTGTGGTTTTCTAGTCATTCTCATTCAATTAGTCTCATTATAGTCATTCTTATCAAAATTGGAATTTTGTAGTTGGTTTTTGCCATAGATGGCAAAATTTTTTTAAATTGAAATTATTAAAATTCTAATGCTGTTATTTTTTTTCAATATTTTTCCCATAATGTATGAGTATTAAAGATACAAATATATTTTATCGGGATGGAAAAAAATGTATGCATTACAGGGTTAATGCGAAATCGCTTTAGACAAAATCCCGCTTAACTCGTACAAAAAATTCAGAATTTGACTTTTTTTCCTTCTTTGTATAAGGTTTCTGTAGGAGAACATAAAAATCCCTTTTTCTTTTAGGGACTGTGGTGTGACCTGCGAGGAAGGATACCTCTTCCCAGACAACTCTACATTCAAAACGAATAAGTGTTGGCACGCGGGTGGAGTTTGGAAACCCACTAAAAACTTCCCGGCTTGTGAACGTGAGATTTGAATAAATTTATATTATCTACACTCCTTGCTAAGCTGAGTTGGGTTATAGAAATATGCTATGGAGATAGATCCTTCCGCGGATGAAAAGAGTTCCATAAATTATTTGTGAATCCATCCAGAAAACATGTTCAAAACATTAATTTCGTTTAAGGTCTAACAGATTTGAATATTGTTTAAGAAAACTTGGCAATTTTTTATCAGAATGAAAACTGTATTTTGGTTAAATTGTATTCAGATCATTTTGTATGTAAATATTACCTTACAAGAGATTCCAACTAAAATACCAATTGCGCTTTTCGCTCTGCCTTTTCACTCCTTGTTTTCACCGCAGTTAGGTTGGCAAGGACTGTATAAAAATTCGAATAAGTTATTTATTCCTGCAATAGAAATCTTGATTCTAAAAGAAAATTTAAATGCCAAACTGCGGCATGTTCTGCCTTTCTTAGTAACCCAGTTTGCAAATAACTGTTTCGCCAACGATCTAACGAACAAACATGACACTGATGAAGGATTTGGTTTCAAAACTTGCCTACTCCGAAGCATAACTAAAATATAGGGCCCGGTCCGTTTATTGGTGATTTTGGAAAATGGTAAATTCAATTGGACAAAGTCGCCATTGAGTTGGCTGGACCCTATAGTTATTTTTTTTAGAGAATATGAGTATTGCAAGTACACCCTTGTGATAGAAACTCAGTATATAAAGAGATATTAACACAATTCTTGCAGAAAACGAATGAGTCATGTCTGGAATTTGATATGGAACACTTTATTATGTTAGTTATGCTTATTACGCTATTTCACTTTATTATGTTCAATTTAACCGACAGATGGCGCTTCAATACCGTGTGTTGGCTGTATGAAAGAACTAAAATGCGTATACACCGAACAGAAGAACACGTGGTCAGAAATTTTCAGCTCTGACCACGTGTCCTTCTTTTTGGTATATACGCATGCCTAGTTCTTTCATACAGACAACACACAGTATTGAAGCGCCATCTGTCGGTTCAATTGAACTGAATAAAGTGTAATAACATAATAAACATAACCTACATAATAAAGTGTTCAATATCGAAATCCAGACATGACTCATTCGTTTTCGACAAGAATCGTGTTAATATATCTCTATCCATTTCTTTTTTTATTAACTTTTAAAAACAGGTAGTCCATTTGGGGACACCCTGTATAATAAAGTTAATAATTACCAGACTATTAGTCAAAATCCATCCTCGCCAAGCATAGGAAATATAATTTATTATAATTTTAAATAAAGGAGACACATGATTGAAGAGCTTTTAGTGAAAAATTGTGTCAAGTGACATTTTCGAAAAATGTGATACTTTTGTGTCGGTGAAGATATCACCAACTTCTTTAATGCTAACAGTTTCCTCTTTTTCATAAGCTTCAAGATAAGTATATTTTTTAACATTTTGAAAACACAATTTTTAACAGATCTGAGTGCAAATTTTAAACTTAATGGGCTTTAAATTAAGTTTAAAGCCCATTTTCTCGTTTTGATCTCCTTGTTTATTAGCACATTCTTCCACTACACCTCACCACGGTTTAAGTATGCAGTATAGAAATGTTCTACGGAAAAAAGGATAAATAGTTCTAACTTCCGAGAGCGAGAATCGAATAAAGAAAGGTTTTTCACATTCAATAAATCACTTTATTCGTTCGACATATTTTTATTATTTTTTATTTGTTTTTGCTTCAGTTAGAGTGTATATTAATTATTTTTCCTCCACGTAGAACATTTTAATGCTGCAAACTTAAGGTGGGTTTTGGTATAAGCTCTTCAAATGTTACAAGACTCCTCAGATATAAACATGTCTTTGTCATTTCTTGTGCAGCCGTATGCCACCAGACGTGCCTCAACGGGGGGAAATGTGCCAGTCCAGGAGTGTGCGGATGCACCTCAGAATACAGGGGACCGAATTGCGAATTCTGTAAGTAGTTGCTTTCATGAAGAATGATATACATGAATACACGATTTATGACGGAGATCAAAATAACGTTTCGTTGTATCGACGCGAAGCGTCCTTCCTACACATCTAAAATATCCCTAGTATGGGGTGGAACGTGAATGGGGAAACATAGTGACCATAAGGCCGGTATAACGATTTATGACAGTGAGTATAGGTAGGTAATGTAATCGTTAACGGCTGCCTATTTCTAGCCTTCTTTCGGAGCTTTAACACAGCAAATAACGCCTCTTAATTTGGAACCCTGGTCAGGTGACGAGGTCGACGAGCTGGCACCCAATGGAACTTCGAGCGACATCGTACGCTAACGCCGTCGGGACTTTGGACTCCACAGATTTAACGAGCACGTCTGTCCCAGTGTACTCGGGTCCATCCGTCACGAGTTGGACTTTTTACTACTCTTTCCCAGTACAGATATCCGATTTATAGGATGACTGGCAGGAGGTGGGATACGAACCCCCGCACTCCTGAGAAGGTTGAATCCCTAGGCTGTTGCCCTAACCACTCGGGCACGGACGGGTCGACTGTGAGTGTGAGGTCAGGTTTTGTATACAGCGGATCATGTACAGCGCCCTCTGGAATATTTTGTATACAACTTACATTTCTTTAAAATGATTTTATTTTGTGAAGGGCATATACCACAGAGCCCATACATTTTACTCAACCCTTAGCTCAACTCGATCTTAAGGGGTCATAGGAGTCTTAAAAATGTGCTAAGAAGGAACTACAAAGCATTGTTTGATCTTTCATGTACCTTTTTAACTACTCAATATACAAGTATAATTTTTTTATATGTAATTCTACAAGATTTATTTAATATAAAACAAATTTTAAAATTTATGAAACTTTAGCCAAAACTAAAATAAATGATATTAAACATAAAGCTATTTGAACACATTGTGATTAGGCAAATTTTGAGGTCAAAATTGAAAAAATGACCAAGAAAATGACTTTATATTGTACAAATATGTACAAACAAGGACTTATACCTAATTCATAATTTTTCAGTTTCATAAATTTTAAAATTTGTCTTATATTAAATAAATCTTGTAGAATTACATATAAAAAAATTATACTTATATGGGCATTTCTACCATAATTTTTAATTTTATGTCCCTTGGGCATAACTTTTTAAAAAATTAACATTTCTTTACCGTTTTTCTTATTATACTAAAAGACTGGTCCTTTTATAATTGCAAAACGTAATTTTAAAGCAAAGAAACTCCAAAAAAAATTTAGAACACAAAACAATGCAGAAAAGTCCTTACCATCGTGTGTCCCGAATGTCAAATTTTAAGTTTAGGGCTCAATCTAATACTTTTTTTTAGCTAAAAATTACATTCATTTGGATTTTAAATTGAACTAATACTGTAGCTTAACGATTTCCTTCCATTGAATTTCGGTTTTTAACATTTATAATGCGTTTTTCTGGTCTCCTAACTTTGTCCCTGGGTTTTGGTACATTCACTGACCTCATTCCTAAAGTGGTGAAGAGAGGCACTGGATTGAGCTACAGTGATTCTTCAAACATGCAAACTGCATTGCAGAAAACTGACATTTCAGTTAGTAGCCACATATTTTTGCTAAAATTCACCAATTAGCCCAAAATTTAAAAAAAAACTCACTGAAATTGGCTGCGAGGCTTTATTGCTTTCCTTACAGTCTCCCAGGTTTAAGGTTAATTTTTGCTTGATAATTGAAATTTTTTTTCAATAAATATGTTAAAGTGGAGTACAAGAAGTAAAAAAATCCTTTTTTATTAAACTGGAGTTAGTTTCAACACCAGAAAGACCGGAAAACAGCGTGAATGTCCTTTCCTTCCGTTCCTGACCTTCCGATCCTTACCGTCGTAATGATCTAGGGATGGAAAACCGAAACCAGTTTTAAGACTAACCGGTTTTTTGCTATTTCGGTTTCATTGAAGAACAGTTAGTTTCGTAAGGCCGGTTTAGACCGGTTTCGTTAGAATCGGTGTTTTTAAAAAACTGCCGTCCCTTATTATAATTTTTTGTTTTTTACAAATGAGCTTTGCTGAACTTTTTTTCGTAATTCTAGAACCCTTATAAACCTTTTGATAAACATTTAAAGTGATTTTGAAAAAATAAATTTTACAAGTTTTTAATACCTGAAATTAAAAATTATGGTAGAACTGCCCATATATTGAGTAGTTAACATAATAACATAGAAAAAGAGCGCCCAAAAGGGAAAGGCGTAGGCTATATAGCCCGTTACCATACGCGTAGAATGACAGATGTATACTGTATGAAGGAAATTAAGAAAAATGTTACTAAACCCTTTACTCGACTATTGGGTCAGGGAAGGTGAGAATGATATAGGGAGGTATCATGTTCATATTACATGCCACCCCCTATATAAAATGAAACGGTGTAGTGGCAAATGAGCCACTACCCGTCACACTCCTGTGCAATTCCACTGGGCAGGAAAACATCGCTCTGCCGCAGTGGACATTTAGGTAATAAGGGACCTTATTCCGAAGAGGTGTCCTGTAAAGTAAAACAAAATTCAAATTAGAATTGTAAAAAGAGCATATTAACACAAAGTAAGAAAATAACCCCTGTAGAGGCGAGCCCAACAGGTAGCCATAGACACAATGTATCCATCATGCAAAGTAAGAGACGAGGTGTCTTGTGTAGTTTAAGTACCCAATAAGACCAGAGAGACCTTTATACGAGAGAACTTGATCAAAGCCTATAATGGGTAGCCCAAAAAACTCAGACCGAGGGGAAGAGAAAATCGGGCATTTCCCTATAAAATGTAAAGGAGTTTCATCCTCTTCTCCACATACAGGACAAATGGGCGGCGAGTCAACGTAACCGCAAGTGGTAAGATGCTTTGCCAAGTTGGCGTGACCGGTAACAACTTGAACGATCTGTCGTAGAATAAATCTATTGAGGTGAATGAGTTTGCCTCCCAAATCCATCAATTTAAGAACCATTTTGGTATGCTTGCAATCAGCGCGGCTGTTATTGAGTAGTTAAAAAATTACATGAAAGATCCAACTATGTTTTGTAGTACCTTCTTTGCACATTTTTAAGAGTCCTATGAGCCCTTAAGGCGCGCTTACATGAGCCATCGAATTCATGGAATGAAGAGCAAACTTCGCAGTTTTTCCCTCTTGGGGATTTTCGCCCAGGCAGAACCAGAATTGCAGGATTCATTGGGGGGGGGGGGGGTTCGCAAACCTTCCAATGAAGGAGGGTTTGACGTTCCATTCCATGGATTCGGCCACGGACTATCATTTGGGTTAGAAATCCTGCACTAAAACTTTTTCTCCTAATAGGCGCGTTTACATGAGCCATCGAATCCATGGAATGCCAAAATCCCCATTAGGGGAAAAAAGAGGTCGGGCAGAATTTTAACCCAAATGATAGTCTGTAGCCGAATCCATGGTATAAAACATCAATCCCTCTTTCATTGGAGGGTTTGCGAAACCCCCCAATGTTACCCCGAAATGTTACGAAACCCCCGAAGTTCCACTGCAGAGGTATGGATCTGCCGGTTTTGATCCAGGAACTTATTGCGTGGTAGCCCTATACCGAACCGTCTGCAACAAAGTAATTACTCGGTCGCGGAGGGCTAGTGTTGGGTATTTGTGCTGACCGCCACATATTTAAATGACTCCGATCTTACGTCATCCTTTTTGCAGACTTCCTTTACTGGGACATCAGTCCTTAACTGCGACATCAGGACTTTTGCTTTAGTTGCGTAAAGGTGTCAGATGTGCGCCTTTAGATGGTGCCACGTCCGAAGTCACCACTGTGAAGACTATGGATCTGCCCGGTTTTGATCCAGGAACTTATTGCGTGGTAGCCCCATACCGAACCGTCTGCAACAAAGTAATAACTCGGTCCGGAGGGCTAGTATTGGGTATTTGTGCTGACCGCCACATACTTAAATGACGCTGATCTCACGTCCTCCTTCTTGCAGACTTCCTCAACTGCGACATCCGGCGACTGGCCAACGGCAACAAAATCCGCTGGGTGTGCACCCACTCCAAGAATGGGACCTCCTGCAAGGTCAGATGTAGGTCACCGCCAGATGTCTCCACCGTCACGCCTCCGGAGTCCGTGTACACGTGCACCCCGGAAGGAGTCTGGACTCCCAGCTCGATGCCAGCGTGTGTGATGCCAGGTAAAGGGTGGCTTTAAAAAGGCTACAAATATGAAGAGTACACAGGAAGAACCGATTGATTTATTAGGCGGACGCCCGCATTGTCTGCTTGGCTGACATTGGCGGCAGAAAACCGGTTTCGCTTTTTCTTCTTCGCTGGTCCAAGTGTCGGGATCGCCAATCGCCTGAATCTTGGTAGCTAGGAACCACAGAGATCGTAGTTAAAGTATTAGCGTGGCATATTACGTGACCTACAACACTGACTTCATTGGGGCTCTTCTGGGAGCTCCTTGCGCGTCCCGTCGTTAGGATTGGAGGTCACGTGACCACTCTATTACTTTAACTATGATCTCTGTGGTAGGTACTGGTTTCCTTACACAAGTTTAGGCGATCACTCGCTATCATCGCCAAAGTGGCCTTCTATGGAAACTTCTCTACAAAATCAATCGTTTTTTCCCGTGTACTCTTCATTTACTTTACGGTAACTATTGGCGAACTTTCAGAAATCGCGCCAAAAGTTTGTATTCTGGTGACTTTTCAGAACAGAAACCCAACCGAAACGAGCAAATAACAAATAACGGTCAGATAGGGTTGCGGGAATACATCGTTGCGAAGCCAAATGATTCGAATCATCAGTCGAAGCATCAGGTTGCCACAAAAAAAAAAAAAAAAACATTTATCGGTAAATCTGAAAAATCGCGCCAATAGTTACCGTACAGTAAAGGTGATCCGGCTACAAATCCGGGACATATCCTGACTTAAACCCACTCAAAAATCTAATTTTAGCCCCAATTTAAACTTCAGAAATTAATTACCTTTTTCACATATCTTTAGTATTACTTATTAATGTCTTTAACATTCCAACAACAGCGTCATCTAGTTGTACCATTTAGTCGCTCCCATAGAAACACTGTTAAGTCAGCACATTTTAAAGCTGACCTTACAATCTTTCTCATCTTCTTTTTGCGGAATTTCGGCTCCCATCAAATGTAAGGCATAAATTGTGGTGCTGCCATCTATGCATTAGGTAGTGAACTAAAAATATACCCTAGAAAAAATGATCCTCTAATCATTAAATTCTATGAAACGCTAATTGGTCCATCAGGCATTGAGTGTGTTTGGGTGAAACCAACTTTTCTTAATTTGAATTCGAAAGTTTTAAATAATGAAGAAAGAGAAAATTAGGTGAAATGTTTTTGCCAGCCGTCGTGGAGTTTTTCACCTTTTTGTTTTACCACCCTTTTAATTCAGTTATAATTTTTCAGTTAAATAAACTATGTTATGAATAATCCGACATTACAAAATTATTTTTTATGTTTTTTTTCTGTCTATCTCTTTTTACTATATGAATTTCTGTGACAATTAAAGTACCGAGAAATTAGAGAATTTTTGCTTTTTCAGAATTTCTTGTTAACTTTGTGACATTTATAATTTAACCTCTTAAAAGCTCACTTCACTTACTAAGGCTCTTGTCCACGTTTTGATAATTTTCAACTTTGGACAAGAAACGAAGCAGAAAATTGACCGAATAACTTAGGATGGATATCATACCCTCTTATACTGATTCAAAATTTTGATTAACGCTAAAATCATTTTTATTTTCAGAAGCGGAATCCAATAATACGACAACTGAGAACCCCGAGAAAGAACCAATGAAAGAAGAAGTTAAAGAAAGCGCGTAAATCATTGACGACAAATTTGATATTTTATTTCAGAACAGCTCAATGTACAAATTTTTTTATGATTCCTATGTATTTTTGTAAAAGTATGAAATAAAATTTTAATTTAAATATCTAGTTTTGATTAAACTCCTGTACCTTAGTAATTATAGTCCAGAAAATATGCATAAAAAGTTTCAAGCACAACATATATTTATACTTGTAAGATAAAATAATTTTTTGCAATAGAGAAACCATTGAAAGAATAAGACGATCATTATAGTAGAATTTCACTTTAAAAAAAAAAGCTTTGAAACAGTGAAAATATAAACGTTGTCTCAAATGGATTTTTATTGTATAGGCTTTTTACTCTGTAAATATTATTTTTATCACATTATTTACAGAGGAAGAAAAGCAATATTTATCTAAAGACCCTAAATCTACTCTAGGATCTAAAGGTAACAGGTTTGGTTTGGTTGAGTTAATGTCGCACAAGAGCTATTGGCTATATTATTGCCTTATAAGTAAGATGAAAGTAGGCTATTACTTCAAAACTTCTTAATAAACATTAAGTTTTAGTTAGTTTAATATTAGTGTTTTTTTTCTCTTCGTACTCAATAATTTATAAATTTTTGAAATAATAGGGCACAAAAATATCCCATGTCTATACAAATTAGAAACAAATACTGTTACGAATTTGGCGCTTAGTTCCACTACAAATATGGTTTGTTGAAGCTGCAAGGGCTCTAAGGTGAAATTTTTTACCATAAAAATTTTTTGGCCTTTGTTTGAAACATTTCTCAGGTTTTTTGTTTTCAAAGGTCAAAAAATCGCTTATCCGAATATCAAATATATGGTGATACATTTCACCACAAAGCCCTTGCAGCTACGAAAAACTATTATGGTAAAAAAAATCACAGAAAAAAAACAGCCGTCATATTAACCAATCACAGAAAAAAAACAGCCGTCATATTAAGTAACTGTAACTAGTTACTTTTCAATTAAGTAACTGTAACTAGTTTCTTTTCATACTAAGTAACTGTAACTAGTTACTTTTCATATTAAGTAACTGTAACTAGTTACTTTTTATATTAAGTAACTGTAACTAGTTGCATTTTAAATAAAGTAACTGTAATTATTTCAGAGTTACATTTTAAAAGTAAATTTCCAATCCCTGGTATTATGTGTCAAATCTTTCTCTACTCGGTGCAATCTCCTACAACGTACGTCAAAATCATGCGCATGAATCTCTTTAATTATTGACAATTGCTTGGTAAATGTCCTTTCCTTTTTGGAAGTTGCTCTTGAAATAATTCCTATCTAGTCTTTTTCATTTGAGGACTTACAGAGCAGAGTAATAGACATGTCGCTTTCGTCGAGTTTAATTTTTAAGGTTTTGACATTCAGCGTTTTTGTTGTGTTATGGTAAGTTGTATTTCGTTACTTTTTTATGATCCACTGCATACATTCGGAAAAAAACTACATTAAATTTTTTTTAATATAACCTCTTAAGACTCGAGCAACATCATGCACTTATATTCTTAATCTAAACATACTTTTCATACAAATATATTCTGAAAAGTACGTTTTTCAAAAAAAAATTATGTTTAATAGCTACTTGTATGTACACACCTTAAACTCTAAAAATACACATTTTTGTGCTATAAACGCAACAAAAAAAAGACCGTATTACTTATTTGCAGTTAACAGATTATTTTAACATTGTTTTTAATGCAAAAAGCCTTGAAAAATAATAATTAAAATAACTTTTTTATAGGTTTGAAAAAAATTAAAATAATTTTTTTAAGAACTCTGATATCGTATTGCCCCTTGTTCAACTTCATTTTTTTATACAAATAAATGACTGATACCTGTAATCAAAGGCTGAAAACTGATATTTGGATCTTCTTCTATCACACCAGGTCAATTTCGGAACTAATTAACGTGTTAATTGTTGGTGGGGAGGTTTTTAAAAAAATTTCCCCAAATGGGAACGCCAGTTCGCAAGAGGTTAAAAACCTCATTCTCCTAAATGTAGGTAAGATATTGGGAACTATCTGTCAATTGGCGACTTCGTCCAATTGAATTTAAAACCATCAAAAAAGTCGCCAATGAACGGACACTATATCTTACTTAGTTAGGAGTATGAGAGTTTTGCAACATTTATGCTTATAGCAAAGGCATACGGCAACAGCTAAAGCAGTATTGTTTTCTTTTTTTGGTCCTTCGATCTATGGAACTACATTCGTTTTGGTAATAATATAATGTAATTTTTTGAATTTAACATTAAAAATATTGGTATTGCTAAAGAATTTTAAACAGTGTATGTTTTCATAAGGATTTCTTTCGATTTTATTCTCTCTTCTTATTCGTTTTTTCGTTTTTGTTTTCTTATTGTTCTTTTTACGTTTCGTAATTTATTAGTAGAATACCTGTAGAATAGTTTTATCTAAATAAAAAAAATACCAATATATAAAATATAAACCTTAATTTAAAATGAAGAGTACACGTGAAGAACCGATATATTTCGCACAAGGATTTCCTTAATAGCCTCTTTTGGGGATGATAGCGAGAAATCCCCTAAACTGGTGTAAAATCCAGTTACTCGCCTTGTTTATCTTTCGCGACAACCCTAATTCCCGCCAGAGTTGAGTGGAACGAGTCACACGTTTGCACCGCAAATGAAGAACCATAAGGAAAACCGGTTTCCGGTCGCCAATGTCCGCCAAGCAGAGACAATTACGGAAAGACTCTAGAGAAATCAATCGGTTCTTCCCGTGTACTCTTCAAATATCATAAATACTAAATTTCCGCAGTTTTTAACCGCGCTTTGAGTGTGAAACCAAAACAACCAATAAAATAACGGTAAGGCAAGAATGACAACTCGAAAATCACAATCACCGGACATCCATTCCTATTTTTTCTCCTGCAGTTCGAGCATGAACCGCCAAGCAGAGACAATTACGGAAAGACTGTAAAGAAATCAATCGGTTCTTCCCGTGTACTCTTCAAATATCATAAATAGGGTAAGGTGGGGTAAGTGGGCCATTGGGGCAAGTGGGCCACCCCCCCTGGCATTTCCCGAATTATGGACGTAAAAAAAATCTGTTACAATATTTTTACGTATTTACCCTAATAGATGCAGGAAACATTATGGCATCGTTTTCATTTAAGTATGTAACAAGGTACAATCCTTTTTGTGAAAATTTTTAACATTGCATCTTTTCGTAATTCACGCCATCGTACTATTTTTTTTTATTTATTTCCAAACGGTTCATGATACAAAACAAAATGTTATATATTTTGAAAGTGCATAAAACATAGTATATTTTTGTAGTGTCATGTACTTATGATGTTGATAAGGTTAAAAGAAAATTGGAGTGGCCCAGTTGCCCCGCGTTTGGGGTAAGTGGGCCACCACAATGGCGGGGTAAGTGGGACATGGGGGGCCCACTTGCCCCAACTCCTTAATATACTAAAAAAAATTCATATTTACTGATTCATTGGGTTAGTCATATTCACTATTCATAGTCCTATTCATTGACATAGGCCAGTTTAAAATCGGTAGCCCTAACATTTTTTTTACACTACATGCAAAAATGACAAGATGAAAATTAACGTATTTTTTCTTGTAGTAAGCTTGCATGCCAGAAAAAGTTGCTATGGGGGAACCATTAAAGATACATCATTACTTTTTTTTTTCAAACACTCAAAAAATAATGTAGATTATTCCACTTGCCCTACCATATCTCTACCAGTTATGTGTAAAAATATATTAGGGGGGTGGCCCACTTACCCCACCATGCGGGGCAAGTGGGCCACTCGGATGACCAAAAAGAAAAACATATTTTTTAAATTTATTTTTTGCCAATTTGAGTTAAGGTTGTCATGGGTACAGTAAGAACATATGAGAGAATGGACCACAAAAAAAATAAGTGGTTAGGCCGATTATATCCAGTGGTATGAGGGTCTAAAGTCGAATTATGCCAAAAAGGTGGCCCACTTACCCCACCTTACCCTACTAAATTTCCGCGGTTTTTAACCGCGGTTTGAGTGTGAAACCAAAACAACCAATAAAATCATCGGTAATGCAAGAATGACAACTCGAAAATTACATCACCGGACATCCATTCCGTCTTTTTCTCCTGCAGTTCGAGCATGAACCTCGTTGTTCGTCCGGCACATAGCGGGGTACCAGACAGAGACAGGTCCAGGATAACCATCGGGCTCGGGGTACTCGGGTACCACCGGTGGGGGGTCCAGGAACAATCCCCCAAAAAGAAGGGCTACGGGTATGAGGACCAGTACCCCTTCCACACTCATCGGAAGGAGGCCAGGAGCGAAGAACTGACGCCAGAGGATTTGGGTAAGTAATTTAACCCTTTCACTACTGAAACGGCCCGCGGCGGCCGTCCAACAAAGGATTCGATAATGATATTCCTATCACATATTATGAGGTTGGTTGGTTTTTTTGGTTGGTTGACATATATTTTCAGGCTTGTGTGCTTGGTCGCAAGGACCCGCTTATAAACCATCGTCAAGTAGGACAACACAAGACACACACAAACACACATGACAGATGTTGCCATCTGTCGCCACCTTCGCAATTTAGACATGTCCCTGATGGGGAGGGAAATTTTCTCCAGGAATCTGTACCCATGGTGAACTGCGCAATGACCGACCACAGGACTTTCGGACCCAACAGATTTTACGAGCACGTACTCCGCATATACTTATTACGAGGAAACAAAAGTCCTTCGTAGCAAAAGGGTTAATCGTTTATGGCAGTCAATTTCTTTGTCTAATTTAGGAGCTTTATCATTGCCAATTGTGATTTGTAAATTAGGTCCCTGGGCAAATGACGAGGTCGACACCTGAGCAGGAACCCAAAGCAAACCAGTGGCTGGCGCTATCGTGAGATTGTTCGGGACTTTTGACTCTACCTGATATAACGAGCACGTATGTCGCAGTGCACTGAAGTCACAACAAACTATCCATACCAGTGTCGGGATTCAAACCCGGGACTTTCTGACCCATTTAGCTGCCCAGTCGGCAGTTGGTTAAGTGTGGCCCGATCTAGTTTAGATGAATTTGGTGCAGAGTGGTTTGTTTGTGGGGTGTAAGGCAACGTTTGACGTATCTGTGACGTTATCGTTCCACACTGTTAAAAATTAGTGCCTGGTTTTACAATAATAATGGTTCCTAGTAGCTGAAACGGCTGTGTTGTGAAGTTTTTCACCATATTTTCGGTATTGGGTTAAACCGTTTCTCAGGTTTTTGTTCCCAAACCTTCAAAAATGGTTCGACTGAATACCGAAAATATGGTGAAACATTTCACCACACAGCCGATGTAGCTACTAAGAACCATCATTATGGTGAAACCAAGCACAAAATTTCTAACAGTGCACTTTGTTCATTAGCATTGTCTTATAGAGTTGTAAATGAAAGAAAGAAAAAATACTTACATATTTATGAAATAAAAAGGTGCACTCTCTCTTAAAACGAACGAGCGATTTTAACTCTGAGTTAATATTCCAGTCTAGTTAATATTCATTCATCCAGTCTAGAAAACGCACTTCCCCGAAAGGAGTGGATCCTTTGTGTGTTAAACCTCCGACAGGATCACTCCAAACGAGTGATTTTAACTCAGTCTGAGTTAATATTCACTCCTTTCCAGTGTCGAAAATGCAAATATTGTTTTAAGAGTGTATTTAATTTATATTCCTATCCCAATTAGCTCGTATGCCCAAGAACTACAGAAGGATAGTCGAGTCTGGTGGCCACTTGGAGGATTTCAAGCGATACTACATGTCGGAGTTGTATGACGAAGATATGAAGCAGATAGGAGAAGAGAGAAAGGGGATAAAGACTGTCTTAGAAGATTACGTAAGATAGTTTATTCCATAGATGTACAGAGCATAGATTTAGAAAGTAGCAGATCTGCCCCTAGGGGGAAAGGTGAAGCCACTTGCGAACCAGTATCCCATAAGGCAGTTCGCAAGCCCTAGCACATGGCATGCCATAAGCCACCAGATAGCACCATGAGATAATTCGACTAATAAAAAATATATATTTAATATTAACTAATTAATTTTTTTACCAGTTTTGCTAGCATAAGCTTATAGCTGGATACGCGTTGATAATTTCTGGCAGACATGAGGTATATATTCATAAAAGAAGCATATTAAAAATGCAGTTTTTATTGCATGTAACTCTTCGGCAAAAGCATTTTTTGTGAACCAGTATCCCGTGATGCATTGCGAAAACGGCGAAATAAGGCTTCATCACACAATCGCACGGGATTTCGCAATCGATGGGCATATCTGCTACTTTCTAAATCTATGGTACAGAGTAATAATGCATAACTTGCTTTTTGACTCTTTCAGTCACAGTGATGCCGATTGGCATCATCATGTGTCTGATCATAATTTTAAAAAAAATAATAGGGCTGATATATATTGGGATTAATAAATAGTATTTTCTTTTTGAAAAAAGTTTGACGAATCGGATGATGTGCTTTTTGAAATCATAAATTGTTATAGACGACCAGTAAAAAATTTCTAAAATGATGCCATATTGTCATTGGGACTGAAAGGGTTAAAACAAATGCAGAATTATATCTACATGCTTGGTTTAAACTTATATCACTAACAAATTAAAATTATTAAAAGAAAATATATAAAATATATTTTTCTATCTAAAATTCGTACGAACAGTAGTCTCCTTCAAAATGGCGGAAGCGCAGTTGAACAAAGTAAAAAAAAAAAAAAACAGTAAAACATGTCGTCAAATGACAAAAAGAACCCGTCATTTGGCGACATGTTTTATCTCTAAATGGACATAGAGCGATTTTAAAACTTTATCACTATGTTTATAGTGTTGTTCAATCTTCTTTAATGAAATTTGGTGCTTAGTTTTACCTAGGGTTACTGGAATATCTGCGTATGAGGGTTGCGACATGATGCTCTCACCTGATTGGCTGGAGCATACCCATGCTCCAAAGATACGGCGCTGTTATTTTTCCCCCGTAGACATTACACGGTGACTCAGCGAAGCTCTAATAAATCGCATCTAAACGATATAATCAAAGGAACGTAACCACTATTTGTTATTGATTCTGTTTTTAATGATTTATATTCTTCAATATTTATTCTTTTTTGGATTAAAATTCTTAACGGTAAAGCTGTAATCCATGTTTTAATACCGGCGTGTGTCATTGCTATGGAATAAAAAAACTGTTTAAACTCGGAAAAAAGGTATAAAGCTTTACTTTTTAATCTTTGTATTGTAAATTAAACATCATGTGGACTATTACATTTCTAAAAATAGTATTTTTTTATCATTATACTACCAGAAAATGCCATTTTTAATGTCGAAGCTAACAGACGGTATTTGGCATGTCTTTGGCATGCGTTGGCGGAACAATAGTTGGCGGGGTAACGTAAACAAACCACAAATCAAAGTCATTGCTTACTTAAAAATAGTTGAAAACATTCTTATTTCTTCCAAACTAAGCAACAACATAATGTTTATATGTGTAAAACTGGAAAAATAACTAGTTTTGTTTTATTGGCGAGTTTGGCTGAGCGATAACGATTTTAGCATGGCTCACCTGCTAAGGTCCTTGTCGTTACCCTGAACAGCACACAGTGTATTGAAGGTACCCTAGTTTTACCATTTATTGGTACTACCACGGGCACCAAGTTTTGGTTCGTTCAGCGTCGAACCAAAGAGTTTCCTGCCCGTGATAGCACCAATAATTGGTAAAACCAAGCACCAAACTATGATCGCAGCTGGAAATCACCAAATTTTGGTTTTAGGTCGAACCAAATTTTTAACAGTGTATAACTGAGAAGTGCTGGTTATTAAAATAAGAAATGACAATCCAACACGAATTTCTATCCATGTTTAGTTAAGTTGAGGTTTTCAATCTATCTTATCTAAGAATTTAATCCCGTTCCTTTTTTGAAAATATATTGTTTTTTCTTGCAGGAGTAAGCAACGAGTTACTCTACCAGAAATTAAACTAAGAAGTTTGAAATCCAAGTGGCCATCATGGCATGTGCCTGCTCATGGAAATACTATTGTTATTTCCCATTATTAATTTTTTTGTTAATTCATTGGGCTTCTTCTACATTTTAAATCATATTAATATATTTCTCGGTAATCTATAGTAAAATAAAGACATTTCTCTTTAAGTTTTTTTCCATGTTGTATACATTCTATACATCGGTTCAATTTGAGTAAACTATTATTCAGTGTTCAAATCATAGAGATAGAAAAACCGTGCGCTATCACACACTATCTAGACTCTAGAGGAAAAATGTAATGGTGTAACAAGA
Source organism: Hylyphantes graminicola (assembly GCA_023701765.1). Classification (NCBI taxonomy): domain Eukaryota; kingdom Metazoa; phylum Arthropoda; class Arachnida; order Araneae; family Linyphiidae; genus Hylyphantes; species Hylyphantes graminicola. The sequence continues at coordinate 12,389,946 of CM043113.1, forward strand.
GGGTATTTTGTGCCGAAGCATCACATAAATATGGCGGCGATTGGCGTAGAAAAATTAGTACTAAAATTGCGTTTTTTTTTTTTAAATCATGATTGTCGAGTTGATTCTAGAACTGCAAATATTTCGAATTTCCTTTGTAAGGGTCAAAAATAATATTAAGTAACCGACAATGTGCATAGTTGTTTATTGATAATTTGGAATTAATGATTTTATATTCATCGTTAAGCCCAACCAATCATAAAATGTCATTCAAAATTGATTCCGAGATTAAAATTATTTCACTAACTAGAAATAGAAAACATGATCCTGATTCATGAATCATAAAAGTACAATCGACGTCTACAAAAAATTTCAAAGAGCCACCAGCTCCAAGAGATAACAGCTTCTAAAAAAAAAAGCGCAATTTTAGTACTGTCACTTTCTACGCAACTGGCCGCCATGTTTACGTGTCCAAAGGAAGCAAACTTTGACCCTCCGTTTCCCACCGAGATAGTGGGCGATAGCACACGGTTTTCCTATCTCTACGGTTCAAATCTGTTCCTAGGTAGAAAAACATTTTCTCAATACCTCACGAGAGTATAACAAAATATTTTTAAAAGTTCAGAAATATCAGCTGTGGTATAAAAATAAACACTTTTGTTTTAAATTTTATTTAATATATAACTTTTACATAAAATGGAATCATGAGAGTAACATATAGAATGAACACTAATAACTATGTTCAACGTAATATCAAAAATACAAACACAAAAATATAATTATGACTCTCTAAAATTGCACATATCTTGAGAGGTATTTGAATTCAAGAAAGTTAAACATTATTAAATTTAGCTTTTATATGTAACTTTTCATGATGAAAAACTTAATTACAGAGATGGCATGTCACCAACTTTTATGAAAGGTTTTGAAAACTTTTGAAAATATGAACATTTATTAATGAACAATTTTACTTCAATGTCCTTCACAAAACAATTTTTTAGTGTGAGAATACACAAAGTTTTTTTTTAGTGAGAATAATAACTACAAAAATATGTGACACATCTTCCTCTTCTTGGTTATTAAAATAAATGTCTTTGTTAACAACAATTTTAAACGTATTTAAAATACAAAAAAAGATAAGTAAGAATTTTGTGAACTTTTTAAACACTTAACAGTTCCAAAGCTCATAGTTGCCACTTCAAAAGCAGAAAACTTAACATATTTTAAGAAATTTTTGGTTATAACATTAACGTATACCAACACCTTTACAGAGAAACCTTTGGTTACAACATTAACCTATACAAAACACTTTTACAGAAATCTTTGGTTATAACATTAACTTGTCCGAATCGAACTTATTTCCTCAACAATCTAAGATGTTGGAGAAGAAAATCGGGTTTAACTTTCAAAGCGTATAACTTTTCTCGGAAATTTTTACTCCCTCTCTATTAACCCACAACTTTTTTTTTTTAAAAAATAGAAGTTGAATGTAATAACGTTTTTTCTTCAATAGAAAAACTCAATTTGAAAAAAACCCGGTTCCCCTCGCCAACCAAAATAATCAACGAAATACCATCCAGAACAAAAGACCGGTAAACTGATCAGTATGACGTCACATTTCCATTAATATCTTAAGTTTATCTCTCAACTAGCCAATATCTTTAAAAAAAATAACATCTCTACAATATAACACTTAAAACTCAAAAAAAAAAAAAACCAATATCTTTTTATCTATATATAACAACTCTATAACCAAACTAATTCCCTAACATATGACGTCACAGCAGGCGTTTCCTCTATACTGATGGCACTGACTTTAGTCCTTCTACTTCCCAGCTTCCTCCAGCTGATCCAAATCTTCCGAATCCAGCTTCTGTATATTTCTTCCGAAGTGCTCCTCTATGCTGCGGATTACATTTAAATCTTTGTCATCGGCAACCATGTTGACAGCCATGCCTCGTTTGCCGAAGCGACCGCTGCGCCCTATGCGGTGGAGGTAGGTTTCGCAGTCGGCTTGACCTGACTTGGTCACCGGAAGGTCAAAGTTGATGACCAAGGTTACTTGCTCGATGTCGATGCCGCGGGCGCATACGTCGGTCGTGATCAGGACCTGTAGGATTAAGGGGGAATGGGACACTTTCAACTTTTTTCTTTAATATTGCAGATATCAATATAATTTTTTTTCCATAAATGTATACTAAATATTCTTACACTTTTAGATAGTCAGAGGTTTTAAATTATCATTATTTATTTTTTTAAAAAATAAAATGTGTCAAAAAGTGATGTCTCTTATTTTTGTTATAAGTCAAAAACTTATTTATTGGCAAACAAATATTTAGCATTTTTATAAACAGAAAAATGTATTTAACAAACTGTCTTTACCGATTTTTCATATTTGCCATAGTTGTTTTTAAAAAAATTATTGAAGTTTTTTTTTAATAATTTCACAGGTTCACTTTTTTATAAAAATTAATAAATAAAAAAATAAACTATTTACAACTAATCCCTAAAGACAAATTAAAGATATATGTTTGAAAAATATGAGTAAAAAATTTTGACACTCTATGGGTAGTAGATTTTGAGTTATATCTATTTAAAGTCAAAAAATCATCGAAAACACGATCAAGGAGAAAAACAGCTTTGAAGTTTATCACTTTCCTTACTGAAGCGCTCCAAACCGACCGAACAACTAAGGATTCGATAACGTTATTCCTATCTAATATTACGAGGAAGCAAAGATTAAAAACGTAGTTGGCCAACACAGATGTCATGACACAAAAAACTACACATCTCACGTTCTACTGCAGATATAAATAAAATTTTTGTTTTAAATTATTCTAAAATATTTGTGTTATTTTTTATGATAATAATAATTTTTTTGATTTTTTTGAAGATTTTGTGTCCTATACCCCCTTAACATGAAATTTGGTTGGGTTGTTAAAATTGGTAATTAGAGTTCGAAATTAGATAAAGAACTTTAGGAGCATTCTGTGATACTAACTTAAGAGGATTTATCAGCCAACTTTATTTTGATTCTGACTCGCCAGGTGGCGTTACAAATTTTCGCCAAATGATACGTCTGGCGATTTAAAAAAGGGGATACGTTTCTCTTTCTGGGGAGTGGAGCACGGCAAGCTTTCTCAATCACAAGATAAAGATTATTCGATTGTAATCAGGTTTAGACTAACGAAAACTGGTTCCGGTACTCTTTTGCGAGCCCGGACGATGTTCTGGAGGAAAAAAAATTGTGTTGTTTGGTTATGTCTCTTTCATTTAATTTTTTTTTATTTGTTTAATAAATTATATTTATTTTGTAAATATTACGATCTTTCAGGAAACGATTTCTTTTCTAGTTTGCTCGTACTAATACATTATATTTCTATTTATAATTACCGAGATTTGATACCGCTATGAACTGCTCTAAAGTCATCCCTGTAAACTTCGGAATACTAGTTTAGCTTCGGCACATAAACAGTATTGTTCTTAAGGGGTCATAGAAGTCTTAAAAATCTGCAAAGAAGGTGATCTTTAATGTAATTTTTTAACTACTCAACATATAAGTAGATTTTTTATATGTAATTTTATAAAATTTATTAATTATATAACACATTTTAAAATTTATGAAACTTCAGCCAAAACTAAAATAAATGATAACAAACCTAAAACTATTTGAACACATTGGGATTAGGCTTGCGTGCCAAATTTTGAGGTCGAAATTGAAGAAATGAGCAAGAAAATGACTTTATATTGTACAAATATGTACAAACAAAGACTTGTACCTAAATTCTGAGCTCAATTTTAATTAGAATTTATGTTTAGAGCTTTTTTCTAAAACAAAATTAATAAAAATTTAAGAAAAAAGCTCTGAAAATAATTACTTATTAAAATTTAGTTTAGAAATTAGGTATAAGTCTTTGTTTGTACATATTTGTACAATATAAAATCATTTTCTTTGTCATTTCTTCAATTTTGACCTCAAAATTTCGCGCGCAAGCCTAATCCCAATGTGTTCCAATAGTCTAATGTTTGTTATCATTTATTTTAGTTTTGGCTGAAGTTTCATAAATTTTAAAATTTGTTATATAATAAGTAAATCTTATAGAATTGCATATAAAAAAATTATACTTTTATATTGAGTAGTTAAAAATTGCATGAAAGATCAAACTATGCTTTGTAGTACCTTGTTTGCACATTTTTAAGACTATGACCCCTTAAATCTAGTTCCGTACTTTTAATTGTTGGCGTAGCAATCTTTATGTTTGTTAAAACTAATGGCATACTATACCTAAACCGACCTTAAGTTTGCAGTATACAAATGTTCTACGAGAAAAGGGGTAAATAGTTCTCATTTTTGAGTGCGAGAATCAAATACAAAAAGGCATTTCACATTCAATAAACAAATTTATTTGTTATTTCAAGACATAAATTTATTATTTTTATTAGTTTAGCTTCAGTTAGAGTGTTATTTTAATTATTTTTTTCCTTCGATTTTGACGTAACAGGGCGCACGAATATCAGGGTTGAAAGGAGCAGCCAATCAGAGTACGCGATTTTGCGGCGCCAGACGGGTTGTTTACCAAGATTCTTCCGCTCAGTACATTTCTCTGCTGCAAACTTAAGCTCGGTTTTGGTATAATGCAAAAGTAGAAACCCCAATGTATAATGAATCTGTCGTATTAGCAGTTTTAAAGGCAATATTAAGGTCAGCAAGATACAAACAAACGCGGGTTTATGGTCTGCAAAACATGTGCAGGAACCTTTTGTATTGCTAGTGGCAGTTTGTCAATTTGTTCATTCGGTTGCTCTTGTAAATTAGACACTGGTCTCTTTATTACAAGCCTTACTCCCGCCACTAATCTGTACATTCGTTCTGAAAGAAGCTTTCTACATTGCACACCTTTGGAGCCGGGAAATCTTGACGTGTTTTTTGCAACTTTTCAAGGCCTCTAAAATAGCGTCGGACTGAGTGATTGGCACATTAAACTTTCAGTACTCTGCCACCAAACGACACATGTTCTTGAATGTTGCTCGAGAAGTTCTTAAAGAATTAAAAAGCCTACATGTGCAGTTACTTAAGTACTAGAATGAAATTCTCGTCGAAACGCAAGGATATTATAATAACATTAACTGCCACCTATAACCACTTCCGCACAAGATTTATAACTTCAGAACAAATATAGACTAACCCAGCATTCAGTTACAATTTGAATCTTCAACTCTAAAAATTGGCCACTATAATTACATTTTTTCTTCCGCAAATTAAATAAATAATCTTTATAGTTTGCTAAATTTATTTGCAGTTTGAAGAATAATTATGTAAAATTGAACGAGTCACATCCTGTAGCATCCTTTCCGTGATCTTTGGCAATGCTTTGAAAATCTCACCTTAAATTACACGAGATTCTTGTAATTAAATAACTATCAATAACTATAATATTTGAAAAAACCTGATATATCCAGAACATTTGGCAATGATAAACATGAAATAACTCCAAATTGCACTGATAATTAAAGGAATTTAATTGTAATTTAATACCAATTAGCTCTTTAAGCAAAAAAAAGTCACACTGTGAACCACTTTCTTAGTAAACAAATATAATAAACATTAAAAAAAATCACATCGTGGTATTTGTTTTATAACGCCATTCCAAATCGATTTACAAAGAACAAATTAATAATCTTTAACATTTCAAATAAGGTTTTTCGTGATATTGCTGATGTGGCAACAGTAATTTAAATGACTAAAAATTAAATTCCAATGCTACTTTAATGGGTCGCGTTCGTCGACATGACAAGATGACAGATATCCGTATGGACGTACAAACAGAAGGACAAAAAGTATGAAGTTAGGTCCCTGCTGTCCTATCTTTCGATGACAAAAATGATTCTTAAGATCTGATGGATAGAACAGATTTCGTCACCGAAGTAATTACAGACAGACGGGACACTTTGGGAAGACTAACATGTCAATACCTTCTTTTCTATTAAAAAATGTTTCGAATTTAAAAAAAGATTATAAAATATTCTAAAAATATTGTCAGGACTTCATCCTCATTGACTATACATCCCAGGACCCCTCCCTAAACATTTTTAAATAAACGTTTATATTTCTCCCTTCAATAAACCCACAGACTACGGCCGTCATTTTAGAAATGGTAAACCAAAGGTCACTAAGTGATTCGATTGAATAACTCGTCAAATATTCAGCCAAATGTAACAAAAACTAAGATTTAGGGTTTATGAGGATTCTTAATATTTCTTAATTATAAAATTGGGTGCTGCCATTGAAAATTTTAAAGTTAATAGCATTTTTAATATGAAGACGGCTCCTTATGCAATTTTTTTGTCCTGCAATTAACTCATGATGTTATATAAACACAAAGTCAAAAAGGTTCTATAGGATGACTAACGTTCGAAATAATCACTAGTGGGAACTTTTTCCACAGCTGTACATATCAAAATAGCTAAAAGTATCCAAGCGCCAATAGCCCTCGTGTAGCTCTAGTGCGACGATAATTTAAACCAAATCTAATCTAAAAGTATCCAACCTATACTACAACTAAAGTAGTCAAGTTTAAAAGTCGCGCGAAATTCTTTGGCTGGATTTATAATGAGCTCCGCCCACTTTTCCATGTGGTTTAGGTTTACAGTTTGAATGATTTAGATATTGGCGTTTTTTTCCTTCTACTATTTGGCGACATTTATTTTTGTGTGTCATCAAATTTTAAAATCATAGATTCTCGTTTGTTATGAACGTTTTTGTCATAAAAAGTACTTGAAATGTAAAAGCATCATTTAAATTCTGTATTAACATACAAAGATAATGCATGAGTGAATTATTTAAATTAATAATAAATCTTTTTAATCAATTAAGCCAAGTTGTCCTACAGATGTCGCCACGATTCTCAAAATGAAGCTTTTAAAAAAATTAATAATTAAAAAACTGATTGATATTGTTCCTTCAAATCTTTTTTAAATTGTCTTTCATCCCTATTTGCGTATCTGGTGCAAACAGATCATACGTTTAAAAAATACTTTTCAAGAAACTATGATTTGAAAAATAAAGCATTATGTGTATAGGACTGACAGTCCCTCTTAAAAAGCTAGGAGCAAATAAACATTACCTAAATAGCATTTCTTTTTAATTTTTTAAAAGAGAATGTCAATCCAAATATAGTCCAAAACCAATCCGAATCCTTAGAACAAATGACAATGGTTTGACAAATTTAGGATTGTTGAAGATTTGTGATTTCAAAATGATTATCGTGTGCGAGATCGTCGGAGGCACGATAAAAGATTTCAGATCGTGTTAACTTCGGTTTCAGGTAGGGGCAGACGTTAACCCGTAACTGGTAACATCTCGCTGACAAACACTCCCAGTAACATCCGTCTATCAGACTAAGAGTATCAGACTAGACTCTCAGACTAATTGGAACTAGCGTCAATCGTGGAAAACTATCCGTCTATCAGACGGATATTACCAGTTACGGGTTAACAAAACACTTCACTATACAGTAGGCCCTCGATTATCCGTCCTTATCCGGAACACTCTGTTAACCGACCAACCCCCGCTGCCACTCATTTAAAAAAAAATCTCCACCAAAGTCATTCTCGGTTGTTCACAATGAAATCAATCCCAGAAATTTATGCAGGGTTTCTGCCAAAATGAAATGTATCAAATTCATGACTGAAATTAACAATTTTCATAACTCCAGGAAATCAGACCACAAATAAGAGAAATTTCAATTGCTCATTTAACACCGGCTGTTCGGACATTGTTGTTACATAATATCGGTCTACATAATGTGATGCTGAAATATGTAACAAGAAAGTCCGAACAGCCTGTGTTAAATAAACACGTTTTTCGGCTCTCCCTCCGTGTAGCTCTAATGCGACGATAATTCAAACCTATCCTATCATTTCGGTTGAGTTATCGGCCGACTTTTGGCGCGATTTTGGAAAGTTCGCCAAGGGTTACCTTTCAGTAAACTTCTACTGTTTTGCAAAGTTAGATAGCACGTGTGGGAACTTAAGGGGTCATAGGAGTCTTAAAAATGTGCAAAAAATGTACTACAAAGTATAGTTTGATCTTTCATGTCATTTTTTGACTACCCAATATATAACAGGGTTGGCACGGTATTTACCATATTCGGTTTTTACCGGTATTTACCATGGTTTTTACCGCCGTGGTAAAAACATGTTTTCCCCATGGTTTTTACCACTTTATGTAAAAACATGTTTTCCCACCTTCTGAAATAACATTGGATTCATTCCCCTCCCCCCCCCCCCCCAAAAAAAAAGATATATCAATAATTTATGTTCTTGTTGGTGGTAATGAATTATGGTTTTCTTCATATTATGGCATTGATGTGTTTGAAGAACAAATATTCCGTACAAATGACTTTTCAAAAATATTCATACCACAATGGGAAGGAAAAAAATTATAAACAAGAATAACCCTGCCTATTTTTTACATTCGGCATGTGTTCTCTTTAATATTTGGATGACTTAGTTTTTATTCCAGATCATAGATCCAGCCAACTGATTAATTGTAACAGAATGCTGAATTCAAAAATGTGTAATGTTGCAAATTAAGAAATAAATGGCATTTTGCTTTTAGGCAAATGTTTAAAGAGCATTTTTCTTTGGGGGGGGGGGGGGGGCATCTCTAACCAACAAGGTCAAATGGTAAATTGGTATTTACCTAAAAATACAGGCAGGAAGGGAAGAAATTTGAAATTTTACATTAAATTAAGGTTTTAAAACTTTTAAATAAAAAAACCTTGCCCCCCAAGTCTTGGCCAAAAATGTAATCTTTTGATAACTATATAGAATAGCATTCTTATTTACAAGGAAACATGGCTAATTATATACACGTATGTGTGCATATAGGCTTATGTATACATATAATAAGCGTAAATTGTATACAGATTGTGAAATATTTGTTTTTAAGCATACAAAGTAAACTGGTTTTTACCGGTAAAAACCTGGTTTTTACCGGTAAATACCAAGTTTTTACCATGTCTTGGTAAAAACTAGTTTTTACCGGTAAAAACCCAACCCTGATATATAAGTATAATTTTTTATATGTAATTCTATAAGATTTATTTAATATAAAACAAAATTTTAAAATTTATGAAACTTTAGCCAAAACTGAAATAAATGATATTAAACATAAAGCTATTTGAACACATTGGGATTAGGCTTTCGCGGCAAATTTTGAGTTCAAAATTGAAAAAATGATCAAGAAAATGACTTTATATTGTACAAATATGTATAAAGAAAGATTTATACCTAAATTCTCAGCTCAATTTTAATTCGAAATTATTTTTAAAAAAAATTTCTAAAAAAAATAAAAAATTTAAAATTTGTTTTATATTAAATAAAACTTATAGAATTACATATAAACAATATACTTATCTATTGAGTAGTTCAAAAATGACATGAAAGATCACACTATGCTTTGTAGTACTTTCTTTGCACATTTTTAAGACTCCTATGACCCCTTAAGAGACGATATTCTAATTAAGAACTCACCTTCTCCTTTCCGTCCCTGAACCGCTTGAGCACGTGCAGCCGCTGCCTGATGTCGAGGTCGGAGGACAGGTACCCCACCGAGTGTCCGTCCTCGGCCATCTTGGCCCCGAGGCCGGCCGCGGTCCACTTGGTCCTGCAGAAGATGATGACCTGGCCGATCGAGACGGCCCCGTAGATGTTGCGGATGGACGCGTACTTGAGGCCCAGGCTGTAGCACTCGATGTAGTACTGCTTCACGTTGATCAGGGTCTCCTCCTCGCGCTTCAACCTGATGCAGGAAAGGCATATGAAGAGTACATGGGAAGAACCGATTGATTTCTTTAGAGTCATTCCATAATTGTCTCTGGCTGGCGGACATTGGCGGTCAATCACTTGGTCGTGTGACTCGTTTCACTCAACTCTGGCGTGAATTAGGGTTGCCGCGAAAGATAAACAAAGCGAGGAACTGGCTTCTTTACACCAGTTTAGGCGATTTCTTGCTATCATCCCCAAAGAGGCTTTTTAGGAAAGCCTTGCACGAAATCAATCGGTTTTTCCCGTGTACTCTTTATATCACTTGCTCGCTCATACATTCAACCCAACGCAACTAGATCTTCAACTTTTGTTTCAATTTCGTAGTAGAGTTGAACGTAGAAAAGTCAGCGTTGAAAGAACGGTTGCTCGCATATTCCATTTTCGGGCAGTCGTAACAATAGAACGACATTCCTCACGTTTAGAGCAAATTTATATGAAGAGTACACGGGAAAAACCTATTGATTTTGTAGAGAAGTTTCCTTAGCAGGCCACTTTGGCAATGATAGCGAGTGATCGCCTAAACTTGTGTAAGGAAACCAGTTTCCACCATAGAGATCATAGTTAGAGTAATAGAGTGGTAGATCACGTGACCTCCAATGCTAACGACGGGACGCGCAAGGACCTCCCAGAAGAGCCCCAATGAAGCTATGTTGTAGGTCACGTGATCTGCCACTTTAGTACTTTAACTACTATCTTGTGGCTCCTAGCTACCATTCAGGCGATTGACGATCCCGACGCTTGAACCAAGCGAAGAAGAAACAGATAAACCGGTTTTCTGCCGCCAATGCCCGCCAAGCAATTGCGGGCGTCCGCCTAATAAATCAATCGGTTCTTCCCGTGTACTCTTCAACTAGAATAGATCTTCCACTTTTGTTTCAATTTCGCGGTCTTGAACGTAGAAATGTCAGCGTTGAATGAACGGTTGCTCGCATATTTCATTTTCGGGCAGTCGGAATAACAGAACGCCATCCCTCATGTTTAGAGCAAATTTATACTTGATCATCGAAGTTGGCTCAATCTACGAATGCTTTAAGATAGCGTTGTAACCACTTTGCTGGGAGGAAAGCAGTGATCTATACATCGGACAAGTTAAAATTGTTGGATCAACTACACTCTTAAAACGAACGAGCGATTTTAACTCTGTCAGATTAATTTTCACTCCTCCCGTCTGGAAAATGCACTTCTCCGAAACGAGTGGATCCTTTGTGTGCTAAACCTCCGAGAGGATCACTCCAAACGAGTGATTTAAACTCAGTCTGAGTTAATATTCACTCCTTTCCAGTGTTGAAAATGCATTTCTCCAACTGGAGTGGATTTCACTCTTCTGTTTTAAGAGTGTAGGTTGCTTGAAGTTGATACTATCTTCAACTTCAAATTTACGCATGCTTATGGCTGATATATGGTGATGGCTGACAGCAATTTACATCCAGCTTTTGAGATTTGCGTTGAAGATATAGTGCGGAATTTTCGATTCCAACAGTCGGCTTCAATCGGAAATAGGAATGACGAAACTTTTTAACCCGATGAGAGCATAGTGAACGTATCCGCAGACTCTAGCCTGTTGATATTCCGTTTGGTTAATAAAGTCAGTTTATCTAGTAGAGCTACTAAGATGGCTTTCTCACAAACCCAAGATCGCAGGTTCAAGTCCCGGCAGAGTCGCAACATTTTCAAAGGGGAAATCATATGAAGAGTACACGGGAAAAACCGATTGATTTTGCAGAGAAGTTTCCTTGGCAGGCTACTTTGGCGATGATAGCGAGTGATCGCCTAAACTTATGTAAGGAAACCAGTTCCTACCACAGATATCATAGTTAAAGTAATCGAGTGGCAGATCACGTGACCTCCAATGCTAACGACGGAACGCGCAAGGAGCTCCCAGAAGAGCCCCAATGAAGTCAGTGTTGTAGGTCACGTGATATGCCACTCTAACACTTTAACTACTATCTCTGTGGTTCCTAACTACCAAGATTCAGGCTACTATCTCTGTGGTTCCTAACTACCAAGATTCAGGCGATTGCCGATCCCGACGCTTGGACCAAGCGAAGAAGAAAGAGAGAAACCGGTTTTCTGCCGCCAAGCAGACAATTGCGGGCGTCCGCCTAATAAACCAATCGGTTCTTCCCGTGTACTCTTCATATGGCAACAGATATGGTGTATTAGGCAAAAAAAATCCATTTAGAACACATTTGGATTCAGCTTGAGCATTATTAAAGGTTAATACAAAATGCCAAGACACAGATTAATTGTAAGCTAAACGACAATGGCAAACGTAGTTAGAGTCGTTGCCGTAAAGTGTGATTAGAACGGAGCAACTTTCTATTCCAAGATTTTTCGCACATTCAGGATAAAGTACATTGTGTTTTCGGCGCACTGGTATTTTATTTGGTCAAGGAAATGCGGGGAAGTAATTATCAAGCGAAAAACGCTATATTCTGTTCTTAACCAAGATATGAGGGGGGGATAAGTTTATCTAGTACTAGCACAAAATATTGTATGTTCCAGCGTGTAAAATAAGCGGTATCGCATCGCAAAACGCGACACCAAAATGAAAACTTGCGATAGCGATTTAGCATTGTATCACATTTAGTTGTGATACAAAGCTAAATCGTTTTAGAACTACAGCGATCTGAAAGTCGCGGGTCGCCGTAGTTTCACAACTTTCGAATCCCTGAGTTTCGCGATTTTTGGATCCTTAAAGTTTTTCAAAAGTGCTATGCATTAATTAAAAATTGCTACACACAAATACTTTGGTGTAGCAAAATTGCTATACACACACAAAAAAAAAAGTATTTTACACGCTGGTATGGTCACCTCGTAATGTCGATATGGAAATATCAGAATGTGAAAGATACCCATAGAGTTAGGAAGGAGGAGTAGAGGGGCATATCAGTTCAAATGGTTTGAAGCAGGGCTGTCAGGTTTTTCAAGCTACTGCGCATAGTGAGGTATCCCAAGATGCAACGTTCTAGCCTGCTTCTTTTGCGCGTTACTGCGCACATACATGGGGCCCGCTCTATTCTCTTTCCTAAAGCCTCGGTTTTCTCGGAGACGGTCAACGGATTTAAGCGGTCGGAAAAGTGCGGCGAGTGACGCCATACAAACTACTGACATTGATTACGCTAGAGTGGTTTCCTCTGGAGCGTTGCCGGACAACTCAACACGACCGCCAACCACCAATTGAGTTGCTGTTGAGTGCGTTGGGGAAATCCTGATGACAACGTTTTTTGCTGTTGTATGTGGTGTGCTTGGTAAAAATTAAAAATTTGAGGAAATGACGGAAGGCGAGAGTTGTTATTTACGCTTGCCGAAGAAGAAATGCTAATTGATTTTGTGAGAAATCACGAAGAACCTAAATTTTCCATTTTTGACATGCAAAGACGAAAACCAAACCAACAGCAGAGTTAGTTGAGTGAGTTCGCTAGGTTTCCAGCTTCGTGTCAACGTAACGTTCCGATGAAGCTGTGGCCGGTAGAGTGACGTCATCCACATATAATAGCGGTCGCTTTGTTCTGGCGACAGATTCCGAGGAAACCAAGGCTTAAAATCAATTAGCATTTCTTCCTCAGAAAGCGTAAAACAACTCTCGCCTTCCGTCATTTCCTCAAATTTTTAATGTTTGGCAAGCACACCACGCAACAGACAACAGCAAAAAACGTTGTCATCAGGATTTCCCCAACGCACTCAACAGCAACTCAATCTGGCGGTCGTGTTGAGTCGTCCGGCAACGCTCCTGAGGAAACCACTCTAGCGTAATCAATGTCAGTAGTTTGTATGACGTCACTCACCGCTCTTGTACGACCGCTTAAATCTGTTGACGGACCCCGAGGAAACCAAGGCTTAACTCTATGAAGATACCAACGTTCATTGGGTACTACTGGAGCTTATACCTGATGATTATGGGATCGTAAATGATCATCTCCGCGAACTCCATCACCTCCGAAGTGTAGGTGGCCGAGAAGAGCATGGTCTGGCAGGTCTCGGACATGTATCTGTGGATCTGCATGCACTGGTCCATGTGCCCCTGCAGGGATATCATGATATCGGCCTCGTCCAGGACGAAGCACGTGATGAGGTTCAGGTCAAAGAAGCCGCGTTTGCGGGACCAGTCGTATACTTTGCCAGGAGTGCCGATCAGAACTTGCTCCGTGATACGATGGCCCTGGATAATTAAGATTTTTTAGAAGTAGGTAAGGTAGACTGACCAGTGAATGAACAGTTGGTAAATACATTTAAAAAGTAAGGATTAAAAATCATTCAACTGGATGGATTGGAAACACTGACTTCCTATCATCTAGTAGGAAGCTATCTGACACCTGATTGGTTGTCCTGGTTATTAATTCAAATCCAACATGTTTATTGACTGGACATTTTTGTGTTCATTCACTGGTAAAAGTACTGTTCATTGACTTGGCTTTTGCACCACTTTTTATTTGGACCCCCAAACGACCCAAAGCAATGCAATATAAAGTCACCTTTTTTTGTAGAATTTACATATAATGACAGATGTGTTCACATTGTCATAAACCCACAAGGTATATTTTCTTAAAATGTATGAATATTCTTAAAAGAAATTGTGCTTAACACTTTAAAGACGGGCGTAGACTGACCCATAGACTAAGAATCTTCTAGACCAGCAACTTAATCTAATGCCTAGCTCTTCTAACGTGTCGAAAGGAACTAAAACACTATTAAAGATTGATTTGTTGATTGGTATAATTGTACTTTCCGATTGTAGGGCTACTGTTTCTTCGGATTGTACAGCTGTGAAAAAGAAAGTTGCCCACTAGTGATTATTTCAACCGTTAGTCATCCTTTTACATCGGACCTTTTTGACTATGTGAACAAATAACATTCTCAGTAAATTGCATGACACAAAATTTGCCTAAGGCGCCTTCTTAATATTAAAAATGTTACGAACTTTAAAATTTTCAATAGCAACACCCAATTTTAATTACTTAAAAATGTGAAAAACCCTCGAAAACCCCTAAATCTAAGTTTTTGTTACATTTGGATGAATATTTGACGAGTTATTCAATCGAATCACTTGTGGATCTTTGGGGGACCATGTCTATAGTCAGTCTGTAGGTTTATTAATGAGGAAAAAGAAGCACAAGGTCAAATATCTTGAGAATGGGGCCCTACGAGGGATATAAAAGTCAATGAGTAGCTGTGCATATTCAAAAATAAAGTCGAAAATAAGTTGTCGTCAAAAATAGATCCCTATCGTCACTTGATAAGGGTTCGAAATTACGAGGTGTAATTGGCTCTGTTAAAGCTCCTAAATGTGGCTGCAAATAGGCAGCCAGAAACCATTACATTAGTTCCCTTAGGCACAACGGGCGCGCTAGTTTCTATGTCAATTTCAATGTAGAAATTCTCCAATGAGAGTTTCAAACTTAGAGTGGTCTTAGTCTATGGGTCAGTCGACGCCCGTCTTTAAAGTGTTAAGGGGTCTAAGGAGTCTTAAAAATGTGCAAAGAAGGAACTAAAAAGCATAGTTTGATCTTTCATGTAACTTTTTAACTACTCAATATACAAGTATACATTTTTTATATGTAATTCTACAATATTTATTTAATATGAAACAAATTTTAAAATTTATGAAACTTTAGCCAAAACTAAAATAAATGATATTAAACATAAAGCTATTTGAACACATTGTGATTAGGCTTGCGCGGCAAATTGTGAGGTCAAAATTGAAGACATGACCAAGAAAATGACTTTATATTGTACAAATATGTACAAACAAAGACTTATACCTAAATTCTCAGCTCAATTTTAATTAGAATTTATTTTAAGAACTTTTTTCTAAAAAAAATTATAAAATTTTTTGAATTTTGATTTAAAATTTTTTTAAAAATTATTTCTAATTAAAATTGAGCTGATAATTTAGGTATAAGTTCTAGTTTGTACATATTTGTACAATATAAAGTCATTTTCTTGGTCATGTCTTCAATTTTGACCTCACAATTTGCCGCGCAAGCCTAATCACAATGTGTTCAAATAGCTTTATGTTTAATATCATTTATTTTAGTTTTGGCTAAAGTTTCATAAATTTTAAAATTTGTTTCATATTAAATAAATCTTGTAGAATTACATATAAAAAATTATACTTGTATATTGAGTAGTTAAAAAATTACATGAAAGATCAAACTATGCTTTGTAGTTCCTTCTTTGCACATTTTTAAGACTCCTTAGACCCCTTAAGCGTTCATTCACTGGTTAGTCTACCCTAAACAAATTTGTAACAGCTTCATGGTGCTAGCTAAGTGTTGCTTTCTGCTACGTCCGCCATCCATTGGCATAGGACTCCTATTATAACTTCAACCAAATATCTACGATTAGTTTGACACTACCTCTAGGCCATCATACAGACAAACCTAAACTAGTGATTCTTATCTTTCCTTCATGCTTATATTGCACAAGATAAGTTCAAAATAAACATACAGAAAGTTGTAGTTTTACATACCTTCTTTAGTTCTTCTCCTTTCATTACGTATCGGAATTCGATACCAATACAAAATTTGCCCATCTGCATGGCAACTTGTCCGGTCTGGTAAGCTAATTCGTTAGTAGGAGACAGAATCAGCACCTTTTAAAACGGAAGTTTAAGTATTGTTAGATTTCATGAGGGTCACTTGGCATCGAGAAGTCAGTTGAGAATTAACATACTATCGACGATTAAGGAGACATGAATAGCCGAATACGAAAGTAACTTTCCCAAAGTTAACCGATAGAGAAATTTTACAGCTTTATTACTACTAGCTTTGCTTGCACAATTATGTACTTACTGTTCGGTTTGGAATTGATATGATTTGGTACTGATAAGTCCTACGTTTGTGTGCTAAAAAAATCCTTGATATTGTTTTTGAAAATTATTTCAATCCGCTGTAAAGCACTGTTTTGCTTATCAGCTTATAAAAAAAGTTCTATTTAACTTAGAAATAATTAAAAAATGCTTAGTATGCTTAAGTATTAATAAAAGCACAAGTCCGGAAACTACAAGTAAAAAACGTGGATGATAGTTCAGAAAAATCTATCCCAATTCTCCATAGGTAAACATTGGGGACTGACATTGCGAGAACTATAAAAGCATCCCGGATTAGGTGGCTGGGCCATCTGTACTGATGTCCCGAGGACTTTCCCACCAATAAAGTTACTTTTTCCAAAATTGAAGGTACAAGACGTAGGGGACGACCACCCACACGATGGTTAGACGACGTTGAAAGGGACCTCAAAATAATAGGAGTCAACCGATGGAGAGCCATTGCGGCTAATAGGGCCAACTGGAGGAGGATCAGCGAGTCAGCCTTGGCCTGCAAAAGGCTGTTGAGCTTATGAAGAAGAAGAAAGAAACATTGGGGAACTTAGTTTCGTTTTCGAAAATCCATGACCCCTTAACTTTACCTTACCTGCGGGTACTGTAGTTCGGGATTTACCCTGCTGAGGCACGATAAGACGAAGGCGGCTGTCTTGCCCGTTCCACTCTGTGACTGGGCGATCATGTTAGCAGGAGGTTCAGCGATCAGGGCTGGCAGCGTGGTCTCCTGGATTTTAGACGGGGCATTGAAGCCCATCGCGTACACACCTTTGAGGAGCCGATAGCTCAAGTTGAGCTCCTCGAATTTCTGCAAGGTATAGGTGTCAAATGAACCAGCGGTTGAAGAAAGGAACAATTGAAGAGCTAATTGGAAGAACGTGTTAAGGTAGGCGAATACCCAAAATTCTAAACCTAAACCGACCATAAGTTTGCAGTATACAAATGTTCTACGAGAAAAAGGGTAAATAGTTCTCATTTTTGAGTGCGAGAATCGAATACAAAAAGGTATTTCACATTCAATAAACAAATTTATTTGTTATTTCAAGACATAAATTTATTATTGTTATTAGTTAAGCTTCAGTTAGAGTGTTATTTTAATATTTTTTTCCTTCGATTTTGACGTACCAGGGCGCACGAATATCAGGGTCGAAAGGAGCAGCCAATCAGAGTACGCGAAATTGCGGCGCCAGCCGGGTTGTTTACCAAGTTTCCTCCGCTCAGTACATTTCTCTGCTGCAAACTTAAGCTCGGTTATGATAAAATTTTTACTATTACTTTAATCTTTTCCAAATTTGGCATAGTGATTTCAAATATAATGAACAATGCTTTTTGGGCAATTTTTTTATAATATAATTGAAAAACACCGTTTAAAATAAATCAACTAAATAAAGGGGTTCACGCCAACACTTCTAATAAAAAGTTTTACATTAATTTACCTGAAATTTTTTACACATGCTATTTCAATATATATCTGTGCCATGAACCTCTAACATCTGGTGTAAATATACAAGTTTTTTCTAAAAAAATGTCCAAGTGTGAGTTAATCGAAAAAAATCCTTTTTTTGTGGTTAATTTTTAACATTTAAAATGTTAAAAATTAACCACAAAAAAAGGATTTTTTTCGAAAAGAAGTTAGAGAAAGTAAGAAAAGAAGTTATTAAGAAAAATGATTTTTCTTAATAACTTCTTTTCTTGTAATTTGTATGTAACTCTAGAGGGTCATTGCACGCATCAGTTCAAACGAAGAATTTAACACATAATTAATGTTTATAGGATGAAAATTCAATGTGGTAGACTTGTTGGCATAAACCTTTTTTTAGTAGAAAAACACCGTTTAAATAAATTACATTTTAATTTTAAAAAAAATGCCTAAATAGTATTGTTCATTATATTTGAAATCACTATGCCAAATTTGGAAAATATTAAAGTAATAGTAAAAATTTTAGAATTTTGGGTATTCGCCAACCTTAATGAAAAAAGGTTAAAAAGAAAAATGAGCTTTAAAGGTCCGTTAAAAACGGCCTTTACAAAAGGTAAAAATAAGCTTAACTTAAAATGTATGAAAAGGGGAATCTTGTTTTTGAAGGAAGAACAAATTAGCATTCTAGCTAATCAGACTTTTTCCAAAGATAAACAAGAAATTTTTAACATAAGTAACAAGAAATTATTGGAAAAGGAGATCAGAGCCATTTTGTTAAAAAAAACTTTCTAACTCCGGTCCTAACCACTCAATATTTTGAAGACAACAGAAGGTCCAAGATGCGAAAGTTATTTTATAGATGAAGTAAAGGCTTCTTATAAACCAGATGTATTTTATTTTAGTTTTTTTTTTTTTTTTTTCTAAAATTCTAGCTTTAGATAACCGTAGCAGAAATATCCTGTACTACGGGGGTTCTTTCCATCAGTACAATGGAATGACCATTATCCGGACTATGAAGTCGCACGAATAAGCTAAGTTTGGTACAATTTTAGTTAGAGTTCTATAGATTTTAACTTAAATGCAATTTAGACGCATCTTATATTCTATAAAATAAGCAATAATAAAAACAAAATTTATCAATGCAATGGATTTGGGCTTACCTTCACCGAATGCAGTGGACTGTTAACATCTTGCCGTAGCACCTCCACCTCATGCGAGCTATGCACCAACTGAGTCCTCAGTGCCTTCCTCATGAGTGACACCTCAGCGGCGCTTATGTCTGGTTCCTCCTCCATCTCCAAGACATTGAACATGCTCTTTTTAGCTAACGAAGAGTCAATCCGCTGTTTAGAGGAATCCTTCCTGGACTTGGCTGTGTCGTTTCCATATGAAGAGTAAATCTGCTGATTAGTGGTATCGTTGACGCCAAATGAGGCGTCGAATTTCTGGGTAAGTTGGTCTATCGACTTGACTTGAGGTGCCATCGGCTTGACCAGGTACCCAGACTTAATGGTTTCGTTGTTGTTGTCGTCGTTCTTAAAGATGGATGAATAGGTGTCGTTGGGTGAACATTTCGTTGAAGCGATGCTGCGCTGCAGGTCGGCTATGATACCTGTAAGATTGGCAACGAAATTGAAAGCGTCACAACTTCCAACTGAACGTAAAAGGCTGCATTGAAAGCGTTACAGCTGAACGTAAGGCTACAATGAAAGCGTTACAGCTGAACGTAAAGCTGTAATGAAAGCGTTACAGCTGAACGTAAAGCTGTTATGAAAGTGTTACAGCTGAACGCAAGGCTTCAATGAAAGCGTTACAGCTATACACCGAAAATGCCCAAAATCTGGTAAACATTCCACTCCATATTGGACAGGGCTGGGGAGCAAAGTTGGTAAAGGCGTTCGTCTTGCATGCGATAGGTCCCAGATTCGGATCCGGGCATCGTCAAAATAACTGCCGACCTATAAATGCAGCCAAAAATTTCCGATTAATAATACCCCATGTGGTGGGAGTGCACGTTAAATATTTTTCAAAAGTCCCAACGATGCGTACGAAGTCGCCCTTAAAAGCTGCATTGCGTGTCTACTCAGGTGTCGACTCGTCACTTGACTGGGTGTCTTCCCCGTGAACCGAATCCCCATCCAAAGAACACAGATGTTTGGAACTTAACAATAGCACAGCAATGATGTGAAAAAGGGGTTATATAATATGTGATGATGTTAGTGTCTCTTTTGTTATTCCTAAAGCAATTGCACGTAAATTGTAGGAAGGATTCTCACTACATGGTCTCTCAAAATGTCTTTTGTCTAAACATTTGAGACACACTAACTATATGGGCCACATTGTACACGTCGCTAAGGGATGTCTCTCCTTTTCATATTTCAATTTACCAGAACCCCCTACCCTGCAAACCACCCTACCCCAACGAGATTTATTATGCCATATAAAGATACTGCCCACGGAGCATGACCCCTTGACTGTCATTCTTAAAAGCCCGTGGCCAATAGTCTTTGTGTAGAGCTCTAAGTGCGACGACGATAATTCAAACTTACCCAAACTAATACAACTGGATGGGAAAAGCTACCCTACGTTAAATATTTTACATCGCCAAAAGCCACCAATGTCAAAATTCAATCGGCCATTACATCTTAAATGTACCAAATTGACAGTTTAAAAAAAAAGAGTTTGTAAGCTATACGTACAGGTAATTAACATGTATAGGAAGTTTTCATCAGATCTAGAATTGTTATCGCCTTTAAAGTCATTACACATTGTAAGCAATATCTTAACTTCTCTTACCATTTGTACACATCAATTAAATTAAATTCGGAAAAAAATCAGATATAAATTTAGTAAATAAATTAAAATGATATTCTAATAATAATTCTACAAATTAAACTCACGTGCTCTTACGTGTTTATTACTTAATTTTCGTTCACGCTGAACGCGCTGATTTAAATAAAAATTATATATAAATTCTATTCTTACAATGCTATTCCTAGGGAGAAATCGGCTCAAGTTTTGCACTTCTACACCCATAAGGTTCAAATTTTAAAAAATCGCTTCTTAAATGACGCCTACGATATAAAAAGAACATTTTCCTAAAATTTGGTAGCTGTACCTCCAGTAGTTTGGGCTGGGAGTTGATACGTGGGTGAGTCAGTCGGGACTTTGCCTTTTATATAGATTTTTAAAATGAAATTTAGAATATAGCCTTGTCGGATTTTGTTGCTTCAATAGGACGTATCCTGCATGTCTGTGAGACTTGAGGTTCGTTTTGCGAAGGTGGGTGACGGACCGACGGACTGAACGAAGAATATCTTCCACTTTTTACGTTACATACGTAATGTGGAAGCTAAAATGGGGATTACCTTTAAATGAGGTATAAAAATTAACCCATTATCGTCTTTATAAATATAATAAGCTAAGAAGAAATTAAGAAATATCTTTGAAAAACAATGAATACGATGTCAGCTTTTCTTTTTAACAAGGTTGCTGGACTAAGAGATAGAATCTCTACACTCTTAAAACAAAGGAGTGAAATCCACTCCAGTAGGAGAAGTGCATTTTCGACACTGGAAAGGAGTGAATATTAAATCAGACTGAGTTAAAATCACTCATTTGAAGTGATCCTGTCGGAGGTTTAACACACAAATGATCCACTCCAAGAGGAGAAGTGCATTTTCCAGACTGGAGGAGTGAAAATTACTCAGACTGAGTTAAAATCGCTCGTTCGTTTTAAGAGTGTACTTTTGCAGTAAAATCTACCATTTCTTGCAACAGTGTTCAAGCGCTTAGAAAAAAAAATATATACGATTTCGACATTAATTAAAAATGAACCTTTAAATGTAAAATTATTCACGTTTTCAGAAAAATTTCCATACACGATTTTTTTTACTAAAATCTTGAAGGGAACCAGCTTTATGGGAAATTATCCAGATGGATTTAGACCCTTTTAGCAATTAGTGATTAAATGTTACATTCAGCCCAAGTTACTTCCGTCGGAGGAAGTCCAATTTCAGATTTAATCCCCTTCCTCTATGCCAAATTTAACTAATTCCGATAACACATGACAACTACTTAATTGTAATAACTTTATTTAAAAATATATAGAATAACAATGACTTCTACTAAGTTTCACTTATACTTTAGCTTCCACACTACGTTTATAACGTAAAAAGTGGAAGGTTTTATAATCGTTCAGTCCGTCTGTCCGTCACCCACTTTCACAGAGCGAACCAAAAGTCGCACAAACAATTGGGATACGTCATTTTAAAGCAAAAAATCGGGCTAGGTTACATCCCAAATTTCATTAAAAAATTTAAATTAGAAGTATATTTAAAATTTAAATAACTAAAATTTTAATCTGCATTGAAATAACATGCAAATTCCATTTTCATCCAATGAGCGAACCAAAAGTCGCACAAACAATTGGAATACGTCATTTTAAAGCAAAAAATCGGGCTAGGTTACATCCCAAATTTCATTAAAAAATTTAAATGAGAAGTATATTTAAAATTTAAATAATTTAATCTACATTGAAATAACATGCAAATTCCATTTTCACTCAATATTTTCACTGTTGCCATTTCGTCAAACGTACGAGAAACTTTATTTAAAATAAAACCTTTGAAAGAAAATTTATAAATGTGATATAATTTGGTTTGGATTGTTGAAATATCACAATAGACTTCTTTTGATGGTTCATATATATGTATGAAGAAAGATGTATAAAGAATTCTAATTTTGCATAAAATATATGCCAAGTTTCTCTTTTAGCTTCCACATTACGTTTATAACGTAAAAAGTGGAAGGTTTTATAATCGTTCAGTCCGTCTGTCCGTCCGTCCGTCACCCACTTTCACAGAGCGAACCAAAAGTCGCACAAACAATTGGGATGCGTCATTTTAAAGCAAAAAATCGGGCTAGGTAGCATCCCAAATTTCATTAAAAAATTTAAATTAGAAGTATATTTAAAATTTAAATAACTAAAATTTTAATCTGCATTGAAATAACATGCAAATTCCATTTTCATTCAATGAGCAATCCAAAATTCGCACAAACAATTGGAATACGTCATTTTAAAGCAAAAAATCGAGCTAGGTTACATCCCAAATTTCATTAAAAAATTTTAATTAGAAGTATATTTAAAATTTAAATAACTAAAAATTTAATCTACATTTAAATAACATGCAAATTCCATTTTCACTCAATATTTTCACTGTTGCCATTCGTCAAACGTACGAGAAACTTTATTTAAAATAAAAATAAAACCTTTGAAAGAAATTTTTTTTATGTGTTATAATTTGGTTTGGATTGTTGAAATATCACAATAGACTTCTTTTGATGGTTCATTATATATGTATGAAGAAAGATGTATAAAGAATTCTAATTTTGCATAAAATATATGCAAAGTTTCTCTTTTATTTTTAAAGCATCATTTTTACTAATTATATATTTTTCGAACTGTAAATTAAATTCCGGCGACTAAAAGAATTATATTTTTTAAAAATTTGCATCATTATTCCACGAATTCCAAACAAATTTAGCAAACGATAATGAGTAATTTTTAATTTGACAAAGTATATTAATGAAAATAGTTAATTTTGGCGTTTACAATTCTAAACTAGAAGTCTCTGTTAGGCGAATTTCTCTCTGATGTGTATAATAAGTGTGTTTCCTGTGAGCATAAATATGGTGTGGAAGCGGATTTAGTGACAGGTTCTGTAACAAACCAACTTGTTATTTTTAAAGCATCATTTTTCCTAATTATATATTTTTCGAACTGTAAATTAAATTCCGGCGATAAAAGAATTATATTTATTAAAAATTTGCATCATTATTCCACGAATTCCAAACAAATTTAGCAAACGATAATGAGTAATTTTTAATTTGACAAAGTATATTAATGAAAATAGTTAATTTTGGCGTTTACAATTCTAAATTAGAAGTCTCTGTTAGGCGAATTTCTTTCTGAGGTGTATAATAAGTGTGTTTTCTGTGAGCATAAATATGGTGTGGAAGCGGTTTTAGTGACAGGTTCTGTAATAAACATAGAGATCTTAATAAAAGTATTAGAGTGGAGATCACGTGACCTATCTATGCTAACGACGGGACGAACCTGGGGGCTGCCATCTTGAGTCCGAGACCAACTTTTTAAAGTCGAAATTGCTTAGAAAAAATAAATTAAATTCTAAAATATTAAAAAAAATACCATAAAAGTACTAGCTGCATTTTGGAATATTTTTAGTGACTTTAAAAGAACTTTTAACGCTTTTCTATTAGTATTTTTATAATATTTATTTTGTAATTTTAGAATTAAATTTTATTTTTCACGTATTCTTCTTCTTAATGTGACGGCGATGGCTGCAAGTTACCAGTGTCGCCATCACATTAAGAAAAAGAATGCTAGGCAAAAAGTAAAATTTAATTCTAAAATTACAAAATAAATATTATAAAAATACTAGAAAAGCGTTAAAAGTTCTTTTAAAGTCACTAAAAATATTCCAAAATGCAGCTAGTATTTTTATGGTATTTTTTTTTAATATTTTAGAATTTAATTTATTTTTTTCTAAGCGTTTTCCGCTTAAAAAAGTTGGTCTCGGACACAAGATGGCGGCCCCCAGGCTCGTCCCGTCGCACAGTGGGGTATTTGACCAATCTAGCTGGACAAAAGTCGATTTTAAAAACCTAAACATATGAAGAAAAAATAGTAATTTCTGATAGACAAATAATGAGCGCATGTCGAACAACACTTTTTTTTTAATTGCAGACGACTTTTTACATTCGTAATGCTGGTTTAAAGTTCGTTGTTCAGAAGTGTTCGGTTTTATTTTTCTGACGTTCGTAAACAGACGGAGCTGTAATTATTTTTTATCCTAATTAAAACAGCGAAAATGGATTTTTGAGTTATTGAATCTAATTCAGCAAGTAAGAATGTATACTTTCCACCAGTTTTAAATATTTTTAATGTTTTATTTTAAGCATATTTACGTTTTGAAAATGTTCTATTTTTCATCATCAATTTTCTTCGATTTGATTTACATTTTAAACAAAAAGTTATATAGTTCCGCAAAGTTCCGCTTTGAGTTTTAGCTTAAAAGAAAGCTTAGAATCTAAGCTTTAAGAACATGGTAAAATTTCTTGCGAATTTTTGCGAATTTGCGATATAAAAGTAATTTTCCATCATCGTTAGGTATGTGATCTAACAAAGTACGCAAGCTTCAACCTACTCTCAAGACGTTAATTTTTGTTTTAGGATCATCAAAAGTTATAATCATGACTAGGAAAGAATTTGTTTGCCATTATGCAGTAACAGCATTTGAATAACATAAATGAAAAATTGAAGTTTTCAGAAAATTGCCTTTTAAACTTGGATAATTTTTCCGATGAGCTCACGCGTTTAAAGATTGTTCAAATGTTAACTAAATTCAAATTTCGTTGTCATAAGGCTCAAAGAAAAGAAGATATTTTCGCTAGAAAACTAGGATAGGCTTGAAAGTTTATTTTTAGTTCCAAAAATTGTGAAAGGACAAAGTAGATATCTAATGAAATTTCACTGACTCGTGATCGGAGTAAGAGGAGAAAAACAAAAGAATTACGAAAAAATACCGATTTGGAAGTGTTTACTTTCGCTACACAAACCAAGCTTAAAAGAAAGTGGGAAAGAGATGCTTCTCTATAGTACTTAAAACATTGCTAATATCCAAATACGAAAACCTTTGAAGATGATTCACATTACGATGCACATATCTTTCAAAAGTTCTATCGTTCCTATTTAACTATCTTGCTGTGTAAATAATTCAATCATTTGACAAAATCCAATACAATCTTCGCCACGATATTGTCGTCGAATAAGAATGGGTTAGGTTTAGTTTGAATTATCATCGAACTAGGGGTAGTTGCGCTCTTAAAATAAACGAGCGATTTTAACTCAGGCTGAGTTAATTTTCATGTCTCCAGTGTAGAAAATACACCTCCCCTATAGAAGTGGATCCTTTGTATAATAAACTGCGACAGTATCACTCCAAACGAGTGATTTTAACTCAGTCTGAGTTAATATTCACTCATTTCCAGTGTCGAAAATGTACTTCTCATACAGGAGTTCACTCTTTTGTTTTAATAGTGTAAGTTACGAGCCGACACCTGAGTGGACACCCAACGCAAATCGAAGAGCGTGATCATACGCAGCTTCGGGATTTTGTAGGATATTTGACGTAAACGCCCTCCACACAGCATGTAATTTGTCGGGCATTTTTCGTTGCTTCACGAGCCGTTTGTAGGTCGACAATTGTGTAGGCAATGCAAGGACACGAACCTGGGACCTTCCGCATGCAAGGCGACAGGGTCTATGAGAAAGTCCTCTAACTCCTGGAAGGCCCTGGATATAATTGGTCAACCCCTTATATCAGAATGGGAGGTATCAATTGGCATAAAATAATAGTTTACATAAAAAAACAATCACTGTTATTAAGGGTGCACCCGTGCAACGCCGGGTTTATAAAGCTAGTTGCTGTAAAATGTTGTATTGTACTTATAATACCCGAAATTAACTTAAGATTTCATACATTACTACCAGAAGTGAAAAAAATGTTTTTGTCCAGCTAGATCGGTCAAATACCCCACTGTGCGTCGTTAGCATAGATAGGTCACGTGATCTCCACTCTAATACTTTTATTAAGATCTCTATGGTAACAAACCAACTTTTTATTCAATATTTTCACTGTTGCCATAACATCAAACGTACGAGAAACTTTATTTAAAATAAAAATAAAAATCTTGAAAAGAAAAATTAATTTTTGTGTAATAATTCAATTTGGATTGTTGTAATAGCACAATAAAGTTATTTTGATGGTTCGTTATATTTTTGGGAAGAAAGATTCATAAAAAATTCGAAATTTGTATAAAAATATGAACATTTTCGCTTTTTTTTTAAAGCAACAATTTTACTAATTTATTTTTCGAAATGCAAACTTGTGACTGCAAAAAGATACTATTTATTAAAAAAATTGATCACTATTCTTCTAAGTTCAAAAAAAAATTAGCAAACGATAAAGATTAATTATCAAATCTGCAAAAGAAGATTAAAGAAAATTATTGGTTTTTGCTTATAAAAGTTTGAATTAGAACTAGCCAAAGGCCCTGTTTGGCGAATTTCTTTTTGAGGTGTTAGTGTGTTTCCTGTTGAGCGTAAAATGTTGTGTGGAAGCGTTGTAAGTGACATATTCTGTAACAAACCAACTTGTTAGCTTCCACACTACGTTTGTAATGTAAAAAGTGGAAGGTTTTATAATCGTTCTGTCTGTCCGTCACCCACTTTCACAGAACGAACCGCAAGTCTCACAAACAAGTAGGTTACGTCATTTTGAAGCAAAAAATCAGTTTAGGCTACATTCCAAATTTAATTAAAAAGTTTAAATCAGAAGTTTATTTAAAATTTAAATAACTAAAAATTAAATCTACATTGAAATAACATGAGAATTCCATTTTTATTCAATATTTTCACTGTTGCCATGACATCAAACGTGCGAGAAACTTTATTTAAAATAAAAATAAAATATTTGAAAAAAATATTTTTGTGTAATAATTCCATTTGGATTGTTGTAATAGCACAATAAAGTTATTTTGATGGTTCGTTATATTTTTGGGAAGAAAGATGCATGAAAAATTCGAAATTTGCATAAAAATATGCAAATTTTCGCTTTTATTTTTAAAGCAACAATTTTACCAATTTATTTTTCGAAATGTAAACTTGTGACTGCAAAAAGATATCTATTAAAAAAATCACCACTATTCTTCTAAGTTCAAAACAATTAGCAAACGATAAAGATTAATTATCAAATCTGCAAAAGAAGATTAAAGAAAGTTTTTAGTTTTTGCTTATAAAAGTTTGAATTAGAACTAGCCAAAGGCCCTGTTTGGCGAATTTCTTTTTGAGGTGTTAGTGTGTTTCCTGTTGAGCGTAAAATGTTGTGTGAAAGCGGTGTAAGTGACAGATTCTGTAACAAACCAACTTGTTTTTTAACAATTTTACTCATTATTTATATTTATTCTTCGAACTGAAAATTAATTCAGCAAACGATTAACTATTATAGTTGAGAATTTGCGAAAGAAAGTTAATGAAAATGAACAGTTTGGCGATTAAAAGTTATTTATTACGAAAGCCACATTACCATTTTTAGATCAAAAATATTTACTTTCTTATTCTTTGAACTTCGAAAAAAATTGAGCAAACAAGAAATTTCTTTCACAGAAATAAAATACGTATTTATCGTTTGTGTAAATCTTTTTAATGAAATGTTTAACTTTCGTTTTTTTAATGTTCTTAGGCTATGTCCACACTATGACAATAAAAACTGACAAGAAATGCATATACAATTTGTACCATTCGAGGTAGATGCGCGCTCATGCCTGTACAAATTGTACATAATTTCCATGCGAGCGCATTTCTTGTTCGTTTTTATTGTCGTAGTGTGGACATAGCCTTAAAAATGTAATACAAGTTTTCCAAGCAGTTTTTTTAGGCTGAACAAGAATCTGTTATTATGGGGAAAACGGAAACCAGAATAAAAACTACACAATAAAAATTATTGCATTTTAAAAATATGTATAAAATTGTTAGGGGAGATTACAAATCGTAAATTCTTCGAACTATAGCTAAATTAAAAAAAAATTAGTGTGATATTAGTGTTCTATAAAATAAACTAAATACGATCAGAATTTAATATTTTCCTCACCAAGTCTCTCACTATGAATCAGGCATGAAAGTGCAAACTAACCAAAAAGGCTGAACTTCAAATTGAAATTTTTCGCTCTATCGGCGTAACGACGTATCGGTGCAAATCCATAAAAAATTAGTTATATTAGTTACTATAAAAAAAATGCACATATAAAAATACATAAATAACTTAATTTATTTTTACTTTAAATCTGTATATCAATGCCATATAAAATTATATTTTATAAAAAAAATCTGTTCACTCATTTTTCACTATCATTAAAAGACTCATTTTTCTGGAAATTAACAAAGCAGAATAATTTTAAAGCAGTTCCCATCTAATTCCAAAGCAGTAAAATTCCAAAAATAGCATTTAAATACCAATTTTATAAATCGAAACTACGAAATTAATGCACAAAAAAATAACAAAAGGTATAATTAATGCGTATTATTCAAATCTTAAAATTTAAATTTCACAAAAAAAAAATTCAAGAAAGCATTATAAAAACTGCGGTTTAAACCGAATAAACTTGTTACAAATATTTATTCACACACTTATCTCCAATTCCAAGATCTTTTAATTCTAAGTTTCGATTTCAAAATAACGCCAATTGTGCCAGACCGCCAAGCGATTTTTGAAACAATAAGTTATGAGATGCACAAAATACAACATTTAAAACACTTTCCATTGATACCAATTATTAAACAAACATGCATTTTCATCTTAAGGTCAGTTTTTGTATAGAGTACCGTTTTGAGTACAACGTGAGCAGACTAATTTTTCCCGCTGTCGGCCATAGAAACTTTCGTTCGAAAATAAATAATCCAATAAAAGAAGAAAAAGTTTAGTTGTTTCTGATCTATTAGCTATTATTGACAGTTAAAATTCCTTAAGATGCCAAGCAAACCAAACTACTTCGCATTTTTAACACAGCCAAATCTAACTGTTAAATCCGCTATTCTTATTGGCTCACGTAAGAAATAGCCCCGCCTCCTTCATTGCGTCACTGTCGTACGAGATACGTTTAGAGAAAGTGATTGACTGATCTGAATGAAGGTCGAATCAAAATATTGCTGACAGAGTAAAATCTCGTCCGTTTGATCTAAGGACCCCCCTCATATATATATATGGGTCACAATTTCTCAACGGTTCTGCATCGATCTCAGGATCATCCAAAATGAGATTAAAAAAGGCGGAAATCAGCCGAAAGGCGGAAAACTTTCATGCCTGAGAATTAACGTCGTACTGGAGCTGCACGAGAACTATTGGCGGCGGAAGTCATTAATTTAAAACCACAGTCAAGTGATGGAGTAGGCACCCAACGGAACTTATGAGACATCGCACGCGGCATCGGGATTTTGGATTAAAATTTACGTGCACTTCTTTCAAGGTGTACGAGTCTTCGGAATTTTAACGACTTAGTAGCACAGACCGTTTATTTCGGCAGTAATTTTGGCAAAGTCCCGATCCGAACCCGGGACCTTTCGTATCTAAGGTACGCGTCTTACCGATTGGGCTCCCCGACACCAGAGCGGTTAAACTTGGTTGAAGTAGCATCACACAACACTAGAACAACACACGTACTACAAGCGACGAACAGAGTAAATTTTGAACCGCGGTCAAGTGACGAACGATGACTTAGAGGCACTAAACGAAACTTTAAGGCGACATCATAATACGGTATCATAACTGAGGCGCAACTAGAAAAAATTTCTGGGGGGGGTTTAAATTTTTCAAAATTATGTTTCAGTTAATTTTTTTAATAAAAATAAATTATTTAATTAAAAATTAATTATTTAATTAAAATTAATTATTTAATTAATTAATTATTTAATTAAAAAAAAGTTGATTGAAATTATTTATAATTACACTTTATTTCAATTTAAATTATTTTAAAATATGTCATGGTAATATTCATGGCACTATTAATTTATTATTACTAATTTAGTTTTCATTTTACAAAACTACTGATTGCATTATTTAATCGACAATTAATGTTTTATTTTTAAATAAAAAATTAGTGCAATAGGAACAAATCAATGGGATTGCTTCACTTCGGATCTGGCAACAGCTCCGCGGTTTTGTTTTCATTTTTCTCGAATTACTTTTGTTTTGGTATTCGAACGTATTTGGTATCTTCTAAGAATATTTTAGTTGTTTTTTTTTTAATGTCAACTTCCTGCTTTACTGTTGGATGTTTTAATCATTTATTAAAGAAAACTTGCATAAAAAAATAAAAGGTTCCTTTACCGCATTCTGATCATCAGTTGAAACCGAATCAATCAATGAAATCGTAGTACGGAAAGAATACGAAGCTATCAAAGAAATCGTAGAACGTTTTATCATAAGAAACATTCCCATTAATTATAGAATACAATAACTGAAAATTTAATTGCTTGGCTAATTTAAATCTCCTGATTAGTTGTACAGAAATTAAATGATAAGTTCCAAATATTAAATAGCATTTTTTAAGAATAGATTAGTGAAAAGATAAATTTAACATTTATTAAATTTGTTAGGTTAGGTTTGAATTATCATCGCACTAGAGCTACTCGAGGGCTATTTGCGACGGGCGTTGCATTTTATAACCATAGTCAAGTGACGAGCCGACACCTGAATAGGTATCCAACGCAATTGGTAAGGGCGACATCGTACGCAGCGTTAGGACTTTGAAGGATATTTAGCGTGCTCTCCCTTACACGGGGTATTCGTCGGACATTTTGGCTGCACAGGCCGTTTATAGGTCGGCGGTTATTTATTTAATTTGTAAAAAAAAAATTCTGAATATTTAACTAATTTTCGTAGTAATTTGTAGAAACAAAACTTATAAATTAAATACGACATTAAAAAGTTAAAAGCTCAATAATAAAATAATTAAATGATTTAATATTTCAAACTTCAACGAAGCTACGTATTTCCTACTTTGGATAAAATTTACGATGTCGTACCGGCGAATCTCTGAATTAAAACAAATAAAAAAAAATTGCATTTATGAAGTTATGTAAAAATAGCAACCAATTTATGCAAAACATGTTTTGAATATTAAAAAACAATTAAAATATAATAAAATAAAAACAGAACAAAGCAGCCATTCCTGGATATTTATATTTATCATTCAGACAAAAAAAAATCGAGAAAAATAATCGCCGCAGTTTCCTGCATACTTATCATATCTTAAGATACTTTTATTGTTTTTAAGAATGAAAGATAGATATTAAAAAAAAGTATTTGACATGAAAGCCTTCATGTAACCATTCTAAAATATATTTTTAAACTAAAAATATTACATCAAAATTTTGGAAATCATTATGATGAAATTAAATTAAGGTTATTTAAGTTTAGTATGAATTATTGTGTCACTAAAGCTACGCGAGGAGTCATATTTAAATTATCAATTAAGTTCTCATCTCATCAACCGGAACTGAATGCCGCTCTTGGAGCGCAGGCTGGAATTATAAAAATTTAATTTATCATCTATCTCATACATTCTCCCAATTCGTTAAAATACCACCATTATAAATATTGTATTGTAAGTACAGCAACTTAACACAAAATGTTAACGTATTACATACAATTTTTAATAAATTGAGTCGATTACTAGAAATGATAGTTTAAATTAGAACTTACTTATTGATTAAATGTAGAAACCAATCTTTGTCTTTTGATATCCTCCTCTAATCGTACATTTTTTCTAAAGAGAAAGCGCGAAAAAGTTCCTGCATAAACTTATTTTAACAACCAAATAGAACGATGGGGGGAAATATTCATCTTTAGCACGTGGCGAGTAGAATTTCTTTGATTTCAGAGTAAAAACGCCGACTTACAGACGCCACCCCACCACACTTTATTAACAAAGAAAGAATTCATTTCCTGTAAAATTGCGCAATCTCATGACCTTTATTGATTTGCAAATACGTACACCATATTAAAGAAACTCATTAAAAAAAAACGAAAAAGCTCGGCGCCTCGCTTTTTTTTTATCCCCCCTACCTCTCCTCCACATTACAAGAGTTAGAATTTCTTTTATTTAGATTTATAGTTGCCGCCAGTATTATTTGTTACACTTTAGGGATGGAACGGCGTGGCAAAAACACGGTTTCTCTGAAAAAACGACATCCCTTAATCCCTTTCATGCTCTAATTTGGTTGGCGGCGAGTATTGTAAAATGCGAAGTGGTATTTAAATGCTATAGCCCACTATGGGGGTGATAGTGTATGATAGCGCATGGTTTTACAATCTATGGTATTTCCCTGTGGATTTTTTTTTCACGGGGCAATTTAACAAAATAATAAAATATGACTATAATACGGGTTCTGGAGGGGGGGGGGGGGGGGGGGGGCGTGGTTGCGATTAGATTAGTGGTTGCGATCCTTAGATTTATATTAAGCATTCAGACAAAACAGTAAAAATAGAGAAAAAAAGTGCCTTTCCCAACAAACATACTCATATCTTCAGGTACTTTAAAGTAGAAATTACATAGAAAAGGCGCGAAATGAAAACCTTAAAAATAAAACGGTGAAAAAAGTACAGTAATCCAAAGATAACGCGTATTATTGGTTTAAAATAGTATCCGAGGAAGGGGGGGGGGACAGTTTCTGTTATTTCTTATCTTAATCATTGCGTAGTACCGTGACCCTTAGCAACTCATAAAAAACGACAAAAAATGAATAAATTTGGCAAGACATGTCATTTTATCAGAGCTGACGCTTTTTTCAACCCCCCCCCCCCCCCCTCACATTAGAAAAGAGTTTCGTTTGAAACATTTTGTTTTATACAGATTTATACTTCCCGCCACCCATATTTGAAACACTTTAGGGATGGAAAACCGAAACCGGTTTTTTGTGCCCACGGTTTCGACCAAAAAACCGGTTTTTCATAAGGACAGTCTTAAGGTTCAGTAAAACCGAAAAACCTGTTTTTGAAATATCGGTTTTTTTTCTGAAAAACCGCCATCCCTACAGTTTCTTATTTTGTTGGCGGCAAGCGAAATAGTGAAATAGTGTTTCTCTGCGGAATTTTTTTTCATCACTTTCGATTTTTTTTTATTGCTTATAAAATAAAATTTGACTATAATATGGGTTCTGGGGGGGGTTCTGACCCTAAAACCCCCCCCCGTGGTTGCGCGCCTGTATCATAATCTTACTTTACATTTGAATTACTAGAGCAATACTTTTTCCCAAAAAGAATACAACAACAACATACAAAATGTCATCTTCAAGGAAATCTTTCAACAATGGGTTTAGTTTAGTTTTGTTTGACTCATCGTCGTACTAGAGCTACACGAGGGCTATTGGCGACGGGCGTCGTATTTTAGAACCACAGTCAAGTGACGAGCGGACATCTCAGTAGGCACCCAACGCAACCGTTAAGGGCGACATCGTACGCAGCGTTAGGACTTTGTAGGATATTTAACGTGCCCTCCCTTACACGGGGTATTATTCGTCAGACATTTTGGCTGCACAGGCCGTTTATAGGTCGGCAGTTATTTTGGCGATGCCCGGACCCGAACCTGGAACCTTCCGCATGCTAGGCAAATGCCTAACCGACTGGACTCCCCATCCCCCTTTAATAGTAGGAAATTCAAACACTTTCCGAAAGACTAAATCAGCGAAATAAATCCGATGAATAATTTGTGTTTGCGCCCTCTTTCAAATATATAATATACCAAAAACATATATATATATAATTTATAAAAAAAACTTAAATGCTATTCAAATGGGAAGACCATAAATGCAGACATGTAGGCAGGTGTCAGTTCGGACAGATAGACAATAAAACAGAAATAATGTCTCCCATCATATCATACCTTTCTAACAAAAAAAATTATTCAGATCCGACGTATAAAACATAAAACAGAATTACGAGGGGTGGGGGGACAGACGGACATCTTCAATATGTCAAAATATTCTTTCGAATTTAAAAAAAAGGAAAAAAAGGTTTTTAAAAAATGCGAACAGCAGGTAATAACAAGAAGTTCTATTTATACACGAACACATACTGTTTCCTGATTTTATAACAATTATTTTAAGCAAGAAAGATATAACATTTTAGTTATTTTATTTTCAAAAAAGTCATGTAGAAAAAAATAAGTTTGCAATCAATAGCAACTATTTTTAAAATCGAAGAACAAGAAAAACATTCAGTCAGTATAAAGTAGAAATGAAATTGCGTTAAAATATTAGTTAATAAATAATGAAGCAAGTGCACTGTGCAGGTTGAAAAACTATAAAGCTATGCATTTCTAGAGG
Source organism: Hylyphantes graminicola (assembly GCA_023701765.1). Lineage (NCBI taxonomy): Eukaryota > Metazoa > Arthropoda > Arachnida > Araneae > Linyphiidae > Hylyphantes > Hylyphantes graminicola. Next base: position 12,424,962 of record CM043113.1, read on the forward strand.
ATTTTTTTGAAAATAAAATATGTTTTCAATAAATAGCAACTATTTTAAAAATCGAAGAATCATTAAATTCAAAATTCAACTAATAACAAAGAAAATTAGTTCCGTTTCGAATAAAAAGAAATCGGATGACAAAATACGAACTACATTTTCGTACACAAAAACAAAATAAAAGTTCTACTTACGGTCAGAATACATTTCGAAGGTTCGACACCTGTTAAACGTCAAATTTTAATCCACAAGAAACTATTCAATTCAAATGTTGATTTTTGTCTGTGAAAATTAAAAATACACAAAACAACCACAAATCGGTTTTGTTGCCATTCAAGCTTTCAGAATTCTAAGCTTTTATTGCAAACGAATTTCACTTTGCCGTTTCACTTTCAAAAATAAAGAATAAGCTGACTTTTAACCGATTATTTTACGCTTATTGCGCAGCGCCGCAAGTCATAGGATTGTGTGTGATAAAAATAAGAGGACGGCGTTCATTGGATAATTGTAGACAAAACATATTCTTATTGAAGATTGAAATTTTTGTATATTGATGTAACGTATTAGTATTAAACACCTGCTATGGCCATGTGCATATGCAAAAACATTAAACTTTACTGCAAGAATGTAGAAATAAGTTCTTTAAAAGTTTAAGACGAACGTATGTATGGATGGGCTGTGAGATAATTAGTTTTTGTTTTGGTCGTTATGAATCCAACCAAATCCAAATTGTAAGATGTCGTTAGCAGTAATTTAATTACAACTTTTTGTAACATTTTTTCTATTCAACTTATGTTTCACAAAAGATTATATGCTACATCTAAACTTTTATACTCGACCTATTTGTTACCGTTCGTCTCTGTTGGATGTCATGCTTAGTAATTTTTTTATCGGCACAAAATAATTACTATGACATCAAATAAAGATGAACAGTAACACGTAAGCTGAGTGGAAGTTTTTCTGACATTCGGATAATCAGCACTGCTTCGGATAATGGACTTCTACTGTACTTTTTAAAGCGAGTGTGGAAGCGTTTCTCAACTTTTAAAAGTGCGAAAAATCTTTGATATGCACTTGGGCTAAAAAGTAACTTTTTTGCACACCGATTTCTTAAACGACCAATTACCGATACCGACCTGTTACCGATATTAATAGTGAGAAAAATCTACTTTTACATGCACTTGGGCTAAAAAGTAACTTTTTTGCACACCGATTTCTTAAACGACCAATTACCGATACCGACCTGTTACCGATATTAATAGTGAGAAAAATCTACTTTTACATGCACTTGGGCTAAAAAGTAACTTTTTTGCACGCCGATTTCTTAAACGACCAATTACCGATACCGACCTGTTACCGATATTAATAGTGAGAAAAATCTACTTTTACATGCACTTGGGCTTAAAGGTAACACCGATTTAACACACACCGATTTCTTAAACGACCAATTACCGATACCGACCGATAGTGCGAAAAATCTACTTTAATATGCACTTGGTCTTAAAAGTAACTTTTGCATACCGATTTATTAAACGACCCATTACCGATACCGACCTGTTACCGATATTAATAGTACTTTTTAAAGGCGTGACTTAACACACAATTATATTGATTTGATTTGAACAATTGGGATATTTTTCACGGTATTATAACATAGCAACAAAACACAAAATTTAAAGCATGTGTTTTTATTTATTTCATTAATAATAATATAGATATAATTGGCAAAACTATATTATAATAACAATACATATCATAGTTACACAATACATAGATAATTAAACACAGTTATATTGATTTGAATAAGTTGGATATTTCCCCCTCTATTATTACATAAAAACGCATAATTTAAAGCTTGTGTTTTTATTTATCTTATTGATAATAATATGGATATGCTTGTCAAAACTATATTATAATAAAAATGTCTTGTAAAATTACACTATTTAATATTTACCATGTGACATAATCCGGACTTGTCCGTTTTGGTGACACTCTCAAACTCCTAGACAACAAAGAAAAGACGACCTTCTTTCGCGCGAACATCAATGTGAAAATGAGCATGACTCATCAATCGCCCCCACCCCCTTTAGTTTTAGGGTTTACGATTGGATGGTTGAGGGTGGGGTCGTAACACGTCTTACGCCCGTATTCACCGCCTTTTTCACCCGAGAGTTATCTCCCGAAAACCGGTTCTAACACCTCGTTTGGAGAAATCCGTATTCACCGCGCTCAATAACTCCCGAGCGATCGCAACCCTCGGGTAAATAATACACTCGCCGAATTCGGAGCGTTAACGTGGAAATATCTGAGTTACGCATGCGCAGATGTGATTTTTTTTGGTTTGTTTACCTTTAAGTTCAATGATGCTGTCGTTTCGTATACGGATGATTTAAAAAAAATTGAAAGTTAGAAATCTGATATATTCTGTGACCTGTGTTTCTTTAAAATTTTGTAAATGTGTGTTTTTCATGCTTGAATGAGATTTAGAAAGCATTATGGTTATTCCAGTTATGTTAGTTTTGAGACTTGGAATGACAAGTCCCATTTTATACAACGAATACAATCAAACTTGAATTGAAATTATTAATTTAGTTATCGGAAATATGTTTGGAATCTCATATTTATTGTTTGTCAATATCTAATGATCGATATCGTTACTGTATCACTTGTTTAAATTTAATATTATGATTATACATTGTAAAATGCAAAGATATACGATAGTAAACACCATACACAATGTTTATCAACTTGTTCAAGCAATACTATATTCTTTCTTGCAATAAATTTAATAATGAATAACTTGCTAATCATATTTCAATATAACATTGAAATTATAGTTACACAATATTTTTGTCACAATTGTGTATGTCCTGCTGTTCTTTCTTACCTTCACAAATAGGATTGGTTAGCTAAATTAGTATTCACACTGAGGAGAGATTTCCCCAAGGGCGTACCCAGGATCTGATTTAGAGAGGGGCAGGTAATGGTAGGGGCCCCTATTTTCTTAGTTGGATGGGCCCCCTTAAGGAATTTTCCTTTAAAAATGTAAAGGGGCCCTCCAAATCAACCCTTTAAATAATCCGTGCTATCATCTGCTGCTTTGCCATACTGGATTAAGAAGGGTATTGGATAACAATGGTATAGCAATTTGATAAAACAATCACGTTGTCTTGTTTAATGTATGGTAAATGTAAACTTTAATTTTACACAAGTCGGTAGCCCATTACAAATCTCTTGGCCCATGAGTTGTCCATGTTTAGACTGAAACGATACGTTGAGGGCCCCAAATTCAAAAAAAGACTTCACTTGCAAAAAGTCTTAATAGGATTTGGAAAACCACAAAGATAGTGGGCCCAATGTTCTATATAGAACCCCTTTTATATATAGAATATACATCAATTGGGGACTTCAGAGGAAAGTGGGCCCAATTACCAACAAATGGCCTGATTTGAAAAATATGTAGGCCGCTTTATGCATAAGGTACTGGACCCCCAGATTCCAACTCAGGACCAATCGCAAAAGTATGGGCCTCAATTCATACAAATACATCATTCGTAGGCCCCTTTTATATCAAATTATATAAAAGGTCCTCTAGGGGCAAAGTGGGCCCGACTGGGGAGAAATGGACTCGAATTTTTAAAAAAAAGCATATTCTTCTTTATAGTATAATATTTACAGGGGCCCCAACAAGACCGGGGCCCACTTCCCCCTTTCTAGAGGGGGGCAGCTGCCCCCCTCTGCCCTATGGTGGGTACGCCCATGGATTTCCCCAAAATGTAATAAACTAAGCAAACTAAAAAAAACCATAGGGTTGCCATAATAAAGGAACGCCTCAAAATATCAGAAATTTGAGTTACCGCCAAATCCAAAAAGCACCGTTTGGAATTATTATAAAAAATGCATTGTGTACCAAAAAAGTTCAAAAATACACAGGATAGCCATAATAAAGAAACGCCTCAAAATATCAGAAACTTGAGTTACCACCAAATCCAAAAAAGCACCGTTTGGAATTATTACAAAAAATGCATTCTCTAACCAACAATGTTCAAAAATACACAGGATAGCCACAATATAGAAACGCCTCAAAATATCAGAAACTTGAGTTACCGCTAAATCCAAAAAAGCACCGTTTGGAATTATTATAAAAAATGCATTCTGTAACCGACAATGTTCAAAAATACACAGGGTAGCCACAATAAAGGAACGCCTCAAAATATCAGAAACTTGAGTTACGGCCAAATCCAAAAAGCACGGTTTGGAATTATTATAAAAAATGCATTGTGTAACCAAAAAGTTCAAAAATACACAGGATAGCCAAAAAAAAAAAAAACGCCTCAAAATATCAGAAACTTGAGTTACCACCAAATCCAAAGAGCACCGTTTGGAATTATTACAAAAAATGCATTCTCTAACCAACAATGTTCAAAAATACACAGGATAGCCATAATATAGAAACGCCTCAAAATATCAGAAACTTGAGTTACCGCTAAATCCAAAAAAGCACCGTTTGGAATTATTATAAAAAATGTATTCTGTAACCGACAATGTTCAAAAATACACAGGGTAGCCATAATAAAGGAACGCCTCGAAATATCAAAAACTTGAGTTACCGCCAAATCCAAAAAGCACCGTTTGGAATTATTATAAAAAATGCATTCTGTAACCGAAAAAGTTCAAAAATACACAGGATAGCCATAATAAAGAAACGCCTCAAAATATCAGAAACTTGAGTTACCACCAAATCCAAAAAAAGCACCGTTTGGAATTATTATAAAAAATGCATTCTCTAACCAACAATGTTCAACAATACACAGGATAGCCATAATATAGAAACGCCTCAAAATATCAGAAACTTGAGTTACCGCCAAATCCAAAAAAGCACCGTTTGGAATTATAAAAAATGCATTCTGAAACCGACAATGTTAAAAAAACAGGGTAGCCATAATAAAGGAACGCCTCAAAATGTCAAAAACTTGAGTTACCGCCAAATCCAAAAAGCACCGTTTGGAATTATAATAAAAAATGTTGCATTGGTGACGGACAAAGTTCAAAAATGCATAAAATGCCATAATAAAGGAACGCCTCAAAATATCAGAAACTTGAGTTACCGCCAAATTCAAAAAGCACCCTTTGGAATTATAATAAAAAATGTTGCATTCTGTGACCGACAAAGTTCAAAAATGCATAGAAAAGCCATAATAAAGAGACGTCCCAAAATATCAGAAACTTGAGTTACCGCCAAATCCAAAAAGGCACGGTTTGGAATTATAATAAAATATGTTGCAATCTGTGACCGACAAAGTTCAAAAATGCATAGAAAAGCCATAATAAAGAGACGTCTCAAAATATCAGAAACTTGAGTTACCGCCAAATCCAAAAAAGCACCGTTTGGAATTATTATAACAAATGCATTCTGTAACCAACAATGTTCAAAAATACACAGGGTAGCCATAATAAAGGAACGCTTCAAAATATCAGAAACTTGAGTTACCGCCAAATCCAAAAAGCACCGTTTGGAATTATTATAAAAAATGTTGCATTCTGTGACCGACAAAGTTCAAAAATGCATAGAAGAGCCATAATAAAGAGACTTCTCAAAATATCAGAAACTTGATATACCGCCAAATCTAAAAAAGCACCGTATCAAGGTACCCAGGGCCGGTTCTTCCATAAGACCCAGGCCGTCCAAATTTTAAAGCCTTCAAATCTCAGTTTCTATTTTAGTAAATGTTGTAAATCTCCAAAATATCAGTAACAAAATTCCGATACTCCACTAGATATTTTTTGAATGAGAAATTGACCTAACGTGATTTTTTAAAAAGATGTTTATAAGGAAGCCAATAGAATTGTAGCAAAATTTGATACATTGGTCAAATAGCACCATCATTACTGGAAATCATACACAACATTTTCCGTAAAGGGGCTCTCAAATTAGCTTGTGCCTATAGTCTGAGTTTTCCTTGTATAAGCCCTGAAGGTACCTATTTGGTACTAAGCATTTTTTTTTTATAGTTTCCAGGTATTCCTCAATCCAAGTGGTTCCTGAAGATGAACCACTCTGTCATTGATAAATATAAAGTAAAGTTTTGGGACAAGGTTGTTGCTTTATTAAGTATTTTTTACTGTAATATGTAAACATTCGAAGGAGGACATCCCAGTTCTTTACTTTAGAGTGCAGTTCATTTTTTCCCCATGAAAACATTCAATCACCTCAAATCTTTTACACACATTTTTTTTTATGATATTCTATTACTGCAAGTTATGTGTTTGACGAAAATATGCATTTTAATTTTCAAATCGAAAACCCATTTTTAAAGATAAGGCTGCCTAAAAAAATAAAGATTGTTAATATACCCAAGAAGAATAAAATAAACGAATAAAGAAAACAAATATTAACGACGAATATAAATATCGAGTATTATAAAAAAAAAATATAAAGCAAACTGCGATTTGTATTTTGCAATAATTTTGCTGCGCTGAATTCGTAACGCGTGAAAACATTTCAATAACCAAAACAAACGAGAACCACGTTCGACAACTAGTCACGTGTTCTTTTCAACCAATCATATGCCGCCCTGAGGAAATAACGTTCGCTAACGTCGCCAACTCCTGAATTCATACACTCGCTGTTCAAAATGCGTGGTGAATAGCGATTTCGTTAACGCGGGTGAACTCGTAAACCCGAGGGTGTATCAACCGAGGTTTATCGCCACTCACTCGCTGTTGCGGTGAATACGGGCGTTAACTCAACCCCCGTGAGGGGGAAGAAAGTTACCCTCGGTTAAGTAAGGTTAGATGTAAACATTGTAAACTTTCTCCTTCTCAGTGTGCCCCAGTCACGGAGTTCAGAAAAAGATGGAGATGGAGATGCTTGGCTTAAAATAAAGTGAAGCAATCAGAAATTGCCAAGTAACCCTATAGTAAGCCCAAACAAACCGCTCAATGTAAAACTCATTATTTTCAAAAAACGTTGATTAAAAAATTGTTTGCGCTGTTGTAGACTGTAACACGAGAGTAAATTTTTTTCACAGGTACGAATTAAATGAGTCTTTTTTTTGCGTTTATTAAAGAGTCTGAAATCGCCAAGCCGATGTAGTAAGCCCATACAAACTTCACTATAGAATAGCGCCAAATACTAAGCCGAGAGCGTAAGTTTGGGCATATTACAGAGCGCTCGATGGCTTCACTTGGCAAACCAGATTTTGTATTGTTTATAGTCCGGCACCATCTCCAACTTCTGAACCCGTGCCGGATTTAAAGACCCAATGCCCCAAGGCACTTGACATTTGGGGCCCCACTATTTCGAAGCTATTTTGGAAAGTGTGCAAATTAAATACACTAGTATATAGAACATATAATGTTCAATAGTCTTTAATAAACATCAGAATTATACAGTATGTTACTATAGTTATTCTATAAACTTTATAATTTGATTTTGGCAATTTTTGAGGCCTTCATCAGGTGATAGGTTTTTCGAAATTTGGAGATTTTAAATTTTTTAGACGATTTTTTCGCGATTGTATCTTTTTAAGGGCCCCCTTCCTGACTGGGCCCCTAGGCCCGGGCCTCGTAGGCCTAGGCCGAAATCCTGCAGTGTTCTTAACTCTATGTTTTTAGAAGATCTGATCGTCAAGAAGATCTGATCTGATCAAGCACTGATCACATCCGACCGTCCCAAGGGCCAAGAAGCGACAGTACTATCTTGGGATGAGGGAGCTCTTGCTTTGCTCTTAGCTATTGTTGGAGTTCGATATATTTGCACTTATAACTAGTCTATTCTAGCTTTGAAGATTCTGTATTTTCACAGGGAATCCCTAAAATTCCTCGAAAAACTGAGATGCAATCATTTATCCATATTTTTTTTTAACCCTTTCAGTCCCAAAAATTTACTACACAACAGAAACACTCATATTCACTAAATGAGCTTATTTTTGGTCATAAATTAGAGTTCCATAAGAAAAAAAAATTCATTATAATTTTTTATATGGTCTTTGAAATAATGTCAAAATTTTTTAACTGTGGAAAATAAAATAAAAATATACATTACCTAAAAACAATTACCTAATTAACCTTACAATTACCTAAAATATACATTACCTAAAAAATATACATTACCTAACTATATTATTAAAAAAATTGGTAATTATTTTAACCGAAATAGTTTAAATCGTGTTTTAAATATGTGGAACAGGGGAAGCTAGTCTTTGATCTGGAGGCGCCTTCCCACTGTCAACGATTTAAAAAAAAACAAACATATTTTTCTTACGCTCTCCAGAACTAAAATTGAATTAGTGATGACCATCTAACTGTTAGAGACTCAATTTGATCGAATAAAAAACAAATTACAACAAGATGTAAAATTATCAAATAATTAATGTCAACGAAGAACAGGTCAGGTTGCTAGGAGCTTAGGACCAGATTTGGGGACCCTACTTGACAATGAACAAGTTGCATGAAACACGAAATGAATATGTTTTTCTGGTAAATTAGATGCTACAGATTCCGAATATAAGTTTAAATATTCAACAATAAATATTCACAATTTTTTTTTAATTTCCCCAAAAAATTCATTTGAAATGCGTCGAAAATTTATGTCACTCAAAACATCACTGACGTCTAATGATCTTGGCGATTTTTCGATCTATGTTAGTAACGTTTGAATATAATTAAAAAAACACAGTAAAACTTACAATTCCTATGAAACCTCATTAAAAGAAGAAAAAAAAATTAATTTAAACCAGTGCTTGTATCAAGGAATTTAAACAAACAGTAACCAGAAACACTTGTGTTTTAGAGGCTTCTAAATTAAATGTGTTTAATTAAATAAAAATGTTTATGGGTAGTGCAGTTATTGTTCATTGGAAGAGTAAAGCCCATTTCACACCTTGTCACAACTACTTGCAACTCCCATAGGACACCGTGCATTAAAATTAAGTTGCACTCAAGTCGTGAGACTTTTTCGTGCGTGCACGAAAAAATCTCAGTTGCATGTACCCTTAGCCAATCAGAACTCAGGATTTCCTTGGCTGCATTGTGGCGAAGTGTGACTTTGCCAACTGGTTGTTTATTTACTTTTTAAGACGCCAACTTTCCCTGCTTGCAAAAATCTGCGCAATTAAAAATGGGTATTAAATGGATGGCAAAGATGAAAATTGATCTAATTAAGGAAGTTCGGAAACATAAATTTCTGTTTGATGCAAACAATGCCCATAGTTTGATTAAAGTTTGCTTTCAAAAAGATGAAACTTGCCAAATTTTGAGATAAATAATTTTTTGTGGAAACCCAAAAAACCAGGTTACCACAAGTTGCGAGTTGCAGTTGCAAGTAGCTGTGCAGGTGTGAAATGGGCTTAAGCCAGCGTAAACACTTTTTTGCACATTTAGTTTAGTTTAGTTTTAATTATCGTCGCACTAAAGCTGCACGAGGGCTATTGGCTACGGGCGTCCTAATTTAGAATCACAGTCAGGTGACGAGCTGACACCTGAGTAGGCACCAAACGCAACCTTTGGGCGACATCGAACGCAGCGTCGGGATTTTGAAGCATATTTAACGGGCCCTCCCTCTACACGAGGTACTTCTATTTTACAAGCGGCAGTGGAAAATTCATTTTTAAAATCTTTTATCCGAATATATTCTTCACTCAATTTTTTCGGAATCATTCTCAGTTGCCCTTGGCATACTTCAATTTAAGCAAACTAAACCAAGTAAATAAGCAATCCTTCCATACAAACCAGAGAAATTCTAACTGTAACCGCTGATTTTTTTTCTTTATTTTCTCTTTTGTTTTATTTCTCCGACTCGTGGGTTACTTCTGTATTCTGCTATATTTAATTGTCATCTATAAATTAAAATAATGGGAGATCAAATGGAAGTAAGTCATAAAATGTTTTTATTTAATAATTTTCCATTTTCAAGCATAAACTACCGTTAAAAATCTATAAAAACAGTGTTTTTATGATGCCGGTAGGCCTAAGAGTGCGCCGCGCAATGTGTTTCATTATACTTTTAAATGTCAATGTGTATAGATGTTTTATAACGTTCTTACTACCTAATTTATTTAAAATATTGACATTCTGAAAAATGTGTTCTATCTTTATTGGTAAATTTCCAGAATTCGGTGCAGCTTGGCGCTTGTCGAAAAACAACAAATTCTTGGCGAAATTCGCGTGCTTTATCATTGCCAGATTCCCTTACGCCGATGCAACCCTACTTTCCTTCACTGATCTCTAAGGTTAATGGATCGCGGAAAGCTACGGGAGAGTTAGAAGTCATTTTTTTCTCCCAGATCAAACGCAAACATCCAGTCCAGTTGGAATTAACGGCGCAATAGAGCTGCACGATTGGCAATCCACTTTGGTTTGAATTAACGCTGTACTAAAGCTACACAAGTGGCTATCCCGTACTCAGTTTAGTTTCGTTTTAGTTTTCGTCGCTTTAGAGCTACGCGAGTGGCAATCCAGTACGCACCCGTTTGGGGCCCCGGGCAATTTTTTTTTCTCTAAAAAAACATCAATATCCAACATCGGGCAGTATTGTAGGGCCCATTGAAAGCCTAAATACCCGTTTGGGGCCCCGGGCAATTATTTTTCTCTAAATAAAACATCAGTATCGAACATCGGGCAGTATTGTAGGGCCCATTGAAAGCCGAAATACCCGTTTGGGGCCCCGGGCAATTTTTTTTCTCTAAAAAAACATCAATATCCAACATCGGGCAGTATTGTAGGGCCCATTGAAAGCCGAAATATCCGTTTGGGGCCCCGGGCAATTTTTTTTTCTCTAAAAAAACATCAGTATCCAACATCGGGCAGCATTGTAGGGCCCATTGAAAGCCTAAATACCCGTTTGGGGCCCCGGGCAATTTTTTTTCTCTAAAAAAAACATCAGTATCCAACATCGGGCAGTATTGTAGGGCCCATTGAAAGCCGAAATATCCGTTTGGGGCCCCGGGCAATTTTTTTTTCTCTAAAAAAACATCAGTATCCAACATCGGGCAGTACTGTAGGGCCTATTGAAAGCCTACATATCCGTCTGGGGCCCCGGGCAATTTTTTTTCTCTAAAATAACATCAGTATCCAACATCAGGCAGTATTGAAGAGTCTGTTGAAAGCATAAAATTTTGTTTGGGGCCCCAGGCAGCTAGCAGACCGGCCCTCTTCGAATCGACAAAATATTCAGAATAAAAAATAACCGAAATATAATAACCAAAACCAGATTTTCATAGTTAACCGTAACTGTGATTACGATGCACGCGCAACTTTACCCACAATTCATCGCTCGCAAGTATCAACAGTGTCGTTGGTTGGACGAAAAAATAAATTAAGAACAAAATAATTCCATAGTGCGCGCACATCATCCGGGCTTCTTACCCACAATTCCGTGCAAGTATTACCAGCGCCGACAATTGGACGAAAAGATTTTTCGCCGTATCACCAAATAAAATTGTTTATCGCTTGCTACAAAATACGCCAAATCCTTTGGCGACAAAGGCACCGGATTCTGGAAATTAACCTCTTTATTTTATATGTCAAGAAGTTATGTTACTTTTAAAAAGTTTTTTCCCCTTTAGGCCAAGTTTTAGGTTGTGGAAGTTGTCACTAACATTTAAAACTCGTATACTAAAAAAATGCTCTACCTTTATACCTTTTGAAATGTTTTTGAAGTATTGTTCTTTATATGGTTTTTAATGTGAGCGTTAAGTTTATTAAGTATTTTAATTTCACAAAGTATTTATTAACAGTGGTTCCTTAGCAATACCTTAATATTGTGCTGTGAACTTAAATGGTGCTTGTGTATTATAAGCAATGACTAAGAAATCTTTGCAATACTTTGTCTATGAATCCAATAACTGCAATATAATTTGAATCTTGTAGAAAATTCCAGAGTCCTTCTTAGTGAGCCTTTTTTTTTTATTTCTCGAAAAAATTCTTTTTCCTTTGGCAAGATTCTAAAACGCTGATGGTTGGAGCCAAAATGCATAATGTACAAAGAATAACCAAGGTGACTTAAAAATTACGTAATCATGACCATTTGCAAAACACTTCAAAAGATACCTACTAGTGTTTTCATAGCTTGCTTTGTAATCAGGAGTACTAGGTTAATCTAAAGATTCGTGGCCGGATTTGGTGACTTTTAAAAATACTCGCCAATTCGAAATGACAACTAACCCCTGCACTTGCCGATATGGTTGCCATCCCAAAATGTATAAAAATATTACGTAATTTCTAAATGGCTGACTGAAAACAACAAAGTGAACTTTCAGAAATGGCTTGAAAAATGGGGAAAGTAACTTTAAATGATTCTTTACTTTTTGTAAATTAATTCTTCGGCATTTTAAAGTTTGTGCATAATATTTAAAGTTTTTAAGCTTATAATTAATAAAAGATTGGTGTAACAAAACTTCAGAATGATGAATTAAATGCATTAAGATTTAAATGTATTAGCATTTGCAAAATTGCCAATGCAATTGCTAATTTCGCCAAAGGTTGCCATAATACCAACTTTTCAGTGTTAACCAGATTTGCCTTACAATTTCCGGCCACATTTCTTTAGGATAACCAAGTACTATAACAGTTATTGCCATTAGAAACTTTAAGTTAATTAAAAGCCCTCTTTATAGGTCAGTACGAGTGAAGCTACAGCACCCGAGCCGCAAGCCAATGGCGGGTGCCAAGAGGAGAAGTGTGACAAAGAAAGTGGCAAATATTGCTGGAGGTGCCAGAAAGAGATGACAGGCCTTACCACCTACAAACCTGAAGAAATGACGTCCAAAGACTACTACTTTGATTCCTATGCTCATTTCGGAATACACGAGGTAGAAAAGCATTTAAGTAATTCATAAATTTGTATTATGTCTCTCCTGGTCATCACTTTTGCAAAGAGCTTACTGAAAATGACATTTTATGTTAATAATTCTCAATGAAACTTGGATTCGATTGGCTCTGTTTAATTATGACAAAATAGGATTTTTTTTCAATCTACTGATGCTGACTTTCAATTTGTATTTTGAATTAGTTTGGTGACGACTCATTTTCATTTACCTGTGTTCTTGTTCAGTCAATAAAAGCTGCAATTAAGCAGTACCTTTTCTGTGTTACAACACCATTATAGTTGGTCTATTTAGAATGTAAGCTTGGAAAGCATTTCCTCCTCCATCCACGAGTGCTGTTTTCTCGGAAGCGGGGTGATTTGTAGCTGTTTCAGTTTTGTAGCTGTTTCAGTTTTGTAGCTGTTTCAGTTTTTTTCCCACCTTGTGTGGGGAAATACTAACTGTTTTGATTGTAAACCTCAAGCGGACTAGGATTAGATAGGCGATGTCCCCCCTTTTCTTGGAAAAAGTCTTTTCGAAGCTTACATTCTGGCTAGAAATGGTATAATAGTGTACAGCAACAATTTTAAACATTCCCAAACCATAAACAAATTTTATTAACCTTCTGAGGGATTAACAATTTAGCTTTTGCTGCATTGCATGAGATTGCTATTCAATATCTTAAATTAAATTCATTTTTTTAAATAAAAAAAATATTCTGTAGCGGATGATTATAAATTACTGATTTAAATTTAGTAAAATTCTAAATTTATAAAATTTTAAAATATAGGTGTGTTGCTGGAAAACGTGACAAATTTATATATGTTTATTGTTTTTGAGAGGGTTAATATAAAAAATTAAAATGTCCTCTAGGAAATGTTAAAAGATGAAGTACGCACAATGACCTACAAGAATGCCATGTACCACAACAAACACCTCTTTCGAGGCAAGACTGTCTTGGACGTTGGGTGCGGAACTGGAATTCTGTGTATGTTTGCTGCCAAAGCTGGAGCTGCTAAAGTTTTTGGTGTAAGTTATTCATCTTATCAATACCTAAATCAAAATATGTTTTGAGTGGTTATATTTTTAAAAGCTTTTTAAGTCTTTAAAATGTAAATTGTTCAAAAAGGCATCAGTTAGTAACTTCTACTTAAATGCATAACATTTACTGCTGCATGCATATGCATTTAGGGATTCATGCTACACAGACTGCTGGAAGTTCTTCAAATTCTTGACATAGAGGATATGGTTCAAAAATATGACACTCATAGCCAATAGCCCTTGTGTAGCTCTTGTGCGACAGACAATATTTCAAAATCCCTAACCTATACATAGAAGAAAGTTTATAAAGTACTTTTTTAGTTGCTGTATTTTTCGAGCAATCAAATGATTGATCTGTTGATAGAGTATTTTAGCCTCATGTCATGTAAATGGGGGACATTCACAGCCATATCCACCTGAGCTTCAATTCCAAATCGCTTTGGTAAAAAAAGCCATTAGACAGGTTAGAGCAGTAGGAAAACATTAGCACGTGTTTCGAGAGGTGTAGGATAACAAACTGCGTTTCATCACATAAATGTTCCTCTTTATAATTTAAAATTTCCTTTTTATTTTTGGATGAAATTAATGAGTTCTTTTTTTATAGATTGAATGTTCCAGCATTGTAGAGCATGCAGAACAAATAGTAAAAGACAATCATCTAGATAACAGTGAGATTATACATTTTAACTTTCATATTAACTTTATATTTAGAATTTATTATTTTTAGTTAGTGTGTGTAGTGTCCAACTCAATAATAATTAAAATGGATTAAATAGCAGTTAAAGGTAGTGGACTAAACTGTCGAGTTGCCCTTGAATTTCATCTGTTATTCACAACGCAGTGACCCTTATAACTATACTATCAATGCCACAAAACTGCCTGAAAGCAATTTAATTAAACATATATTGAAAATAAAATAACTTTTAATTTGCACATTTCATTTAGTTTTGTTAATTAGATGTCAGTGAAAATTACTTATTTTGGCTTAAAATTTTAATGTAATAGCTTTTGTAAGTTTTCTTAGGAATCATATAATGTACATAAAAGATTCAATGATATTACAATTAAACAAGTAATCCATACAAATATTTATTGATTTAATTATATTAGACTGCAATTAAAATATTAATGATAATTCTTAAATTAAAAATATTAAGGGATTAGTGGAAGAACATGCACAATTTTGAAGAAATTGAATTTTTTTTAGGTTAAGGAATGTGTTATTCCCTCCTTTAAAGATAGCATGTTTCTTCTTTTTTATTGAATTATTTTTATTATTTATATTTTTTATCATTCACAAGTACCTATTATATCAACAGATCTAAGTGAAAAAAAAACTTAACTACCATTTTTTCTAGTTTTATAACCTTTTTGTTACTCATGTTTTACCACTTAGCCTTTCATTAACCCTCATCAAATAATTTATATGTGCTTTCTAAATAAGGTCCTTCTTTCTGTTCTTCCTAGTTATTACAATTGTGAAGGGCAAGGTAGAAGAGGTAGAGCTTCCAGGTGTGGAAAAAGTAGACATCATCATCTCCGAATGGATGGGATATTGTTTGTTCTACGAATCTATGTTGGACACTGTCCTGTATGCCAGGGACAAGTGGCTGGTATGTATGAAAAAATTATTTGTAGTTCTGGGTTATTAAATTGTTCTTGATTTTTTTTTTAAACCATCAAGTGTGGCAACCCTTTTAGTTGTATTGTGAAGTTAGTTAAGATCTAACAAATAATCTTGGATAAGTTAAATTTTTTCATACTTTTGTGATATCAGATCATGTTTCCTCCATACCTAATTTCTCAGTCAGTAAGGCACGTAACTTGCTTTGCATGAGAACGATCCCAGGTTCAGGCTTTGGCAGAGTAATTGCCAACCTATTAGTGGTCTGTGCAACTAAAAAGTTGGATGAATAATACCCTGTGTGTAGAGAATGCACACTAAACATGTTATGGTTAAAACTTATTCACACTAAGCTTATTGCAGTCGTTTTGTAACCTTATAAATTAATGAAAATTGATACACACCACATACCAGAATTTACTTATTCAAGTCCAATGTCTGGTGTGTATAATGTTGGCCTTAAAAAGTTGCTTTGAGTGTCTATTCAGGTGTCAGTTCATTTTCTGGTTCAAATTACAGAGAACAATGCCAATACCCCTCATATAGCTCTAGTAAATGATAATTCAACCTAACCCTTAAACTTTCTGGTAATTTATTGCTTGCAACATTTTAACCGTAAATTAAATTTACTAGCGTTTAAAGGATGTGTAGTTTTTACTTCATATTGTTAAGATCCATAATTACACCTGGCAAACTTTTCTTTTACCAATATTTAATTCATAATTACTTAATAAGTTATTGAACATCCAAAGATTTAAGAAATCAGAGGCATTTGTTTCTTAATCCTAACTGTATTTAAGTTAGTGAGGCATTATCAGGAAACAAAAATCAAACCTACAAACATAACATAATTTACAACTCCGTTTTTATCTTATAGAAACCAGGAGGTATGTTATTCCCAGATAGAGCTACCCTATTTGTAACTGGTATTGAAGATAGACAATACAAGGATGACAAAATATCCTGTAAGTATTTTCGTGTTTTTTTTTGTCAAGATGCAACCAATATGTAGATTTACATCAATATTATATAACTCTAATTATAACTATTTTTACATGACTATAACTATTTTTTTGTTTACAGGGTGGGACAGTGTTTATGGTTTTAACATGAGCTGTATACGAAAGGTTGCGATTACAGAACCTTTAGTTGATGTTGTAGATCCTAAACAAGTAGTTACTTCTAGTTGTCTACTAAAGGTAAGTGAATTGGAGCTTTTTGAAGGTTTGTCATAGACTTTAAAAGAGGAGCCCTATTTATAAAAACTTGAATTTAAGAATTTCCATTATGTAAAAAAAAGTTTTAACTTATAAATGTTGTTTTGTAATTTATATTGTCTTGGATTAACTAATTGAATGAAAAAAAGTAGAATTGGTGTTATTTTTCAATTAGGTAATTAAAAAAAACATTCTATCAAGCTAAATTGTTTATAAAAAAATTTCAATCGTTTTTTTACTAAACGAAAAATTCTTAAATAGTGATTCCTTGCAATAAAATTATTTTTAATGTTCTTTAATACATTTAGATGTGCTATAAAATAACCATTACAGCAACATAAAAATATTACATTTTGACCTGTTCCAAATATTGCTAAAATTTCAATAGATGTGCTTTATAATCATGATAACTGTCACCATTAAAAGTTTGTTTGATAATTCAGAATATATAAATTATTTAAATTTTGAGACACATTAAGAACCACTGCTTGTGTAATGATCCTTATTCAGTATTCAAATAAATGAAGAGCTCAAGTGCAAAAATTAAATCATTTTTGCTTATGCCATTTTTGCTCCAAAATAACCAGTCAGTATATGATGCAGCCATAACCAGCCAAAGGCCAGTTTCTTTAGAGTGTAACAATGGCATAAGCAAAAAGTGATTTAACTTGTTTTGCACTTGAGCTCTTCAAATAACATGTGTACATGACTTGACGTAAGAAGTGTAAAGACTGGAGAGCGACTTAAATTCCACCTAATAAACAAATGTAGTGTTAAGGGGGTATCGGACACAAAATCTTAAAAAAAAAAATCCAAAAAATTATTATCTTAAAAAAAATAACACAAATATTTTGGAATAATTAAAAAATTTTTTTATTTATATCTGCAATAGAACGTGATATGTGTAGTTTCTTGTGTCATGACATCTGTGTTGGCCAACCACGTTTATAAACTTCAAACTGTTTTTCTCCTTGATCGTGTTTTCGATGATTTTTTGACTTTAAATTGATATAACTCAAAATCTACTGGCCATATTTGTTAAAATTTTCCACACATATTTTTCAAACATATATCTTTAATTTGTCTTTAGGGATTAGTTGTAAATAAGTCGTTTGTTTATTTATTAATTTTTTAAAAAATATTGAACCTGTGAAATTATTAAAAAAAAATTCAATATTTTTTTAAAGAAAAACTGACAAATAATAAAAATTGGTGAAGACAGTTTGTTAAGTACATTTTCTTGTTTATAAAATGCTAAATTTTTGTTTGTCAATAAATAATTTTTTGACTTATAACAAAAATATGAACCATCACTTTTTGACACATTTTATTTTTTAAAGCAAAATTAATAATTTTTTAAAACATTTGACTATCGAATAGAGTTAGTATATTTAGTATACATTTATGGAAAAAAAAATTATAATGATATCTGCAATATTAAAGAAAAAAGTTAAGTGTCCCATACCCCCTTAATTAAAAAGAAGTCGGCACACTGAACCCTCCTGCTGTTCTTGGTAGACATGCAGGTTCCTAACTGTGTGAAAAATTAATTTGGTAAGAATATGATAAAGAATTCATGTATTTGGATTCAACCCAAGTTCTTACCATACATAATTTTAATTAATCGACTATAGATCAAAGGTAATAAGAAGTTAGTTTGTTATTTAAAGAATGCTTTGTAATGTTAATAATTAGTTTCTACATATTAGATATTAATCAGGCAAATGTACCACAAGGTTCGCTACCACATGTGTCCCTCTATTTGTAAAAAAAAAAATTGATTAATTAAAAAGAGAGAATATATAAATCTTTTTGTTTAGCCATTAGTTTAGTTCATTTGTGGTTCTCCATCATAATATTATCAGATAACTCTTTTTACCAACATGGTAAAGACATAAATATTTCATTTGATCTTTTCTAGGAAATTGACTTGTATACAGTTAAACCAGAAGACCTCTCTTTCACTTCGCCATTCCTACTTAATGTACATAAAGATGACTACATTCAAGCATTCGTCACATTCTTCAACGTCGAATTCACTAAATGCCATAAGCGAATAGGATTCTCCACTGGTGAGTTATAAAGTCAAAATCCTTTCTCAATGTGTTCTTTATATTTTGTGTAGTTTAATTTATTTACTTTTATTGTGATAGATATAAATGTTATTATAGAAGATTTGAATTAATAGATTTAAACTTTCTTATTGAATTTGCTCTTTTGGAGAATCAATCCTTTTGCAGACTCGAAATATTTCCTACAGCTGAGAGCCATTTTTATTAGTGGCACCTTCTGGTTGGTTCTCACTATCAAAACAAAAAGCTCGGATTTCAATGAATCTTGGCTCTATGTGAATCCTAAAGTATGCCAAGTTTTAATTTAGTCTGAGAAGACCCTAGCCAAATGTTTACATGCCACATTTGCATTTGCAACCACATATTCATGTGATATGAAATGCGTAATTGTATATTTATTTGTTAAAAAGATATTTGGAGGTGATTTGTACACATGTATTGTTTTAATTAGTTGAATTTTTCAAAAGTTTCACACGTCGTTTTTATTAAATACATTAATAAAATTTTAGATTCAAGGACTAGTTTCAACGTATAAAATGTATTTTCTATTTCCATATAGCTCCTGGGGCTCCTTACACCCATTGGAAACAAACTGTGTTTTATTTTAATGATTATCTGACAGTAAAGAAGGGTGATGAAATCTATGGTGTATTTAGTATGCAGCCAAATACCAAAAATAAGGTAAGCATTTTTAATTGAAATATAAATTTCACTATACATCTTGTGTAGAATATTTTGCAATTGGTTTTACTTCAGTTTTGGTAATGTTTTGTGAATGAAGTTTAGTTTTTCTTTTAGTCCCTCAAATTTTCGTTGTTGAAACCCTAATTATTGTTTAAAAACCCATTATATATTTTTTTTCTTGCTTAATTAAAAAATATATATCCTTCTGAACTGAACTACACTTTTTTCACATTTAATCACGTTTGAAATAAAATACAGTCAACCAACCAGGTTACAACGGCAAATTGCTTATAACGTCAGAAGCCTTTGGTACCTTGAATTGGCCATATACCTTTATAACACTTTTTTTTATTCAATCCATGGTTATAGCGCTAAAAATTATGTTTATGTGAAATTATGTATATCTGAAACACCACCTCAAAGAGTTTTAAAGACTATTTCTTTGAACGTGATGTTTATTCTTTTTATTTAGAATTCCTATTTAATTATTTTCGTTCGATTATCAAAAGCACATAATTAAAATTTGTTTAATGTCTATCATTTTATAACTTGGAATAATATGACTTTACACTATCGCTATGTATTTTACATGATTTTCTATACTTAATACTCAGCCTTGGTTATAATATTACTCATTTATAAAGTCCTAAACACCCGATCCGTTGAACGACGCTATATAATCAGTTCTTACTGTATTATTTATTGCTTTACAAAGCATCTTTAGTAAAGTATTTCCAAATTCTAATCTACGTTCCTTTATTTTTTCAGAGGGATCTTGATTTCAGCATAGACGTAGATTTCAAGGGAGATCTGTGCGAGCTTAAATCCAAGTTCGACTATCGCATGCGGTGAAACACACTCTGGAAAATCTGTCTTTCGATAGCTTCCATCGAGTCTTTCATATTTAATTTTTAAAACCCCCCAGCCTCATTTCTGTAATTTGTGTGTTGTTGGACTTCTCCCAAAGCATTGCAGTGTGGAGGGTGTATGTTAGATTCTCCTGGCTGTTTTGCATGGCATTTAACTTCGCTGGCTTACATTTTAGCCAACATGTATTGTATATTTGTTCGATATACTATATTTGTAGCTGCAGTGTAAATAAAAAACATTTTTTCACTTTAGTGTTTTGTTAGTCTTGTCCCACATATTTTCCTACATTGCTTTTGTTACTTATTCCTAAATTTTTTTCGAATCAATGTTTGAATTGTTATATGCCTATTTTCTGGAGATACTGAATTGTGGAGTTTTTAAAAAAATATTTAAGAATTTAAATTATTAAATTACGATTACTGAATTTTAGAAATACGTTATTTATTTTATTGTTTGTTAGAAAGAAATTTTGAATAAAATTAATGCTGGATCTGAGAATTTTGAGCCATCCAAATTACAAGGTTTTAATAGATGTCTATTAATTCCTGCCTAGTTATGTTACAAATAAAAAAAAGCTAAACATATGCTTTAGCTCATTTTACTTTATGTTGCCATTTTCATTAACTTACTTTAGCATATTTAACTGTCTTTATTGTTTTTTAATTTATTAATATTGTAATAATGTAATTTTATTTTACTCTAAAAATAGAAGCGAAAGTTATAGCATCATTTAACTTTGTATTTAAAAATAACCCAATTTTTGCCCCCCTCTTGCTTACTTAATCAACAACTGCTAGTCACCATAGTTGCCCCTTTTTCATTAAATTTCTTTTGTAAATTAGCTTACTATTACTTATTCATTTGCTAAATTAATTTACTGGCCAAAATTTTAAATATTTAATAAATTTGATGTTCAAATAGTAGAAACGATACAAAATATATTATAGTTATTCTTTATCCGGTTTTAGTAAAAGTATTTACAATTTTCGAACCAATGTATTAATTTTTCGGTGTCATTATACATTATAATGAACGCTGAAAAGTAAAAAAATAACTAGATTATTTATGCAAAAAAGGTGAAGCCTTCTATCTACAGCTTAATACACATAAGCATTTAATAAACCATCAAAAATAAAGTTTCTTGGGTGTTTGATGGAGTGGGAATGGTGGAAAGGATTGAATACAAAAGGAATTTTAACAAAATACTAAATACACTTTTGTAGTATTTAAAGCATTTTTTTTTTTAAATATTAAGTAACTATTATGCATATATAAAAAAAAGTTATGAACAAAAGCAACTGAATTTCTAACATAAATGAATCCAAAATGAGGAGCTTCAGTGAAATCCAAAATTTCGAAAAAAAACTTACAAGCACAATTAGTTGAAGGAGTCACAAATTAATTTTTAATTTCCCATTTCGGTGCTGTATGTATATGATTATATGGGAACTTGATAAACACGTCCTTGTGAAACATCTTAAAAATTAAACCCACAAAAAGAAAAAAGCGGCATGGTACTATCTAAAATAGTTTAGAATTTTAATTTATTTTAGAATAAAATGAGCATGTTTCAGGTCTTGAGTAGCAACAGAAATGCTGAATGAAAATAAAATCTTCATAGAGCCCTTATTGGTGAATAAATATCTTGTGGGAACAGAACACCACCAATACGGAAATGCACAAATGAAAGCTGGAAGGTAGTATGCAGTAAGAAGACTTCGGGAAGAAAGTAATCTATTGCGTTGTCTTGTGTATGAAGTTAAAAAAAATACAGGAATAGTTTAAAAACTCAATTTGTTATTTAGATATCAACCACATTACTGGGATCTCCATCGAAACGAAGCTAACCATCTGATCGAGAACTCTTAATGAAACGAAAAATAAGAAACTTTTAATTCTGTTTGGAGACAGAAGAGTGGTCTTGGCCCCAAAACAAATATTACGTCTCCAGTGGTGGCAGCAGCCTCGAGCTAGAAGCACTTTTGCATTCTTGTTTGAAGAGGACTTTTTTAGAAGATATAATACCAAGGAGATAAAAGGGGGTTTGGCGAAATTTTAAGTGAAGACCTCGTCAAATTGATGGATTGCCCAAATAAATAGATTCTAATTAAAAATGTCTGGGATTTTTCTTTGTGAATCTTCAATCATTCATTATAGATAAAATGAGGGTACCTAATTGGAATAAATTAGTTGTTTAATAGTATGGACATGTCAAGTTGGTTCTGCAACAAATATTTAACAGGGAAGCAAAATTCGAGCATATTTCTCAACTACACGCGTAAAAAATGTAAAGTTTAAATCAAGGTAAATATTTATAAAAAAGTGTTTTAATGAAATTTTGTGAAAAAAACGTATGTATCGGAAATAAACACGCTGAAAATTTAACAATTTTTTTTAATTCTCGAATGAAAAAAAGTTGCCTATGGCGGAAAAAAAAAACTCTAAATATTGGCGCCTACTTTTAAAGCGATCAATATCTTCACATGGCAACCTTTCTTTCTTATACGTTTGTTGACTTGATGATGATGACTCCGCTTTTTCTTATCTTCTCAAGATGTCCGTTTATCGAACGGGACCAAAAGTAACCGTGATGATGAATAAATTAGAAACTTTGAGGGGGAAAAATCGCCACAGAGAACTTATATTGGAACGAAAATGTTCGAAATAGGAATGAAATCAAACTGAAGTGGAGGAGTTAATTATTTTGTCAGTGGAACCAAGAATTAAATAAGATGGAATAGCAATAAGGCTCAATTACTTTATAATCACGCGAAGCTCTAGTTTTCCATACCAATTTTCGCATTTTTTTCCTAGAACTAAATTGGTATGACGATCATCATACCAATTTAATTCTAGAAAAAAAAATCTAGGTCAATAGTACTAACAGATGGGTTATATTTTATAAATTTTGTTGAAAAATTGAATTGAGGTATGTTGATGATAATACTTACAGAGGTTTTATTATATACTTTACTAAGTTTTTTTTATGATTGAGATCTTAGCAGTTTGAAGTTTTATACATGTCCACTAGTCATAAAAATGAAGAAACTAGATGAAAAATCTATTGAAATGTATCCTTTATTCTTTAAAGAAAATGAAAAAAAAAAAAAAAAAACGAGACAGATGAAAGGGTATTTTTGCAATACATTAATCTAGTTCATACTTTCTAAACCAGGCTGAGCTACTTCGTTGGCACTTTCGGCACATCGACGGGCTTGGTTTCCTTCAAGAGCTGCAACGTCTGAAATGAGTTCGACTAATGCAGTGGTTCCCAACCTTTTGTGGACCATCGCCCCTTTCTTTAGCTTGACTTATCCCATCGCCCCCTTTTATTATAATTTAAGTTAAACTGTAACTAATAAAGCAGTTTTATAATTTTAAACACACCATATATAAAAACAACAAAAGCAGCTTTATCCGGCCACTCTTTAATAAAATAGAAAAAAAATAAAATGTACATTTTAGACAAATATATAATGAACTAGCCTAATAAGAATGGATTTCCTGTACTGCTGTACAGTATTATTTTAATCCCCCCCCCATTTGAGTACTCATCGCCCCCAGCTATTTATTGCCCCCATGATAATACAAATCGCCCACTTGGGGGCGATCGCCCCCAGGTTGGGAACCACTGGACTAATGGTACGAGACTAACTACGATGAAAAGCTGGCAAGTAGAAAATAAGTGTAAATTTTTTTTCACCTGCTTTTCTGGTCGTGCGTTTTCCGGCTGTCTGTTTCCAGTCTCCATGAAGCTTCAATACAGCCAATTACGAACCATAATTTAAAGCCTGACGAGGTCGGCATCTGAGCGGGAACCTAAAGCAAACCAGTATTGCCATCATGCATATGTTTGTAGCCCTCATGTAGGTCTAGTGCACCGATAATTCAACCTAGCCTAACCAGATATTATATCGTGATAAATAGAGGGTACTACATATATCTTGTATTCATTATTTGAGTGAAAACCTGTCTAATGCAAGAAATTATCGGGCGGTTAGATTTTATCGATCGAAGTAGTTCATTGATAAGAACATAAGAATACGAGCGTTTTGTTTCATTTGAATGCGTTTTTCCTTAATTGAAAATGTTCCTGGATAGTTTTTTTTAAATGGGGCTGCAACATTGGCGGTCAAGACTTTGCAGAATCGGCACATTCTACAGAACTGAGAGCCATTTTCTGGGGCACCATCTAGGCGACTCTCGCTACCAATTTTGACGCACAGATTACATGAATCTGAGCTCTCTGTGGATGTTAACACGTTGGATGCCACTGACTCCTTAAAGAGTCGCGTGGTTCCGATTCACCGATAACAGCACATTCTGATGAAATTCATAGTACAGCCGTGGAAATAAAAAAGTACCCACTTGTGGTTATTTTGGCCGTTAGTCATCCTATAGAATCGGACCTTTTTGACATTGTGAACAATTAACATTCTGAGTTAATTGCATGACACAAAATTTGCATAAGGGGCCATCTTCATATTAAAAATGTTACTAACTTTAAAATTTTCAATAGTAACACCCCTTTTTGAGTCCATATTTCAAATCTATGACCTATGTTAATACGAAATGCCAAATTTTGTTAGTTTTTAAGCATTATTAGAGGAGTTAGAGACTTGCAAAGTTTAGGTCCCATAATGTTAAATGAGTTGCACATTAAAAACTATCCCGATCTATAAATAATTAAGATAATGAAACGAATTTTTTACTGAAAATAGATTATAATAACCCAAACAAAATGCATTCAATATTGGGGCATTTAAAACAATTTTTATATTTTAAAATAATTATTATATTAATTTTTTAAAAAAAATATGAATAGAAACCCCTTAATATTTTTAAAGAAATAGATTTAAGACAGGAAGTTTAAGCGAAATCCAAATTTTTAAAAAATTTTATTCATAATTCGCTGAGTAAATCACAAAATACTTTTTAATTACCCTTTAGGGGACTGTGTATAAGATTACGTGTATATTTGATAAATAAAGACGGCCTTGCATGCATGCTTGATTGTCATTTTAGAGATGGTCCCCAAAAGGTCCACAAGTGATTCGATTGAATAACTCGTCAAATATTCATCCAAATGTAACAAAAACTTAGATTTAAGGGTTTTCAAGAGTGCTTAACATTTCTAAGATATTAAAATTGGGTGTTGCTATTGGAAATTTCAAAGTTCGTAATAATTTTAATATGAAGACGACCCCTTATGCAAATTTTGTATCGTGCAATTTACTCAGAATGTTAATTGTTCGCAATCTCAAAAAGGTCCGATTCTATAGGGTGACTAACGGATGAAATAACCTCAAGTGGGTACTTTTTTATTTCCACAGCTGTACCATTTCGCCAACCGTTCTTATGAGTTCAAGCTCGTTTGCAACTTTTGCAACCGATCCTTCTGTGCTTGGAATAATACTTGGTGATTTGAAAGAGAGCATTCTGTTTAAAATTACTAGGAAATTAAATCCTTCGTCTCAAGTGTAGGGTGACCAGACAAGAGACATACCGCATTTCGTAAAGTGATTCAGTTGGTTATTCAACAATCTAGCTATAAAAAATTGCAAATAGTCTGTTTTATTTATTTATGTTTTTTTTTTCAAACAAAAACTACCCAAAAAATATGAATTATGAAAATTCAATGATGATTTCTTAGTCGAAAAGTTAATCACTGAAGCAAATCTGGTAATTGGCTTTCAATTCAATTATTAGTGACAGATGATGCGTTATCCTGTTGGAAAAGGCCAGGAACACTTCCTTGTATTTTTACGACTAGGTAACTATCGTGTAGCTTTAGTTAGTGACGTTAATTCAACCTAACCTTGCTATTTTACGATCTCGAGCTAAGATTTGTACTTGTTCAAAAATGAACAGTTAGTTTATTTCCATTGTAACGAACAGGTTAAAAAACAGGATGTTATTCTACTTCATCAGCCTCTATCGATGAAGACTCTATCGATGATTTAGTGGCAGCGAATGTGTTAAAGTATGCCGAGATTTAATTTTGCCGAGAGAACCCAAGCCAACTGGATACTCCAGGGATCTTTTACATGCCACATAATCATATGACATGCGTGCCCAGAATTTTCCCATCAAGAAAATCCGACGATTCAGCCGGGGCTCGAACTCGCGATCTTGGGCTTACGAGGCGGACACTATTCCTGGATAATAACCTAACCAACTAACAACCTAGTGCAACTTAATCAAACAACCAAACGATAATTGTGTTCATTTTGAGTTTTCTGGTGGATGCCTGTCTTGGCTTTAAAGACTTGTTCATAGGCTATGTCCAGACGGCGACAATAAAAACAAAAATGTCACGTGATGTGTCACATGATGCGCGCGTCACATCACGTGACCCCCATACAATTTGTATTGTGATGCGCGCGCAAGGAGGATGAATCAACCGCAACTCATACACCGTGCGTCAACGAAAACATTGACGCACGGTGACTACACCTCAATTGTGACGCACGGTGTTTTAGCTATTAACGCATGCCTTAAATGTCTACGAGAATACTCTGATTCGGTGCGTCTTGCGCTATGGTAACTTCTGAGAGAAAAACCGAATTCATCATTGGAAATTTTCAAATAATCAATTCGAAAGCCAAAAAAGCAATTAAAAATTCCACTCTCGCCAAGTAACCCGGAAAAAAGTTGTCAGAGACAATCGAAAATCCCGGCAACTTTTCCTATTTAAAGCCATGTTAATTTGTTGTAGGGTTGCTATTGTCAATAAAAAAAATAAAAGGGAAAAAATAAAAAAAAGGGTAATTGAAGTAGAAGTGCATAAAACTATTTTTAATCAACTGAATTTAAATTACATTTTGAGAACCTTAAATGTCTCCATTTAAATTGATGTGTTTAATTTTTTTTCTTGCGTTTTTTATGCATTATGACAAAAACGTTTGGTCCAATATGATATGAAACAGGTTTGATATGATTGATACTGGTTTGTCAAAATGTTATATAAAGCGAAATAAAATAATGGTGGATAAATGTAAATATTTAAAGACTTGAAAGTGTCTAGGGGCTGGGGAGCCCAGTCGATTAGGCATTCGCCTAGCATGCGGAAGGTCCCAGGTTCGGGTCCGGGCATCGCCAAAATAACTGCCGGTCTATAAGCGACAGTGCAGCCAAAAATGTCCGACGAATAATACCCCGTGTGGCGGGAGTGCACGTTAAATATCCTTCAATAATTCTTCGTTAAATATCCTTCTCTCCAATACTTTTAGCTTATGAGTTAATTTAAAATCTAACTGAACCTACTGGCCCCATGAAGCTATTTACGAATCTAGCATTTATATTATAATGTATCTAAATTTTAACTAAAATTATTTTTTTATTTAACTCTTAATATAAATGTATTATACCCTATCTCTCTGGCTTAGTGGTCAGCTCTTGATCTTATTCCGTAGACCCGAGATCGTATACGGGTCCAGATAAATTAATTAAAAAATCTCGGATAGTATCCAATTTAATTATGTTATAAAAGTTAAAAATCTATGTTATAAACCAACAATTAAATTTGTTACATTTTAATATTACTAACCAAATTTAATGTTTTCGTATCAATATTGAAATCAAGGTCACGCTTTAAAGTTTAAAACAAGCGATTTTCATCCCATTCCACTTTTCTAGCACAACACCGGCATTGGGCAGACCAAACAGATCCTCCAGACGCATGCGTTTGAAAAAAACCTACGATTTGGCGAAAAAACCGTTCGCTATTGCCTCGTTTGGCGATCGCCAAGTTTTTGTTTTTATTGTCGCCGTCAGGACATAGCCATTTCACAGAAGCGGCTCTCTAATAGCCCTCGTGTAGCTCTAGTGCGACGATAATTCAAACCAAATCAAACCAAACCAGAAGCGGCTCTCTGAACAAGCACACAAGCCTGAAAATGTATGTAAACCAAACAAAAAAAAAAAAACAAAATTTCACAGAAAATCTTTAAACTTTATTTTCCATTGTATATTTCGATAAAATGTAGCCGTTACAAATAATTTGCGTGAAGCTCAGTTCGAAGACCTCACAAAGATACTCTTTTTTTGCTTCTTTCGAAAAATCAGGATATGTCAGTGCTGTATACTAAAGAAAATGAGGAGGTAAATAATTTTCTTATGTTAAGTTCTTCCAGTCTTAATTTTTTTCCCAACGTTCTTTTCACTCCGAAATAGCTTCTAAATGAGTGATTTTCTACGTAATCAATAACAAAATTGTTGCATGTTTTTTTTTCGCATTGTTAGCATTGTGAGAAAAAAAATATGAAGATTCTAAAATGAAAAAACAATCTGCAATTCTTAAGTTGATTATAGTGGGTGTTGGTAAAAAAAAAAATTCCTAATAATACCTAATTTTTTTTACTAATAGTAGTAATGAAGAGTAACACATGAGTTGATATGTTTCCTAAGAAATTATGTTAAAAGAATGGTTTTTTTGTAAAAGCAAATGAGAAATATTAAGGTCAAAACAGTATTTCTTTGCATTTTAGTTTCAAAGATTCAGCTCTTTTCTGATTATTAATGCTGTATTTTGCAACATTTCACATTCCACTGCTATTTAGGCAGCTGAAAGTTCCTTTCCTTATTATCATAATCCTAACTAACGACTAAGACAAAGTTGACTCAGCAGTACATTGGCATTATTTCAATCGCTAACCGGTCCACTGGCGCAATGGTTAGTAAACGAGCCTTTGGAATTGCTGGGCTCGGGTTCGAATCCCTGTAAAGGCATGGATGTTTGTGTTTGTCAATAAATGCTGTTATTTGTCTATTTGTTTGTGGCGTCCTTCTTTGTGTGTCTCTTGTGACTGTCTCTTCTGGCGAGCGGAGTAATGGGCTATATAGCCTACGCCCTTTCCCTTCTAGAGGGCGCAATCACTGTCATTTGTCATCTCAATCGCTAACTCTACTTAAATAATAATTTTTTTTCTTCCACAGTCCTAACCACTATATCGGCTGAGGCCCTGTCGGTTAGGTACTTGCATTGCATGTGAAAGGTCCAGATTCGGGACTAGACATTGCCAAAACAACTGCCGATCTGTAAACGGTCTATGCAGCAAAAAAACCGCCGTCTCAAGTGCGACAAAAATGTTTGTTTTATTGCTTTGTTTACTAAACTAACTAAACTCCTCGGCGCAACAGCCCATTACTGGACCAAGACCTGCCGTGCCCAATTCAGCTTTCGTGACCTAAGGCTCTAGGGTGCTAGGCATATGTCCTGGTAAGGTGGTCAGCCTCACTCTGACCCCCCCCCTGTGTTAAGTTCCCAAGCATGCTTGGTACCCATTTTATCGAACCACTCTAGGGATGAAAGGATGGGTCAGCCTCGCCCAATCCGGGATTCGATCCCTGGACCTCAATGATCCATACAAGAATACATTGCTGACATAATTTACAATGATTCATAGAATATGTAATGAAAACTAAAAACATGATTTCAAATTTGTTAAAAATATAAAGGAAATGTAAAGCTTTACATTTGTTAAAGTAGTAAATTTTTACAACAAATTTTGATAAATGTTATATGGTTTTAGTATTTTACATATTTTTAAATAAAAAATCGGGCATTTTTTTTTTAAATTTTCATTTTTTAAAAAAATCATTAAGTTGTTTACAGAGGCTTTTACTTTAGATCATGAATATTTATATGACTGTAAAGGGAGTTTCAATAGCTTTGTTTGACACTCAAAGCACCTACTATTGTAATAAATATTCATATTTTCATTATCTTTTCATGAAAGCATGGTAATAGTACTTCAAAACTATTAATGTTAAGTTTAGGAGGGAAATACCTTATTAATATTATATGCTAATCTCAGTCATATTTTTTGAAGTTTTATTATAAAAAAAAATAGCTCCTATTAGGTTCTTAAGCTTTGTTAAAGAAAGTAAATTGGTATTTAAATTAAAAACATAAAAATTTCATGTTATAGCTTTAATTTGATCCAACAATAGGTTTATTAAACTTATATAAATATACAAAGCACTTTAGCATGGCACATTCAAATTCTTATTTTAAAATACTACACTCCGTGCTAACGTAGCTTGGGTAAAAACAAATAGTAAGAAAGAAAAGGGAAAAGCGCGATTGGTCCGTTAGTTGGAAACTCTTGTAAAGTTAATATTTACATGCAAAATGATGTTAATACAATTTAACTAAAATACACTTTTCTTTCTAATAAAATTTCCAAATTTTCTCAAACAATATTCAAATCTGTTAGACCTTAAACGAAATTAATGTCTTAAACATGTTTTCTGGATGGATTCACAAATAATTTCTGGAACTCTTCACATCCGCGGAAGGATCTTCTAAATAGCATATTTCTATTTACCCAACTTAGGTTGGCAAGGAGTGTATGCATTTACCATTTTGGTTGTATCTGATTTCAGTTCAATCTCAATCCATATTTGCAAAGAAATCCAAAAACATTATCTAAATGGAAATGTAACTACGGAAATGGTCGCATTTATTTGCATTGATCTCAAAGGCGTAATTTGACATAGAGCTTTAAGGGGTCATAGGAGTCTTAAAAATGTGCAAAGAAGGAACTACAAAGCATAGTTTGATCTGTCATGTAATTTTTTAACTACTCAATATACAAGTATAATTCTGTTATATGTAATTCTACAAGATTTATTTATTATAAAACAAGTTTTAAAATTTATGAAACTTTAGACAAAACTAAAATAAATGATATTAAACATGTAACTATTGGAACACATTGTGATTAGGCTTGCGCGGCAAATTGTGAGGTCAAAATTGAAAAAATGACCACGAAAATGATTTTATATTGTACAAATATGTACAAACTAGGACTTATACCTAAATTCTCAGCTCAATTTTTATTAGAAATTATTTTAAGAACTTTTTTCCAAAAAAATTAATAAAAATTTTAAAATTTTGATTTGAAATTTTTTTTCAATAATTTCTAATTAAAATTGAGCTGAGAATTTAGGTATAAGTCCTAGTTTGTACATATTTGTACAATATAAAGTCATTTTCTTGGTCATTTTTTCAATTTTGACCTCACAATTTGCCGCGCAAGCCTAATCACAGTGTGTTCAAGTACCTTCTTGTTTAATATCATTTATTTTAGTTTTGGCTAAAGTTTCATAAATTTTAAAACTTGTTTTATAATAAATAAATCTTGTAGAATTACATATAAAAAATTATACTCATTTATTGAGTAGTTAAAAAATTACAAGAGAGATCAAACTATGTTATGTAGTATCTTCTTTGCACATTTTTAAGACTCCTGTGACCCCTTAAAAGAGGAAACTTCAAAAACTACTTTTAAAATATGTTTACAGAATATCGCGAATGTAACTTTAAGTCTATTTTTGCCTCAGACGCAAGGAGAAATGCTTTGAATAGTTAGTTCTTTTTTCTACCATACTTAAGTAATATTACGTTATTAAAATACAAAAGAAATCGTACAAATCGTAAAATTTATGTATGTAATTATCATGTTCCTCATTGGCTACATTGGTTCGTTATGAATGTAAAACTTGTTTAATGAACAGATGCAAATTTCTTTTCATGGAAGTTATAAAAACAGTTTTGTTTTTATCATACTGACCGCGTATGTGGCCTCGTATCGATGTCGATGGTTTACCACTGCTTTCGTCATCTTCGACTGACTCATGTCCACTTTTGAACCGCTCGTGCCACTGGTAAACGACCGTTTCCTTCAGAGAATCGTTGCATAAACACTTTTCTAACATTTTCAACTTTGGCGCGCCATTAAATCCGTTTTCCATGCAAAATTTGATACAAGTTCTTTGTTGCAAATTTAAATCCATTTCTAAAATTGTAAAAAATCATCAACACACACAGAGATAGATGCACTCTTGGCTGCGTAACTTTTGCAAATGTCAAGCTATGAAGCTAAGATTTGGAGGGAATATCAACAACAGATGTACCAAAAAAAAAAAAAAAAAAAAACTCAAATCGAAACGATGGGAGCTCTTCATGGGGGTTATTCCAGAAACTTTTGATCAAGGTAGTACACTCTTAAAACAAAAGAGTGAAATCCACTCCAGTTGGAGAAGTGCATTTTCGACACTTGAAAGGAATGAATATTAACTCAGACTGAGTTAAAATCACTCGTTTGGAGTGATCCTGTCGGAGGTTTAACACGCAAAGGATCCACTCCTGTCTCCTCTAGAAGAAGTGCATATTCTAGACTGGAGGAGTGAAAATTAACTCAGTCTGAGTTAAAATCGCTCGTTCGTTTTAAGAGTGTAGTTCTTGCCCCGTGAAATTTTGAAAATCCTGCCCCATCGCAATATTTGGACTTTAAGTGCCTTGACAGTTAGAGTATTAAGTTATTTTGAAAACCAATACATACTGAAGTAGAGAGAAACCTTCTTTTATTATACGCAATGATAAAACTGTAAGTTAAAAAAAAATTGCGTTTAATTTAGGTTTGAATGCAAGCTTAAAACATTACTCAACTTCATATCAAAATCATAAAAACAGCTCAAACGAAAATATTGCGACACCAAATTAACAAAGATTCTTGTGAGTGACATAGGACGTGTTGCTTCATAAATCAAGCAGACAGTTTGCGCCCTCCAACCGCTCATTTTTAATATAATGCGTGGTTGAAAACTTACCCCATGGGAAAACTAGCCCCGGTCCCCCCTAAATTTTACAATTTATTTTATACGTATTTTTAAACAATGGTCGATGTAAGCAGCATTCAAAAAATGAAGACAAGAATTGTTGCTCTTGTTTTCTCCGTTTATAATAATACTCGCCAACAATGAAAATGAGCTTTTTTTCTCATTTCATCCGGAGATCTCGCGTACGAAGCTGCTTGTTAAAGTTAGCCTTCTAAAGTTACGTAAATTACACCAAAATTGAGCATCTGTGGCATAAGGGATCGTATATTTTGAAAGAGTATCCAAAGTTCAGGGGTATGTTATTATTTTTATAAGTTTAACGCCAATCATTTTTTTTATAGAATAGCTTTGGCGCCGAATAGGTACGGTGGATTAAGGTCTTATGCCAATGACGATACATTCAAGGGTTTTGTACTCACTTTAACAGTAGTACTACAAAATTATCTTGCAGGGCAAAAGAAAGTTTCGTCATTAAATGACGCCGTGTATATGGGACTGATACACGTTAAACCTGTTATGGTCTAATGCCGCGTACGAAATCTGTATATGATTATTTAAGTGCAATTAATGTGTTAGACTCATTAGCCACTTACATTTGGTTCTAAATAATGAGAATCGTCAACATTATTACAAGGGCTACGTTAATTGAACAAACCAATTAAGGAACAACTGTAATATCTATCCATTTAGCACATTGGCGCGATTATCAACGTTTTGTTGGCGACTTATGTTCATCAGCAATGAAAAGTTTTTTTAAGATGTTATTACATCTTACATACATTGCATACATACGTTATGAGAAAAGAAGGGCTGCCTTATCCTAATTTTTTTGCAATTTGGCAATCGCCCAGTTAACTAAAGTAGATTTCGAGAAATTCAGAAGTGTACAGGTATTTCATAGATGTAAACACCATTAACTGACACTGCAATTGTTCCACAGCACCAATGTTTCACTGTACTCTCTGATGAAGGAAAATCAGTTTTATCCAAAACTTATTACAAAATCCAGTACAAGTCAAAAGGAAGTAGGCAACATGCACTAACTCGTATGATTAGAACACTTTTATGAAGTTTACTTTCCACTTATTCCTAAAATTCCCCTCCATTATTGATATTCTTAAACATTAAAATGAAAATGAACTTAGAGTCAATATTCTTAAATCCGACCAAGCATTAAAAATATATTGATAAAAAAATAAAGTAATAATGTTTTCTATTTTATAAATTAAACGGGCTTTTCCGCTCCTTAAATCAATTTTCGCTGCCGCAAAAATTTCCACCACATTGAAGAGGAAAGGTTGTAGCAAATTATACCTTCCACAAGGCCGGATTTAAAGATTTGCCGCCTGTAGGCTATACGATCGATTTGCCGCCCTTGTCACAATATTCTTCCCATTCGGGGAAAGGTCTGGTTAGCTGCAAAATACGGTGGTATGTGTTGTTTAAAATTATCACAATGAATACAGGGTGGTTATAAAATAACGCTCCCTATTCGGAGTGGTCTGTAGCTTGAATGAATAATCCAAATGCATCAAACATTGAGACACTTACTAATCGAGAAGGGGGAAAAAGAATGGTATCATAAAAAAGACAAAATCCTAAAAAATAATCATAAAAAAGAATCATCATAAAAAAACTCGTCTTTTGACCAGAATCTAAATTACGAAACGTCGTCAATTATGGCCAATTACTGCCAACACAGCTAATTACGCCTCGTAATTTAGAACCCTGGTCAAGAGACGAGTTTCTTTTTTACGAAAAAGAATGGAATTATAACACAGAAACTCGTCTCTTGACCAAGGTTATAATTACGAGGAGTAGCCAATTACGGCCAACACATCCAATTACGCCTCGTAATTTAGAACCCTGGTCAAGTGACGAGTTTTTTTTTTTATGATTCCATTCTTTTCCCCCCTTCTTGATTAGTAAGTGTCTCAAAGTTTTTTTGCATTTGGATTATTCATTCAAGCTACAGACCACTCCGAATGGGAGCGTTATTTTATAACCACCCTGTATAAACGATTGAAAATTGGTTTAGTGTTGAAATACAATAAAATTAGATCACTTATAATATCTTCTCTTACTCTGGTCTCATAAGGTGTAACTGATGTAGTAGAACAACCAGCGACAAGCTCAGCATGTGGCCTTTCACTCACAGGGTTTACATTATTCTGTTTATCCTCACCGGTTGGTGAAATATTACTTTTTTTTTCAAAGTAACTATTCAAATTTTTCTGGCTCAAACGTTATGTCAATAATTTTTATTATATGGTGGTAAAACAGGCAGCATTTTTATGAACTATATATTCATTTATTCCAATTCCCTTTTAATTTTTAGCATAAAAATGTGCAGGTATTTTTTATTGTTTCCCATTTAACCTACATATTCCTTTTTCTTGTAAATTGCAAATTAGTTTATTGAAAAATAAGAAAATAGATTCACACGGTCGTTTAAAAACTCAAAGGTTAAAAATATTAAGTTCTATATATCTATAGTAATTATAATAAATATATTAAAAAGAATTTTCTGCCAAATTTAAACAATGCTTGTAGAATAGCTCATTTTTAAATATAAGAAAACCTTTGTGAATTTTATAAAAATTTTCTGCTTTCACTTAATAATGATTGCCAACAATGAAAAAAAGGGCAATAATAGATTTTGTTCATTTCAGCTTCATTTCTTGCGTATTAAGTTGCTCTGTGGAGTTTGTGGCTACTTTTAAAAAAATAGATTGCGCAAAATTGATTAACTGGGAAACACGGACAACTGATTTTTAGGAATTCATCATAGCTACATCTCGGTATGTTCTTTTTTATAATCATTTTGTAAATAAAATTTTAGGACTAGAATTTTAAGAGATGGAAATTTCATTCGGGTATCGGCAATGTTACTGGTTCTTTCCCTCAAAACAGTAGCATTTCGAATTGTTCGTAGATTAGGATTTTTTTTTGCCGCAAATCAGAAACTTCTATTAACAAGGTCCAATGTCAGTAATTTATGAGAAAAAAATTGTTTTCAAAGCAAATTTAGTTGTGGAACGCCTAGCGTATTCGGGCCGGAATGCTATTTGGCGACTTTTGGCGTTCGGTTCGGCTTGTACGTTTTCGCTACTTGGCAGCAAAAGTTAAGCCGCCAAATCGTGATCGGCACAAATACACTAGCAGTACCTAGGTTCTCTTTAATTTCGGGATCATTTTGTATACTTTGTGCTTCAGCATGGACAAAATGCCTTTTTTGTTCCTATAAGCGCAGTTATTTAAATTAATTTTTGCGAAATTCATAAATTACGAAATTGTTTCACGTGTACTAACTTATTTAACTAACACTGGCTGTTTCTCAACTACATTTTCGATTCAGTTATAGCTTAATAATTACCAACATTACCAAAAAAAAGCATGCTTTTAAATATTTTTGGCCAACGGTGGTTTAAAGCAGAAAAGCTATTTTACAGAACACGCACCAGCTTGTATATAGTCAAGAAGTTAATCTTGTGAGCGAAGAAACATCATCTAACTTTTGATTTATAACTGCTCCCACAACATGTTGTCGATTTAAGGGTGTAGTTATACAAGATATGTTTTAGAAGTTTGGTGATTGGTCTCGTAATTAAAAAAAACGCGCCGGTTAGGATCTTGCACTCCCGCAGTCGCAGTGACATTCTTTAGATGACATTTCTCTCACTGAGAAATTAATCTTGTAGAACTTTTTTTGTGAGTTTATGTCTCACTTTAGATACTTATGGCTCTCGACAACGGGCCTCGTACACTTTTAACTAGAAAAGTCGCAAGACAGACACCTGTGCAAAGTAAATGTTAACTTAAACATAACAAATTTATTTATTAAGAGGTAAAAAAAATATGTTAATTACATAAATGGTGTTTTTAGTTATTTATTAAAAACATAATTAACAATTTTATGTGAAATGAGGTTTTGAAGTTTAAGTAATATTTTCGTTTTTTTTTAATAACTCAACGTGACTGTAAAACCATATGGTGTTGGTATTTAATAGTATAATTCTCCATTAAAGTTGTTAAAAATTAAAAAAAAAATGTATTTTTATTGTTTACCTTCTGTGTAGTTTAAAAAAACAGTTAGTTTATTTATTTTTTCATGCGTATTGTTTTTTTTTTTTTTTGAATAATTCTACCAAAATTATTGCATGTATAATATTCTCTTTAAGCTTATTAAAGTTTGCAAGCGGCAGCAAATTCACCGGTTAAATCAACTAAACAAAATAAAAGCAGATTTTCATGACCGTTTATATAAATGGTTAAAAGGATTAACATACACCTGTGCTTGTATAATGCTTTTTCTTTCGTTTTCCACCCACTTGTTTTTATTATCAAAATTATAGACTTTTCGTTTTAATTTATTGCATGTTAATAGCATGAACGGCCTGTTTTAGTTATTTATTAACAAGTAATGTAATGAAGAAATATTTATAGAAAGCTTTTAATAGCCCTCGTGTAGCTCTAGTGCGACGATAATTCAAACCTAACCTATAGAAAGCTTTTTTGGGGAGCATTAGTTGTATATTTTTTAATCAATCGATGTAAACATGCATCTTAGTTGAGATTTGATCAACTCCATTGAAAATTTTGAAGGTAAAATTAAAAACAATTGCCGTATATTTTCATT
This sequence comes from Hylyphantes graminicola, assembly GCA_023701765.1. Classification (NCBI taxonomy): domain Eukaryota; kingdom Metazoa; phylum Arthropoda; class Arachnida; order Araneae; family Linyphiidae; genus Hylyphantes; species Hylyphantes graminicola. Next base: position 12,462,530 of record CM043113.1, read on the forward strand.
GTTTTTCTGCTGAAAGTGATAAAAAAATATTTACTGGCTTTGTTGGTGTTTTAGATATTTTGTATTTTACTTTTCTAGAAAAATAAGTTGTTAGCAATTTTTACCAAATGAAAGTTTGAATTCACCCGTAAATTTTCATATCAAATTATACAATAAAATTTTTATGAAACGGGTATTTCACGTGTATCCTTTAAGTATTAGAAAAGTGAAATATTAGAAAAAAAGTTCAAGTGTATACTTGCACCTTAAGTTCGGATGTTTTTCGTTTCTTGAACGCTTTTTCTCCCACCTAACTTTCGCTTAAAAACTCTACTCATTGGCTTACAAAATCTGTTAAAAATATTTCAGTCTTATTATTTATTTGAAAACTGGTTATTATATTCGAATAACGCTGAAGTTGATATAATCCTGAACGGCATGGTATAGTACATATATATTCCAGCTTGTGTGCTTGTTTGGAGAACCGCTTTTTAGCTTTCGTCAAGTGGGACAGACGCAGAAAGAATATTGACAGTCACAAAGAAAGGAATAACACATAGACAAATAACAACATTTATCGACTATCACAAACATCCATGCCTGACCGGGATTCGAACCCGACCCCAGCAACTCCAAAGGCTAGCGTCCTAACGATTGCGCCACCGGGGCGGCATCCTGAACGCAGTTTTTACTGCATTCAGTGTATATGCATAAAGAAACTGGTTTTACAGAATCGTAGTTAAAGAAATTCTTATCATTTATTTTAAAACTCTCTTAGTATTTATTATTTATTTAAAGTCTTATTGAGTACTACTTTAAGTCTTATCATTTATTTAGAAACTGGTCATTATACTCGAATAACTCTGATAAGTTCATATTATCCTGAACGCAGTTTTTACTGCATTCAGTGCACATGCATAAAGAAACTGGTTTTACAGAATCGTAAGAGTAAAAGAAATTTTTAGACTTTAAGAACATTGTGTATATGAAATTTCAAGGCAATAAAATATATTATTGTTATATTTTCAGTAATTGAATACACGTGTATAAGTTTATTAAGTGTGTTCTGCGAAAATATGCAAAAAATGTGAACACAAATTCTTTTCCATACAAAATGTACGAAATTTAAACCATCTCGATCTACCCTCCATAGATTAAGAAATATTATAATTATTTTTAAATAAAATGAGGTTCTGATGTTTTCGTTATATTTCCGTTTTTAATAATACAACGGGCAAGCAGCACCCACGGGTGTGATCATTATCTGTTTAGTTTTCATAAAAGTTGTTTTGTATGTTATTAACCTTTTAATTTTTGTTTGTTTGCTGAAGGTAAAAAAATTGGTTTATTTACTCAAATATTTAAATATTAAATACTTCTGGCAAAAGTGTTGCATGTAATGTTCTTTTTAATATTTATTTATAAAGTTTGTGTGCCCCAAGCAAAAGTGTGCCAATTAAATCAATTAAAGTATATAAAAACAGATTTTCAGAATCGTTTACGCAAATGGCTAAAAATATTAACGTCCAATGTTTAAAATATTTTATCCAATTATACTCCTATATATTGTTCTAATAGTAAAATTTAAAAACATTTTCTAACAAATTTAAACAATGATTGCATAAAAAACTATTTCGAATCAGAAGAAAATCAAATTTTGTTTTATAATTTACTGTTTTACAACAATGAATGATAATAATGGATACAAGTGAAACAATGATATATTCATCATTTCAGCTTTATCTCTTGCGTATTAAGTTGCTCTGTGAAGTTCTTTTTTTAAAAAAAATATTTAGCATTTTTAAAACGCTTAAATCTGACGCAAGGAATGCTGATTTTGCTTGGCTTGCATCTTAATTGGTATGTTATTATATTTTAAATCAATTATATAAGTTTCAGGTCGATATGTTTTACACGAATGTAATTATAAATACATCAGTTTTGGAAAAGTCATCAAAATTTCTATTGAATCAATGGAGTTTCAATAAAAAAATATTATATATAACTTAAAAAAACTCTCTTAAATTTATTTCCAAACAAATAGTAGAGGAGAGAAGAACTCATTGGGAATATATTTCTCTAAATATAATATATTTATGTTATCAGAAATTTTATAATACGCTCTCATGTCTAACAACTTTTCGAATGTCAAAACTGCTAGTTGTGCAGTGGCTCAAGATGACTTGCCCTTTTGCTTCTATTAAACAGGGTTAGTCAAAATGAATAGTACAATAAGAAAGCTATTTTTAGGCGAATGTATGTTAGGCGAATTGTAACCAAACTACAGCGACGTATGGACTAACCCTGTACTATTTCTTATATCATTTTATTAGAATGAAGCTTTAGTTAAGAGTTCCCGCGAAAAGCATCTCGTTCAATTCTTAGATATTCCTCAATGCTCTAACTAACTATATGTTATATAACTCATTAAGACTTTAGAAAAGTTTTGAATGGTACTGAAAGTAAACAAATTCCCCTCCAATAATTGCAGTTAGTTAAGTCAAATTTACCTTCTTTGGTATTTTAACACTATTTGTGCTTCTTTCATTAATCACAGATTCTTTTAGAAATATGGATCTTTCCCTCCATCCAAACTAGTTTAATAAGTTAAAGCAGTGCGTCAGATGACTTCTCAAAATGAATATTTAAATAGTTCTGCAGTTATGAAATCGTTGCAACGGCCTTTTTTTGTTTCTCTGTATTCTATGTGTATCCACACTTTCTTGTTTAGAGATTTCTCCAATATTGACATCTATCTCATTAACTTACTAGAAATAGCACACAAAATCTGCGCTTTCTGAGCTTTTGCTCATCATTCAAAAGCTCTTTGTCAGTCTTTTCGAAGTGTATCCACTTTTTTTATTCAGTTTTGGTCAGTTACGAGTGTGCCATATTTTCCCTTCACTAAACACTAACTGTTTGGTTTTGTTCCATGAAATCGATGCACGGTTTTATTAAGATTTTTTGGCATCAATGGTTCTTCGAGCATCATCTGCTGGCATTGTTTAAAAGTTTCTCTTGTCATTTCTTGAAGATGTTTTCTTGTTTTCGTGGGTTTTTTATGCAGTTATATCTGTTCTCTATGCCATGTATATTTTGAACTATTTAGCAAGTTCTTTACATTTCTCTCAATGGCTGGGGAGCCCAGTCAGTTAAGCACTCGCTTAGCATGCGGAAGGTCCCAGGTTCGGGTACGGGAATAGAAAAGTTCTGAATGGTACTGAAAGTAAACAAATTCCTCTCCAATATATGCAGTTAGTCAAATCAAATTTACTTTCTTTGGTATATTTTAGCAATATTTGTGCTTATTTCATAAATCATAGGTTTTTTTAGAAATATGGGATCTTTCCCTCCATCCAAACTAGTTTAATAAGTTAAAGCAGTGCGTCAGATGACTTCTCAAAATGAATATTTAAATAGTTCTGCAGTTATGAAATCGTTGAAGCGGCCTTTTTTTTTTGTTTCTCTTTATTCTATGTGTATCCACACTTTCTTGTTTAGAGATTTCTCCAATATTGACATCTGTCTCATTAACTTTCTCGAAATAGCACACAAAATCGGCATTTTCTGAGCTTTTGCTCAACATTTAAAATCTCTTCGCCAGTCTTTTCGAAGTGCTATCCACTTTATTTTTTTGGATTAAGTTTTGGTCAGTTACGAGTGTGCCATATTTTCCTTCACTAAACACTGACTGTTTGGTTTTGTTCCAAGAAATCAATGCATGGTTTTATAAACTACTCTAAGATTTGCTGACGTCACTGGCTCTTCGAAGATCCACTGCTGGCATTTTTTAAAAGTTTCTCTTGTCATTTCTTGAAGATGTTTTCTCGTTTCCCATGTTTTTTTTGCTGCAGTTATATCTGTGCTCAATGCCGTGTTAATTTTGAGCTATTTAGCATGTTCTTTATATTTCTCTCATTGATTAGCTTTAGGGTATCAGCAGTGATCGATTTTTTGTGTTTTTTCTTGCCATACCTAATATTTCCCTTTCAGTTGAATCACATCTTTCTTCAAATTTGTTTCATTAATTCTCGATTTCATTACCTCTCTCTAAATTTTAAAATATTTAAGTGCCGAAAATTTGATTTTTTAACTCGCACACACACAATTTTTATTACTTTTGTTTTAATTTTCAGTATCAAAACATGATCTTTCGGACTTTTTCATTTCGTGACAAATTTAACTGGATTTTGGCCATCATCAAGTGACGATCCGTCGCTAAGGCAGCTCTTCTTGTAACCGTAATATTCCATTATCCTCTATATCTTTTGTTTATTGCCAAATGATTATTTGATTTTGAGTTCTTCCAAGGGGAAGTGTAAGTTAACTTTGAAAAGTATAATTGTGCTTTAATTATTAGATTATTGAGCTCAAGGAAAAGTTGAAAAGCTTTCTGTTTTTGTTCTCGCCGAATGCCCCATTTCCAACTGTATCTTTATTTTCTGCTTATCTTTTTTTCCAATTTTGGCACTCATGTTTTCTATCAATAGCAGAAGGTCAAGTTTTGAAAAAATTGCAACCATATTTTTTACTCAGTAGTAAAAATAGCTCTTTTCCTCGAATTCACCATTTGTTGGAGCATATACTTGAATGAAGGGGCCCGGATGGTCCAGTGGGTCTGATAGCAGTCCATTCCGCTAACAGTTTGCGCAATGCTCCAGGTGCGGGTTTGATTCCCGCCTTCGCCCTGGGTGTACCGTCTTTCTTTGTGTCAAAAAAAATTATGTGGGTGTCTTACTTGTGAAGGTTTATAAGCGGGTATCTGATCAAGCACGCAAACCGGAAAATACATATACCAACCTTCCTACCTACTTGTATGAAACTCGTTTTGAAAATCCTAAATAGAACCCTGTTTGAAGATTTATATTGATTTTTGGTTGCCCAGTATATTAATGATTTTTCTTTCTTACTAAAAATCATTTCAACGTGTTTTAATTCATCTCCCGAATAAAGTATGTAATATTATCAGTTATTCCAGTTTCTCCGATGCCTCTCCACAGAGTTTCAGATTTACCCAGTATGTCAATGTTGTAACTTATCTTTCTCAACTTGTCTGATTCGAACATGGTACTAGTAAGTTCCAGGTTAGAGATTAAGTTTGATTTTGGGCTATAGTAATTGATCTCATCTGCAAAGAAGGCTTCTTTTGGCTTTGCCTTATCTACACTACTGAAAACAATTGGGGAAGCGCATGGTTTAAACCTAATCCATTAGGAATAATGAAATTGCGATTTTTTTCTCACATAGTTAAGCGCACAGTTATTTATTGTTAGGTGGAATAATCATGTCTTTTGAAGAATTAAATCATGTTTGTTTTAATTGGATAAAAATATGAAAAACATGGTAAAATAATATTCACTGTGATAAATTTACCTTAAATTCTTTACGGTTGCATTTTTAGAAGTTAAAAAATTAGATCTAACTATTTGCTAAGCTGTAAAATAGTATATAAGCTACTATCAAGTTAAGCTGAAGCAGCAAAATAGTAGTAAATACTATCAAGACATGATTGCGGTGGAGTAAGGGGTTGGTTGGCGGGAAGATGTCTTCAAGATGAACTCAAGCAGCAAAACAATACAAGTTACTGCAAATCAAGACATGCTTTTGGTGGAGTAAGGGGCCGGTTGGTGGGAAAAGTTTTATTAATGTTCTTCATATTCAAGAAGGCTGTAAATTAGTATACCAGATACTATCAAGTGAAGCTGAAGCAGCAAAATTGTAGTAAATACTATCAAGACACGATTACGGTGGAGTAAGGGGTTGGTTGGCGGGAAGATGTTTTCAAAATGAACTCAAACAGCAAAACAATACAAGTTACTGCAAATCAAGACATGCTTTTGGTGGAGTAAGGGGCCGGTTGGTGGGAAAAGTTTTATGAATGTTCTTCATATTCAAGAAGGCTGTAAAATAGTATACCATATACTATCAAGTGAAGCAGCAAAATAGTAGTAAATACTATCAAGACACGATTATGGTGGAGTAAGGGGTTGGTTGGCGGGAAGATGTTTTCAAGATGAACTCAAGCAGCAAAACAATACAAGTTACTGCAAATCAAGACATGCTTTTGGTGGAGTAAGGGGCCGGTCGGTGGGAAAAGTTTTATGAATGTTCTTCATATTCAAGAAGGCTGTAAATTAGTATACCAGATACCATCAAGTGAAGCTGAAGCAGCAAAATTGTAGTAAATACTATCAAGACACGATTACGGTGGAGTAAGGGGTTGGTTGGCGGGAAGATGTTTTCAAGATGAACTCAAGCAGCAAAACAATACAAGTTACTGCAAATCAAGACATGCTTTTGGTGGAGTAAGGGGCCGGTCGGTGGGAAAAGTTTTATGAATGTTCTTCATATTCAAGAAGGCTGTAAATTAGTATACCAGATACCATCAAGTGAAGCTGAAGCAGCAAAATTGTAGTAAATACTATCAAGACACGATTACGGTGGAGTAAGGGGTTGGTTGGCGGGAAGATGTTTTCAAGATGAACTCAAGCAGCAAAACAATACAAGTTACTGCAAATCAAGACATGCTTTTGGTGGAGTAAGGGGCCGGTCGGTGGGAAAAGTTTTATGAATGTTCTTCATATTCAAGAAGGCTGTAAATTAGTATACCAGATACCATCAAGTGAAGCTGAAGCAGCAAAATTGTAGTAAATACTATCAAGACACGATTACGGTGGAGTAAGGGGTTGGTTGGCGGGAAGATGTTTTCAAGATGAACTCAAACAGCAAAACAATACAAGTTACTGCAAATCAAGACATGCTTTTGGTGGAGTAAGGGGCCGGTTGGTGGGAAAAGTTTTATGAATGTTCTTCATATTCAAGCTGTAAAATAGTATAAAAGATACTATCAAGTGAAGCTGAAGCAGCAAAATAGTAGTAAATACTATCAAGACATGATTACGGTGGAGTAAGGGGTTGGTTGGCGGGAAGATGTTTTCAAGATGAACTCAAACAGCAAAACAATACAAGTTACTGCAAATCAAGACATGCTTTTGGTGGAGTAAGGGGCCGGTTGGTGGGAAAAGTTTTATGAATGTTCTTCATATTCAAGAAGGCTGTAAAATAGTATACCATATACTATCAAGTGAAGCAGCAAAATAGTAGTAAATACTATCAAGACACGATTACGGTGGAGTAAGGGGTTGGTTGGCGGGAAGATGTTTTCAAGATGAACTCAAGCAGCAAAACAATACAAGTTACTGCAAATCAAGACATGCTTTTGGTGGAGTAAGGGGCCGGTCGGTGGGAAAAGTTTTATGAATGTTCTTCATATTCAAGAAGGCTGTAAATTAGTATACCAGATACCATCAAGTGAAGCTGAAGCAGCAAAATTGTAGTAAATACTATCAAGACACGATTACGGTGGAGTAAGGGGTTGGTTGGCGGGAAGATGTTTTCAAGATGAACTCAAGCAGCAAAACAATACAAGTTACTGCAAATCAAGACATGCTTTTGGTGGAGTAAGGGGCCGGTCGGTGGGAAAAGTTTTATGAATGTTCTTCATATTCAAGAAGGCTGTAAATTAGTATACCAGATACCATCAAGTGAAGCTGAAGCAGCAAAATTGTAGTAAATACTATCAAGACACGATTACGGTGGAGTAAGGGGTTGGTTGGCGGGAAGATGTTTTCAAGATGAACTCAAACAGCAAAACAATACAAGTTACTGCAAATCAAGACATGCTTTTGGTGGAGTAAGGGGCCGGTTGGTGGGAAAAGTTTTATGAATGTTCTTCATATTCAAGCTGTAAAATAGTATAAAAGATACTATCAAGTGAAGCTGAAGCAGCAAAATAGTAGTAAATACTATCAAGACATGATTACGGTGGAGTAAGGGGTTGGTTGGCGGGAAGATGTTTTCAAGATGAACTCAAACAGCAAAACAATACAAGTTACTGCAAATCAAGACATGCTTTTGGTGGAGTAAGGGGCCGGTTGGTGGGAAAAGTTTTATGAATGTTCTTCATATTCAAGAAGGCTGTAAAATAGTATACCATATACTATCAAGTGAAGCAGCAAAATAGTAGTAAATACTATCAAGACACGATTACGGTGGAGTAAGGGGTTGGTTGGCGGGAAGATGTTTTCAAGATGAACTCAAGCAGCAAAACAATACAAGTTACTGCAAATCAAGACATGCTTTTGGTGGAGTAAGGGGCCGGTCGGTGGGAAAAGTTTTATGAATGTTCTTCATATTCAAGAAGGCTGTAAATTAGTATACCAGATACCATCAAGTGAAGCTGAAGCAGCAAAATTGTAGTAAATACTATCAAGACACGATTACGGTGGAGTAAGGGGTTGGTTGGCGGGAAGATGTTTTCAAGATGAACTCAAGCAGCAAAACAATACAAGTTACTGCAAATCAAGACATGCTTTTGGTGGAGTAAGGGGCCGGTCGGTGGGAAAAGTTTTATGAATGTTCTTCATATTCAAGAAGGCTGTAAATTAGTATACCAGATACCATCAAGTGAAGCTGAAGCAGCAAAATTGTAGTAAATACTATCAAGACACGATTACGGTGGAGTAAGGGGTTGGTTGGCGGGAAGATGTTTTCAAGATGAACTCAAACAGCAAAACAATACAAGTTACTGCAAATCAAGACATGCTTTTGGTGGAGTAAGGGGCCGGTTGGTGGGAAAAGTTTTATGAATGTTCTTCATATTCAAGCTGTAAAATAGTATAAAAGATACTATCAAGTGAAGCTGAAGCAGCAAAATAGTAGTAAATACTATCAAGACATGATTACGGTGGAGTAAGGGGTTGGTTGGCGGGAAGATGTTTTCAAGATGAACTCAAACAGCAAAACAATACAAGTTACTGCAAATCAAGACATGCTTTTGGTGGAGTAAGGGGCCGGTTGGTGGGAAAAGTTTTATGAATGTTCTTCATATTCAAGAAGGCTGTAAATTAGTATACCAGATACTATCAAGTGAAGCTGAAGCAGCAAAATTGTAGTAAATACTATCAAGACACGATTACGGTGGAGTAAGGGGTTGGTTGGCGGGAAGATGTTTTCAAGATGAACTCAAGCAGCAAAACAATACAAGTTACTGCAAATCAAGACATGCTTTTGGTGGAGTAAGGTGCCGGTTGGTGGGAAAAGTTTTATGAATGTTCTTCATATTCAAGAAAGCTGTAAAATAGTATAAAAGATACTATCAAGTGAAGCTGAAGCAGCAAAATAGTAGTAAATACTATCAAGAAATGATTACGGTGGAGTAAGGGGTTGGTTGGCGGGAAGATGTTTTCAAGATGAACTCAAGCAGCAAAACAATACAAGTTACTGCAAATCAAGACATGCTTTTGGTGGAGTAAGGGGCCGGTTGGTGGGAAAAGTTTTATGAATGTTCTTCATATTCAAGAAGTTTGTAAAATAGTATACCATATACTATCAAGTGAAGCAGCAAAATAGTAGTAAATACTATCAAGACATGATTACGGTGGAGTAAGGGGTTGGTTGGCGGGAAGATGTTTTCAAGATGAACTCAAGCAGCAAAACAATACAAGTTACTGCAAATCAAGACATGCTTTTGGTGGAGTAAGGGGACGGTTGGTGGGAAAAGTTTTATGAATGTTCTTCATATTCAAGAAGGCTGTAAAATAGTATACCAGATACTATCAAGTTAAGCTGAAGCAGCAAAATTGTAGTAAATACTATCAAGACACGATTGCGGTGGAGTAAGGGGTTGGTTGGCGGGAAGATGTTTTCAAGATGAACTCAAACAGCAAAACAATACAAGTTACTGCAAATCAAGACATGCTTTTGGTGGAGTAAGGGGCCGGTTGGTGGGAAAAGTTTTATGAATGTTCTTCATATTCAAGAAGGCTGTAAAATAGTATACCATATACTATCAAGTGAAGCAGCAAAATAGTAGTAAATACTATCAAGACACGATTACGGTGGAGTAAGGGGTTGGTTGGCGGGAAGATGTTTTCAAGATGAACTCAAGCAGCAAAACAATACAAGTTACTGCAAATCAAGACATGCTTTTGGTGGAGTAAGGGGCCGGTCGGTGGGAAAAGTTTTATGAATGTTCTTCATATTCAAGAAGGCTGTAAATTAGTATACCAGATACCATCAAGTGAAGCTGAAGCAGCAAAATTGTAGTAAATACTATCAAGACACGATTACGGTGGAGTAAGGGGTTGGTTGGCGGGAAGATGTTTTCAAGATGAACTCAAACAGCAAAACAATACAAGTTACTGCAACTCAAGACATGCTTTTGGTGGAGTAAGGGGCCGGTTGGTGGGAAAAGTTTTATGAATGTTCTTCATATTCAAGAAGGCTGTAAAATAGTATACCATATACTATCAAGTGAAGCAGCAAAATAGTAGTAAATACTATCAAGACACGATTACGGTGGAGTAAGGGGTTGGTTGGCGGGAAGATATTTTCAAGATGAACTCAAGCAGCAAAACAATACAAGTTACTGCAAATCAAGACATGCTTTTGGTGGAGTAAGGGGCCGGTCGGTGGGAAAAGTTTTATGAATGTTCTTCATATTCAAGAAGGCTGTAAAATAGTATACCATATACTATCAAGTGAAGCAGCAAAATAGTAGTAAATACTATCAAGACACGATTACGGTGGAGTAAGGGGTTGGTTGGCGGGAAGATGTTTTCAAGATGAACTCAAGCAGCAAAACAATACAAGTTACTGCAAATCAAGACATGCTTTTGGTGGAGTAAGGGGCCGGTCGGTGGGAAAAGTTTTATGAATGTTCTTCATATTCAAGAAGGCTGTAAAATAGTATACCATATACTATCAAGTGAAGCAGCAAAATAGTAGTAAATACTATCAAGACATGATTACGGTGGAGTAAGGGGTTGGTTGGCGGGAAGATGTTTTCAAGATGAACTCAAGCAGCAAAACAATACAAGTTACTGCAAATCAAGACATGCTTTTGGTGGAGTAAGGGGACGGTTGGTGGGAAAAGTTTTATGAATGTTCTTCATATTCAAGAAGGCTGTAAAATAGTATACCAGATACTATCAAGTTAAGCTGAAGCAGCAAAATTGTAGTAAATACTATCAAGACACGATTGCGGTGGAGTAAGGGGTTGGTTGGCGGGAAGATGTTTTCAAGATGAACTCAAACAGCAAAACAATACAAGTTACTGCAAATCAAGACATGCTTTTGGTGGAGTAAGGGGCCGGTTGGTGGGAAAAGTTTTATGAATGTTCTTCATATTCAAGAAGGCTGTAAAATAGTATACCATATACTATCAAGTGAAGCAGCAAAATAGTAGTAAATACTATCAAGACACGATTACGGTGGAGTAAGGGGTTGGTTGGCGGGAAGATGTTTTCAAGATGAACTCAAGCAGCAAAACAATACAAGTTACTGCAAATCAAGACATGCTTTTGGTGGAGTAAGGGGCCGGTCGGTGGGAAAAGTTTTATGAATGTTCTTCATATTCAAGAAGGCTGTAAATTAGTATACCAGATACCATCAAGTGAAGCTGAAGCAGCAAAATTGTAGTAAATACTATCAAGACACGATTACGGTGGAGTAAGGGGTTGGTTGGCGGGAAGATGTTTTCAAGATGAACTCAAACAGCAAAACAATACAAGTTACTGCAACTCAAGACATGCTTTTGGTGGAGTAAGGGGCCGGTTGGTGGGAAAAGTTTTATGAATGTTCTTCATATTCAAGAAGGCTGTAAAATAGTATACCATATACTATCAAGTGAAGCAGCAAAATAGTAGTAAATACTATCAAGACACGATTACGGTGGAGTAAGGGGTTGGTTGGCGGGAAGATGTTTTCAAGATGAACTCAAGCAGCAAAACAATACAAGTTACTGCAAATCAAGACATGCTTTTGGTGGAGTAAGGGGCCGGTCGGTGGGAAAAGTTTTATGAATGTTCTTCATATTCAAGAAGGCTGTAAATTAGTATACCAGATACCATCAAGTGAAGCTGAAGCAGCAAAATTGTAGTAAATACTATCAAGACACGATTACGGTGGAGTAAGGGGTTGGTTGGCGGGAAGATGTTTTCAAGATGAACTCAACCAGCAAAACAATACAAGTTACTGCAAATCAAGACATGCTTTTGGTGGAGTAAGGGGCCGGTTGGTGGGAAAAGTTTTATGAATGTTCTTCATATTCAAGCTGTAAAATAGTATAAAAGATACTATCAAGTGAAGCTGAAGCAACAAAATAGTAGTAAATACTCTCAAGACATGATTACGGTGGAGTAAGGGGTTGGTTGGCGGGAAGATGTTTTCAAGATGAACTCAAACAGCAAAACAATACAAGTTACTGCAAATCAAGACATGCTTTTGGTGGAGTAAGGGGCCGGTTGGTGGGAAAAGTTTTATGAATGTTCTTCATATTCAAGAAGGCTGTAAATTAGTATACCAGATACTATCAAGTGAAGCTGAAGCAGCAAAATTGTAGTAAATACTATCAAGACACGATTACGGTGGAGTAAGGGGTTGGTTGGCGGGAAGATGTTTTCAAGATGAACTCAAGCAGCAAAACAATACAAGTTACTGCAAATCAAGACATGCTTTTGGTGGAGTAAGGGGCCGGTCGGTGGGAAAAGTTTTATGAATGTTCTTCATATTCAAGAAGGCTGTAAATTAGTATACCAGATACCATCAAGTGAAGCTGAAGCAGCAAAATTGTAGTAAATACTATCAAGACACGATTACGGTGGAGTAAGGGGTTGGTTGGCGGGAAGATGTTTTCAAGATGAACTCAAACAGCAAAACAATACAAGTTACTGCAAATCAAGACATGCTTTTGGTGGAGTAAGGGGCCGGTTGGTGGGAAAAGTTTTATGAATGTTCTTCATATTCAAGCTGTAAAATAGTATAAAAGATACTATCAAGTGAAGCTGAAGCAGCAAAATAGTAGTAAATACTATCAAGACATGATTACGGTGGAGTAAGGGGTTGGTTGGCGGGAAGATGTTTTCAAGATGAACTCAAACAGCAAAACAATACAAGTTACTGCAAATCAAGACATGCTTTTGGTGGAGTAAGGGGCCGGTTGGTGGGAAAAGTTTTATGAATGTTCTTCATATTCAAGAAGGCTGTAAATTAGTATACCAGATACTATCAAGTGAAGCTGAAGCAGCAAAATTGTAGTAAATACTATCAAGACACGATTACGGTGGAGTAAGGGGTTGGTTGGCGGGAAGATGTTTTCAAGATGAACTCAAGCAGCAAAACAATACAAGTTACTGCAAATCAAGACATGCTTTTGGTGGAGTAAGGTGCCGGTTGGTGGGAAAAGTTTTATGAATGTTCTTCATATTCAAGAAAGCTGTAAAATAGTATAAAAGATACTATCAAGTGAAGCTGAAGCAGCAAAATAGTAGTAAATACTATCAAGAAATGATTACGGTGGAGTAAGGGGTTGGTTGGCGGGAAGATGTTTTCAAGATGAACTCAAGCAGCAAAACAATACAAGTTACTGCAAATCAAGACATGCTTTTGGTGGAGTAAGGGGCCGGTTGGTGGGAAAAGTTTTATGAATGTTCTTCATATTCAAGAAGTTTGTAAAATAGTATACCATATACTATCAAGTGAAGCAGCAAAATAGTAGTAAATACTATCAAGACATGATTACGGTGGAGTAAGGGGTTGGTTGGCGGAAGATGTTTTCAAGATGAACTCAAGCAGCAAAACAATACAAGTTACTGCAAATCAAGACATGCTTTTGGTGGAGTAAGGGGACGGTTGGTGGGAAAAGTTTTATGAATGTTCTTCATATTCAAGAAGGCTGTAAAATAGTATACCAGATACTATCAAGTTAAGCTGAAGCAGCAAAATTGTAGTAAATACTATCAAGACACGATTGCGGTGGAGTAAGGGGTTGGTTGGCGGGAAGATGTTTTCAAGATGAACTCAAACAGCAAAACAATACAAGTTACTGCAAATCAAGACATGCTTTTGGTGGAGTAAGGGGCCGGTTGGTGGGAAAAGTTTTATGAATGTTCTTCATATTCAAGAAGGCTGTAAAATAGTATACCATATACTATCAAGTGAAGCAGCAAAATAGTAGTAAATACTATCAAGACACGATTACGGTGGAGTAAGGGGTTGGTTGGCGGGAAGATGTTTTCAAGATGAACTCAAGCAGCAAAACAATACAAGTTACTGCAAATCAAGACATGCTTTTGGTGGAGTAAGGGGCCGGTCGGTGGGAAAAGTTTTATGAATGTTCTTCATATTCAAGAAGGCTGTAAATTAGTATACCAGATACCATCAAGTGAAGCTGAAGCAGCAAAATTGTAGTAAATACTATCAAGACACGATTACGGTGGAGTAAGGGGTTGGTTGGCGGGAAGATGTTTTCAAGATGAACTCAAACAGCAAAACAATACAAGTTACTGCAACTCAAGACATGCTTTTGGTGGAGTAAGGGGCCGGTTGGTGGGAAAAGTTTTATGAATGTTCTTCATATTCAAGAAGGCTGTAAAATAGTATACCATATACTATCAAGTGAAGCAGCAAAATAGTAGTAAATACTATCAAGACACGATTACGGTGGAGTAAGGGGTTGGTTGGCGGGAAGATGTTTTCAAGATGAACTCACGCAGCAAAACAATACAAGTTACTGCAAATCAAGACATGCTTTTGGTGGAGTAAGGGGCCGGTCGGTGGGAAAAGTTTTATGAATGTTCTTCATATTCAAGAAGGCTGTAAATTAGTATACCAGATACCATCAAGTGAAGCTGAAGCAGCAAAATTGTAGTAAATACTATCAAGACACGATTACGGTGGAGTAAGGGGTTGGTTGGCGGGAAGATGTTTTCAAGATGAACTCAAGCAGCAAAACAATACAAGTTACTGCAAATCAAGACATGCTTTTGGTGGAGTAAGGGGCCGGTTGGTGGGAAAAGTTTTATGAATGTTCTTCATATTCAAGAAAGCTGTAAAATAGTATAAAAGATACTATCAAGTGAAGCTGAAGCAGCAAAATAGTAGTAAATACTATCAAGAAATGATTACGGTGGAGTAAGGGGTTGGTTGGCGGGAAGATGTTTTCAAGATGAACTCAAGCAGCAAAACAATACAAGTTACTGCAAATCAAGACATGCTTTTGGTGGAGTAAGGGGCCGGTTGGTGGGAAAAGTTTTATGAATGTTCTTCATATTCAAGAAGTTTGTAAAATAGTATACCATATACTATCAAGTGAAGCAGCAAAATAGTAGTAAATACTATCAAGACATGATTATGGTGGAGTAAGGGGTTGGTTGGCGGGAAGATGTTTTCAAGATGAACTCAAGCAGCAAAACAATACAAGTTACTGCAAATCAAGACATGCTTTTGGTGGAGTAAGGGGACGGTTGGTGGGAAAAGTTTTATGAATGTTCTTCATATTCAAGAAGGCTGTAAAATAGTATACCAGATACTATCAAGTGAAGCTGAAGCAGCAAAATAGTAGCAAATACTATCAAGACACGATTACGGTGGAGTAAGGGGTTGGTTGGCGGGAAGATGTTTTCAAGATGAACTCAAGCAGCAAAACAATACAAGTTACTGCAAATCAAGACATGCTTTTGGTGGAGTAAGGGGCCGGTCGGTGGGAAAAGTTTTATGAATGTTCTTCATATTCAAGAAGGCTGTAAATTAATATACCAGATACCATCAAGTGAAGCTGAAGCAGCAAAATTGTAGTAAATACTATCAAGACACGATTACGGTGGAGTAAGGGGTTGGTTGGCGGGAAGATGTTTTCAAGATGAACTCAAACAGCAAAACAATACAAGTTACTGCAACTCAAGACATGCTTTTGGTGGAGTAAGGGGCCGGTTGGTGGGAAAAGTTTTATGAATGTTCTTCATATTCAAGAAGGCTGTAAAATAGTATACCATATACTATCAAGTGAAGCAGCAAAATAGTAGTAAATACTATCAAGACACGATTACGGTGGAGTAAGGGGTTGGTTGGCGGGAAGATGTTTTCAAGATGAACTCAAGCAGCAAAACAATACAAGTTACTGCAAATCAAGACATGCTTTTGGTGGAGTAAGGGGACGGTTGGTGGGAAAAGTTTTATGAATGTTCTTCATATTCAAGAAGGCTGTAAAATAGTATACCAGATACTATCAAGTGAAGCTGAAGCAGCAAAATAGTAGCAAATACTATGAAGACATGATTACGGTGGAGTAAGGGGTTGGTTGGCGGGAAGATGTTTTCAAGATGAACTCAAGCAGCAAAACAATACAAGTTACTGCAAATCAAGACATGCTTTTGGTGGAATATGGGGCCGGTTGGTGGGAAAAGTTTTATGAATGTTCTTCATATTCAAGAAGGGCTGTAAAATAGTATACCAGATACTATCAAGTGAAGCTGAAGCAGCAAAATAGTAGCAAATACTATCAAGACATGATTACGGTGGAGTAAGGGGTTGGTTGGCGGGAAGATGTTTTCAAGATGAACTCAAGCAGCAAAACAATACAAGTTACTGCAAATCAAGACATGCTTTTGGTGGAGTATGGGGCCGGTTGGTGGGAAAAGTTTTATGAATGTTCTTCATATTCAAGAAGGGCTGTAAAATAGTATACCAGATACTATCAAGTGAAGCTGAAGCAGCAAAATAGTAGCAAATACTATCAGGACATGATTACGGTGGAGTAAGGGGTTGGTTGGCGGGAAGATGTTTTCAAGATGAACTCAAGCAGCAAAACAATACAAGTTACTGCAAATCAAGACATGCTTTTGGTGGAGTAAGGGGACGGTTGGTGGGAAAAGTTTTATGAATGTTCTTCATATTCAAGAAGGGCTGTAAAATAGTATACCAGATACTATCAAGTGAAGCTGAAGCAGCAAAATAGTAGCAAATACTATCAAGACATGATTACGGTGGAGTAAGGGGTTGGTTGGCGGGAAGATGTTTTCAAGATGAACTCAAGCAGCAAAACAATACAAGTTACTGCAAATCAAGACATGCTTTTGGTGGAGTAAGGGGCCGGTTGGTGGGAAAAGTTTTATGAATGTTCTTCATATTCAAGAAGGCTGTAAAATAGTATACCAGATACTATCAAGTTAAGCAGCAAAATAGTAGTAAATACTATCAAGACATGATTACGGTGGAGTAAGGGGTTGGTTGGCGGGAAGATGTTTTCAAGATGAACTCAAACAGCAAAACAATACAAGTTACTTCAAATCAAGACATGCTGTTGGTGGAGTGAGGGACTGGTTTTCGGGAAACTTTTTATGAATGCTCTTCATATGCAAGAAAGCTGTAAATAGTATGGGAGTATTTCCTCCACGGTGGAAGCCACTCCCCGAAGAATGTCCCCATGGCATATTTGTTATGTGCACCCGAGGAGGATCTGATAGATGTTCTACTCATCTTCTTCGCACAGTGCACATAGAGCAGATTTGGCGAGATGAAATCGGTGGAGGTAAGCTTGCGTGGCCGGATTTGATACGTGCTCTTACAAACAACTCCTGCAACACTCCTCAATATCCTGCAATAGTACTTTTAGGTGTAGTTGTAGTTATGTTTGGTTGATTAACGTCTCACAAGAGCAAATGCATGACTATTGTAATTTAGAATTAGGGTCTCTTGGCAAGGGCTGCGCCTGAGCTTAGTAGACATTATTTGTGCAGAGAATTTTCTATTTATAAAGATGAAAAGTAATCAAGCCTTTATATTAAATTGCATAAATGTTCTTTTTTTAGTAATTTATTAAGAAATACTATAAATAATGTTTTTACATGTATAATCGGGGTTTGCTATGGTTTTGGTTTATTACCCTATCGATGCAACACTGAACCTATTGTGAGATTTATTAAATCAATGAGTTTACCTTCAAACTTTTAGCTAAAAATGACGTATTTAGCTATTTCTTGCCTCTTGAAAGCATAAATATATAAAGTTTTGTATGCCTTTAAAGTATTTTCCATTTCTTTTTTCTAACAAAACTCTTGCCTTGTAATGTTCTTTACTTTTACCTATTTCAAGTTAGAGTGCTTCGAAAAGTATGCATATTTCATGAATTATAAAATATGATGGGACAAATGATAAATTAGTTATACGATTTAAAAATAATAAATATGATATAATTATCATGTAACTGTACTCTAAAGGGAAAGTCTTGCTTCATTGTAGCTGTCGTATAGAACAGACATGTCGCCGAATATTTTTTTCCAATTTCAGGGGGTCTTATTGTATTTGTTTTCCATTCCTTGGAGGCAGACATGAAGAATAGTGCTTCAGTAGTATGCTTAATCGGGAACCGTAGTATTAGGGTAAGTGGTTCCTTTCCGCTGTCACTTCTGTTTATAACACAATTTGCTAACAATGATAATAAAGTTAAATTTTCCCAGTCAAACAGCAGATCTCATGCACGAAAGTATCTTAAAATTAGTCTACTAAATTTAATTAATTTGTCATTGATCATCAGAAGAACATATTGAGTAGATTTTGTCCCTTAACTAATAGGAATGTCGCTAATTTTTTTTGTTAAAGTAAAATCTTATTTTTAAAATGTATAAATAATTCATTCAATTGCAATGTGTCAGATTTCCAAAATTGTGTTTGTCTTTTCCGCGCACATTCACTATTTTTTTTTGTCACATTGTTGTTTTTTTTTTTAGAGGAATCATCCCTATTTCATCTCAAAATTAAATTCATTCAATAAATTTTAAAAATATAATGAAATCTGTAATATAAAAATCTAATTTCTCTTTGTAACTGTACTTCTCTCTCGTAACTGTACTCCAGAGCTCGCGTCTTATGTTTTGTAACCATTATTGAAAAGAAACAAAGCAAGAGATATTCTCTTGGTTGTCGGGAAATAATTCTATTTTCAGGTGGTTCCTTCAAGAAAGACATCAAGACCAGTACTTGTATGCATCCTTAATTGGCAGACGAAGTTATTTGGGTAAGTAGTATCGTTTGCTTGGACGGTGCGCATGCTACCATCGAACTTTGCGTGTTCAGTACGGATGTTTTTGTTTCTTGAACGTTTTCTTCCCAACTTTTATTTAAAAAATATACTCATTGACCTACAAAATCTGTTCGAAAATATTTCAGTCTTGTTATATATTTAAAAACTGGTCACTATATACGAATAATTTTGAAGTTGTTATTATTCTGAGCGTAGTTTTTACTGCATTCAGAGTACATGCATAAAGAAACTGGTTTTACAGAATCGTAACAGTAAAAGAAATGTTTAGACTTTACGGACATCGCATATGTGAAATTTCAAGCCAATAAAATAATATTGTTATATTTTCAGTAATTGATTGCACATGAATAAGTTTATTAAATGTGTTCTTGGAAAATATGCAAAAAGTGTTGATGCAAATTCTTTTCCATAGAATATGTACGGAACTTAAACCCTCTTGATCTATCCTCTATTTATTAAGGGGGGAGGGCTGGGGATCCCAGGTGGCTAGGCACTCGCCTAGCATGCGAAAGATCCCAGGTTTGGGTCCAGGCATCACCAAAATAACTGCTGACCTATAAATGGCCCATGCAGCCAAAAATATCGGACGAATAATACCCCGTGTAAGGGGGTGCACGTTAAATATAATTCAAAGTCCTAATGCTGCGTACGATGTCGCCCTTAACGGTTACGTTTTGTGCCCATTCAGGTGTCGGCTTGCACTTGACCGTGGTTCTAAAATACGACGCTTGTCGCCAATAGACCTCGTGTTGCTCTAGTGCGACGATTATTCAAGCCTAACCTAACCTCTATTTATTAAGAAATACTATAAATATTTTAAATAAAATGAATTACTGATGTACTTGTTATATTTCAGTTTAATAATAATACAAAATACTCTTTATTATTTATTTAAAGTTTGTGTACGCCAAGCAAAAGTGTGCCAATTAAATCATTTAAAGTATATAAAAACAGATTTTCACAATCGTTTACGCGCAAATGGTTAAAAATAGTAACTTTTACCAATGTTTAAAGCATTTTATTCAATTATACTCCCATATTGTTCTAATAATCAAATTTAAAAAACATTTCTGAAAATTTGTAACAATGATTGCACAAAAAAGAATTTCGAATTAGAAGGAAAACAAAGCGTCTTTTATAAGTTACTGTTGTACAATAATGAGTGATAACAATGGATACAAGTGCAACAAAGTCATTTTCGCCATTTCAGCTTCATCTCTTGCGTATTAAGTTGCTCTGTGAAGTTTCGCTTTTTTTAAAAAATTATATTGCGTTTTTAAAGCGCTTAAATCTGCCGCAAGGAATGGTGATTTTGCTGGGCTTGCATCTTAATTGGTATGTTATTATACTTTAAATCGATTTTATAAGTTTCAGGTCATTATGTTTTGTAAGAATGTAATAGTAAATACATTAGTTTTTTGAAAAGTCGTAAAAATTCCTATTGAATCAATTGAGTTTCAATAAATATTATATCTAACTTTAAAAAACTCTTTTAAATTTATTTTCAAACAAATAGTAGAGGAGAAAAGAACTCATTGGGAATATATTTATCTAAATATAATATATTTGTGCAATAAATTTTATGATACCCTCTCATGTCTAACAACTTTTCGAATGTCAAAACTGCTAGTTGTGTAGTGGTTCAAGATGACTCGCCCTTTGCTTCTATTATACAGGGTTAGTTTATTGCAACCAAACTATATTGACTAACCCCGTACTATTATCTTATATCATTTTATTAAAATGAAGTTTTAGTTAAGAGTTGATCGTACTCCGCGAAAAGCATCTCGTTCAGTTCTTAGCCATTTCTCAATGCTTTCCCTAACTATATATGTTCTGACTGTAGAAAATTTTTGAATGGTACTGAAAGTAAACAAATTCCTCTCCAATAATTGCAGTTGGTCGAATCAAATTTATTATGAGATTTTAGCAATATTTGTGCTTCTTTCATAAATAACAGGTTCTTTTAGAAATATGGGATCTTTCCCTCCATCCAAACTAGTTTAATCTGTTAAAGCAGTGAGTCAGCTGACTTATTAATATGAATATTTAAGTAGTTCTGAAGTTATGAAATCGTTACCACGGCCGTTTTTCTTCCTCTTATTCTAAGTGTATACACACTTTCTAATTTAATGATTTCACCACTATCAACATCTATCTCATTTACTTACTCGAAATAGCACACAAAATCGGCATTTTCTGAGCTTTTGCTCAACATTTAAAACCTCTTCGCCAGTCTTTTCGAAGTGCTATCCTCTTTATTTTTTGGATTAAGTTTTGGTCAGTTACAAGTGTGCCATATTTTCCTTCACTAAACACTAACTGTTTGGTTTTGTTCCAAGAAATCAATGCATGGTTTTATAAACTACTTTAAGATTTGCTGACGTCACTGGCTCTTCGAACATCCACTGCTGGCATTTTTAAAAAGTTTCTCTTGTCATTTCTTGAAGATGTTTTCTCGTTTCCATGTTTTTTTTGCTGCAGTTATATCTGTGCTCTATGCCGTCTTAATTTTGAACTATTTAGCATGTTCTTTATATTTCTCTCATTGATTAGCTTTAGGGTATCAGCAGTGATCGATTTTTTGCGTTTTTTCTTGCTATACCTAATATTTCCTTTTCAGTTGAATCACATCTTTCTTCAAATTTGTTTCATTAATTCTCGATTTCATTACCTCTCTCTAAATTTTAAAATATTTAAGTGCCGAGAATTTGATTTTTTAACTCGCACACACACAATTTTTATTACTTTTGTTTTAATTTTCAGTATCAAAACATGATCTTTCGGACTTATTCATTTCGTGACAAATTTAACTGGATTTTGGCCATCATCAAGTGACGATCCGTCGCTAAGGCAGCTCTTCTTGTAACCGTAATATTCCATTATCCTCTATATCTTTTGTTTATTGCCAAATGATTATTTGATTTTGAGTTCTTCCAAGGGGAAGTGTAAGTTAACTTTGAAAAGTATAATTGTGCTTTAATTATTAGATTATTGAGCTCAAGGAAAAGTTGAAAAGCTTTCTGTTTTTGTTCTCGCCGAATGCCCCATTTCCAACTGTAACTTCATTTTCTGTTTATCTTTTTTTCCTATTTTGGCACTCATGTTTTCTATCAATAGCAGAAGGTCATGTTTTGGAAAACTTGCAACTATATTTTTTACTTAGTAGTAAAAATAGCTCTTTTCCTCGAATTCACCATTTGTTGGAGCATATACTTGTATGAAGGGGCCCGGATGGTCCAGTGGGTCTGATAGCAGTCCATTCCGCTAACAGTTTGCGCACTGCTCCAGGTGCGGGTTTGGTTCCCGCCTTCGCCCTGGGTGTACTGTCTTTCTTTGTGTCACAAAAAATTATGTGGGTGTCTTACTTGTGAAGGTTTATAAGCGGGTATCTGATCAAGCACGCCAACCGGAAAATACATGAACCAACCTTCCTACCTACTTGTATGAAACTCGTTTTGAAAATCCTAAATAGAACCCTGTTTGAAGAGTTATATTGAATTTTGGTTGCCTAGTATATTTTAATGATTTTTCTTTCTGATTAAAAATCATTTCAACGTGTTTTAATTCATCTCCCGAATAAAGTATGTAATATTATCAGTTGTTCCAGTTTCTCCGATGCCTCTCCACAGAGTTTCAGATCTACCCAGTATGTCAATGTTGTAAATTATCTTTCTCAACTTGTCTGATTCGAACATGGTACTAGTAGGTTCCAGGTTAGAGTTTAAGTTTGATTTTGGGCTTGTAAAAATTGATCTTATCTGCCCAGAAGGCTTCTTTTGGCTTTGCCTTATCTACACTACTGAAAACAATTGGGGAAGCGCATGGTTTAAACCTAATCCATTAGAAATATTGAAATTGCAATTTTTTCTCACATAGTTAAGCGCACAGTTATTTATTGTTAGGTGGAAGAATCATGTCTTTTGAAGAATTAAATCATGTTTGTTTTAATTGGATAAAAATATGAAAAACATGGTAAAATAATATTCACTGTAATAAATTTACCTTAAATTCTTCACGGTTGCATTTTTAGAAGTTAAAAAATTAGATCTAACTATTTGCTAAGCTGTAAAATAGTATACAAGCTACTATCAAGTTAAGCTGAAGCAGCAAAATAGTAGTAAATACTATCAAGACATGATTGCGGTGGAGTAAGGGGTTGGTTGGCGGGAAGATGTTTTCAAGATGAACTCAAACAGCAAAACAATACAAGTTACTGCAAATCAAGACATGCTTTTGGTGGAGTAAGGGGCCGGTTGGTGGGAAAAGTTTTATGAATGTTCTTCATATTCAAGAAGGCTGTAAAATAGTATACCAAATACTATCAAGTGAAGCTGAAGCAGCAAAATAGTAGTAAATACTATCAAGACATGTTTACGGTGGAGTAAGGGGTTGGTTGGCGGGAAGATGTTTTCAAGATGAACTCAAGCAGCAAAACAATACAAGTTACTGCAAATCAACACATGCTTTTGGTGGAGTAAGGGGCCGGTTGGTGGGAAAAGTTTTATGAATGTTCTTCATATTCAAGAAGGCTGTAAAATAGTATACCAAATACTATCAAGTGAAGCTGAAGCAGCAAAATAGTAGTAAATACTATCAAGACATGTTTACGGGGGAGTAAGGGGTTGGTTGGCGGGAAGATGTTTTCAAGATGAACTCAAGCAGCAAAACAATACAAGTTACTGCAAATCAAGACATGCTTTTGGTGGAGTAAGGGGCCGGTTGGTGGGAAAAGTTTTATGAATGTTCTTCATATTCAAGAAGGCTGTAAAATAGTATACCAAATACTATCAAGTGAAGCTGAAGCAGCAAAATAGTAGTAAATACTATCAAGACATGTTTACGGTGGAGTAAGGGGTTGGTTGGCGGGAAGATGTTTTCAAGATGAACTCAAGCAGCAAAACAATACAAGTTACTGCAAATCAACACATGCTTTTGGTGGAGTAAGGGGCCGGTTGGTGGGAAAAGTTTTATGAATGTTCTTCATATTCAAGAAGGCTGTAAAATAGTATACCAAATACTATCAAGTGAAGCTGAAGCAGCAAAATAGTAGTAAATACTATCAAGACATGTTTACGGTGGAGTAAGGGGTTGGTTGGCGGGAAGATGTTTTCAAGATGAACTCAAGCAGCAAAACAATACAAGTTACTGCAAATCAACACATGCTTTTGGTGGAGTAAGGGGCCGGTTGGTGGGAAAAGTTTTATGAATGTTCTTCATATTCAAGAAGGCTGTAAAATAGTATACCAAATACTATCAAGTGAAGCTGAAGCAGCAAAATAGTAGTAAATACTATCAAGACATGTTTACGGGGGAGTAAGGGGTTGGTTGGCGGGAAGATGTTTTCAAGATGAACTCAAGCAGCAAAACAATACAAGTTACTGCAAATCAAGACATGCTTTTGGTGGAGTAAGGGGCCGGTTGGTGGGAAAAGTTTTATGAATGTTCTTCATATTCAAGAAGGCTGTAAAATAGTATACCAAATACTATCAAGTGAAGCTGAAGCAGCAAAATAGTAGTAAATACTATCAAGACATGTTTACGGTGGAGTAAGGGTTTGGTTGGCGGGAAGATGTTTTCAAGATGAACTCAAGCAGCAAAACAACACGAGTTACTGCAAATCAAGACATGCTTTTGGTGGAGTAAGGGGCCGGTTGGTGGGAAAAGTTTTATGAATGTTCTTCATATTCAAGAAGGCTGTAAAATAGTATACCAGATACTATCAAGTGAAGCTGAAGCAGCAAAATAGTAGTAAATACTATCAAGACATGATTACGGTGGAGTAAGGGGTTGGTTGGCGGGAAGATGTTTTCAAGATGAACTCAAGCAGCAAAACAATACAAGTTACTGCAAATCAAGACATGCTTTTGGTGGAATAAGGGGCCGGTTGGTGGGAAAAGTTTTATGAATGTTCTTCATATTCAAGAAGGCAGTAAAATAGTATACCAGATACCATCAAGTGAAGCTGAAGCAGCAAAATAGTAGTAGATACTATCAAGACATGATTACGGTGGAGTAAGGGGTTGGTTGGCGGGAAGATGTTTTCAAGAAGAACTCAAGCAGCAAAACAATACGAGTTACTGCAAATCAAGACATGCTTTTGGTGGAGTGAGGGACTGGTTTTCGGGAAACTTTTTATGAATGCTCTTCATATTCAAGAAGGCT
Organism: Hylyphantes graminicola; assembly: GCA_023701765.1. Taxonomy (NCBI): domain Eukaryota; kingdom Metazoa; phylum Arthropoda; class Arachnida; order Araneae; family Linyphiidae; genus Hylyphantes; species Hylyphantes graminicola. The sequence continues at coordinate 12,487,554 of CM043113.1, forward strand.
GTAAAATAGTATACCAGATACTATCAAGTGAAGCTGAAGCAGCAAAATAGTAGTAAATACTATCAAGACATGATTACGGTGGAGTAAGGGGTTGGTTGGCGGGAAGATGTTTTCAAGATGAACTCAAGCAGCAAAACAATACAAGTTACTGCAAATCAAGACATGCTTTTGGTGGAGTAAGGGGCCGGTTGGTGGGAAAAGTTTTATGAATGTTCTTCATATTCAAGAAGGCTGTAAAATTGTATACCAAATACTATCAAGTGAAGCTGAATCAGCAAAATAGTAGTAAATACTATCAAGACATGATTACGGTGGAGTAAAGGGTTGGTTGGCGGGAAGATGTTTTCAAGATGAACTCAAGCAGCAAAACAATACAAGTTACTGCAAATCAAGACATGCTTTTGGTGGAGTAAGGGGCCGGTTGGTGGGAAAAGTTTTATGAATGTTCTTCATATTCAAGAAGGCTGTAAAATAGTATACCAGATACTATCAAGTGAAGCTGAAGCAGCAAAATAGTAGTAAATACTATCAAGACATGATTACGGTGGAGTAAGGGGTTGGTTGGCGGGAAGATGTTTTCAAGATGAACTCAAGCAGCAAAACAATACAAGTTACTGCAAATCAAGACATGCTTTTGGTGGAGTAAGGGGCCGGTTGGTGGGAAAAGTCTTATGAATGTTCTTCATATTCAAGAAGGCTGTAAAATAGTATACCATATACTATCTAGTGAAGCTGAAGCAGCAAAATAGTAGTAAATACTATCAAGACATGATTACGGTGGAGTAAGGGGTTGGTTGGCGGGAAGATGTTTTCAAGATGAACTCAAGCAGCAAAACAATACAAGTTACTGCAAATCAAGACATGCTTTTGGTGGAGTAAGGGGCCGGTTGGTGGGAAAAGTTTTATGAATGTTCTTCATATTCAAGAAGGCTGTAAAATAGTATACCAGATACTATCAAGTGAAGCTGAAGCAGCAAAATAGTAGTAAATACTATCAAGACATGATTACGGTGGAGTAAGGGGTTGGTTGGCGGGAAGATGTTTTCAAGATGAACTCAAGCAGCAAAACAATACAAGTTACTGCAAATCAAGACATGCTTTTGGTGGAGTAAGGGGCCGGTTGGTGGGAAAAGTTTTATGAATGTTCTTCATATTCAAGAAGGCTGTAAAATAGTATACCAGATGCTATCAAGTGAAGCTGAAGCAGCAAAATAGTAGTAAAAACTATCAAGACATGATTACGGTGGAGTAAGGGGTTGGTTGGCGGGAAGATGTTTTCAAGATGAACTCAAGCAGCAAAACAATACAACTTACCGCAAATCAAGACATGCTTTTGGTGGAGTAAGGGGCCGGTTGGTGGGAAAAGTTTTATGAATGTTCTTCATATTCAAGAAGGCTGTAAAATAGTATACCAGATACTATCAAGTGAAGCTGAATCAGCAAAATAGTAGTAAATACTATCAAGACATGATTACGGTGGAGTAAGGGGTTGGTTGGCGGGAAGATGTTTTCAAGATGAACTCAAGCAGCAAAACAATACAAGTTACTGCAAATCAAGACATGCTTTTGGTGGAGTAAGGGGCCGGTTGGTGGGAAAAGTTTTATGAATGTTCTTCATATTCAAGAAGGCTGTAAAATAGTATACCAGATACTATCAAGTGAAGCTGAAGCAGCAAAATAGTAGTAAATACTATCAAGACAAGATTACGGTGGAGTAAGGGGTGGTTGGCGGGAAGATGTTTTCAAGAAGAACTCAAGCAGCAAAACAATACAAGTTACTGCAAATCAAAACATGCTTTTGGTGGAGTAAGGGGCCGGTTGGTGGGAAAAGTTTTATGAATGTTCTTTATATTCAAGAAGGCTGTAAAATAGTATACCAGATACTATCAAGTGAAGCTGAAGCAGCAAAATAGTAGTAAATACTATCAAGACAAGATTACGGTGGAGTAAGGGATGGTTGGCGGGAAGATGTTTTCAAGAAGAACTCAAGCAGCAAAACAATACAAGTTACTGCAAATCAAGACATGCTTTTGGTGGAGTAAGGGGCCGGTTGGTGGGAAAAGTTTTATGAATGTTCTTCATATTCAAGAAGGCTGTAAAATAGTATACCAGATACTATCAAGTGAAGCTGAAGCAGCAAAATAGTAGTAAATACTATCAAGACAAGATTACGGTGGAGTAAGGGGTGGTTGGCGGGAAGATGTTTTCAAGAAGAACTCAAGCAGCAAAACAATACGAGTTACTGCAAATCAAGACATGCTTTTGGTGGAGTGAGGGACTTATTTTCGGGAAACTTTTTATGAATGCTCTTCATATTCAAGAAGGCTGTAAAATAGTATACCAGATACTATCAAGTGAAGCTGAAGCAGCAAAATAGTAGTAAATACTATTGACATGATTACGGTGGAGTAAGGGGTTGGTTGGCGGGAAGATGTTTTCAAGATGAACTCAAGCAGCAAAACAATACAAGTTACTGCAAATCAAGACATGCTTTTGGTGGAGTAAGGGGCCGGTTGGTGGGAAAAGTTTTATGAATGTTCTTTATATTCAAGAAGGCTGTAAAATAGTATACCAGATACTATCAAGTGAAGCTGAAGCAGCAAAATAGTAGTAAATACTATCAAGACAAGATTACGGTGGAGTAAGGGATGGTTGGCGGGAAGATGTTTTCAAGAAGAACTCAAGCAGCAAAACAATACAAGTTACTGCAAATCAAGACATGCTTTTGGTGGAGTAAGGGGCCGGTTGGTGGGAAAAGTTTTATGAATGTTCTTCATATTCAAGAAGGCTGTAAAATAGTATACCAGATACTATCAAGTGAAGCTGAAGCAGCAAAATAGTAGTAAATACTATCAAGACAAGATTACGGTGGAGTAAGGGGTGGTTGGCGGGAAGATGTTTTCAAGATGAACTCAAGCAGCAAAACAATACAAGTTACTGCAAATCAAGACATGCTTTTGGTGGAGTAAGGGGCCGGTTGGTGGGAAAAGTTTTATGAATGTTCTTCATATTCAAGAAGGCTGTAAAATAGTATACCAGATACTATCAAGTGAAGCTGAAGCAGCAAAATAGTAGTAAATACTATCAAGACAAGATTACGGTGGAGTAAGGGGTGGTTGGCGGGAAGATGTTTTCAAGAAGAACTCAAGCAGCAAAACAATACAAGTTACTGCAAATCAAAACATGCTTTTGGTGGAGTAAGGGGCCGGTTGGTGGGAAAAGTTTTATGAATGTTCTTTATATTCAAGAAGGCTGTAAAATAGTATACCAGATACTATCAAGTGAAGCTGAAGCAGCAAAATAGTAGTAAATACTATCAAGACAAGATTACGGTGGAGTAAGGGATGGTTGGCGGGAAGATGTTTTCAAGAAGAACTCAAGCAGCAAAACAATACAAGTTACTGCAAATCAAGACATGCTTTTGGTGGAGTAAGGGGCCGGTTGGTGGGAAAAGTTTTATGAATGTTCTTCATATTCAAGAAGGCTGTAAAATAGTATACCAGATACTATCAAGTGAAGCTGAAGCAGCAAAATAGTAGTAAATACTATCAAGACAAGATTACGGTGGAGTAAGGGGTGGTTGGCGGGAAGATGTTTTCAAGAAGAACTCAAGCAGCAAAACAATACGAGTTACTGCAAATCAAGACATGCTTTTGGTGGAGTGAGGGACTGGTTTTCGGGAAACTTTTTATGAATGCTCTTCATATTCAAGAAGGCTGTAAAATAGTATACCAGATACTATCAAGTGAAGCTGAAGCAGCAAAATAGTAGTAAATACTATTGACATGATTACGGTGGAGTAAGGGGTTGGTTGGCGGGAAGATGTTTTCAAGATGAACTCAAGCAGCAAAACAATACAAGTTACTGCAAATCAAGACATGCTTTTGGTGGAGTAAGGGGCCGGTTGGTGGGAAAAGTTTTATGAATGTTCTTTATATTCAAGAAGGCTGTAAAATAGTATACCAGATACTATCAAGTGAAGCTGAAGCAGCAAAATAGTAGTAAATACTATCAAGACAAGATTACGGTGGAGTAAGGGATGGTTGGCGGGAAGATGTTTTCAAGAAGAACTCAAGCAGCAAAACAATACAAGTTACTGCAAATCAAGACATGCTTTTGGTGGAGTGAGGGACTGGTTTTCGGGAAACTTTTTATGAATGCTCTTCATATTCAAGAAGGCTGTAAAATAGTATACCAGATACTATCAAGTGAAGCTGAAGCAGCAAAATAGTAGTAAATACTATTGACATGATTACGGTGGAGTAAGGGGTTGGTTGGCGGGAAGATGTTTTCAAGATGAACTCAAGCAGCAAAACAATACAAGTTACTGCAAATCAAGACATGCTTTTGGTGGAGTGAGGGACTGGTTTTCGGGAAACTTTTTATGAATGCTCTTCATATGCAAGAAAGCTGTAAATAGTATATTAGTATTTCCTCCACGGTGGAAGCCACTCCCCGAAGAATGTCCCGATGGCATATTTGTTATGTGCACCCGAGGAGGATCTGATAGATGTTCTACTCATCTTCTTCGCACAGTGCACATAGATCAGATTTGGCGAGATGAAATCGGTGGAGGTAAGCTTGTGCGTGGCCTTATTTGAAACGTGCTCTTACTAACAACTCCTGCAACACTCCTCAATATCCTGCAATAGTACATTTAGGTGTAGTTGTAGTTATGCTTGGTTGATTAACGTCTCACAAGAGCAAATGCATGACTATTTTTATTTAGAATTAGGGTCTGTTGGCAAAGGCTGCGCCTGAGCTTAGTAGACATTATTTATGCAGAGAATTTTCTATTTATAAAGATGAAAAGTAATCAAGACTTTATATTAAAATTGCTTAATGTTCTTTTATTAGTAATTTATTAAGAAATACTATAAGTAATAATGTTTTTACATGTATAATCGGGGTTTGCTATGGTTTTGGTTTATTACCCTATCAATGCAACACTGAACCTATTGTGAGATTTATTAAATCAATGAGTTTACCTTCAAATTTTTAGCTAAAAATGACGTATTTAGCTATTTCTTGCCTCTTGAAAGCATAAATATATAAATTTTTGTATGCCTTTGAAGTATTTTCCATCTCTTTTTTCTAACAAAACTCTTGCCTTGTAATGTTCTTTACTTTTACCTATTTCAAGTTAGAGTGCTTCGAAAAGTATGCATATTTCATGAATTATAAAATATGATGGGACAAATGATTAATTAGGTATATGATTTAAAACTAATAAATATGATATAATTATCATGTAACTGTACTCTAAAGGGAAAGTCTTGTTTCATTGTAACTGTCGTATTGAAAAGATATGTCACCGAATATATTTTTCCAATTTCAGGGGGTCTTATTGTATTTGTTTTCCATTCCTTGGAGGCAGACATGGAGAATAGTGCTTCAGTAGTATGCTTTATCGGGAGCCGTAGTATTAGGGTAAGTGGTTCCTTTCCGCTGTCACTTCTGTTTATAACACAATTCGCTAACAATGATAATAAAGTTAAATTTTCTCAGTCAAACAGCAGATCTCATGCACGGAAGTATCTTAAAATTAGTCTCCTAAATTTAAATAATTTGTCACCGATATTGATCATCAGAAGAACATATTGAGTAGATTTTGTCCCTTAACCAATAGGAATGTCGCTAATTTTTTTTTTGTTAAAGTAAAATCTTATTTTTAAAATGTATAAATAATTCATTCAATTGCAAATGTCAGGAATTCCAAATTGTGTTTGTCTTTCATCGCACATTTCACTATTTTTTTTTGTCACATTGTTGTTTTTTTTAGAGGAATCTCCATTTCTATCATCTTCCAATAAATTCATAAAAATTCAATAAATTTTAAAAATAGAATAAAATCTGTAATATTAAAATCTAATTTCTCTCTTTGTAACTGTGCTCCTCTCTCGTAACTGTACTCCAGAGCTCGCGTCTTATGTTTTGTAACCATTATTGAAAAGAAACAAAGCAAGAGATATTATCTTGGTTGGCGGGAAATAATTCTCGTTTCAGGTGGTTCCTTCAAGAAAGACATCAAGACCAGTACTTGTATGCATCTTTAATTGGCAGATGAAGTATTTGGGTAAGTAGTTTGGTTTGCTTGGACGGTGCGCATGCTACCATCGAACTTTGCGTGTTCAGTACGGACGTTTTTGTTTTTGGAATTCTTTTTTCCCCATCTAACTTATATTTAAAAACTATACGCATTGACTTACAAAACCTGTTCAAAAATATTTCAGTCTTATTATTTATTTAAAAACTGGTCACTGTATTCGAATAACTCTGAAGTTAATATAATAATAAACGCAGTTTTTACTGCATTCATAGTACATGCACAAAGAAACTTGTTTTACAGAATCGAAAGAGTAAAAGAAATGTTTAGACTTAGGAACATCGCATAGGCGAAATTTGAAGCCAATAAAATAATTTATTGTTATATTTTCAGTAATTGATTACACATGCCTAAGTTTATTAAGTGTGTTCTGGGAAAATATGCAAAAATGTGAACGCAAATTCTTTTCCATGTAATAAGTATGAAATTTAAACACTCTTGATATATCCGCTATTTATTAAGAAATATTATAATTATTTTAAATAAAATGAATTTCTGTTGCTTTCGTTATATTTTAGTTTTATAATTACACAACGTTCAAAAAGCCCCCGAGTGTGTAATAATTATTTTGTAAGTCTTTTTTTCTTTATAAAAGTTCTTCTGTATATTAAAATTGACCTTTGCATTTTTATTGTTTGTTGAAGGAAAAAATAGCTAATTTATTCAAATATTTAGTTATTGAATACTTATGGCAAAAGTGTTGTATGTAATATTCTTTTTTATTATATATTTAAAGTTTGTGTGCCCCAAGCAAAAATGCGCAGTTTTATCAATTGAAATACATAAAAGCAGATTTTCACAATCGTTTAAGCAAATGGTTAAAAATATTAAATTCCATCAATGTTTAAAATATTTTATCTAATTGTACTCCCACATTGTTCCAATAATAAAATTTAAAAACCCTTTTCAACAAATTTAAACAATGATTCCATAAAAAAAGAATTTTGAATTAGAAGAAACACAAATCTTATTTTATAAGTTACTGTTGTACTATAATGAGTGATAACAATGGATACAAGTGCAACAAAGTCATTTTCGCCATTTCAGCTTCATCTCTTGTGTATTAAGTTGCTCTGTGAATTTTTTTCTTTTTTTAAAAAATTATTTTGCGTTTTTAAAACGATTAAATCTGACGCAAGGAATGGTGATTTTGCTGGGCTTGCATCCTTATTGGTATGTTATTATATTTTAAATCGATTTTATAAGTTTCAGGTCGTTATGTTTTATAAGAATGTAATAATAAATACATCAGTTTTGGAAAAGTCGTAAAAATTTCTATTGAATAAATGGAGTTTCAATAAATAAATATTATATCTAACTTTAAAAAACTCCTTTAAATTTATTTTCAAACAAATAGTAAAGGCGATAAGAACTCCTTGGGAATATATTTATCTAAATATAATATATTTATGTTATCAGAAATTTTATAATACGTTCTCATGTCTAACAACTTTTCGAACGTCAAAACTGCTAGTTGTGCAGTGGCTCAAGATGAATTGCCCTTTGTTTCTATTATACAGGATAAGTCAAAATGAACAGGACAATAAGAAAACTATTTTTTGACGAATGTATGTTTATTGTAACCAAACAACAGCTACGTATGGGCAGCTTATTGTCCTATTCATTTCGACTAACCCTGTACTATTCTTATATCATTTTATTGGAATGAAGCTTTAGTTAAGAGTTCCTCGTACTCCGCGAAAAGGAACTAGTTCAATTCTTAGCTATTCCTCAATGCTTTCCCTAACTATATATGTTAAGACTTTAGAAAAGTTTTGAATGATACTGAAAGTAAGCAAATTTCTCTCCAATAATTGCAGTTAGTCAAATCAAATTTACTTTCTTTGGTATTTTAACAATATTTTTGCTTCTTTCATAAACCACAGGTACTTTTAGAAATATGGGATCTTTCAATCCATCCAAACTAGTTTAATTAGTTAACTCAGCTGACTCCTCAAGATGAATATTCAAGTAGTTCTATAGTTATGATATCATTACCACGGCCTTTTTTGTTCCTCTATATTTCAAGTGTATCCACACTTTCTTGTTTAGTGATATCTCCAATATCGATTCTGTCTCATTAACTTACTCGAAATAGCACACAAAATCTGCGTTTTCTGCGCTATTTAAAACCTCTTTGCCAGTCTTTTCGAAGTGCTATAAACTTTTTTTATTCAGTTTTCGTCAGTTACGGGTGCGTCATATTTTCCCTTCACTAAACACTAACTGTTTGGTTTTGTTCCATGAAATCGGTGTATGGTTTTATAAACTACTCTTAGATTTGCTGGCATCACTGGCTCTTCGAGCATCCTCTGCTGGCATTTTTTAAAAGTTTCTCTTGTCATTTCTTGAAGATGTTTTCTCGTTTTCGTGTTTTTTTGCTGTAGTTATTTCTGTGCTCTATGCCATGTTAATTTTGAACTATTTAGCATGTTCTTTATATTTCTATCATTGATTAGCGTTAGGGTATCAGCAGTGATCGATTTTATTTTATGTTTTTTCTTGCTATACCTAATATTTCCTTTTCAATAGAATCATTATCTTTCTATTAATTTGTTCCATAATTTCTAGATTTCGTCACTTATCTCTAAATTTTCAAATCTTTAAGTGAAGATAATTTAATTTTTAACTCGCACGAACATAAATTTCTCTTATTTTCTTTCGTTTCAATTTTTAGTATCAAAACATGATCTATGGGACTTTTTCGTTTCGTGACAAATTTAACTGGATTTTGGCCATCATCAAGTGACGATCCGTCGCTAAGGCAGCTCTTCTTATAACCGTATAATTCCATTATCCTCTATAGCTTTCGTTTATTGCTATACGGTTAGGTCATGTATAGCAGGAGGTCATGTTTTGGAAAATTTTCAACCATATTTTTTATTTAGTAGTAAAAATCGCTCTTTTCCTCGAATTCACCATGTGTTGGAGCATATACTTGTATGAAGGGTCCGGATGGTCTAGTGGGTCTGGTAGCAGCCCATTCCGCTAACAGTTTGAGCACAGCACCGGGGTGCGGGTTTGATTCCCGCCTTCGAACCTAAGTGTACTGTCTTTCTTTGTATCACAAAAAATTATGTGTCTGTCTTACTTGACGAAGGTTTATAAGCGGGTATCTGATCAAGCACGTAATTCGGAAAATACATGTACCAACCTTCCTACCTACTTGTATGAAACTCGTTTTGAAAATCCTAAATAGAACTCTGCTTGAAGAGTTATATTTATTTTTGGTTGCCCAGTCTATCACTTTTATTGCTTTCTGACTAAAAGTCATTTCAACGTGTTTCAATTCATCTCCCGGAATAGAGTATGCAATATTATTAGTTGTTCCAGTATTTCCGAAGCCTGTCCATGTCCACCTAGCTTTAGATCTACCCAGTATGTCAATGTTGTATCTCATACAGGGTGAGGCAAACAAAAGTGGCTCCGGTCTAGAGATAGGAATACGTTGAAATGCTTGGCGAGAAAAACCCTTGAAGCCGCGTGAAACCTGCTTTTGAGTGGTTGGATCGGATTAGCTTCACATTAGAGCAACTCTTAGACTAGTGGCGAGTTCAGATCTTAGTTCGTATTGTATGAAGACGTCCCATAATGCAAATTTTGTGTCTATCAATCAATTTATTGTTTTGTATTAACAAAAAAAGGTCATATTCTCTAGGATAAATAATGACCGAAATATTCGTTTGTGGGAACTTTTCTCGATCAGCTCTACAAACCTTGTTTATAGTTCATTTGAACTCACTTCTAAAACCGTAGCATAGTTGCCGGCAAATAAAACGCCAAGCGTTTGTTTGGGCATAATATTGAAGCGATCAATGGCTTCAGTTAGCAAACCTGTTTTTATATTGGTTTTAGACTTTGCAATATCTCTGTCGTAATCTTATCTCTAGACCGGGGCCACTTTTGTTTGCCTCACCCTGTATCATTCCCAATTTGTCTAATTCGAACATGGTACGTAGGTTCCAGGTTAGGGTTTGTTTGATTTTGGGCTTGTAATTGATCTAATTTGCACAGAAGGGTTCATTTGGCTCTGCCTTATTTATACTACTTAAAACAATTGGGGAAGCGCATGGTTAAACCTAATCCATTAGGAATAATGAAATTGCGATTTTGTTCTCACATAGTTAAGCGCACACTTATTTATTGTTAGGTGGAATAATCATGTCTTTTGAAGAATTAAATCATATTTGTTTTAATTAGATAAAAATATGAAAAACATGGTAAAATAAAATTTACTGAAATAAATTTACCACAATAAATTTAACATAATTCTTCACGGTTGCATTTTTAGAAGTTAAAAAATTGGATCTAACTATTTGCTAAGATGCAAAATAGTATACAAGCTACTATCAGTTAAGCTGAAGCAGCAAAATAGTAGTAAATACTATCAAGACATGATTGCGGTGGAGTAAGGGGTTGGTTGGTTGGAAGATGTTATCAAGATAAAAACAAGCACCAAAACAATACAAGTTACTGCAAATCAAGAAATGCTTTTGGTGGAGTAAGGGGTTGGTTGGTGGGAAAAGTTTTATGAATGTACTTCATATTCAAGAAAGCTGTAAAATAGTATACCAGATACTATCAAGTGAAGCTGAAGCAGCAAAATAGCAGTAAATACCATCAAGACATGATTACGGTGGAGTAAGGGGTTGGTTGGCGGGAAGATGTTTTCAAGATGAACTCAAGCTGCAAAACAATACAAGTTACTGCAAATCAAGACATGCTTTTGGTGGAGTAAGGGGCCGGTTGGTGGGAAAAGTTTTATGAATGTTCTTCATATTCAAGAAAGCTGTAAAATAGTATACCAGATACTATCAAGTGAAGCTGAAGCAGCAAAATAGTAGTAAATACTATCAAGACATGATTACGGTGGAGTAAGGGGTTGGTTGGCGGGAAGATGTTTTCAAGATGAACTCAAGCAGCAAAACAATACAAGTTACTGCAAATCAAGACATGCTTTTGGTGGAGTAAGGGGCCGGTTGGTGGGAAAAGTTTTATGAATGTTCTTCATATTCAAGAAAGCTGTAAAATAGTATACCAGATACTATCAAGTGAAGCTGAAGCAGCAAAATAGTAGTAAATACTATCAAGACCTGATTACGGTGGAGTAAGGGGTTGGTTGGCGGGAAGATGTTTTCAAGATGAACCTCAAGCAGCAAAACAATACAAGTTACTGCAAATCAAGACATGCTTTTGGTGGAGTAAGGGGCCGGTTGGTGGGAAAAGTTTTATGAATGTTCTTCATATTCAAGAAAGCTGTAAAATAGTATACCAGATACTATCAAGTGAAGCTGAAGCAGCAAAATAGTAGTAAATACTATCAAGATATGATAACGGTGGAGTAAGGGGTTGGTTGGCGGGAAGATGTTTTCAAGATGAACCTCAAGCAGCAAAACAATACAAGTTACTGCAAATCAAGACATGCTTTTGGTGGAGTAAGGGGCCGGTTGGTGGGAAAAGTTTTATGAATGTTCTTCATATTCAAGAAAGCTGTAAAATAGTATACCAGATACTATCAAGTGAAGCTGAAGCAGCAAAATAGTAGTAAATACTATCAAGACATGATAACGGTGGAGTAAGGGGTTGGTTGGCGGGAAGATGTTTTCAAGATGAACCTCAAGCAGCAAAACAATACAAGTTACTGCAAATCAAGACATGCTTTTGGTGGAGTAAGGGGCCGGTTGGTGGGAAAAGTTTTATGAATGTTCTTCATATTCAAGAAAGCTGTAAAATAGTATACCAGATACTATCAAGTGAAGCTGAAGCAGCAAAATAGTAGTAAATACTATCAAGACATGATTACGGTGGAGTAAGGGGTTGGTTGGCGGGAAGATGTTTTCAAGATGAACCACAAGCAGCAAAACAATACAAGTTACTGCAAATCAAGACATGCTTTTGGTGGAGTAAGGGGCCGGTTGGTGGGAAAAGTTTTATGAATATTCTTCATATTCAAGAAAGCTGTAAAATAGTATACCAGATACTATCAAGTGAAGCTGAAGCAGCAAAATAGTAGTAAATACTATCACGACATGATAACGGTGGAGTAAGGGGTTGGTTGGCGGGAAGATGTTTTCAAGATGAACCTCAAGCAGCAAAACAATACAAGTTACTGCAAATCAAGACATGCTTTTGGTGGAGTAAGGGGCCGGTTGGTGGGAAAAGTTTTATGAATGTTCTTCATATTCAAGAAAGCTGTAAAATAGTATACCAGATACTATCAAGTGAAGCTGAAGCAGCAAAATAGTAGTAAATACTATCAAGACATGATTACGGTGGAGTAAGGGGTTGGTTGGCGGGAAGATGCTTTCAAGATGAACTCAAGCAGCAAAACAATACAAGTTTCTGCAAATCAAGACATGCTTTTGGTGGAGTAAGGGGCCGGTTGGTGGGAAAAGTTTTATGAATGTTCTTCATATTCTAGAAAGCTGTAAAATAGTATACCAGATACTATCAAGTGAAGCTGAAGCAGCAAAATAGTAGTAAATACTATCAAGACATGATTACGGTGGTGTAAGGGGTTGGTTGGCGGGAAGATGTTTTCAAGATGAACTCAAGCAGCAAAACAATACAAGTTACTGCAAATCAAGACATGCTTTTGGTGGAGTAAGGGGCCGGTTGGTGGGAAAAGTTATATGAATGTTCTTCATATTCAAGAAAGCTGTAAAATAGTATACCAGATACTATCAAGTGAAGCTGAAGCAGCAAAATAGTAGTAAATACTATCAAGACTTGATTACGGTGGAGTAAGGGGTTGGTTGGCGGGAAGATCTTTTCAAGATGAACTGAAGCAGAGCAAAACAATACAAGTTACTGCAAATCAAGACATGCTTTTGGTGGAGTAAGGGGCCGGTTGGTGGGAAAAGTTTTATGAATGTTCTTCATATTCAAGAAAGCTGTAAAATAGTATACCAGATACTATCAAGTGAAGCTGAAGCAGCAAAATAGTAGTAAATACTATCAAGACATGATTACGGTGGAGTAAGGGGTTGGTTGGCGGGAAGATGTTTTCAAGATGAACCTCAAGCAGCAAAACAACACAAGTTACTGCAAATCAAGACATGCTTTTGGTGGAGTAAGGGGCCGGTTGGTGGGAAAAGTTTTATGAATGTTCTTCATATTCAAGAAAGTTGTAAAATAGTATACCAGATACTATCAAGTGAAGCTGAAGCAGCAAAATAGTAGTAAATACTATCAAGACATGATTACGGTGGAGTAAGGGGTTGGTTGGCGGGAAGATGTTTTCAAGATGAACTCAAGCAGAGCAAAACAATACAAGTTACTGCAAATCAAGACATGCTTTTGGTGGAGTAAGGGGCCGGTTGGTGGGAAAAGTTTTATGAATGTTCTTCATATTCACGAAAGCTGTAAAATAGTATACCAGATACTATCAAGTGAAGCTGAAGCAGCAAATTAGTAGTTAATACTATCAAGACATGATTACGGTGGAGTAAGGGGTTGGTTGGCGGGAAGATGTTTTCAAGATGAACTCAAGCAGCAAAACAATACAAGTTACTGCAAATCAAGACATGCTTTTGGTGGAGTAAGGGGCCGGTTGGTGGGAAAAGTTTTATGAATGTTCTTCATATTCAAGAAGTTGTAAAATAGTATACCAGATACTATCAAGTGAAGCTGAAGCAGCAAAATAGTAGTAAATACTATCAAGACATGATGACGGTGGAGTAAGGGGTTGGTTGGCGGGAAGATGTTTTCAAGATGAACTGAAGTAGCAAAACAGTACAAGTTACTGCAAATCAAATCATGCTTTTGGTGGAGTAAGGGGCCGGTTGGTGGGAAAAGTTTTATGAATGTTCTTCATATTCAAGAAAGTTGTAAAATAGTATACCAGATACTATCAAGTGAAGCTGAAGCAGCAAAATAGTAGTAAATACTATCAAGACATGATTACGGTGGAGTAAGGGGTTGGTTGGCGGGAAGATGTTTTCAAGATGAACCTCAAGCAGCAAAACAATACAAGTTACTGCAAATCAAGGCATGCTTTTGATGGAGTAAGGGGCCGGTTGGTGGGAAAAGTTTTATGAAAGTTCTTCATATTCAAGAAGGCTGTAAAATAGTATATAAGATACTATCAAGTGAAGCTGAAGCAGCAAAATAGTAGTAAATACTATCAAGACATGATGACGGTGGAGTAAGGGGTTGGTTGGCGGGAAGATGTTTTCAAGATGAACTGAAGTAGCAAAACAATACAAGTTACTGCAAATCAAATCATTCTTTTGGTGGAGTAAGGGGCCGGTTGGTGGGAAAAGTTTTATGAAAGTTCTTCATATTCAAGAAGGCTGTAAAATAGTATATAAGATACTATCAAGTGAAGCTGAAGCAGCAAAATAGTAGTAAATACTATCAAGACATGATGACGGTGGAGTAAGGGGTTGGTTGGCGGGAAGATGTTTTCAAGATGAACTGAAGTAGCAAAACAATACAAGTTACTGCAAATCAAGACATGCTTTTGGTGGAGTAAGGGGCCGGTTGGTGGGAAAAGTTTTATGAATGTTCTTAATATTCACGAAAGCTGTAAAATAGTATACCAGATACTATCAAGTGAAGCTGAAGCAGCAAATTAGTAGTTAATACTATCAAGACATGATTACGGTGGAGTAAGGGGTTGGTTGGCGGGAAGATGTTTTCAAGATGAACTCAAGCAGCAAAACAATACAAGTTACTGCAAATCAAGACATGCTTTTGGTGGAGTAAGGGGCCGGTTGGTGGGAAAAGTTTTATGAATGTTCTTCATATTCAAGAAAGTTGTAAAATAGTATACCAGATACTATCAAGTGAAGCTGAAGCAGCAAAATAGTAGTAAATACTATCAAGACATGATGACGGTGGAGTAAGGGGTTGGTTGGCGGGAAGATGTTTTCAAGATGAACTGAAGTAGCAAAACAGTACAAGTTACTGCAAATCAAATCATGCTTTTGGTGGAGTAAGGGGCCGGTTGGTGGGAAAAGTTTTATGAATGTTCTTCATATTCAAGAAAGTTGTAAAATAGTATACCAGATACTATCAAGTGAAGCTGAAGCAGCAAAATAGTAGTAAATACTATCAAGACATGATTACGGTGGAGTAAGGGGTTGGTTGGCGGGAAGATGTTTTCAAGATGAACCTCAAGCAGCAAAACAATACAAGTTACTGCAAATCAAGGCATGCTTTTGATGGAGTAAGGGGCCGGTTGGTGGGAAAAGTTTTATGAAAGTTCTTCATATTCAAGAAGGCTGTAAAATAGTATATAAGATACTATCAAGTGAAGCTGAAGCAGCAAAATAGTAGTAAATACTATCAAGACATGATGACGGTGGAGTAAGGGGTTGGTTGGCGGGAAGATGTTTTCAAGATGAACTGAAGTAGCAAAACAATACAAGTTACTGCAAATCAAATCATTCTTTTGGTGGAGTAAGGGGCCGGTTGGTGGGAAAAGTTTTATGAAAGTTCTTCATATTCAAGAAGGCTGTAAAATAGTATATAAGATACTATCAAGTGAAGCTGAAGCAGCAAAATAGTAGTAAATACTATCAAGACATGATGACGGTGGAGTAAGGGGTTGGTTGGCGGGAAGATGTTTTCAAGATGAACTGAAGTAGCAAAACAATACAAGTTACTGCAAATTAAATCATGCTTTTGGTGGAGTAAGGGGCCAGTTGGTGGGAAAAGTTTTATGAATGTTCTTCATATTCAAGAAAGCTGTAAAATAGTATACCAGATACTATCAAGTGAAGCTGAAGCAGCAAATTAGTAGTTAATACTATCAAGACATGATTACGGTGGAGTAAGGGGTTGGTTGGCGGGAAGATCTTTTCAAGATGAACTCAAGCAGCAAAACAATACAAGTTACTGCAAATCAAGACATGCTTTTGGTGGAGTAAGGGGCCGGTTGGTGGGAAAAGTTTTATGAATGTTCTTCATATTCAAGAAGGCTGTAAAATAGTATACCAGATACTATCAAGTGAAGCTGAAGCAGCAAAATAGTAGTAAATACTATCAAGACATGATGACGGTGGAGTAAGGGGTTGGTTGGCGGGAAGATGTTTTCAAGATGAACTGAAGCAGCAAAATAGTAGTAAATACTATCAAGACATGATTACGGTGGAGTAAGGGGTTTTTTGGCGGGAAGATGTTTTCAAGATGAACCTCAAGCAGCAAAACAATACAAGTTACTGCAAATCAAGACATGCTTTTGGTGGAGTAAGGGGCCGGTTGGTGGGAAAAGTTTTATGAATGTTCTTCATATTCAAGAAAGCTGTAAAATAGTATATAAGATGCTATCAAGTGAAGCTGAAGCAGCAAAATAGTAGTAAATACTATCAAGACATGATGACGGTGGAGCAAGGGGTTGGTTGGCGGGAAGATGTTTTCAAGATGAACTGAAGTAGCAAAACAATACAAGTTACTGCAAATCAAATCATGCTTTTGGTGGAGTAAGGGGCCGGTTGGTGGGAAAAGTTTTATGAAAGTTCTTCATATCAAAGAAAGCTGTAAAATAGTATACCAGATACTATCAAGTGAAGCTGAAGCCGCAAAATAGTAGTAAATACTATCAAGACATGATGACGGTGGAGTAAGGGGTTGGTTGGCGGGAAGATGTTTTCAAGATGAACTCAAGCAGCAAAACAATACAAGTTAATGCAAATCAAGACTTGCTTTTGGTGGAGTAAGGGGCCCGTTGGTGGGAAAAGTTTTATGAATGTTCTTCATATTCAAGAAGGCTGTAAAATAGTATACCAGATACTATCAAGTGAAGCTGAAGCAGCAAAATAGTAGTAAATACAATCAAGACATGAATACGGTGGAGTAAGGGGTTGGTTGGCGGGAAGATGTTTTCAAGATGAACTCAAGCAGCAAAACAATACAAGTTACTGCAAATCAAGACATGCTTTTGGTGGAGTAAGGGGCCGGTTGATGGGAAAAGTTTTATGAATGTTCTTCATATTCAAGAAGGCTGTAAAATAGTATACCAGATACTATCAAGTAAAGCTGAAGCAGCAAAATAGTAGTAAATACTATCAAGACATGATTACGGTGGAGTAAGGGGTTGGTTGGCGGGAAGATGTTTTCAAGATGAACTCAAACAGCAAAACAATACAAGTTACTGCAAATCAAGACATGCTTTTGGTGGAGTAAGGGGCTGGTTGGCGGGAAAAGTTTTATGAATGTTCTTCATATTCAAGAAAGCTGTAAATATTAGATTAGTATTTCCTCCATGGTGGAAGCCACTCCCCGAAGAATGTCCCGACGGAATATTTGATCTGTGCACCCGAGGAGGATCTGATAGATGTTCTACTCATCTTCTTCGCACAGTACACATAGAGCAGATTTGGCGAGATGAAATCGGTGGAGGTAAGCTTGCGTGGCCGGATGCGATACGTGCTCTTACAAAAAACTTCTGCAACACTCCTCAATATCCTGCAATAGTACATTTAGGTGTAGTTGTAGTTATGTTTGGTTGATTAACGTCTCATAAGAGCAAATGCATGACTATTGTAATTTAGAATTAGGGTCTGTTGGCAAAGGCTGCGCCTGAGCTTAGTAGACATTATTTATGCAGCGAATTTTCTATTTATAAAGATGAAAAGTAATCAAGACTTTATATTAAAATTGCATAAATGTTCTTTTATTAGTAATTTATTAAGAAATACAATAAGTAATAATGTTTTTACATGTAATCGGGGTTTGCTGTGATTTTGGTTTATTACCCAATCAATGCAACACTGAACCTATTGTGAGATTTATTAAATCAATGAGTTTACCTTCAAACTTTTAGCTAAAAAGGACGTATTTATCTATTTCTTGCCTCTAGAAAGCATAAATATATAAAGTTTTGTATGCCTTTCAAGTATTTTCAATTTCTTTTTTCTAACAAAATTCCTGCCTTGTAATGTTCTTTAGTTTTACCTATTTCAAGTTCAGTGCTTCGAAAAGTATGCATATTTCATGAAATATAAAATATGCTGGGACAAATGATAAATTAGTTGTACGATTTAAAACTAAAAAATATGATATAATTATCATGTAACTGTACTCTAAAGGGAAAGTTTTGTTTCATTGTAACTGTCGTATAGAAAAGACATGTCGCCGAATATATATTTTTCCAATTTCAGGGGGTCTTATTGTATTTGTTTTCCATTCCTTCGAGGCAGACATGGAGAATAGTGCTTCAGAAGTATGTCGGGAATCATAGTATTAGGGTGAGTGGTTCCTTTCCGCTGTCACTTCTGTTTTTAACACAATTCGTTAACAATGTTAATAAAGTTAAATTTCCTCAGTCAAACAGCAGATCTCATGCACGAAAGTATCTTAAAAATTGTCTTTAAAATTAATTAATTTGTTATTGATATTGATCATCTGAAGGACATATTGAGTAGATTTTGTCCCTTAATTAATAGGAATGTCGCTAATTTTTTTTTGTTAAAGTAAAATATTATTTTTAAAATGTATAAATAATTCATTCAATTGCAAATGTCAGGAATTCTAAATTGTGTTTGTCTTTAATCGCACGTTTCACTATTTATATTTGTCATATTGTTGCTCTTTTTGGAGGAATCTCCATTTCAATCATCTTCCAATAAATTCATAAAAATTCAATAATTTTTTTAAGTAGAATGAAATTTATAATATTAAAATCTAATTTATCTTTGTAACTGTACTCCTCTCTCGTAACTGTACTCCAGAGCTCGCGTCTTACGTGTTTTGTAACCATTATTGAAAAGAAACAAAGCAAGAGATATCCTCTTGGTTGGCGGGAAATAATTCTATTTTCAGGTGGTTCCTTCAAGAAAGACATCAAGACCAGTACTTGTATACATCCTTAATTGGCAGACGAAGTTATTTGGGTAAGTAGTATCGTTTGCTTGGACGGTGCGCATGCTACCATTGAACTTTGCGTGTTCAGTACGGATGTTTTTGTTTCTTGAACGTTTTCTTCCCAACTTTTATACCAAAAACCAAAAAATATACTCATTGACCTATAAAATCTGTTCAAAAATATTTCAGTCTTGTTATATATTTAAAAACTGGTCACTATATACGAATAATTTTGAAGTTGTTATTGTTCTGAACGTAGTTTTTACTGCATTCAGAGTACATGCATAAAGAAACTGGTTTTACAGAATCGTAACAGTAAAAGAAATGTTTAGACTTTACGGACATCGCATATGTGAAATTTCAAGCCAATAAAATAATATTGTTATATTTTCAGTAATTGATTGCACATGTATAAGTTTATTAAATGTGTTCTCGGAAAATATGCAAAAAGTGTTGATGCAAATTCTTTTCCATAGAATATGTACGGAACTTAAACCATCTTGATTTATCCTCTATTTATTAAGGGGGGAGGGCTGGGGATCCCAGGTGGCTAGGCACTCGCCTAGCATGCGAAAGATCCCAGGTTTGGGTCCAGGCATCACCAAAATAACTGCCGACCTATAAATGGCCCATGCAGCCAAAAATATCGGACGAATAATGCCCCGTGTAAGGGGGTGCACGTTAAATATTATTCAAAGTCCTAACGCTGCGTACGATGTCGCCCTTAACGGTTGCGTTTTGTGCCTATTCAGGTGTCGGCTTGCACTTGACCGTGGTTCTAAAATACGACGCTTGTCGCCAATAGCGCTCGTGTTGCTCTAGTGCGACGATAATTCAAGCCTAACCTAACCTCTATTTATTAAGAAATATTATAAATATTTTAAATAAAATGAATTACTGATGTACTTGTTATATTTCAGTTTAATAATAATACAAAATACTCTTTATTATTTATTTAAAGTTTGTGTACCCCAAGCGAAAGTGTGCCAATTAAATCATTTAAAGTATATAAAAACAGATTTTCACAATCGTTTACGCAAATGGTTAAAAATAGTAACTTTTACCAATGTTTAAAGTATTTTATTCAATTATACTCCCATATTGTTCTAATAATCAAATTTAAAAAACATTTCTGAAAATTTGTAACAATGATTGCACAAAAAAGAATTTCGAATTAGAAGGAAAACAAAACGTCTTTTATAAGTTACTGTTGTACAATAATGAGTGATAACAATGGATACAAGTGCAACAAAGTCATTTTCGCCATTTCAGCTTCATCTCTTGCGTATTAAGTTGCTCTGTGAAGTTTCTCTTTTTTTAAAAAATTATATTGAGTTTTTAAAACGCTTAAATCTGCCTCAAGGAATGGTGATTTTGCTGGGCTTGCATCTTAATTGGTATGTTATTATATTTTAAATAGATTTTATAAGTTTCAGGTCGTTATGTTTTATAAGAATGTAATAGTAAATACATTAGTTTTTGAAAAGTCGTAAAAATTCCTATTGAATCTATTGAGTTTCAATAAATAAATATTATATCTAACTTTAAAAAACTCTTTTAAATTTATTTTCAAACAAATAGTAGAGGAGAGAAGAACTCATTGGGAATATTTTTATCTAAATATAATATATTTGTGCAATAAATTTTATGATACTCTCTCATGTCTAACAACTTTTCGAATGTCAAAACTGCTAGTTGTGTAGTGGTTCAAGATGACTCGCCCTTTGCTTCTATTATACAGGGTTAGTTTATTGCAACCAAACTACATTGACTAACCCCGTAATATTATCTTATATCATTTTATTAAAATGAAGTTTTAGTTAAGAGTTAATCGTACTCCGCGAAAAGCATCTCGTTCGGTTCTTAGCCATTTCTCAATGCTTTCCCTAACTATATATGTTATGACTGTAGAAATTTTTTGAATGGTACTGAAAGTAAACAAATTCCTCTCCAATAATTGCAGTTGGTCAAATCAAATTTATTATGGGATTTTAACAATATTTGTGCTTCTTTCATAAATAACAGGTTCTTTTAGAAATATGGGATCTTTCCCTCCATCCAAACTAGTTTAATAAGTTAAAGCAGTGCGCCAGCTGACTTCTCAAGATGAATATTTAAGTAGTTCTGCAGTTATGATATCGTTACCAAGACCTTTTTTGTTCCTCTGTATTCGAAGTGTATCCACACTTTCTTTTTTTTAGTGATTTCTCCAACATCGACATCTGTCTCTTTAACCTACTCGAAATAGTACACAAAATCTGCGTTTTCTGAGCTTTTGCTCAACATTTAATACCTCTTCGCCAGTCTTTTCGAAGTGTATCCACTTTTTTTTATTCAGTTTTCGTCAGTTACGAGTGTGCCATATTTTCCCTTCACTAAACACGGTTTGGTTTTGTTCCATGAAATCGATGCATGGTTTTATAAACTACTCTTAAATTTGCTTACTTCACTGGTTCTTCGAACATCCACTGCTGGCATTTTTTAAAAGTTTCTCTTGTCACTTCTTGAAGATGTTTTATAATTTTCGTGTTTTTTTTGCTGCAGTTATATCTGTGCTCTATGCCGTGTTAATTTGGAATTATTTAGCATGTTCTTTATATTTCTCTCATTGATTAGCTTTAGGGTATCAGCAGTGATCGATTTTTTGTGTTTTTTCTTGCTATACCTAATATTTCCTTTTCATTTGAATCATTATCTTTCAATAAATTTGTTTCTTTAATTCTAGATTTCGCCCCCTATCTCTTTTAATTTTTAACTCGCGCGCACATACATTTATAATTATTATTTTTAATCTTCAGTATCAAATCATGATTTTTCGGACTTTTTCGTTTCGGGTACTCCTTGACAAATTTAACTGGAGTTTGGCCATCATCAAGTGACGATCCGTCGCTAAGGCAGCTCTTCTTGTAACCGTAATATTCCATTATCCTCTATAGCTTTCGTTTATTGCTATATGGTTATTTGATTTTGAGTTCTTCCAAGGGGAAGTGTAAGTTAACTTTGAAAAGTATAATTGTGCTTTAATTATAAGATTATTGAGCTCAAGAAAAAGTTGAAAAGCTTTCAGTTTTTGTTCTCGCCGAATGCTCCATTTCCAACTGTAGGGGAGACCGGGTCTAGTTGATACAGGGTCAAGTTGATACAGTCAAAATAACTCCGTAATGCGCAGGCGCAATTAACTGGTACTCACTTGACTGGACGACCGGTCCGTCGTCAACAACCACGCGTGAGCACTTAGAGGAGGTTGCTTTGTTCTATGAGTTGTGAATTAAAAACTGGTTTTGAGCTTTAAAAGTAAATTTTTACCCCTGTATTTGAAGTGTTATTGAAAGTTTACTTGTTAGTGGATTGTGTTATAAATAACATCACATTGTTACATGCTATAAAGGCAAGAATGTAACCTAATAGACTTTGTTCTAGCTCTTATTGGTTTTCCGTATTTTGCGGTTTAGTGTAATGGCGACGGTTGGGTCAAGTTGATACGCTTCTTTGGGGTCAAGTTGATACGGTGTATCAACTTAACCCACAAGAATTTTCATATGTTGCATTTATTTATAGATACCAAGAAACTACAAGAGGCGAAATACCAATTGATATTTTTGGAAGAGCTTATGAAGAGATTAGAAATGGCCGAATGTCTATTAGGGAAGCGGCCAAAATCTTTAATATAGACACAATAGCTCTTTACAGGTTCAAGACAAAAAAGGGAAAATTAAACTTGAAATGCCAGAGGCTACTGACGAGGTTGTAAAAACGGGTTATGCTAAACATCGACAAATATTGACTGACGAACTTGAGGAGGAGCTTAGCAGATATATTTTAACAAGAAAATAAAAGTTAAAATTGTTTAAATCATTAGGGGGTAATATTACCAAGAATGGAAGAACAGAAAAGAACCGAAAACAAAGAACAGAAAACCTGACAAAAGAAGTTAAAAATAAAAAAAGAGAGAAACGAAGAAAAATTTAAAAAGATGAATCAGACTCTGATGAAGACGAAGAGTCTTTTTGTTTGGTGTGCTTCAAAACATATTCAACGTCAAAGCCTGGCCAGGACTGGATACAATGCATATCCTGTAAGAAGTGGGCACACTTCGCATGTGCTGAAGACAATCTATTTTACACGTGTTTCAATTGTCAATCAGATCCCAATTTCTCAGACTCGGAGTGATCAGTTACAATCAATGTAAGCCCTATCATGTAAAACTTTGTATCATATAAAGTTAAAAACCTATTTATATTGTAAAATAAAACACTTTTCGTAATTACTGCATTTTTTATTAGATATATTTAAATATTTCCTAGCACCGTCTCAGCTTACTCATATGCGTATCAACTTGACCCAATGCCGTATCAACTTGACCCAGATCGGGTTAAGTTGATACACATTGCAACATTTTAAAAAACATTTTTTTTGTCAGTGAAAATTCAATTCTATTTAGATTATAAAAATATCAGGCGTTAGCCAAGGAGTTATAGTTACTAACTACACTTAGTTTGTTTCAAAATATTGACAGAAAAAAATTACAAAAATCAGAAAGTAAAAAGTGTATCAACTTGACCCGGTCTCCCCTATCTTCATTTTCTGTTAATCTTTTTCTTCCAATTTTGGCACTCATGTTTTCTATCAATAGCAGAAGGTCATGTTTTGGAAAATTTGCAACCATATTTTTTATTTCGTAGTAAAAATCGCTCTTTTCCTCTAATTCTCCATTTGTTAGAGCATATACTTGTATGAAGGGGCCGGATGGTCTAATAGGTCTGATAGCAGCCCATTCCGCTAACAGTTTGCGCACTGCTCCGGGTGCGGGTTTGATTCCCGCCTTCGCCCTGGGTGTACTGTCTTTCTTTGTGTCACAAAAAATTATGTGGGTGTCTTACTTGTGAAGGTTTATAAGCGGGTATCTGATCAAGCACGCAAACCGGAAAATACATGAACCAACCTTCCTACCTACTTGTATGAAACTCGTTTTGAAAATCCTAAATAGAACCCTGTTTGAAGAGTTATATTGAATTTTGGTTGCCTAGTATATTTTAATGATTTTTCTTTCTGATTAAAAATCATTTCAACGTGTTTTAATTCATCTCCCGAATAAAGTATATAATATTATCAGTTGTTCCAGTTTCTCCGATGCCTCTCCACAGAGTTTCAGATCTACCCAGTATGTCAATGTTGTAACTTATCTTTCTCAACTTGTCTGATTCGACCATGGTACTAGTAGGTTCCAGGTTAGAGTTTAATTTTGGTTTTGGGCTTGTAAATTGATCTTATCTGCCCAGCAGGGTTCTTTTGGCTCTACCTTATACTGAAAACAATTGGGGAAGCGCATATTTTAAGCCTAATCCATTAGAAATAAAGAAATTGCGATTTTGTTCTCACATAGTTAAGCGCACAGTTATTTATTGTTAAGTGGAATAATCATGTCTTTTGAAGAACTAAATCATGTTTGTTTTATTATTAGATAAAAATATGAAAAACATGGTAAAATAAAATTCACTGAAATAAATTTACCTTAAATTCTTCACGGTGGCATTTTTAGAAGTTAAAATATTAGATCTAACTATTTGCTAAGCTGTAAAATAGTATACAAGCTACTATCAATAAGCTGAAGCAGCAGAATAGTGGTAAATACTATCAAGACATAATTGCGGTGGAGTAAGGGGTTGGTTGATGGGAAGATGTTTTCAAGATGAACTCAAGCAGCAAAACAATACAAGTTACTGCAAATCAAGACATGCTTTTGGTGGAGTAAGGGGCCGGTTGGTGGGAAAAGTTTTATGAATGTTCTTCATATTCAAGAAAGCTGTAAAATAGTATACCAGATACTATCAAGTGAAGCTAAAGCAGCAAAATAGTAGTAAATACTATCAAGACATGATTACGGTGGAGTAAGGGGTTGGTTGGCGGGAAGATGTTTTCAAGATGAACTCAAGCAGCAAAACAATACAAGTTACTGCAAATCAAGACATGCCTTTGGTGGAGTAAGGGGCCGGTTGGTGGGAAAAGTTTTATGAATGTTCTTCATATCAAAGAAAGCTGTAAAATAGTATACCAGATACTATCAAGTGAAGCTGAAGCAGCAAAATAGTAGTAAATACTATCAAGACATGATGACGGTGGAGTAAGGGGCCGGTTGGTGTCAAAAGTTTTATGAATGTTCTTCATATTCAAGAAGGCTGTAAAATAGTATACCAGATACTATCAAGTGAAGCTGAAGCAGCAAAATAGTAGTAAATACTATCAAGACATGATGACGGTGGAGTAAGGGGTTGGTTGGCGGGAAGATGTTTTCAAGATGAACTGAAGCAGCAAAATAGTAGTAAATACTATCAAGACATGATTACGGTGGAGTAAGGGGTTTTTTGGCGGGAAGATGTTTTCAAGATGAACCTCAAGCAGCAAAACAATACAAGTTACTGCAAATCAAGACATGCTTTTGGTGGAGTAAGGGGCCGGTTGATGGGAAAAGTTTTATGAATGTTCTTCATATTCAAGAAGGCTGTAAAATAGTATACCAGATACTATCAAGTAAAGCTGAAGCAGCAAAATAGTAGTAAATACTATCAAGACATGATTACGGTGGAGTAAGGGGTTGGTTGGCGGGAAGATGTTTTCAAGATGAACTCAAACAGCAAAACAATACAAGTTACTGCAAATCAAGACATGCTTTTGGTGGAGTAAGGGGCTGGTTGGCGGGAAAAGTTTTATGAATGTTCTTCATATTCAAGAAAGCAGTAAATATTAGATTAGTATTTCCTCCATGGTGGAAGCCACTCCCCGAAGAATGTCCCGACGGAATATTTGATCTGTGCACCCGAGGAGGATCTGATAGATGTTCTACTCATCTTCTTCGCACAGTACACATAGAGCAGATTTGGCGAGATGAAATCGGTGGAGGTAAGCTTGCGTGGCCGGATGCGATACGTGCTCTTACAAAAAACTTCTGCAACACTCCTCAATATCCTGCAATAGTACATTTAGGTGTAGTTGTAGTTATGTTTGGTTGATTAACGTCTCACAAGAGCAAATGCATGACTATTGTAATTTAGAATTAGGGTCTGTTGGCAAAGGCTGCGCCTGAGCTTAGTAGACATTATTTATGCAGCGAATTTTCTATTTATAAAGATGAAAAGTAATCAAGACTTTATATTAAAATTGCATAAATGTTCTTTTATTAGTAATTTATTAAGAAATACAATAAGTAATAATGTTTTTTACATGTAATCGGGGTTTGCTGTGATTTTGGTTTATTACCCAATCAATGCAACACTGAACCTATTGTGAGATTTATTAAATCAATGAGTTTACCTTCAAACTTTTAGCTAAAAAGGACGTATTTATCTATTTCTTGCCTCTAGAAAGCATAAATATATAAAGTTTTGTATGCCTTTCAAGTATTTTCAATTTCTTTTTTCTAACAAAATTCCTGCCTTGTAATGTTCTTTAGTTTTACCTATTTCAAGTTCAGTGCTTCGAAAAGTATGCATATTTCATGAAATATAAAATATGCTGGGACAAATGATAAATTAGTTGTACGATTTAAAACTAAAAAATATGATATAATTATCATGTAACTGTACTCTAAAGGGAAAGTTTTGTTTCATTGTAACTGTCGTATAGAAAAGACATGTCGACGAATATATATTTTTCCAATTTCAGGGGGTCTTATTGTATTTGTTTTCCATTCCTTGGAGGCAGACATGGAGAATAGTGCTTCAGAAGTATGTCGGGAATCATAGTATTAGGGTGAGTGGTTCCTTTCCGCTGTCACTTCTGTTTTTAACACAATTCGTTAACAATGATAATAAAGTTAAATTTCCTCAGTCAAACAGCAGATCTCATGCACGAAAGTATCTTAAAAATTGTCTTTAAAATTAATTAATTTGTTATTGATATTGATCATCTGAAGGACATATTGAGTAGATTTTGTCCCTTAATTAATAGGAATGTCGCTAATTTTTTTTTGTTAAAGTAAAATATTATTTTTAAAATGTATAAATAATTCATTCAATTGCAAATGTCAGGAATTCTAAATTGTGTTTGTCTTTAATCGCACGTTTCACTATTTATATTTGTCATATTGTTGCTCTTTTTGGAGGAATCTCCATTTCAATCATCTTCCAATAAATTCATAAAAATTCAATAAATTTTTTAAGTAGAATGAAATTTATAATATTAAAATCTAATTTATCTTTGTAACTGTACTCCTCTCTCGTAACTGTACTCCAGAGCTCGCGTCTTACGTGTTTTGTAACCATTATTGAAAAGAAACAAAGCAAGAGATATCCTCTTGGTTGGCGGGAAATAATTCTATTTTCAGGTGGTTCCTTCAAGAAAGACATCAAGACCAGTACTTGTATACATCCTTAATTGGCAGACGAAGTTATTTGGGTAAGTAGTATCGTTTGCTTGGACGGTGCGCATGCTACCATTGAACTTTGCGTGTTCAGTACGGATGTTTTTGTTTCTTGAACGTTTTCTTCCCAACTTTTATACCAAAAACCAAAAATATACTCATTGACCTACAAAATCTGTTCAAAAATATTTCAGTCTTGTTATATATTTAAAAACTGGTCACTATATACGAATAATTTTGAAGTTGTTATTGTTCTGAACGTAGTTTTTACTGCATTCAGAGTACATGCATAAAGAAACTGGTTTTACAGAATCGTAACAGTAAAAGAAATGTTTAGACTTTACGGACATCGCATATGTGAAATTTCAAGCCAATAAAATAATATTGTTATATTTTCAGTAATTGATTGCACATGTATAAGTTTATTAAATGTGTTCTCGGAAAATATGCAAAAAGTGTTGATGCAAATTCTTTTCCATAGAATATGTACGGAACTTAAACCATCTTGATTTATCCTCTATTTATTAAGAGGGGAGGGCTGGGGATCCCAGGTGGCTAGGCACTCGCCTAGCATGCGAAAGATCCCAGGTTTGGGTCCAGGCATCACCAAAATAACTGCCGACCTATAAATGGCCCATGCAGCCAAAAATATCGGACGAATAATACCCCGTGTAAGGGGGTGCACGTTAAATATTATTCAAAGTCCTAACGCTGCGTACGATGTCGCCCTTAACGGTTGCGTTTTGTGCCTATTCAGGTGTCGGCTTGCACTTGACCGTGGTTCTAAAATACGACGCTTGTCGCCAATAGCGCTCGTGTTGCTCTAGTGCGACGATAATTCAAGCCTAACCTAACCTCTATTTATTAAGAAATATTATAAATATTTAAAATAAAATGAATTACTGATGTACTTGTTATATTTCAGTTTAATAATAATACAAAATACTCTTTATTATTTATTTAAAGTTTGTGTACCCCAAGCGAAAGTGTGCCAATTAAATCATTTAAAGTATATAAAAACAGATTTTCACAATCGTTTACGCAAATGGTTAAAAATAGTAACTTTTACCAATGTTTAATGTATTTTATTCAATTATACTCCCATATTGTTCTAATAATCAAATTTAAAAAACATTTCTGAAGATTTGTAACAATGATTGCACAAAAAAGAATTTCGAATTAGAAGGAAAACAAAACGTCTTTTATAAGTTACTGTTGTACAATAATGAGTGATAACAATGGATACAAGTGCAACAAAGTCATTTTCGCCATTTCAGCTTCATCTCTTGCGTATTAAGTTGCTCTGTGAAGTTTCTCTTTTTTTAAAAAATTATATTGAGTTTTTAAAACGCTTAAATCTGCCTCAAGGAATGGTGATTTTGCTGGGCTTGCATCTTAATTGGTATGTTATTATATTTTAAATCGATTTTATAAGTTTCAGGTCGTTATGTTTTATAAGAATGTAATAGTAAATACATTAGTTTTTGAAAAGTCGTAAAAATTCCTATTGAATCTATTGAGTTTCAATAAATAAATATTATATCTAACTTTAAAAAACTCTTTTAAATTTATTTTCAAACAAATAGTAGAAGAGAGAAGAACTCATTGGGAATATATTTATCTAAATATAATATATTTGTGCAATAAATTTTATGATACTCTCTCATGTCTAACAACTTTTCGAATGTCAAAACTGCTAGTTGTGTAGTGGTTCAAGATGACTCGCCCTTTGCTTCTATTATACAGGGTTAGTTTATTGCAACCAAACTACATTGACTAACCCCGTAATATTATCTTATATCATTTTATTAAAATGAAGTTTTAGTTAAGAGTTAATCGTACTCCGCGAAAAGCATCTCGTTCAGTTCTTAGCCATTTCTCAATGCTTTCCCTAACTATATATGTTATGACTGTAGAAATTTTTTGAATGGTACTGAAAGTAAACAAATTCCTCTCCAATAATTGCAGTTGGTCAAATCAAATTTATTATGGGATTTTAACAATATTTGTGCTTCTTTCATAAATAACAGGTTCTTTTAGAAATATGGGATCTTTCCCTCCATCCAAACTAGTTTAATAAGTTAAAGCAGTGCGCCAGCTGACTTCTCAAGATGAATATTTAAGTAGTTCTGCAGTTATGATATCGTTACCAAGACCTTTTTTGTTCCTCTGTATTCGAAGTGTATCCACACTTTCTTTTTTTTAGTGATTTCTCCAACATCGACATCTGTCTCTTTAACCTACTCGAAATAGTACACAAAATCTGCGTTTTCTGAGCTTTTGCTCAACATTTAATACCTCTTCGCCAGTCTTTTCGAAGTGTATCCACTTTTTTTTATTCAGTTTTCGTCAGTTACGAGTGTGCCATATTTTCCCTTCACTAAACACGGTTTGGTTTTGTTCCATGAAATCGATGCATGGTTTTATAAACTACTCTTAAATTTGCTTACTTCACTGGTTCTTCGAACATCCACTGCTGGCATTTTTTAAAAGTTTCTCTTGTCACTTCTTGAAGATGTTTTATAATTTTCGTGTTTTTTTTGCTGCAGTTATATCTGTGCTCTATGCCGTGTTAATTTGGAATTATTTAGCATGTTCTTTATATTTCTCTCATTGATTAGCTTTAGGGTATCAGCAGTGATCGATTTTTTGTGTTTTTTCTTGCTATAACCTAATATTTCCTTTTCATTTGAATCATTATCTTTCAATAAATTTGTTTCTTTAATTCTAGATTTCGCCCCCTATCTCTTTTAATTTTTAACTCGCGCGCACATACATTTATAATTATTATTTTTAATCTTCAGTATCAAATCATGATTTTTCGGACTTTTTCGTTTCGGGTACTCCTTGACAAATTTAACTGGAGTTTGGCCATCATCAAGTGACGATCCGTCGCTAAGGCAGCTCTTCTTGTAACCGTAATATTCCATTATCCTCTATAGCTTTCGTTTATTGCTATATGGTTATTTGATTTTGAGTTCTTCCAAGGGGAAGTGTAAGTTAACTTTGAAAAGTATAATTGTGCTTTAATTATAAGATTATTGAGCTCAAGAAAAAGTTGAAAAGCTTTCAGTTTTTGTTCTCGCCGAATGCTCCATTTCCAACTGTATCTTCATTTTCTGTTAATCTTTTTCTTCCAATTTTGGCACTCATGTTTTCTATCAATAGCAGAAGGTCATGTTTTGGAAAATTTGCAACCATATTTTTTATTTCGTAGTAAAAATCGCTCTTTTCCTCTAATTCTCCATTTGTTAGAGCATATACTTGTATGAAGGGGCCGGATGGTCTAATAGGTCTGATAGCAGCCCATTCCGCTAACAGTTTGCGCACTGCACCGGGTGCGGGTTTGATTCCCGCCTTCGCCCTGGGTGTACTGTCTTTCTTTGTGTCACAAAAAATTATGTGGGTGTCTTACTTGTGAAGGTTTATAAGCGGGTATCTGATCAAGCACGCAAACCGGAAAATACATGAACCAACCTTCCTACCTACTTGTATGAAACTCGTTTTGAAAATCCTAAATAGAACCCTGTTTGAAGAGTTATATTGAATTTTGGTTGCCTAGTATATTTTAATGATTTTTCTTTCTGATTAAAAATCATTTCAACGTGTTTTAATTCATCTCCCGAATAAAGTATATAATATTATCAGTTGTTCCAGTTTCTCCGATGCCTCTCCACAGAGTTTCAGATCTACCCAGTATGTCAATGTTGTAACTTATCTTTCTCAACTTGTCTGATTCGACCATGGTACTAGTAGGTTCCAGGTTAGAGTTTAATTTTGGTTTTGGGCTTGTAAATTGATCTTATCTGCCCAGCAGGGTTCTTTTGGCTCTACCTTATACTGAAAACAATTGGGGAAGCGCATATTTTAAGCCTAATCCATTAGAAATAAAGAAATTGCGATTTTGTTCTCACATAGTTAAGCGCACAGTTATTTATTGTTAAGTGGAATAATCATGTCTTTTGAAGAACTAAATCATGTTTGTTTTATTATTAGATAAAAATATGAAAAACATGGTAAAATAAAATTCACTGAAATAAATTTACCTTAAATTCTTCACGGTGGCATTTTTAGAAGTTAAAATATTAGATCTAACTATTTGCTAAGCTGTAAAATAGTATACAAGCTACTATCAATAAGCTGAAGCAGCAGAATAGTGGTAAATACTATCAAGACATAATTGCGGTGGAGTAAGGGGTTGGTTGATGGGAAGATGTTTTCAAGATGAACTCAAGCAGCAAAACAATACAAGTTACTGCAAATCAAGACATGCTTTTGGTGGAGCAAGGGGCTCACAGTGGGGTATTTGACCTGAATTCTTGGCCATAAATCCAAAAAAAAAGTTTTTAGCTACAATTACAAAATTGGTATCTTTTTGTAGCTAATTAAGTGGTGCATCTATCCATATAAAGAATTATTATCTCATACAAAAACATTCGTTTTTATCAGCATCGAAAGCCGGATTTTTGATAAAATTATTGTACTTTTTTCTAGCAATTCAGCGTTTTTTTATGTTTACTAATTAAATTTTGGCTGATTCAAAAAATTCTTGTTTAATACTACAAAAAGTGCATGTAATAGAGGAACATTTGAGCTTTATTATAAAATAGAAAAATATTTTTAAAAAAATTTTTTGACTTTAAATTCAACAATTAAAGTTAAAAAGAAAAAATTTTGTAACAATTTTTTTTAAAAACGTGATATTATGTTAAGGTGCCCGCCTGAATCCGGCACATCTACTACCACCGGCGTAGTCCTCAAACATTGGTTTTTCATGTTCAATAGTCAAAACTTGCTACTTTTTGCTATCTTTGCAAAAAAATTAGTTTTTTTTTTAAATAGCAAATCCAAATAAGCTCCTAAAATTTCCAGTAATAATTGGATTTTTGCTGGAAATTCTTTTGGGAAGTGTTTATGTATGTTTTCAAGGATGCTGAATATAAATATGATTTTAATTAATTAAAAAAAATATGAGTTTGAATACTATAGGTAAAAAAAGAAAAAAATCATAAAGTACTTTGCCTACGGCATTATTTTGTTCAGATACTTTGAACACGCATGCCTTAAAGGGGGAAAACTTTATATTTCTTTTCAGAATCTTCAAAAACACATTCGTATATAACTTTGGTCACCTTAATTTTTTTTAAATAATAACTAGTACCATATAATTGTTTCATGCCCTGAAACAAGCCTACCCCTACAACTGTTTTCAGCAACCCTAATCATTCACATTTCGGCACTGAAACCTAATAAGTTAGTAGCATTCCATCTGTGTAAACAAATCCCCGCACCCCACTTTTCGGGAATGAGGGGGGTGGAAACAAAATTTATTGCTAAGCTAAAGATAAAAGTACAGCACCGCACAGAGACTGTGTCACACAACATCAGCTAATACATTGAAACGATTTTCGGCCTGAAACTACTTTGCAGACTTACAGTTACTTTACTATTTGGAGAACTGGATATTAGTTAATAGTTATATTTAAAGGCGCAGAGAGTACTTAGAGTGTTAGAAGACGGACCCCAAGATTTCGAAATGTAATTGTGATTTCTTCCGTAAAATTAAGTCTGATTACACCTTTTTTAAAAAGGATTATTGAGCTTAAGTTTGCAAGTTAGCTTTTGCTTAAGTTTGCTTTTGGTCCATGAGCAATAATTTTAAATTGTTATTAAATATTCGAAAATAACTTCATTTAATATCAATTGATATTGTCTTTTACACGCAACTTATGAAAACATTTAGATAAAGTATTCAATGTAAAATTTGCATAAACAAATTAAGATAGTTCTGTGTTTCAAAGTGAACAGAAAACATCTCAAAAGAGATTTGCTATCTTGTTTTGAAGAAATATTGGTTATTTTTTAAGATTTTTTCGATTGTTTTGATTGAATGAACGTTATACCACAGCTTCATGGGGCATTGCTTCGATTAGCGTTGTTTTCGTTGTTAATTTGCATAGAAAACTATATTGCTCATAGTACCCAACTTTTACTCGTATTGTAGTACGATTTATATATAATTAGTATTTAGTGCATCGCAATCAATATTGAATCTTAATTTTAATCACTTGATGTTTTATGAATACATTTTGTGAAGATATTTGAGACCCTACTCCAGTCATCTTGTTGAACAGGGGTAACCGTCCCGGTCATCTCTTGGCATGACGGGACGACCCTGCATAAATTCAACACATTTGATATAAACAAAAGATTTGTTAGTTGTAATTTTAACGTATTACAAAATTTAATTTGAAAAAAAAAATTATATAAAGTAATTTTTCAGCAATTTCCGCAGACGCCCGACACCACGCAACGGCCCTGCCCCTTAAAAAAAGCGCACATCTCTCAAAATGAAGCTTAATAAGTTCGTTTATTGACAAAACATTGAGTCGAAATTAAAAAAATGCTACTTCAATACAAATTATGAACAAATATATTTTTGGCCAAGAATTCGGGTCAAATACCCCACTGTGGGCTGGTTGGTGGGAAAAGTTTTATGAATGTTCTTCATATCAAAGAAAGCTGTAAAATAGTATACCAGATACTATCAAGTGAAGCTGAAGCAGCAAAATAGTAGTAAATACTATCAAGACATGATGACGGTGGAGTAAGGGGCCGGTTGGTGTCAAAAGTTTTATGAATGTTCTTCATATTCAAGAAAGCTGTAAAATAGTATACCAGATACTATCAAGTGAAGCTGAAGCAGCAGAATAGTAGTAAATACTATCAAGACATGATTACGGTGGAGTAAGGGGTTGGTTGGCGGGAAGATGTTTTCAAGATGAACTCAAGCAGCAAAACAATACAAGTTACTGCAAATCAAGACATGCCTTTGGTGGAGTAAGGGGCCGGTTGGTGGGAAAAGTTTTATGAATGTTCTTCATATCAAAGAAAGCTGTAAAATAGTATACCAGATACTATCAAGTGAAGCTGAAGCAGCAAAATAGTAGTAAATACTATCAAGACATGATGACGGTGGAGTAAGGGGCCGGTTGGTGTCAAAAGTTTTATGAATGTTCTTCATATTCAAGAAGGCTGTAAAATAGTATACCAGATACTATCAAGTGAAGCTGAAGCAGCAAAATAGTAGTAAATACTATCAAGACATGATGACGGTGGAGTAAGGGGTTGGTTGGCGGGAAGATGTTTTCAAGATGAACTGAAGCAGCAAAATAGTAGTAAATACTATCAAGACATGATTACGGTGGAGTAAGGGGTTTTTTGGCGGGAAGATGTTTTCAAGATGAACCTCAAGCAGCAAAACAATACAAGTTACTGCAAATCAAGACATGCTTTTGGTGGAGTAAGGGGCCGGTTGATGGGAAAAGTTTTATGAATGTTCTTCATATTCAAGAAGGCTGTAAAATAGTATACCAGATACTATCAAGTAAAGCTGAAGCAGCAAAATAGTAGTAAATACTATCAAGACATGATTACGGTGGAGTAAGGGGTTGGTTGGCGGGAAGATGTTTTCAAGATGAACTCAAACAGCAAAACAATACAAGTTACTGCAAATCAAGACATGCTTTTGGTGGAGTAAGGGGCTGGTTGGCGGGAAAAGTTTTATGAATGTTCTTCATATTCAAGAAAGCTGTAAATATTAGATTAGTATTTCCTCCATGGTGGAAGCCACTCCCCGAAGAATGTCCCGACGGAATATTTGATCTGTGCACCCGAGGAGGATCTGATAGATGTTCTACTCATCTTCTTCGCACAGTACACATAGAGCAGATTTGGCGAGATGAAATCGGTGGAGGTAAGCTTGCGTGGCCGGATGCGATACGTGCTCTTACAAAAAACTTCTGCAACACTCCTCAATATCCTGCAATAGTACATTTAGGTGTAGTTGTAGTTATGTTTGGTTGATTAACGTCTCACAAGAGCAAATGCATGACTATTGTAATTTAGAATTAGGGTCTGTTGGCAAAGGCTGCGCCTGAGCTTAGTAGACATTATTTATGCAGCGAATTTTCTATTTATAAAGATGAAAAGTAATCAAGACTTTATATTAAAATTGCATAAATGTTCTTTTATTAGTAATTTATTAAGAAATACAATAAGTAATAATGTTTTTACATGTAATCGGGGTTTGCTGTGATTTTGGTTTATTACCCAATCAATGCAACACTAAACCTATTGTGAGATTTATTAAATCAATGAGTTTACCTTCAAACTTTTAGCTAAAAAGGACGTATTTATCTATTTCTTGCCTCTAGAAAGCATAAATACATAAAGTTTTGTATGCCTTTCAAGTATTTTCAATTTCTTTTTTCTAACAAAATTCCTGCCTTGTAATGTTCTTTACTTTTACCTATTTCAAGTTCAGTGCTTCGAAAAGTATGCATATTTCATGAAATATAAAATATGCTGGGACAAATGATAAATTAGTTGTACGATTTAAAACTAAAAAATATGATATAATTATCATGTAACTGTACTCTAAAGGGAAAGTTTTGTTTCATTGTAACTGTCGTATAGAAAAGACATGTCGCCGAATATATATTTTTCCAATTTCAGGGGGTCTTATTGTATTTGTTTTCCATTCCTTGGAGGCAGACATGGAGAATAGTGCTTCAGAAGTATGTCGGGAATCATAGTATTAGGGTGAGTGGTTCCTTTCCGCTGTCACTTCTGTTTTTAACACAATTCGTTAACAATGATAATAAAGTTAAATTTCCTCAGTCAAACAGCAGATCTCATGCACGAAAGTATCTTAAAAATTGTCTTTAAAATTAATTAATTTGTTATTGATATTGATCATCTGAAGGACATATTGAGTAGATTTTGTCCCTTAATTAATAGGAATGTCGCTAATTTTTTTTTGTTAAAGTAAAATATTATTTTTAAAATGTATAAATAATTCATTCAATTGCAAATGTCAGGAATTCTAAATTGTGTTTGTCTTTAATCGCACGTTTCACTATTTATATTTGTCATATTGTTGCTCTTTTTGGAGGAATCTCCATTTCAATCATCTTCCAATAAATTCATAAAAATTCAATAAATTTTTTAAGTAGAATGAAATTTATAATATTAAAATCTAATTTATCTTTGTAACTGTACTCCTCTCTCGTAACTGTACTCCAGAGCTCGCGTCTTACGTGTTTTGTAACCATTATTGAAAAGAAACAAAGCAAGAGATATCCTCTTGGTTGGCGGGAAATAATTCTATTTTCAGGTGGTTTCTTCAAGAAAGACATCAAGACCAGTACTTGTATACATCCTTAATTGGCAGACGAAGTTATTTGGGTAAGTAGTATCGTTTGCTTGGACGGTGCGCATGCTACCATTGAACTTTGCGTGTTCAGTACGGATGTTTTTGTTTCTTGAACGTTTTCTTCCCAACTTTTATACCAAAAACCAAAAAATATACTCATTGACCTACAAAATCTGTTCAAAAATATTTCAGTCTTGTTATATATTTAAAAACTGGTCACTATATACGAATAATTTTGAAGTTGTTATTGTTCTGAACGTAGTTTTTACTGCATTCAGAGTACATGCATAAAGAAACTGGTTTAACTAACAGTAAAAGAAATGTTTAGACTTTACGGACATCGCATATGTGAAATTTCAAGCCAATAAAATAATATTGTTATATTTTCAGTAATTGATTGCACATGTATAAGTTTAATTAATGTGTTCTCGGAAAATATGCAAAAAGTGTTGATGCAAATTCTTTTCCATAGAATATGTACGGAACTTAAACCATCTTGATTTATCCTCTATTTATTAAGAGGGGAGGGCTGGGGATCCCAGGTGGCTAGGCACTCGCCTAGCATGCGAAAGATCCCAGGTTTGGGTCCAGGCATCACCAAAATAACTGCCGACCTATAAATGGCCCATGCAGCCAAAAATATCGGACGAATAATACCCCGTGTAAGGGGGTGCACGTTAAATATTATTCAAAGTCCTAACGCTGCGTACGATGTCGCCCTTAACGGTTGCGTTTTGTGCCTATTCAGGTGTCGGCTTGCACTTGACCGTGGTTCTAAAATACGACGCTTGTCGCCAATAGCGCTCGTGTTGCTCTAGTGCGACGATAATTCAAGCCTAACCTAACCTCTATTTATTAAGAAATATTATAAATATTTAAAATAAAATGAATTACTGATGTACTTGTTATATTTCAGTTTAATAATAATACAAAATACTCTTTATTATTTATTTAAAGTTTGTGTACCCCAAGCGAAAGTGTGCCAATTAAATCATTTAAAGTATATAAAAACAGATTTTCACAATCGTTTACGCAAATGGTTAAAAATAGTAACTTTTACCAATGTTTAATGTATTTTATTCAATTATACTCCCATATTGTTCTAATAATCAAATTTAAAAAACATTTCTGAAGATTTGTAACAATGATTGCACAAAAAAGAATTTCGAATTAGAAGGAAAACAAAACGTCTTTTATAAGTTACTGTTGTACAATAATGAGTGATAACAATGGATACAAGTGCAACAAAGTCATTTTCGCCATTTCAGCTTCATCTCTTGCGTATTAAGTTGCTCTGTGACGTTTCTCTTTTTTTTAAAAATTATATTGAGTTTTTAAAACGCTTAAATCTGCCTCAAGGAATGGTGATTTTGCTGGGCTTGCATCTTAATTGGTATGTTATTATATTTTAAATCGATTTTATAAGTTTCAGGTCGTTATGTTTTATAAGAATGTAATAGTAAATACATAAGTTTTTGAAAAGTCTTAAAAATTCCTATTGAATCTATTGAGTTTCAATAAATAAATATTATATCTAACTTTAAAAAACTCTTTTAAATTTATTTTCAAACAAATAGTAGAGGAGAGAAGAACTCATTGGGAATATATTTATCTAAATATAATATATTTGTGCAATAAATTTTATGATACTCTCTCATGTCTAACAACTTTTCGAATGTCAAAACTGCTAGTTGTGTAGTGGTTCAAGATGACTCGCCCTTTGCTTCTATTATACAGGGTTAGTTTATTGCAACCAAACTACATTGACTAACCCCGTAATATTATCTTATATCATTTTATTAAAATGAAGTTTTAGTTAAGAGTTAATCGTACTCCGCGAAAAGCATCTCGTTCAGTTCTTAGCCATTTCTCAATGCTTTCCCTAACTATATATGTTATGACTGTAGAAATTTTTTGAATGGTACTGAAAGTAAACAAATTCCTCTCCAATAATTGCAGTTGGTCAAATCAAATATATTATGGGATTTTAACAATATTTGTGCTTCTTTCATAAATAACAGGTTCTTTTAGAAATATGGGATCTTTCCCTCCATCCAAACTAGTTTAATAAGTTAAAGCAGTGCGCCAGCTGACTTCTCAAGATGAATATTTAAGTAGTTCTGCAGTTATGATATCGTTACCAAGACCTTTTTTGTTCCTCTGTATTCGAAGTGTATCCACACTTTCTTTTTTTTAGTGATTTCTCCAACATCGACATCTGTCTCTTTAACCTACTCGAAATAGTACACAAAATCTGCGTTTTCTGAGCTTTTGCTCAACATTTAATACCTCTTCGCCAGTCTTTTCGAAGTGTATCCACTTTTTTTTATTCAGTTTTCGTCAGTTACGAGTGTGCCATATTTTCCCTTCACGAAACACGGTTTGGTTTTGTTCCATGAAATCGATGCATGGTTTTATAAACTACTCTTAAATTTGCTTACTTCACTGGTTCTTCGAACATCCACTGCTGGCATTTTTTAAAAGTTTCTCTTGTCACTTCTTGAAGATGTTTTATAATTTTCGTGTTTTTTTGCTGCAGTTATATCTGTGCTCTATGCCGTGTTAATTTGGAATTATTTAGCAAGTTCTTTATATTTCTCTCATTGATTAGCTTTAGGGTATCAGCAGTGATAGATTTTTTTGTGTTTTTTCTTGCTATACCTAATATTTCCTTTTCATTTGAATCATTATCTTTCAATAAATTTGTTCCTTTAATTCTAGATTTCGCCCCCTATCTCTTTTAATTTTTAACTCGCGCGCACATACATTTATAATTATTATTTTTAATCCTCAGTATCAAAACATGATTTTTCGGACTTTTTCGTTTCGGGTACTCCTTGACAAATTTAACTGGATTTTGGCCATCATTAAGTGACGATCCGTCGCTAAGGCAGCTCTTCTTGTAACCGTAATATTCCATTATCCTCTATAGCGTTCGTTTATTGCTATATGTTTATTTGATTTTGAGTTCTTCCAAGGGGAAGTGTAAGTTAACTTTGAAAAGTATAATTGTGCTTTAATTATTAGATTATTGAGCTCAAGGAAAAGTTGAAAAGCTTTCTGTTTTTGTTCTCGCCGAATGCCCCATTTCCAATTGTGTCTTCATTTTCTGTTTATCTTTTTTTCCAATTTTGGCACTCATGTTTTCTATCAATAGCAGAAGGTCATGTTATGGAAAATTTGCAACCATATATTTTTATTTAGCAGTAAAAATAGCTCTTTTCCTCGAATTCACCATTTGTTGGAGCATATACTTGTATGAAGGGGCCCGGATGGTCCAGTGGGTCTGATAGCAGTCCATTCCGCTAACAGTTTGCGCACTGCTCCAGGTGCGGGTTTGATTCCCGCCTTCGCCCTATGTGTAAGCACGCAAACCGGAAAATACATGAACCAACCTTCCTACCTACTTGTAGGAAACTCGTTTTGAAAATCCTAAATAGAACCCTCTTTGAAGAGTTATATTGAATTTTGGTTGCCTAGTATATTTTAATGATTTTTCTTTCTGACTAAAAATCATTTCAACGTGTTTTAATTCATCTCCCGAATAAAGTATGTAATATTATCAGTTGTTTCAGTTTCTCCGATGCCTCTCCACAGAGTTTCAGATCTACCCAGTACGTCAATGGTGTACCTTATCTTTCTCAACTTGTCTGATTCGAACATGGTACTAGTAGGTTCCAGGTTAGAGTTTTAAGTTTGATTTTTGGCTTGTAAAAATTGATCTTATTTGCCCAGAAGGGTTCTTTTGGCTCTGCCTTATACTGAAAACAGTTGGGGAAGCGCAAGGTTTAAACCCAATCCATTAGAAATAATGAAATTGCGATTTTGTGCTCACATAGTTAAGCGCACACTTATTTATTGTTAGGTGGAATAATCATGTCTTTTGAAGAACTAAATCATGTTTGTTTTAATTAGATAAAAATATGAAAAACATGGTAAAAAATTAGATCTAACTATTTGCTAAGCTGTAAAATAGTATACAAGCTACTATCAAGTTAAGCTGAAGCAGCAAAATAGTAGTAATAACTATCAAGACATAATTGCGGTGGAGTAAGGGGTTGGTTGGTGGGAAGATGTTTTCAAGATGAACTCAAGCAGCAAAACAATACAAGTTACTGCAAATCAAGACATGCTTTTGGTGGAGTAAGGGGCCGGTTGGTGGGAAAGTTTTATGAATGTTCTTCATATTCAAGAAAGCTGTAAAATAGTATACCAGATACTATCAAGATGAACTCAAGCAGCAAAATGTAGTAGTTAATACTATCAAGTCATGATTGCGGTGGAGTAAGGGGTTGGTTGGCGGGAAGATGTTTTCAAGATGAACTCATGCAGCAAAACAATAAAAGTTACCGCAAATCAAGACATGCTTTTGGTGGAGTAAGGGGCCGGTTGGTGGGAAAAGTTTTATGAATGTTCTTCATATTCAAGAAAGCTGTAAAATAGTATACCAGATACTATCAAGTGAAGCTGAAGCAGCAAAATAGTGGTAAATACTACCAAGACATGATTACGGTGGAGTAAGGGGTTGGTTGGTGGGAAGATGTTTTCAAGATGAACTCAAGCAGCAAAACAATACAAGTTACTGCAAATCAAGACATGCTTTTGGTGGAGTAAGGGGCCGGTTGGTGGGAAAAGTTTTATGAATGTTCTTCATATTCAAGAAGGCTGTAAAATAGTATACCAGATACTATCAAGTGAAGCTGAAGCAGCAAATTGTAGTAGTTAATACTATCAAGTCATGATTACGGTGGAGTAAGGGGTTGGTTGGCGGGAAGATGTTTTCAAGATGAACTCAAGCAGCAAAACAATACAGGTTACTGTAAATCAACACATGCTTTTGGTGGAGTAAGGGGCCGGTTGGTGGGAAAAGTTTTATGAATGTTCTTCATATTCAAGAAGGCTGTAAAATAGTATACCAGATACTATCAAGGGAAGTGAAGTGAAGCAGCAAAATAGAAGTAAATACTATCAAGACATGATTACGGTGGAGTAAGGGGTTGGTTGGCGGGAAGATGTTTTCAAGATGAACTCAAGCAGCAAAACAATAC
Source organism: Hylyphantes graminicola (assembly GCA_023701765.1). NCBI lineage: Eukaryota > Metazoa > Arthropoda > Arachnida > Araneae > Linyphiidae > Hylyphantes > Hylyphantes graminicola. The sequence goes on from CM043113.1 coordinate 12,529,091, forward strand.
AAGTTACTGCAAATCAAGACATGCTTTTGGTGGAGTAAGGGGCCGGTTGTTGGGAAAAGTTTTATGAATGTTCTTCATATTCAAGAAAGCTGTAAAATAGTATACCAGATACTATCAAGTGAAGCTGAAGCAGCAAAATAGTAGTAGATACTATCAAGACATGATTACGGTGGAGTAAGGGGTTGGTTGGCGGGAAGATGTTTTCAAGATGAACTCAAGCAACAAAACAATACGAGTTACTGCAAATCAAGACATGCTTTTGGTGGAGTAAGGGGCCGGTTGGTGGGAAAAGTTTTATGAATGTTCTTCATATTCAAGAAAGCTGTAAAATAGTATACCAGATACTATCAAGTGAAGCTGAAGCAGCAAAATGTAGTAGTTAATACTATCAAGTCATGATTGCGGTGGAGTAAGGGGTTGGTTGGCGGGAAGATGTTTTCAAGATGAACTCAAGCAGCAAAACAATAAAAGTTACTGCAAATCAAGACATGCTTTTGGTGGAGTAAGGGGCCGGTTGGTGGGAAAAGTTTTATGAATGTTCTTCATATTCAAGAAGGCTGTAAAATAGTATACCAGATACTATCAAGTGAAGCTGAAGCAGCAAAATAGTAGTAGATACTATCAAGACATGATTACGGTGGAGTAAGGGGTTGGTTGGCGGGAAGATGTTTTCAAGATGAACTCAAGCAGCAAAACAATACGAGTTACTACTGCAAATCAAGACATGCTTTTGGTGGAGTAAGGGGCCGGTTGGTGGGAAAAGTTTTATGAATGTTCTTCATATTCAAGAAGGCTGTAAAATAGTATACCAGATACTATCAAGTGAAGCTGAAGCAGCAAAATAGTAGTAAATACTATCAAGACATGATTACGGAGGATTAAGGGGTTGGTTGGCGGGAATATGTTTTCAAGATGAACTCAAACAGCAAAACAATACAAGTTACTTCAAATCAAGACATGATTTTGGTGGAGTGAGGGACTGGTTTTCGGGAAACTTTTTATGAATGCTCTTCATATGCAAGAAAGCTGTAAATAGTATAGGAGTATTTCCTCCACGGTGGAAGCCACTTTCTGAAGAATGTCCCGATGGCATATTTGTTATGTGCACCCGAGGAGGATCTGATAGATGTTCTACTAATCTTCGCACAGTGCACATAGAGCAGATTTGGCGAGATGAAGTCGGTGGAGGTAAGCTTGTGCGTGGCCGGATTTGATACGTGCTCTTACAAACAACTCCTGCAACACTCCTCAATATCCTGCAATAGTACATTTAGGTGTAGTTGTAAATATGTTTGTTTGATTAACGTCTCACAAGAGCAAATGCATGACTATTGTTATTTAGAATTAGGATCTGTTGGCAAAGACTGCTCCTGAGCTTAGTAGACATTAATTATGCAGAGAATTTTCTATTTATAAAGAGGAAAAGTAATCAAGACTTTATATTAAAATTGCATAAATGTTCTTTTTTTAGTAATTTATTAAGAAATACTATAAGTAATAATATTTTTACATGTATAATCGGGGTTTGCTATGGTTTTGGTTTATTACCCTATCAATGCAACACTGAACCTATTGTGAGATTTATTAAATCAATGAGTTTACCTTCAAACTTTTAGCTAAAAATGACGTATTTAACTGATTTTTGCCTTTTGAAAGCATAAATATATAAAGTTATGTATGCCTTTCAAGTATTCTTTTTTTTTCTAACAAAATTCCTGCCTTGTAATGTTCTTTACTTTTACCTATTTCAAGTTTGAGTGCTACGAAAAGTATGCATATTTCATGAATTATAAAATATTCTGGGACAAATGATAAATTAGTTGTACGATTTAAAACTAATAAATATGATAGAATTATTATGTAACTGTACTCTAAAGGGAAAGTCTTGTTTCATTGTAACTGTCGTATTGAAAAGATATGTCACCGAATATATTTTTCCAATTTCAGGGGGTCTTATTGTATTTGTTTTCCATTCCTTGGAGGCAGACATGGAGAATAGTGCTTCAGAAGTATGCTTAATCGGGAATCATAGTATTAGGGTGAGTGGTTCCTTTCCGCTGTCACTTCTGTTTATAACACAATTCGTTAACAATGATAATAAAGTTAAATTCTCTCAGTCAAACAGTAGATCTCATGCATGAAAGTATCTTAAAAATTGTCTTTTAAATTTAATTAATTTGTTACCGATATTGATCATCAGAAGAACATATTGAGTAGATTTTGTCCCTTAACTAATAGGAATGTCGCTAATTTTTTTTGTTAAAGTAAAATCTTATTTTTAAAATTTATATATGATTCATTAAATTGCAATTGTCAGGAAATCCAAATTGTGTTTGTCTTTCATCACTCATTTCAGTATTTATTTTTAGTCATATTGTTGCATTTTTTAGAGGAATCTCCATTTCTATCATCTTCCAATAAATTCATAAAAATTCAATAAATTTTAAAAATATAATGAAATCTGTAATATTAAAATCTAATTTCTCTTTGTAACTGTGCTCCTCTCTCGTAACTGTACTCCAGCGCTAGCGTCTTATGTGTTTTGTAACCATTATTGAAAAGAAACAAAGCAAGAGATATTATCTTGGTTGTCGGGAAATAATTCTCTTTTCAGGTGGTTCCTTCAAGAAAGACATCAAGACCAGTACTTGTATGCATCCTTAATTGGCAGATGAAGTATTTGGGTAAGTAGTTTGGTTTGCTTGGACGGTGCGCATGCTACCATCGAACTTTGCGTGTTCAGTAAGGACGTTTTTGTTTTTGGAACTCTTTTTTTTCCCCACCTAACTTATATTTAAAAACTATACGCATTGACTTACAAAACCTGTTCAAAAATATTTCAGTCTTATTATTTATTTAAAAACTGGTCACTGTATTCGAATAACTCTGAAGTTAATATAATAATAAACGCAGTTTTTACTGCATTCAGAGTACATGCACAAAGAAACTGGTTTTACAGAATCGAAAGAGTAAAAGAAATGTTTAGACTTAGGAACATCGCATATGCGAAATTTGAAGCCAATAAAATAATTTATTGTTATATTTTCAGTAATTGATTACACATGCCTAAGTTTATTAAGTGTGTTCTGGGAAAATATGCAAAAATGTGAACGCAAATTCTTTTCCATATAATAAGTATGAAATTTAAACACTCTTGATATATCCGCTATTTATTAAGAAATATTATAATTATTTTAAATAAAATAAATTTCTGTTGCTTTCGTTATATTTTATTTTTATAATTACACAACGTTCAAAAAGCCCCCGAGGGTGTTATAATTATTTTGTAAGTCTTTTTTTTTATAAAAGTTCTTCTGTATATTAAAACTAACCTTTGCATTTTTATTGTTTGTTGAAGGAAAAAATAGCTAATTTATTCAAATATTTAGTTATTGAATACTTATGGCAAAAGTGTTGTATGTAATATTCTTTTTTATTATTTATTTAAAGTTTGTGTGCCCCAAGCAAAAATGCGCCGTTTTATCAATTGAAATACATAAAAGCAGATTTTCACAATCGTTTAAGCAAATGGTTAAAAAATATTAAATTCCATCAATGTTTAAAATATTTTATCTAATTGTACTCCCACATTGTTCCAATAATAAAATTTAAAAACCCTTTTCAACAAATTTAAACAATGATTCCATAAAATAAGAATTTTGAATTAGAAGAAAAACAAATCTTATTTTATAAGTTACTGTTGTACTATAATGAGTGATAACAATGGATTCAAGTGCAACAAAGTCATTTTCGCCATTTCAGCTTCATCTCTTGTGTATTAAGTTGCTCTGTGAATTTTTTTCTTTTTTTTAAAAATTATTTTGCGTTTTTAAAACGATTAAATCTGACGCAAGGAATGGTGATTTTGCTGGGCTTGCATCCTTATTGGTATGTTATTATATTTTAAATCGATTTTATAAGTTTCAGGTCGTTATGTTTTATAAGAATGTAATAATAAATACATCAGTTTTGGAAAAGTCGTAAAAATTTCTATTGAATAAATGGAGTTTCAATAAATAAATATTATATCTAACTTTAAAAAACTCCTTTAAATTTATTTTCAAACAAATAGTGAAGGAGAGAAGAACTCCTTGGGAATATATTTATCTAAATATAATATATTTATGTTATCAGAAATTTTATAATACGTTCTCATGTCTAACAACTTTTCGAACGTCAAAACTGCTAGTTGTGCAGTGGCTCAAGATGAATTGCCCTTTGTTTCTATTATACAGGATAAGTCAAAATGAACAGGACAATAAGAAAACTATTTTTTGACGAATGTATGTTTATTGTAACCAAACTACAGCTACGTATGGGCAGCTTATTGTCCTATTCATTTCGACTAACCCTGTACTATTCTTATATCATTTTATTGGAATGAAGCTTTAGTTAAGAGTTCCTCGTACTCCGCGAAAAGGAACTAGTTCAATTCTTAGCTATTCCTCAATGCTTTCCCTAACTATATATGTTAAGACTTTAGAAAAGTTTTGAATGATACTGAAAGTAAGCAAATTCCTCTCCAATAATTGCAGTTAGTCAAATCAAATTTACTTTCTTTGGTATTTTAACAATATTTTTGCTTCTTTCATAAACCACAGGTACTTTTAGAAATATGGGATCTTTCAATCCATCCAAACTAGTTTAATTAGTTAACTCAGCTGACTCCTCAAGATGAATATTCAAATAGTTCTATAGTTATGATATCATTACCACGGCTTTTTTTGTTCCTCTATATTTCAAGTGTATCCACACTTTCTTGTTTAGTGATATCTCCAATATCGATTCTGTCTCATTAACTTACTCGAAATAGCACACAAAATCTGCGTTTTCTGTGCTATTTAAAACCTCTTTGCCAGTCTTTTCGAAGTGCCATAAACTTTTTTTATTCAGTTTTCGTCAGTTACGGGTGCGTCATATTTTCCCTTCACTAAACACTAACTGTTTGGTTTTGTTCCATGAAATCGGTGTATGGTTTTATAAACTACTCTTAGATTTGCTGGCATCACTGGCTCTTCGAGCATCCTCTGCTGGCATTTTTTAAAAGTTTCTCTTGTCATTTCTTGAAGATGTTTTCTCGTTTTCGTGTTTTTTTGCTGTAGTTATTTCTGTGCTCTATGCCATGTTAATTTTGAACTATTTAGCATGTTCTTTATATTTCTATCATTGATTAGCGTTAGGGTATCAGCAGTGATCGATTTTATTTTATGTTTTTTCTTGCTATACCTAATATTTCCTTTTCAATTGAATCATTATCTTTCTATTAATTTGTTCCATAATTTCTAGATTTCGTCACTTATCTCTAAATTTTCAAATCTTTAAGTGAAGATAATTTAATTTTTAACTCGCACGAACATAAATTTCTCTTATTTTCTTTCGTTTCAATTTTTAGTATCAAAACATGATCTATGGGACTTTTTCGTTTCGTGACAAATTTAACTGGATTTTGGCCATCATCAAGTGACGATCCGTCGCTAAGGCAGCTCTTCTTATAACCGTATTATTCCATTATCCTCTATAGCTTTCGTTTATTGCTATACGGTTAGGTCATGTATAGCAGGAGGTCATGTTTTGGAAAATTTTCAACCATATTTTTTTATTTAGTAGTAAAAATCGCTCTTTTCCTCGAATTCACCATGTGTTGGAGCATATACTTGTATGAAGGGTCCGGATGGTCTAGTGGGTCTGGTAGCAGCCCATTCCGCTAACAGTTTGAGCACAGCACCGGGGTGCGGGTTTGATTCCCGCCTTCGAACCTAAGTGTACTGTCTTTCTTTGTATCACAAAAAATTATGTGTCTGTCTTACTTGACGAAGGTTTATAAGCGGGTATCTGATCAAGCACGCAAACCGGAAAATACATGAACCAACCTTCCTACCTACTTGTATGAAACTCGTTTTGAAAATCCTAAATAGAACTCTGCTTGAAGAGTTATATTTATTTTTGGTTGCCCAGTCTATCACTTTTATTGCTTTCTGACTAAAAGTCATTTCAACGTGTTTCAATTCATCTCCCGGAATAGAGCATGCAATATTATTAGTTGTTCCAGTATTTCCGAAGCCTGTCCACCTAGCTTTAGATCTACCCAGTATGTCAATGTTGTATCTTATACAGGGTGAGGCAAACAAAAGTGGCTCCGGTCTAGAGATAGGAATACGTTGAAATGCTTGGCGAGAAAAACTCTTGAAGCCGCCTGAAACCTGCTTTTGAGTGGTTGGATCGGATTAGCTTCACATTAGAGCAACTATTAGACTAGTGGCGAGTTCAGAACTTAGTTCGTATTGTATGAAGACGTCCCATAATGCAAATTTTGTGTCTATCATTCAATTTATTGTTTTGTATTAACAAAAAAAGGTCCTGTTCTCTAGGATAAATAACGACCGAAATATTCGTTTGTGGGAACTTTTCTCGATCAGCTCTACAAACCTTGTTTATAGTTCATTTGAACTCACTTCAAAACCGTAGCATAGTTGCCGGCAAATAAAACGCCCAGAGTTTGTTTGGGCTTAATATTGAAGCGATCAATGGCTTCAGTTAGCAAACCTGTTTTTATATTGGTTTTAGACTTTGCAATATCTCTGTCGTAATCTTATCTCTAGACCGGGGATACTTTTGTTTGCCTCACCCTGTATCATTCCCAATTTGTCTGATTCGAACATGGTACGTAGGTTCCAGGTTAGAGGATAAGTTTGATTTTGGGCTTGTAAAATTGATCTAATCTGCACAGAAGGGTTCATTTGGCTCTGCCTTATTTATACTACTTAAAATAATTGGGGAAGCGCATGTTTTAAACCTAATCCATTAGGAATAATGAAATTGCGACTTTGTTCTCATATAGTTAAGCGCACACGTATTTATTGTTAGGTGGAATAATCATGTCTTTTGAAGAATTAAATCATATTTGTTTTAATTAGATAAAAATATGAAAAACATGGTAAAATAAAATTTACTGAAATGAATTTACCTTTTTATTTTTCTTCACGGTTGCATTTTTAGAAGTTAAAAAATTGGATCTAGCTATTTGCTAAGCTGTAAAATAGTATACAAGCTACTATCAGTTAAGCTGAAGCAGCAATATAGTAGTAAATACTATCAAGACATTATTGCGGTGGAGTAAGGGGTTGGTTGGTTGGAAGATGTTATCAAGATAAAAACAAGCATCAAAACAATACAAGTTACTGCAAATCAAGAAATGCTTGTGGTGGAGTAAGGGGTTTATTGGTGGGAAAAGTTTTATGAATGTTCTTCATATTCAAGAAAGCTGTAAAATAGTATAACAGATACTATCAAGTGAAGCTGAAGCAGCAAAATAGTAGTAAATACTATCAAGACATGATTACGGTGGAGTAAGGGGTTGGTTGGCGGGAAGATGTTTTCAAGATGAACTCAAGCAGCAAAACCATACAAGTTACTGCAAATCAAGACATGCTTTTGGTGGAGTAAGGGGCTGGTTGGTGGGAAAAGTTTTATGAATGTTCTTCATATTCAAGAAAGCTGTAAAATAGTATACCAGATACTATCAAGTGAAGCTGAAGCAGCAAAATAGTAGTAAATACTATCAAGACATGATGACGGTGGAGTAAGGGGTTGGTTGGCGGGAAGATGTTTTCAAGATGAACTCAAGCAGCAAAACAATAAAAGTTACTGCAAATCAAGACATGCCTTTGGTGGAGTAAGGGGCCGGTTGGTGGGAAAAGTTTTATGAATGTTCTTCATATTCAAGAAAGCTGTAAAATAGTATACCAGATACTATCAAGTGAAGCTGAAGCAGCAAAATAGTAGTAAATACTATCAAGACATGATTACGGTGGAGTAAGGGGTTGGTTGGCGGGAAGACGTTTTCAAGATGAACTCAAGCAGCAAAACAATACAAGTTACTGCAAATCAAGACATGCTTTTGGTGGAGTAAGGGGCCGGTTGGTGGGAAAAGTTCTATGAATGTTCTTCATATTCAAGAAAGCTGTAAATAGTATACCAGATACTATCAAGTGAAGCTGAAACAGCAAAATAGTAGTAAATACTATCAAGACATGATTACGGTGGAGTAAGGGGTTGGTTGGCGGGAAGACGTTTTCAAGATGAACTCAAGCAGCAAAACAATACAAGTTACTGCAAATCAAGACATGCTTTTGGTGGAGTAAGGGGCCGGTTGGTGGGAAAAGTTTTATGAATGTTCTTCATATTCAAGAAGGCTGTAAAATAGTATACCAGATACTATCAAGTGAAGCTGAAGCAGCGAAATAGTATTAAATACTATCAAGATATGATTACGGTGGAGTAAGGGGTTGGTTGGCGGGAGAAGTTTTCAAGATGAACTCAAGCAGCAAAACAATACAAGTTACTGCAAATCAAGACATGCTTTTGGTGGAGTAAGGGGCCGGTTGGTGGGAAAAGTTTTATGAATGTTCTTCATATTCAAGAAGGCTGTAAAATAGTATACCAGATACTATCAAGTGAAGCTGAAGCAGCAAAATAGTAGTAAATACTATCAAGACATGATGACGGTGGAGTAAGGGGTTGGTTGGCGGGAAAATGTTTTCAAGATGAACTCAAGCAGCAAAACAATACAAGTTACTGCAAATCAAGACATGCTTTTGGTGGAGTAAGGGGCCGGTTGGTGGGAAAAGTTTTATGAATGTTCTTCATATTCAAGAAAGCTGTAAAATAGTATACCACATACTATCAAGTGAAGCTGAAGCAGCAAAATAGTAGTTAATACTATCAAGACATGATTACGGTGGAGTAAGGGGTTGGTTGGCGGGAAGATGTTTTCAAGATGAACTCAAGCAGCAAAACAATACAAGTTACTGCAAATCAAGACATGCTTTTGGTGGAGTAAGGGGCCGGTTGGTGGGAAAAGTTTTATGAATGTTCTTCATATTCAAGAAAGCTGTAAAATAGTATACCAGATACTATCAAGTGAAGCTGAAGCAGCAAAATAGTAGTAAATACTATCAAGACATGATGACGGTGGAGTAAGGGGTTGGTTGGCGGGAAGATGTTTTCAAGATGAACTCAAGCAGCAAAACAATACAAGTTACTGCAAATCAAGACATGCTTTTGGTGGAGTAAGGGGCCGGTTGGTGGGAAAAGTTTTATGAATGTTCTTCATATTCAAGAAAGCTGTAAAATAGTATACCAGATACTATCAAGTGAAGCTGAAGCAGCAAAATAGTAGTAAATACTATCAAGACATGATTACGGTGGAGTAAGGGGTTGGTTGGCGGGAAGGTGTTTTCAAGATGAACTCAAGCAGCAAAACAATACAAGTTACTGCAAATCAAGACATGCTTTTGGTGGAGTAAGGGGCCGGTTGGTGGGAAAAGTTTTATGAATATTCTTCATATTCAAGAAGGCTGTAAAATAGTATACCAGATACTATCAAGTGAAGCTGAAGCAGCAAAATAGTAGTAAATACTATCAAGACATGATGACGGTGGAGTAAGGGGTTGGTTGGCGGGAAGATGTTTTCAAGATGAACTCAAGCAGCAAAACAATACAAGTTACTGCAAATCAAGACATGCTTTTGGTGGAGTAAGGGGCCGGTAGGTGGGAAAAGTTTTATGATTGTTCTTCATATTCAAGAAGGCTGTAAAATAGTATACCAGATACTATCAAGTGAAGCTGAAGCAGCAAAATAGTAGTAAATACTATCAAGACATGATTACGGTGGAGTAAGGGGTTGGTTGGCGGGAAGATGTTTTCAAGATGAACTCAAGCAGCAAAACAATACGAGTTACTGCAAATCAAGACATGCTTTTGGTGGAGTAAGGGGCCGGTTGGTGGGAAAGGTTTTATGAATGTTCTTCATATTCAAGAAGGCTGTAAAATAGTATACCAGATACTATCAAGTGAAGCTGAAGCAGCAAAATAGTAGTAATTAGTATCAAGACATGATTACGGTGGAGTAAGGGGTTGGTAGGCGGGAAGATGTTTTCAAGATGAACTCAGGCAGCAAAACAATACAAGTTACTGCAAATCAAGACATGCTTTTGGTGGAGTAAGGGGCCGGTTGGTGGGAAACTTTTTATGAAAGTTCTTCATATTCAAGAAAGCTGTAAAATAGTATACAAGCAGCAAAATAGTTGTAAATACTATCAAGATATGATTACGGTGGAGTAAGGGGTTGGTTGGCATTCATCGGCCTACAAAAGCCACTTTTCAAAGTATATAGTTAAAAGTAATCGATATACATGAAATTCATCGGCCTACCAAAGCCACTTTATTTGTAAAATTAAAAACAGGTGTCGATAAACGCGCGTTGCATACTGCTCCCTCTTCCCACACGCCAACGAAAAGACTTCCCAGGGCTTTGTGTTTGGGTATGTATTATTTAGTAGAAGAATTCTTTTTATATTTTATCGCTTTCATTGAGAAGTAGAAACTGATGTTTAGGTCGCATTACTAACTTGTACCACTGAACTAGAGGGAGAGTCTTGATTAACTTTAATTGTTTTTGAAAATAAATGTCGGGCGGAGATATCCTCCGGTGTTAGGGAACTAATTCTATTTTTAGGTTTTTCCACCGAAGCAGACATGGAGAACAGTGCTTGGAATATGTATGCTCACTCTGTAGCCGAATTGGATGGTGGTAGGCTTTCGGTTGCCAGTGCAGAGCGCATGTTACCATCGTACTCTGCGTGTTGGGTACGGAGGTATGCGTTCACTGAGCAATTTATTGCACCTGAAAGATTCGACAAAAGCCACTTTTGAAAGCATTTAGTTAAAACTCATCGATATACGTGTAATTCATTGGCCTACAAAAGCCACTTTTCAAAGTATTTAGTTAAAAGTCATCGATATACATGGAACTCATCGGCCTACCAAAGCCACTTTATTTGTAAAATTAAAAACAGGTGTCGATCCACGCGCGTTCCATACTGCTCCCTCTTCCCACACTCCAACGAAAAGACTTTCAAGGGCCTTGCGTTTGGGTATGTATTATTTATTAAAAGAATTCTTTTTATATTTTATCGCTTTCATTGAGAAGTAGAAACAGATTTTCATGTCGCATTACTGGTTTCTTAACGGAGAATATGGTTTTTTGGGAAGGTACAAGAAAGTTTTTTTTAACGAGCTTACAATTCAATATGCATAAAAAATCTATGGTTCCAGTTTAAAAAGTAGTTCCAGTTTTTTTTTATTTATACCAGAATTTACTTTTATATTTGATTATTTCGTTTGTATAAGCATAATTAATGTGATAAAAATAAAAAGTAATAATTTTGTCTTAAAATTCTATAAAACCTATATAAACTTCATATTATGATATTAGTTTTAGGTAATTTTTTTTATGATTTTAAGTCTTACTACCAAATTTTTAAGTTTGGTCACGTATCCCTAAAGGGTGGGTCAAGTATCCCTGTGCATTGGGATACATGACCCAAAACTAAAGTTTAAAATAATTTATATTATACTACTATTGCAGTTAATACTACAGAAAAATATTAATATATATTGTGTACTTCTTTATGGATGTATAAATAACCTGCATTTACACATTCATAAATAATGTTTTTTAAAAGTTATAAGGCAAAAAACTTCGAGTTGGGTCATGTGTCCCTGGTTCAATCTACTTTTCAAAGTTAACTTTGATAACACAGTGTATGAGGTTATCAACTATTTTTTTAATGTATTTGCTGTTGGTTGGTATACATATATTTTCAGGCTTGTGGGCTTGCTCAGAGAGCCGCTTATAAACTGTCGTCAAGTAAGACAGCCACAACACACACACACACTCACATGCACACGTATACGTGACGGATGCTGCCATCTATCACGCGCCACCTCCACAATTTATACATGTCCCTGAAGGGGAGGGAAATAGTCTCCAGGAACCTGTACCCCTGGGAAACTGCGCAATGACCGCCCACAGGACTTTCGGACCCAACAGATTTAAAGAGCACGTACTCCGCATATACTCGGTGAGTTTTCAGCGACCAGGACTCGATCGCGGGACCTTCCGATCCGTAGATCAAGATACTGACCACAGGGCGTTTGTTGTTAAACCGGGTGGTTATAAAATATCGCTCGCTATTCGGAGAGGTCTGTATTGCTTGAATGAATAATCCGAATGCAACAAACACCGAGACACTTACTAGTCAAGAGAGAGAGAATGGAATAAAAAAAACTAATCTTGATCAGGGTTCTAAATTACGAGGCGTAATTAGATTTGTTGGCCGTAATTGGCCATAATTGACTACGCCTCGTAATTTAGAACCTTGGTCAAGATACGAGTCTCTTTTTTATGATGCCATTCCTTTTCGAAAAAAAGAAACTCGCCTCTTAACCAGGTTCTAAACTACGAAGCGTAATTAGCTGTGTTGGCCGTTATTGGCCACAACTGACTACGCCTCGTAATTTAGAACCCTGGCCAAAAGACGAGTTTGCTTGTTATGATATTCTTTTTTATCATAATTTCTTATAATTCTATCTTTTTTATGATTCCATTTCCCCCCCCCCTTCTTGAATAGTAAGTGCCTCAATGTTTGATGCATTTGGATTATTCATTAAGCGTTGATTTCGTTATTTTATAACCAACCTGTATATATAGCTTGAAAGTTAATACTATTATAACAATACCTATTTTAAATTAACTTTTTAAGACTCATGATTTATTTACGGTGCCCAATATCGCAATTCTTGGAGGCAAAGAAATGTTTTAAAACAGAATACATTGATCACAAGATTTTTGTGTTTTTGCAATTGCAAGTGATAAATCATACGTTGTGGTAAAAAACATTTATCTTTCGTGTGTAACAACATATAGAGAAGAGTTTCCAAAGTTGGGTATATGATATATTGGCAATCTTTTTATAATATCTGTGCATACACGATTTTGCATTACATTCCAAAGAAAACTCATTTTAACCCTTTCAGTCCCAAAAATTTACTACACTACAGAGACATCTGATATTCACAAAATAAGCTTGTTTTAGGTCAAATTAAGATTTACATAAGAAAAAAATTCATTTAAATTTATTATATGATTTTTGAAATAATGCCAAAATTTTTTTAACTGTTTAAAACAACAAATTAAAAATATATATATTACCTAAAAACAGTTCGAGTTATATAATTTAAGGAATCTGGTCATATTATTAAAAAAAAATTGTAATTATTTAACCGAAATAGTTTGAATTGTGTTTTAAATATGTAGAACTGAAGTTAACTTTTCAAAAATCAGGTGAAAAGCTTGTTAGCTATTTTCTAAATAAAAAAATAGTAGTTCTGAATTCTATTGAGATTAATGTAAAATTTAGTCGAATAGAACAAAGTGTGAAGAATCTTATGATGTGTGTTTGGATGTCATAACGGGACATAAACATTTGGGAAAAAATATTTAAAGTGATGATTCCAAATGGCATCACTTGGACTGAAAGGGTTAACAAAGAATATATTGTGTCCGGGAATGTAGGGTAGACTAACCAGTGAATGAAAGTTTAAGGCGCTGCGTTCGCCAGTGAATACCAGGACATAATGACCAGGACAACCAACCATATGTCAGATAGCTTCCTAGTAGATGGGAGGAAGTCAGTGTTGCCAATCCATCTAGTGGATAGATTTTCAATATTTATTCTTTAATTATATTTACCAAATGTTCATTCACTGGGGCCTGTTCACTTAACAATTTAGGGGAGCACTTTTTAATTCCAACTTTAACTTCATACCGGAGGTCTTGTCCCAGAAAATTTTCCAAATGTTAGATGAAAAATAGTGAGTTTTAAAGTATTTTAGAGTCATATGCTGAACATTAGAATCCCGAAATCTCGACACTCCGCGAAACCCGAAAACCATGACTCTTTTGTTTGACATTGAAAAACTATATAAAACATAAACACGCACGGTATTTTCGTAAAAAGCTAAATTAATTTACAGTAACTAATTAATTATGCTTATGGACTATTACTGTACGTACAACCCATCATTCCTGTAAACTCGTCAAACTCGACACCCTTCAAGTCCCGAGTTTCCGGAGTTCTACTGTATTTTATATGTATTAACCCTTTAGACCGGCGGTCATGTGGCGCTGTTTTAAAATTATGAGACTAAATTTGGAGTTTTATCGAAAAAAATTAGTAAAACAGCACCAATGCCAGCAACTCCTTAAAAACAGTAATTTTTTTAGCAAATAACGAATGGTACAAAAGTCAGCAGATTTGGTATCGATATTTTTGAAGAGATAAAGTGGGGATTTTGTTTCTTGTTGCCATATATGGCACTAGACACTAGAGGGTTAATAAGTGAAATAATTAATTACTTGGAATAAGGTTTAGGGTTCATCAAATAAAAACAATATATCAAAGTTAATCCTAATACAGTTAATACAGAGAGCCTAATACTTTCAGTCAAAAAGTACGTAAATAGCGGGTTTCAATTGGGTCTTACTTCCTAAAAATATTTAATTATTTGACAATAACTAATACAGTAATATAGTAACACAGTACTAAACTAGTACTAATCTTCGAAACTGACACTATTAATACTATATCGCAGTAATTGTCGTCAAACAATGGAAATAAAAAAACACCAACTTATAATTTTGGTTACTTTACAATGCATAATATAATTAATAATTTCCTTAAATTATTGGGGGGGCTCTGCCCCCCTGAATGAATTTTTGAGGGGGCCCGGGCCCCCTCAGGCCCTATGGAGTCGGCGCCTATGAGCCCTTCGTGAAGTAACCGAATTGGCGACGGCAGGCCCCACTAACGGGCTGTTTGCGCCGAGCAGTTTAGTTTACATACTCTAAAAGTTAATTTTATAAGCTTTAAAATATTTTTAAAAAATTTGACAATTGAAGAGTACACTCGGGAAGAACCGATTGATTTCGTACAAGGCTTTTCTTAATATCCTCTTTGGGGATGATAGCTAGAAATTGCCCGTGTACTCTTCAGTTATCATTGCGTATTCCCCCTCCCCCCCCCCAAAAAAAAATGTGAAATCAAACCGCTACTGGAAACTTTTTTTTCCAAGCTTGAAGTAGGGGCTGGGGAGCCCAGTCGGTTAAGCACTCGCTTAGCATGCGGAAGGTCCCAGGTTCGGTTCCGGGCATCGCCAAAATAGCTGCCGACCTATAAATGGCCCGTGCAGCCAAAAATGTCCGACGAATAATACCCCGTGTAGGGGAGCGCACGTTAAATATGCTCCAAAGTCCTAACGCTGCGTACGATGTCGCCCTTAACGGTTGCGTTGGGTGCCTATTCAGGTGTGGCTCGTCACCTGACTGTGGTTCTAAAATACGACGCCCGTCGCCAATAGCCCTCGTGTAGCTCTAGTGCGACGATAATTCAAGCCAAGCTTGAAGTCGGTGTCGTTTCTCAGCAATATCTTTAAATTCAAATAAGTTCTATGGCAGCTATACCCTTTGCACATGCGCTATTTTTGAAAACAAATTTAAGGCCCCCGACTTAATTCGGGCACCGAATTTAACGTCCGTAGCTCCTTTAGTTCGAACTGTAGAATGGTTTCAGACTACGGACGATTGTTGGTTGGGTTTGAATTATCGTCGCACTGGAGCTACAAGAGGGCTATTGACGAAGGGCGTCGTATTTTAGAACCAGTCAAGTGACGAGCAACACCTGAAGAGGCATCCAACGCAACCGTAAGGGGCGACATCGTACGCAGCGTTAGGACTTTGAAGGATATTCCCTCCACAAGGGGTATTATTAGTCGGACATTTTTGGCTGCACGGGCCGTTTATAGGTCGGCAGCTACTTTGGCGATGCCCGGACCCGAACCTGGGACCTTCCGCATGCTAAGCGAGTTCTTAACCGACTGGGCTCCCCAGCCCCCCTCCGGACGATTGTTAAAATACCACTCCTTTTAAGAATCCACACCCTCCAATACGAGTAGAAAGCACACAATCTTCATTTCGGATGTTTGACCTCACTCTCAACATATATTCTGGTCTGTTTTGTCTCAAATAAATATACTTAGATTACCCAATACTTTAATATTAGCCCTTTTAGTCCCCCAAAAATTTACTACGCTACAGAAACACCTGTTATTCACAAAATAAGCTTATTTTAGGTCCAATATACGAATTCCATAAGAAAAAAAAATCCATTAAAATTTTTTATATGGTTTTTGAAACAATACCAAAATTCTCTAACTGTGGAAAACAACAAAGTCAAAATATATATATTACCTAAAAACACTTCGAGTTATATATTTTAAGGTATCTGACCATATTATTAAAAAAAAATTAGTAATTATTTTAACCGAAATAGTTCAAATTGTGTTTGAAATATGTGGAACTGAAGTGAACTTATCAAAAATCAGGAGAAACGCTTGTTGACTATATTCTAAATAAAAAAAAAGTAGTTCTGACTTCTATTGAGATTAAAGTAAAATTTTGTCTGATAGAACAAAGTGTGAAGAATCGAATGATGTGTGTTTGGATGTCATAGCGGGACATAAACATTTTGAAAAAAATATTGAAAGTGATGATGCCAAATGGCATCACTGGGACTGAAAGTGTTAAGTTACTGAAAGTTAAAAGTATATTGAATTTGAAATACAACAAGAAGTTCTTAAAGAACTAAAATAGCCTACTTTCCTGTTACTTAAATGCTTACTAAAATTCTTATCATGAAAAAACTGGGTTCGTAACAGTAAGTGACATCAACAACCGTTTTTCCACCTTAAATTCTAAAATAAATTTCACTAAACACAGCATCTAAATAAACACAGCATCTTTCACTAAACACAGCACTAAACACAGCTTTATTTGCAGTTATAAATAAGTATTTAATTTTTCGTAGAACAAAAACCAAAAAACTACTCCTCAATAAACATTTACTTGCTAAATTCGGCTAGTTTCATTTATTTTATTTCGAAAACTAAATAATTATTACTTAAATCGTTTGCAAAAATTAATATTTCAAAGTATAAATATGTAATTATTCCTCGCTTTTAAATAGAATGAAAACAATTTATATCAACATCGAAGATCTCGTAGTGAAATATTTATTTGACGTCATCTTAAATTGATCGATGTCTCAAAAATAAATTTATTTTAATTTATTGTCTAAAAGAATAAAAGTTTCTCGCGCGATTGTTGCTATGGCAATGGTGATGTAATTCTAATAAAAATGGCTTCCTATGCTTTTTAAATGAGCATTAAACTTTGCAGTTTTTTAAATAATTGAAGTACTTAGAATTCGAATTCTTTTATGAAATTTTCAATGTATTCTCATTTCGATGTGCTGAATTTTTTAACGTATCTCACTTGTCCGTGGCATTTGTAGTTAAATTCAGCGATTTAAATGACTCGAAATTGAATTTTAATGCAAGTTCAATGGGAAATTCGTCGACAAATAGTAGATTTATGTCCGTCCTATCGTACAGACAGACGGACAAAAAGTATGAAAGTAGGGTGTCTGTGGTTATACCTTTCTAATAAAAAAAGAATTTTTAAGATCGGATATATAGAACCGATTTTGGAAGGGGGGTACGGACAGACGGACGGACGGACAGACGGACGGACGGACGGACGGACATCGACCGCATGTCAATACCTACTTTTTTATTTTTTTTTAATTCTTCGAATTAAAAAAAAAAAAGAAAAGTAGGCTAAAAATGTATTGCAACAGTTTCAAAAGTATTGGTAACCAAAACAGCTACATACTTGAGCGGCATTAAAAGTTATGATAATTATACAGTTTAAAAAATCATTACAATCTATTACGTTATTACGTTGTATAAACACAAATAATCGTAGTAGATTACATATTTTGGCGGATACAAGTTTACATTTGCAAGTCAAGTTTACATTTCGAAAAATAAATAAGTAAATTTTGTATTAAAAATAAAAGCGAAACTTTGCATATTTCTTATGCAAATTTAGAATTTTTTATGCATCTTTCTTCATTCATGTATAATGAACCTTCAAAATAACTTTATTGTGCTATTACAACAATCCAAATTGAATTATTACACGAAAATAAATATTTTTTTCTAAGAATTTTACTTTTATTTTAAATAAAGTTTCTCGTGAGTTTGATGTAATGGCAACAGTGAAAATATTGAATAAAAATGAAATTTGCATGTTATTTCAATGTAGATTGAATTTTTAGTTATTTAAATTTTAAATAAACTTCTAATTCAAATTTTTTAATGAAATTTTGAATGTAGCCTAAACTGATTTTTTGCTTCAAAATGACGTATCTCACTTGCTTGTGAGACTTTTGGTTCGTTCTGTGAAAGTAGGTGACAGATAGACAGACGGACGGACGGACTGCACGATTATAAAACCTTCCACTTTTTACGTTATAAACGTAGTGTGGAAGCTAAAACATACAGGATTTTTTTTTCAGGTCAAAAATGGTGTAACTCATTGTTTGCGATCACTGCAGTTTACCTGCCCACGGCAGTACAGCTTATTCTAATATATTTCACCGTTTCATTCCCCCACAACTTAAAAGATCATAAATGTAAATATTAAATTGAGGGGCCGGGGGAGCCCAGTCGGTTAGGCACTCGCCTAGCATGCGAATAGTCCCAGGTTCGGGTCCGGGCATCGCCAAAATAACAGCCGACCTATAAACGGCCAGTGCTGCCACAAATGTCCGACCCCGTGTTAGGGAGTGCACGTCCTTCAAAGTCCTAACGCTGCGTACAATGTCGCCCTTAACTGTTGCGTTGGGTGCCTATTCAGGTGTCGGCTCGTCACTCGACTGTGGTTCTAAAATACGACGCCCGTCACCAATAGCCCTCGTGTAGCTCTAGTACGACGATAATTCAAATTAAACTAAATATTAAATTAAAATATATATATTTTCAAGAGTTCTATAAACCACTTTCTACAAACATAAAGTTTAAAACATACAAAGAATATATTTATTGAATTGAAAATTTAAATTTGAATGTCATGCATTTTGCCGCAGTATACACTATTGTTACTCAGTATGAGTTCATTACCAATCTGTGGTTTCGAGTGATTTATTTCAGTGAGTGATTAACATTAAAAAAATACTTTGGTATTTTTGCAATATATAAAAGCAGGCATTGGAGTCACTCGTTCCTTGTAACAGTTATTTTTTTTATCTTAGATATTTCAGAAAGTAACTGTAACTTAGTTACTTTTAATGAAAAAATTTACTTTTAACGCCACTCTTCACAAATATTTCCTGAATTCGGCGTCAGCCTTACATTTAGGGGAAAGTGCTCAGCTTTGGGACAGTTGTACCTGGGGACATGGGGAATAACTCGTTTTAGGGAAATCGAAAAAATCCTGTATTTTTAGTGGCAACACTGCTAACAAAACTTTATCTTCTCTTGTTAAAGAAGGGTCGCCGAAAGCTAATGGGGGCAAAATAAACAGGATTTATTGATTTCACACATCTCGAGTAACTTTTACTATCATTTTATATTTTTTATTACGCATCGGTTTAATCTTCTTGTCGGCTCTTCTTAGTGCTACTTAATAAGCCATTGTTTGAAGTAATTTTTAATACTATTTGTGTTCTTCAAAACTTAACAGTTTCTTATTACAATGCGTTTTAAAAAATTTCCCGATGTGCTGTTCCTTGGGACAGTATTTTGGTTGCACCTAGGGACGTCCCTAGGTACAACCAATTTTTCTGCTGCACTGTAAATTGTTGTGTACTGTGCATATTACTGTTTCTCTGATTTTTCAAATGTCCTTAAGTTCCGATCAGAGGCTACAGACCTGCTCTTCTGTATATCTCGAAGAAATTTGACTACTTACAAAACACCTTCTACGAAAACAAACCAAGAGAGGCAGAAAGGAAAATCTCATTTTAATAGAAAATACAGAAGTTAAACAGAAAAAGACCAAAAGCAAAAGTCTGCTCCAAGTAAAAATAAGGCGAACATACGTTTGAAGGATGTTGAATGGAAGGATGGAACTCAACTATTAATTCAAACATAAATATTTGAAAATGATTAGACACTAAATTTACATAATTAATCAACAAATAATGATGAACTTCAAGTAGGGGACTTCGTTTTAGTGAGGTTCCTGGGGAAAACAACTGTCAAATATAACTTGGCCAATATTATTGAAGTACAGGGTAATGAATTTAATATAGAATACTAAAAAATATAGAAAATTCGAATATATTTACTAAAACTGAAAAATTTGAACTCGATTGAGGTGATACAATTCCTAAACTTCCAGCACCAAATGTTGTTAGCCAAGCACAAGAAGAGGACAGCAGTTCTTTTCCTACGTCTTTTTGATGATTATAATCTTGGGTAGATTTAATTATTGTTATTATTATTTTTTTTGGCTTATAAGTTATCTTGCAAATTTGCAAATTATGTTATTGAAAAATAAAGCTACTATTTAAAATTACAACAAACTTTCTCTATTTTCAAGTCTTGGGGACTACATTTATTAGTTTTTATATAAATAAAATAGCATTTGGGAAGCGTATTCGTTAATTGTCTGTAAAACGTATTTAGAAATACATTTTAAATTAAGAAAAATTAACAGTTCGATATTTTTTTTAGAAAAATGTAAAGATGTCATTCTATACGAAGTCCAAAAATGTATTTGACTTCTTGTTTGTACTACAGAATTGTGTTTTAGCCAATTTGGAACAGTGTCCTCAGGTACATCATGCCTTGTCCCCAGGTACATCACTGAAGTTGTACCTGTGGACAGTGGATGTACCTGGAGACATCGTACCTGTGGGGTTAAATATTAAAGAAAAAAATCTTTAAAAAATACCTTAGTATAGGCAAGAGTTTGTTAAAGGAGAATACCTAAAAACTTTTAAATAATCGGTTTATAAAAAAATATTAAAATTAAAATTCTAAATCTGTCCCAAACCTCAGCACCTTCCCCTACTTATTAAAAATTTAACCGTTAACTAACGCTGAATTAACGTTCTTAGCTTTTTCTAACTGTTCCTTTTTCTTTAGACTTGATTATTTACGAAATACGCAAAGATGGCTAGCTTAAATTTTTTTTTTCCAAACTTGAAATTTGTAAAAGTAACTGTGATCAGTTATTTTTCGTATTTAGTAAACTGTAATTAGTTTATTTCTTATACAGGGTTAGTCAAAATGAATAGGACAATAGTTAGTAGGTTTATAGTTCATATGTCCATCATACGTAGGTGTTATTTGGGACAGATAAACTATCAACCTACCTGCTATTGTCCTATTCATTTTGACTAACCCTGTATTAAGTAACTGTAACATGGTTATTTTTTAAGTAACTCCAAAAAGAAGCCATGTTACAGTTACTTAAAAAAGTAACCATGTTACAGTTATTTTAAAAAAGTAACCATGTTATGGTTACTTAAAATAGTAACCATGTTATGGTTACTTAAAAAGTAACCATGTTACAGTTACTTAAAAAGTAACCATGTTACAGTTACTTAAAAAGTAACCATGTTCCAGTTACTTAAAAAGTAACCCTGTTACAGTTACTTAAAAAAGTAAACATGTTGCGACTGGTTACTTTTTTTAAGTAACATGTAACATAGTTACTTTTAACAGTTAACTTTCCAATCCCTGAGTAAAAGTAAAAGAAAGTTGTATACCAAAATAGAAAACTATTCGATTTGTTTCTCAGGATATTCTTATGCCACTCATTGGAAACCATTTTAACCTCGTCAAACTCAGCTGAATTGTAAGAGTTACAAATAACCCAACCTCTCAAAGATGATTTTCGACCCTACTTTGACTTTGTTTTTTCGTGGGCGGAAAAATTGCTTAGGGGGGCTTCAAGCTCCACCTACCAGTGACGTAACAACATCGAAGAACCAATCAACCCCCACCATTCCAGCAAGTGAGTCTTTGCATTGGTCTGACAAAAATGTTACTAGCACTAATATGTCTCTGAAGGGTAAGCAAATTTGGTGAAGTATGAACATGTTTTCTCTGCGTGCGATTTAAATTAATAATTTTAACTAAAAATTTGATTTCCTATTTTTTTTTTAAATTGTATTTCTGTATTAAATGGTTATAAATGACTCCAACGTGCTCTAAATTTTAAAATTTGATAAAGTTATTCAAATTTTCAATTAAATTTATATTTTGAATTATGCGTGTTACTCGAAAACCTAACAGTCAGGTTTATACATCTGTGTACCTCAGAGGGGTAGTTTAATACTAGAAGGGTACTTGTACGGGGAAAAATTCCGTTCACACTTCTTCTTCAATTAACATATAGTGAAAAAAGCCTGAGGGAAAATTCTCCTAAGCATTTAACTGGATTTAACATATAGCGATTCATTTAGTTTCTTAAGGGTTTGAAAATTTCAATTGAAATATTCAAAAACTAAAAATATTTTACAAAAATTGATGGTTTAATCTTCTATAATAATAAAAGAAAGAGTCTGTCTGTCTGTCTGTGTGTATGTCTGTGGATCACAAAAGACCTACTTAGACTGCTCTAAAAAATTCGAAATTTTTAATATAGATTCCTTTTAATACCTACGTGTGCACCTGAGGCTTAGTTTTTTCATATTTGATTGTTATTTTTAATTAATATAATTAGTTTAAAAAAAAACGTCATCCACGTGGGAGTGCGGGACCATAACAGGGCTTGAAAATACATGGACCGGGCCGAAACGGGGGCTTGACGCCATCCTCTATTAGTTTGATTGATTGAGTTTGGTTGAGATATGCGCTCGCTCTAAGGCTGCTTCATCCTCTATTAGTGTTTGCTTTTTTAAAGTTCGCATGCGCAAACACGAATTTAATTTTGTTTTGAGTGTATTTTCACAAGTAAGCATGCCTCTAAAAGGAAGCAATGCGAAGTTAACGGGTTCCCAGTAAGGCGGGACCATACTGCTAGTTTTTAATAATGACCGTGTTGGTGTATTGTTTCGTATATGACGAATAAAGGTGAAGAACCACTTCATTGCATAGAAATCTGCCATAATCTGGTCTACTTAGCAACGATAGCCTACACTGGTATATAGAAACTATTTGTGCATTGATTCTTATCAAGCAGTGCACGGGTTTACTATCTCTATGATCGAGATTCGCGCCAGACATTAATCTGTCACATAAACCTCGGAAGAAAAACCAAAGGAGAAACCTGTTTCCTGATGGCGGCTACTCACCAAGCAGATCTCAATGCGTACAGTTTCTTAGTTGAAGAAGGGGTTTTTCTCCTGTACTCTTCATATCTGACTCTTCTACTTTCGATTCGGGTTCATATAAGAGTAGGGGTTGTAGTAGATTTAGTAGATTTTGGGTGAAGCCAGTTTTTCATCGCCATATTGTTAAGGGGGATGGGGAGCCCAGTCGGTTAAGGCGTTCGCATTACATGGGGAAGGTCCCAGTTTGGTTCCGGGCATCGCCAAAATAACTGCCGACCCGGCCGTGCAGGCAAAAATGTCCGACGAATAATACACCGCGTACACTCTTAAAACAAAAGAGTGAAATCCACTCTAATAGGATAAGTGCATTTTCGACACTGGAAAGGAGGGAAAATTAACTCAGACTGAGTTAAAATCACTCGTTTAGAGTGATCCTGTCGGAGTTTTAGCTAAACAAAAGAGTGAAATCCACTCTAATAGGATAAGTGCATTTTCGACAATGAAAAGAGGGAAAATTAACTCAGACTGAGTTAAATTCACTCGTTTGTTTTAAGAGTGTAGGTCACTTGGCTGTGGTTCTAAATTACGACGGCCGTCGCCAATAGCCCTCAGCTCTAGTGTGACTATAATTCAAATCTACTTACCAATACCCCGTCTAGAGGGAGTGCACGTTAAAAATACTCAAGTCCCGACGCTGCGTACGATTTTGCCGCCAACATTTGCGTTAGGTGCATACTCAGGTGTTGGCTGGTCACCTAAATGTGGTTCTAAATTACGACTACCGTCGCCAATAGCCCTTGTGTAGCTCTATGCGACCGACGATAATTCAAACTAAACTAAACCTTCATGGCCTTGGGGTTAATTTATGCTTACTTAAAAAAGTAGCCATGTTATGGTTACTTAAAAAGTAACCATGTTACAGTTACTAAAAAGTAACCATGTTACAGTTACTAAAAAGTAACCATGTTACAGTTACTAAAAAGTAACCATGTTACATTTACTTAAAAAAGTAGCCATGTTACAGTTACTTAAAAAAGTAGCCATGTTACGGTTATTTAAAAAAAGTAACTCAGTTAGAGTTACTTAATATGAAAAGTAACTATTGTTACAGTTACTTAAAAAGTAACCATGTAAAACATAAGAGTAACTTTCTGAAAACTCTAACGGAGTTACCTAGAAAAAGTAACTGTTACAAATACCGCGTTACTCCAATCCCGCAGCGTAAGATCACTTTCTTTGAATTATCACTTACACCCCTCTCAAACTAACCAACCGTAGTCCCTTTTAAACTTTTTTGTTTCCATTATTTTTGTTCCGCTTTTGTCCTTTCCGAGTGTGCGGATCTAACTAGTGAGTTTTTCCTGGGGTTTGTATAAAAGGGAGGCGACTTTATTGGTGAGCTCGCATTGATTCAAAAAAGATTTCATCGCACAGCTTGTCGGCTTTTTTACCCGCGAGAAAAAAATTATTATTGGGAGTTCCGGTTTTGTTTGTTCTATTTCTTGGTCTTCTCGTCTCTGATCTTGTCAAAAGTTGAACCGTCTTTTAATTTCAGGTAAATTTTCAATTTTCCTTTTTTTAAATAATGAATATTTAGTTTTTACGAACTCTAAGAAGTTCCCGGCTTATTGTAATAAAATTGTCGAAAATAATTAGGAAAGTATTATTATAAGAAACAAAATGTAACAATCTAATAACAATTGCCAATATTTGAAATTATTAATTACAAATTTTGGAATATTTTAATGTTTTATTTGTTAGATAAAAACACAGAAAACATTATCTGGAAACTGAAGAGCCCGCTACTGTTACGCTAGAATAGTTTTTTACAGAGTATTTTCTTTTACTACGAAGGACATGGCTCCCATTTCACATTTGCACATTTTTATTGTTTTGTGTTGTACAAAAATTCCTAATAAATGTTCATTCAGTCTAATACCATGTTAATCCATGTTACAATAGTCATTTTTACGAACCTTTCAAAATAGGAATATTGAATAATAAATATTCTCGTAAAAGATTAAACGATTTTTGTGTAAATTATTTTAGCCCTTTATCGTAAAAAATAATGTCGCTTTTATTCTTAAATCCTATAATAAAATTTTAAACTATATTTCAGATCTATGCATGAAGTCCTGGTGATTAACAGGCTTATTTTGTATTAAAGACGAATAATATCAAATACAAAATTATCTAAAAAAAATATCAGAAAACTCGAGTTTAATTGACATTTATATCCTTTAAATTTTTTTTATTGATAACAAAAAAGAAATTATTTCTGTATTTTATGATTAGTTTAGGTTGATTGTTAATTGTAATGCTTCTAATATCCGGGAGATTATTATATGCTAAGTTATGCATATGAATAAAATTATTATACTAGACTGAGAACATACGCAACTGCGTTACAGTTACTTAAAATAATTTTTTTTTAATGGCTGTGGATTGGAAAAATAGTTACGATTGTTTTTCATTTTATGTACCAATTTAGCATGATTGTTTAACCCTTTCAGTCCCAACGTTTTATTTTTTTATTTAAAAAATCTAAAATTTGTGAAATGCTCATTATGCACCCTGAATGAATTGGTAAAACGACGGTGATTTTTTTTAAAACTGAAATTAACGGAAAAAATTTGAAATTATAATTTTTAGATAAATTGCAACATTTTTTTCGAACTTGATGTGTTGAAAATAGTTAAAATTCAAATTTATGCAGTTAAAAATAGAAACATGAGGAATTTAGGGATAATTTATTTAATAAAATTGTTTCAGATTGGTATTTTTTTACCATGGTTTTCATATTTTCATTAATTTAAACAAATATTATGACATTTTTTGAAATTCATGATTCTTTCATCCAACAATACAAAAAGAAAATATAACTTAAAAGAAAAATGTATGGAAAATTTAATAGAATTTATTTAAAATAAGTGCGAATTTAATTGAGAAATAATATCAAACTGATGATTCCAAAGGGGATAATTTGAGATTGAAAGTTTTTTAAAGATATATTCACTTATTAAAAGTACTTTAACCAAATTAAAATATTTATTTAAAAAACCAATATGCGGACATCTTTAAACTACGTCAGCATTGAATTTGTAAACCGAAAAAAAAAAGTACTTAAACAATATTTTATTTTATTAAGACTTCGGCAACTGAAGAAAAGTTTTGAAAGAGTCAAAATTGCTTCATCTTACCAAATAAATCTTCACAATAAAGTTATTACTCATTAACCTATAACTAACACTTTTAAGTTGTTATAAAAATAAACACAAATACAAAATTTCAGTAACTACTATTTGCTTTATTAAATAACTGAATTTTTTGAGAAAATTATTGTGGGTAAACATTCATCCGTTTTTGTCGTTAAAACTATATTTTTATTGAAAATGGAAATAGTTTAAGTATATTTGTAAAAATAAAGACACGATCCTTATATTAATAAATTTGTTTTATCATTTCATATTAAAGTAAAATGTGTGCATCTTACAATCCAAAATTTAGTAATCATTTAGTTTAACATTTCACAATTCCAAAACTAACAGAATTTTACGAGCTTTGTAAGAACTGCAAAATTAAAATACATAATAAATTTATTTCGAATTAATTATTTTATAATTAATGAAATTTCTTAAATTATAGTGAATATCATATTTTTCGTATAATAGTTTCAATTTAAGAAAAATGTTTCTAACTAATTTGCCATCCATGAAAATTGGGAAAAGTTTAATCTTTCTTCATAAATTAAAGATGTATAAAAATCAAATTAATAATTTAATATCAATTTTAAAGAACTTTTAATCAAACATATTTCTTAATATAATAGTTTAGCGTGAATATTTAATAAATGAGAATTGTCCAACCATATTATGAATACATATGTATTCTTTGGATTCCATGCAAATCCAAAGATTATTTGAAAATTTAACAAGTTTTATGTTTCTTCTAGTTGAATAACTATTTCATTCATCATTCATATAACTTTTTACATGACTATTTTTTAATGGAACCATTCTGCTGGAAAACAATGTTATTCATTCAAATTTGATATCGACGGGTAAAAGAATCCACTTAGAAAATAGCTCCTTAAAATGGTATACAATTTAACGTTTTATTACAGATGTGCATTTATTACAAAAACTACTGCTTTCAAGAACGTTTTCATACCTTAACCCTCTAATGAATACTGTTGCCATATGGTAACAAGTAACATAATCCACTTTATTCTATTGAAGTAGAGCTCCCTCTCGACAAATCTGTGTTTTTCATCTATTACATTCCATTTTGAAGTTTTAGTTACTAATAATCTTCGAAGACGACAGTAGTAAAAATTTATTTAAAATTAAAGAGTGAAGTTATTAATTGTTGTAAAATAACGTTTTTGGCAGTATTCAAAGTATAATAATATTAGTACTAAATATATAAATTCATTTTTTGAAAAAATAATTATAATTCAAGAGATTTATTTTAAAAGTTTTAGTAGTTTTTTTAGTAGTTTTCTAATCATTGTTATCAAAATTGGGATTTTGTGGTTGGTTTTTGCCATATGGCAACAATTTTAAAAATTGAAATTATTTAAATTCCACTGCAGCTAATTTCTTTCCAGAATTTTTCTCGTAATGTATGAGTATTAAAGATACAAATATATTTTTTCGGGACGAAAAAAATTCATGCATTATTTTTTTGAAAGAGTTGAAAGAATAAATACGCCCACTTCAAAAACAAAATTAATATTTTGGAAACGGTCAATCATACAAGAAAGCATGCATCTTCCACGCTCGTGTTGTTCTTGTTATCAGTTGAGGCATTTTCAATATTAAATGTGTCAAAATTTTTCCAGCGAAGTTTTTGGAAATGTATACATTTCATTTTTAAAAAAAAGTATGCTCGAATGCTGTGCTTGTTAAATACATAAAAGTAAATACAAAAAGTAAAATACACAAAAGTAAAATACATTTATCTGTTATAAAATTATATTAAATGCGATTTTTAGACATTGATGCGATGAATGCTTTAAAGAATGCAATATTTGAGACATATATGTGTATATATGAGAAACCTAGTTATATGAGACCAATTATATGAGAAACCTTAAAACATAAGGAATCATGTAAAATTTATTTTTAAAAAAATTTAATTTAAATATTCGTATTGGCATGTAACTAATAAACAATTATACATGTAAACAATAGAATGAGGAAAAGTGCTTACACTAGAAAAACAGAAATAATCACTTGCTACCTGTTGAAATAAATCTTTAACTGCAACTATAGATTTCGCAAATTGTTTGCTTTCTGATTAAAAATGTTCATAAATAATAATAACTTTTATAATTCCTTTAACTAATCCTCATTTGTTTCGTATTTTGATGAGAGTTTCTGCTTATTTTACTTAAATTAAAAACACTTTCAATTTATTTCTATAAAGAAAAGTGATGTAACTGAATTTTTTAAAAATTAGTCTTCATGTAGATCACA
This sequence comes from Hylyphantes graminicola, assembly GCA_023701765.1. NCBI lineage: Eukaryota > Metazoa > Arthropoda > Arachnida > Araneae > Linyphiidae > Hylyphantes > Hylyphantes graminicola. The sequence goes on from CM043113.1 coordinate 12,557,601, forward strand.
AATATTGATTTCAATCTTTTTCTAATTAATAGTTATGTACTAAAACAAACAACACAAGTATAATTAAAATCTAAGTATAAGTAATCTATCACCTTCCTTCGTCATTAACATCGCAGAAGCTGAACAAATGTGGTAGTCGTTTACTAAAAAAGAAATATTTTAATTTCAAACTTTTGCACAAACAAAATTTTTAATTACTTTTTCCCCAAATCTCATACATTGTTAATTAAAAGTATTTCGTCATGTTTACATTTTTTAAGAATAGTTCTCTATTGTTATGATAGCTAAACAAAATATATTTTAAATTAATACAAAATGGTAATTGTAACGTATACCGTGAAAGAAAAATAATTAAAAGTTCAAAAGATTTCAGAATCTATTTAAAGTTTCTGAAAAATAACGAAAAACATTTAAATCTGAATCCCTAAAATTAGTAACAAATTAACCTGTCGTTGTAAAGGATAATAAAATATCAATTAGAACTTTTCGCATCGGCTCTTTTTTAATACATTGTTTCTTACAAATATAAGTAATGTAAACTTTTTTTGAGTTACATTAAAATAATGTGTTTCAATGGAATATAAATGCAAAAGCTATATCACTAAAAGAAATTGCTTCCTAAATTTGCATTTTTAATTATCATCCTTTTCGAAAAAACACTTCTTTAATTCATTATTTTCTATTTCAATAAGAAATATTTGTGACACTCTGATTAATGCAAAACTTTTGAAATGAAAATACTTTGTATATTTTGAATCAAAATAAACTTTTTGTATATATTACCTAGGCAAATGTCATATCACATAATCTACATCAAGGTGATAAAAATTTCAATTACTTTAGAAGATTTCAAGCTTGAGTGTGTCCTTGGACATTCATATTGTTTTAACTGGTACTATTTTGTTTGTATCATTTGCATTTTATTGCTCCGTATCATAAACGCTGAAATCCTAAATTTATTCTCAAGGAAAAAATGTAATGAATTTTTCTCATTTAATACATTTTGTGAAAAAAATTTATTACGTTTTAAGTAAAATGACCTTTCCAGTAATATGAACTATGAAAGTAGACTGAAAGTTTTACTAGTTGCATAAAATTAATGTAAATATGCAATTTGTTCCTCTTGGTGTTGATCTGAAAGATTTTTTTAAATGTTTATAAAATAGACATTTAAAACTTTGCTAAAATATAGCTTTTAATTTCCCGATTTAATTATCCCTCTGAGGGAGCAAATTGACTTAAGAATACACTTGTTTTCACTGCATTATTTCATAATCAAATTTTAAACTAAAAAAAAGTTCGTTTTTTAAATATATTTCTGCAGCAGCTATTTATTAATGACAATATAAGAGCAATACGGAATAAGTAATCATACCTGAAAGGTAGTAGATTACTTATTCCGTATTGCTCTTTATTTGCGACGACGCAATAAAGATATTTGTGAATTTGAAGATATAATCTCTCTAGGAAAACCCCAAGAAATTTACACAATTTCTAATTTTAATAAAGAAATCTTTAGAAAACACTTTTATTATTTAGCTCCTAAATTCTTTCAATATAGTTTACCTATTTCTATTCGGGCTGAGAGGCGCACTGTGGTCAGAGTAGCGATCTACAAATCGGAAGGTCCCGCTATCAAAACCTGGTAGCTGAAAACTCACCGAGTATATGCGGAGTACGTGCTCGTTAAATCTGTTGGGTCCGAAAGTCCTGTGGGCGGTCATTGCGCAGTTTCCCATGGGTACAGGTTCCTGGAGACTATTTAACTCCCCTTCAGGGACATGTCTAAATTGTAGAGGTGGCGCGTGATAGATGACAGCATCTGTCACGTATATGTGTGCATGTGAGTGTGACTGTGTGTTGTGACTGTCTTACTTGACGAAGGTTTATAAGCGGCACTCTGAGCAAGCACACAAACCTGAAAATATATGTATATCAACCAACCTATTTCTATTCAAAATATTGACAAACACTCATCTTTTAAGCTCTCTCTCTCTCTTTAAATTTATAATACTTATTGACGACATAGACATTTATTTTTAATTTTGTATACACGAAGCATGAGTAATTTTAAAAAACCATTTTCTTGCCAAATACTGCGATGCTGTAATTTATTATTATTTGTACTTTGTTAAAACTCAATTAATTTAATTTTCTAGGCTGCTGGATCGGGAAGGTTCCCCTAAGATGCTAATAACTTCTGTTTTTGTATTTATTCATATATTTACTTGGTTGATATTAATAAAGTTATTATTATCAAAACTTAGTAAAATAATAATTTTAAAAAATGTGTTGCTGAAAAACCTGACGGTCAGGTGACTGATTTACTAGTCTGTATCCTTCAATGGATTGTAATAACTTTTTACTACCTAAAAACCGCAGAAAATGTTTTAGTACTTCTTAAAAAGTCTTTTTGAGATGTAGGAACAATGTATGTATTATATATCTTCTATATGTATATTTGTCATGCAAACACACAAAGATATTCTCACACTAACTCAAATATTACGTAATATTTTTAAAACGAATTAGAAATTCAAAGTATTAAAAAAATATTCAAAATTTGTTCATTAGAAACTTCTGGTTTTCAACCAAACATGTCTTTTAAAAACATTTTCTCTAAGTTAGAGTTTAGCTTATAATAAAATGTCTGGTACAAGCAGATTCAATGAAAAAACATTTTTTCTTCGTCCTTATATTTTTTTACTTTTTTACCCCTCCCAATTAAAGAAACTTCAAAGAAAGTGTGCCACATTTTACTAAAACTTTCTAAAAGTCATTTCTTTGAAAAATCAGATTGGATCTTTATCTTTCAATTCTCTTAAACGTGGGTTTGTTTCGGGTATTGATCGGAAAATATTCAGAAATTTGATTTAAAGATCACGGAAAATTTTAAGGAAAAATTATTCTACTTTTTGGTTAAAGTCGGAAGACTTAGATCATTTGCGAAGCAATGTATGATTAACAGATTCTTTTAACCCTTTCAGTCCCAGTGATGCCATTTGGAATCATCACTTTCAATATTTTTTTTCCAAATGTTTATGTCCCGTATGACATCCAAACACACATCATTCGATTCTTCACACTTTGTTCTATTCTACAATATTTTAGATTAATCTCAATAGAAGTCAGAACTACTATTTTTTTATTTAGAAAATAGTCAACAAGCCTTTCACCTGATTTTTGAAAAGTTCACTTCAGTTCAACATATTTAAAACCCAATTTAAACTATTTTGGTTAAAATAATTACGAAATTTTTTTAATAATATGGTCAGATACCTTAAAATATATAACTCGAAGTGTTTTTAGGTAATATATAATTTTTATGTTGCTGTTTTCCACAGTTAAAAATTTTTGGCATTATTTCAAAATCCATATAAAAAATTTTAATGTTTTTTCTTATGGAACTCTTATTTTTGACCTAAAATAAGCTTATTTTGTGAATATCAGATGTTTCTGTAGTGTTGTAAATTTTTGGGACTGAAAGGGGTAAAAAGTGTCCCTCTTATATAAAAGGCACGTGTTCATCGTTCTTTTTATTATGTGGCACAAAGAGTAAGTTCCTTTGGTATTGGAGAAAACTTTAGAGGTACCTACAACGAAATCAAAGTGACTCGTAATGTGGAGTAATTTATAAAGTGCACCAAGTAAGATTCGTGCCTCTGAGTATGGTATGGTATGGTATGGTATGATACATATATATTCCAGCTTGTGTGCTTGTTCAGTGTGCCTCTGAGTGAAACATACGCGTGGGCAGTAACCGTTTAAAGGCCCGTCCGTGGCCAAGTAGTTAAAGGCATCAGCATCAGGATTCAACCTTAAAGGGGGTTCGAATCCAACCTACTGCCACTCATCCTATAAATCGGATCTCAGAACTGGGAAAGAGTAGAAAAATCCAACTCGTGATGGATGGACCCGAGTACACTGTGACAGACGTGATCATTAAATCTGTGAAGTCCAAAGTCCCAAGGGCGTCAGCGTACGATGTCGTTCGAAGTTCCGTTGGGTGCCCGCTCAGGTGTCTACCTCGTCACTTGACCAGGGTTCTAAATTACGAGGCGTTATTGGCTGTGCTAAAGCTCCTAAAGGAGGCTAGAAATAGACAGCTAGAATCGATTACATTACCATTACCGTTTAAAGTATTTAGACACGATCTCGGACTCCAGATCGGAAGGTTGAGAGTTCGAGACCCGGTGCCACTGAAGACTTACCGAGTATATGCGGAGTACGTGCTCGTAAAATCTGTTGGGTCCGAAAGTCGTGTGGTCGGTCATTGCGCAGTTCACCATGGGTAGAGGTTCCTGGAGAAAATTTCCCTCCCCTTCAGGGACATGTCTAAATTGTGGAGGTGGCGACAGATGGCAACATCTGTCATATGTGTTTGTGTGTGTCTTGTGTTGTCCTACTTTACGATGGCTAATAAGCGGGTCCTTGCGACCAAGCACACAAGCCTGAAAATATATGTCAACCAATCCAATCCAAGTATTTAGGAATTACTATTTACCATAAGAACTAATGAGCATGTTTCACGTTGTGAGTGGCAACTGTTCCAAAGGTATTGTTTTCATTTTTGGTCCTTCTGGAATTGCATTTGTTTTAACCAATGGAATGCTTTCTTACCTTCCTAAAATGAATGTTGTGTACAAACTTTTTCTTTCAGTAGAGCTTTTTTTCTGTTTGTGAATCACATTAAATTGCTGTCTCACAATTTCGCTTAATTTCTATACATAAATATCACCTAAACCGAAGTTATCCAACAACATTGACGTTTTGTTAATGCTTTGCATATTTGGAGTTTAATTTGGAATTAAAATATCTAAAGTTTAATAAATAGCAGGAATAAAAACAATTTGACAGGAAAACTTTTAAACAGAACAGCACACGAAAAAAACTCATTTCAGAATTAAATCGATACAACCAATCACATCGCAAAAAATGCAAAAATTAAAACAAGAGTGTTACATAATATTAAAAAAACATTATTATCCCATCTAATAAATCAGTGCTATTTTAAAATGAATTAAATAAGCTACTTAAAGGTCACTAAAAATTAATACTTGCAAGTTTTGAAATTCAGATTTCACAAACTTTGTATTTTAGCGATAAGTAGCGTAGTAAATCCGCATGACGTCATTGGACTGCGTTCTGAACTTGTAGATTTAGTAGGTGTTGGTAGGACATCTAATATTTGAATATCCTAACATATATTTTTTATGCATAAGTCGAAGTGACTCAAGGCAATGTTTGTTTAAATAGAAATTATTAAATATTTAAACTCATAGTAGTTCTTTTAAAGGCAAATTTTTCAGTTTATTCGAACGCTCTTGATGGTTTCTCTCCATGAATTAAAAAAAAGTAAGATTTTCAAGAAACCTCAATAGTTAATCATAAAGTCAATAAAATTTAAATCACGAATGAAGCAAATATTTGAAATCTTACGTTTTTGGATGTCAATATCAATCGATAAATTATTTTAGGATTCTGTCTGATGACTATTCTTTGAAAATTACGTTTGTTGTTAAACTTACAATTGTAGCTTCAATATATTGTCTTTATATTTTGTTTGTTATTGCTATAAAATTAGTAAATTTTAAAATATTTTTTTCTTTATATTTGATTTACTTCATTCACTTAATTAGTAAAAAGAAAAGAGAGAAATAAGTGCTGCAACGATATGGATGGGAAAAAAAACTTTTTAAAAGAAAGCTATAAATTCTGATAAATGAATGGAAGTATGCTTCTCCCACGATTCCTGTTTCAAACTTTTAAATTAGCAATAGAAGTTGAATTAGTAATAGAATAAATGTAAGTGTATTTAAGATAATTTTAGGGCTATTTATTTAAACAAATTTAAAATATATATTTTTTAAAATTACAGGTATATTGTTTTATGAATTATGATTGTATTTTAAATATGATATGACATAATGTCCCTCAAATTTACTTGTGCCCTAGACCCCAAAAGTTGGCCCTGTATAGCCGAAATCTTTTCCTCAACAAATAATCAAATCCCTGAATGTAAACATATCTCCTCCGGGGTCTAATTTGACCCTTGTCACCAAAACAAAGAAGATCCGCATAAGTAGCCTCTAAGTCTTAACTCCTTAGCCCCACTAAGTCCTCAGATTAGCCTCAGGTTTTCTTTTAGCCTCTCCACGAAATCCCCAAACCTGAGACTTCCAGGGATTTTGTTTACTTCCGGGTTAACTTCGGGATTTTGCCTTCCCATTGGTCAAAGAGGTTTGGTTTTAGCACTCCCGAGAGGATAGCGTAGTAATAATCTTTTTAAGGATTGTCAGTTTTCAGTAAATTAAGCGTAATTTAATTGATTGGTTGAATTCTATTATTTTCTCCATAGTTTAGTGTCTAGAGATACAATTTAATTGAAATAATTACTAAACTAGCAAACACAATTTTAAACTTTTGTTTACCAGTGTTGTTATAATCTTTTCAAAGATTAGCAGTTTTCAGTACTATCAGCGTGATTTCATTGCTTGCACGAAATCCGTAATGCTTTTAAATCAAAGTTTAAAGTCCAAAGAGACATTTTACATAATTTAAATAAAATAATTATTTAATAAGTGATTTTTTTAGTTTAAACTTTTGTCCATTGATTATCCTGTGTGACTGGTTAATAGTTTTTCCTTTCTTTTTCCTACAAGAAATCACTAAAACAATATTATCTTTATGATTTTTATGATACCATTGCAAGTATAGCCTCTTGCGACCAAGCGTCCCCATTTGGGGACATTTTTTAAAACCTCCCCACAAGCAATTAAGTTAATTAGTTCCAAAATTGACCTGGTCCGATAGCAAAAGATCCAAATATCAGTTTTCAGCCTTTGATTACATACAAGTATCAGTCATTTATTTTTAAAAAAATGAAGTTGAACGAGGGTCAATACGATATTGCAGTTCAAATTAATTTAATTTTTTTTCAAACTTTTCGAAAAATTCTTTTAGTAGATAATTTTAAAAGCATTTTGCATTAAAAACAATGTTAAAATAATCTGTTAACTACAAATAAGTTATACGGCTTTTTTTGTTGCATTTAAAGCACAACAAAATCTGTATTTTTAGAGTCTAAGGCGCGTCCCTATTCAACATAATATATTTTTTTTAAATTTCTTTGAAAAACATACTTTTTAGCATATATTTGTATGAATATGAAAAGTATGTTTAGATTATATATAAGAATGTACGTGTGGGATTTTGCTCGCCTCTTAACAGGATAAGGGAAGGTAATAATGATTCGTTCTTACTTAAAATGATTTACTAGTTTCTTCAATTTGATATTGTGATGATTGTCTAACCATAATAAATCCGGTTAATAATATGGTACTAAAATACGGTTTTAAATCCACGCTTATTCAAAAATAAAGTTAACTTTTATTTGAATAGAAAATATATTAAAATTGTTCTGTTTCGAAAATTCCATATCCTAGCACTTTTGTTTACTTTAGATTTGTCAGTAAATGCGTATTTAGCGGATTTGTTTATAACTCATTCTTAAAGTACTAAAATAACTTAAGTAAATGCGAAACTGTAAAATTTATTTGGCTATACCTAAACAAAAACTATTTCTACAAAACTAATATAAATGTAATATATTTCACCCAAAATATTTTGTTCAGCAGTTAGCAACTTCTTTTTTGAACTATGTGAAAAACATAAACATCTGATATTAAATTCCTAAAAAAGTATTTTCTTTAAATTTTGGTGTTTTAAGTTTTATTTTTATCTACAATGCGGTTATTGAGGAATGACATTTTTCATAACATTTACCTTTACTTTTGTTTTTGCGTTAAAAATGTTCTTATGGTCTAAGAAGGTATCAGTTTTTATTTTTGGTGAGTGTAATTTGAAAGAATTTTCCCTATTACTATTACTATTGTTTCTTGTACTTATTTATTTGTTTCAAAAATATTTGGCTACCTAAAACAAATGATTAGCGTTTAAAAACTGTGAAAAACAATATATTTAACTTTTCTTTACTGTGTTAGACCTGGTTTGCCAATAGTTAAATCAATTTTTCTATTATTGAAATATACTGGGTAGCCACAATTAAAGTTGAAACTTCAGAAGCTATAAAAAAACACTTATCAGGAAAACATCTAATTTTATGGGAGTATTATTAAAAACTAGTTCAAAATTTTTGGGAGAGATGACGCTGCAAGCATCATAAACATAAGAGATCAACTACAAATAAAACTTAAAACTATTTCTTAAATATAAGTTACACATTAAAACAAATGTATTAGTGAGATCCAAATGTATCAAGGATTTGAGTAACGCGTTACTTGAAACATCTATATGTCTTGTGGGTGGTCATTGTACAGTTTTCCATGGATACAGGTCCCTGGAGATTTCCTTCCCCTTCAGGGACATGTCTAAATTGTGGAGGTGGCGATAAATGGCAGCATCTGTCACGTACAGTGGTGGCCAAAAATTGTGGACACATTTTTGAAGTTTCATGTAACTTCGTGTGCTTGTAAAATATATTAATTTTCACTTTAATACAAAAGTTTATATATTAAATTGAAGGTATTTAATGTAGAATTTAGTAATAAAAATTGCCAAAAGTAAAAATTACTATATTCTACAAGCACACAATGTTGAAAAACATGAAACTTTCAAAAAGTGTCCACACTTTTGGCCACCATTGTATGTGTGTGTTATGTCTGTCTTACTAGACGAAGGTTCATAAGTGGATCTCTGAACAAGCACGCAAACCTAAAAATATGTCTACCATCCAACCAAACGTTTATAAATTCCGATGCTTATACAGTGCTATCTGTTGCAAAAACTTGGCGTAGTAAAAAAAAACAGTTCTTTCTATGTGTCCCCCTTCTTTCGATAGTATTCTCTTCAAATACCCTCAAGTGGTCATGGCCACAAATGTATGGTTATTTTGCATAATTTTTCATTTTTAAATAATAATATATTGGTTTAAAACACAAAATTTGGCTTATTTTTGAAGATACAATCTTAAAATGCTTTCCAGCTGAAAAAAGAAATATTAATATATGAAAATTCATTATTCATAAAAATTTAACATTTATTGTTAAGCCGAATATAAAGTTCAGATGGTAAACATCATTAATTTCAGTGGTCCTTTTTTTAATGGCGTTTTGAAGTTGTAACTTCAACTGTAGCCCCTCTGTGCTATGCCCAAAAATTATGTTAATAATCCATAGCAGAGCAACCCATACCGACAAATATTGAACGTTTTTTTTCTGACCCATTTATCTGCTTTTCTAAATTGTTTTCCAGTTTATTTAAATTCATTTTGTTGCATACATAAGACAATGGCGTTCAGAAAAGCAACATATTTATAAAGAGTAGGAGCATTTTTTTGCTGTTTAACAGTAATTGAAAGTAGGAAATTTACTACAAAAGGAACAATTAACTCTAACCAAAAATTAATTTGCCCGTAATTCCATACTTTAACCGCCATTTCAGGATGCATTATACAGAGTGAGGCAAACAAAAGTGGCCCCGGTCTAGAGGTAGGAATACATTGAAATGCTTGGCGAGAAAAGCTCTTGAAGCCGCCTGGAACCTGTTTTTGCATTGGTTGGAACGTATTAGCTTCACCTTAAAGCTACTCATGGACTAGTGGCGAGTTCAGATCTTATTTCGTATTGTATGAAGACGTCCCTTAATGCAAATTTTGTGTCTTGCAATCAATTTAGAATTTTTTTGTATTAACAAAATAAAAAAGTCCGATTCTCTAGGATAAATAACGACCGAAGCAATCACCAGTGGGAACTTTTCTTGATCAGCTATACTAACCTTGTTTATATTTCATTTCAACTAGCTTCTAAAACCGTAGCGTATTTGAGGGCAAATAAGTCACCAAGCGTTTGTTTGGGCTTGATATTGAAGCGATCAATAGCTTCAGTTAGCAAACCTGTTTTTGTATTGGCCTTAGACTTGGCAACATTCTGTCGTATTCTTATCTCTAGACAGGGGCCACTTGGGTTTGCCTCACTCTGTAGAGTATATAATGCATTGAAAAATCAACGTTTTCTTTATATTTGTTTTTATTTTGTGTTTTTTTGGTTCAAAATTAGAGTAAATATATTTTTTAATTTAAAGTTTTCATTATTTAAATTTGCAACAGAAGGAGTTTACGTGTATATTTTATAAGATAAGTACTTTCTCGGTTAAGTGCAAACAGAGGACGTCAAATTTAAATAATAAAAAATTTATTTGTTCGAAAATTGTAAATATTTCTAAAAACTCATCGAGAATGTTTTAAAAATAGCTACTATTTTTCGAGCATCAATTTTTCTAAATATTTAATCGGTTTCTTTTTAGCTAACGAAAAAGAATTTTAAGTAAATTTACGAGAAGAAGAGTTTAGATTTGAAATAATTCTATTCAATTTTCCGCAAGAAAATTGAGAATCTATGCAAGGAACTGGATGTCTTAGGACCAACGCTTTACCAAATGCCTTATGCCCAAAAACCATTTATTTTACTTTTTCCTTCAGAATCCTTTTTAGTTGACATAAGATTAGATACAACTTCTTCCATATTGATTTATATCCGGGGGTTAATGGTTATGACCTACCGTAAAAGTCATTACTTCGTGAAGAGAAATCAATTGCCGAATATGAGGACAATTTTCAAATCTTACTTCTGAGAGGCTTAGAAATGGGGGGAAATGTATGGTTGCTTCTTCTGTAAAAATATAAATTATTCGTTTTAAATAAGTTATAAGTTTAAAATTTATAATAAGGTTTATTATTTTAATTTTGATCTTAAAATCCTTTCCAGGTGTAAAAAATTAGAATATTAATAAAGAAAAAAATTTGTAAAATTTAAAATATATATGCGGGGCTGGAAAGCGCAGTCGGTTAGGAGCCTTGCATGCGAAAAGTCCCAGGTTCGGGTCCGGGCATCGCCAAAATAACTGCCAACCTATAGCCCTCGTGTAGCTCTAGTGCGACGCTAATTCAACACTAAAAAATGTGTGTTGTTGGAAAACCTGGTGCATTAATTGCCGTGAAAGATGGGTCTAACTCTACGAAATCTGGGACTGTAAAGCTATACTTAAAGAACTTTAGAGATAGGCATCATATTTTTTTCTGAATTACCCATATGCCTGCAATACTATTGGTTCCGACGTACGCATCTTTTTATTGATTTTTTTTTGCATTAAACTCCTGATACTTGTTTTAGCGGTATTTTTTTATTTACAGAAATTCAAATCCAGTCTTATTGAAAATTGCCAAAGATGTATTACGTACCACAGATTGGAATGCTTGTGGTTCTCCTGGCCAGTTGGATCCTGAGTTGTCAAGGACTGAAAGACCCTGATTGCTCGTGAGTAAATATTGCATTACAAATTCTTACTATTTAAATTTGAGAACTATTAATGATTAAACAAAAACGTTTAAATGTAAAGTTAGTTTAATTTAAATGAATTTTGAGGGATTTAAAGTCACAACTTTTATTCATACTGACATTTCAAAATACGCATTGTAAAAGAGAAATATTATTAAGAAAGTAAACTTAACCTTAATAAACGTATTCTTAATGTACTTAATTAAAGTATACTTAATTTAAGCATGCTTAATCTTTTAGTTAAAAGTTACTTGGAGAGTAAAATTTAATTGGGACGATATATATAAAAGGACAATAAATAAAATTGTTAATAATGAACCCTCATCTCTGTTATTTCTAATTTGTTATGATTGTGAGCAGCTTGAATAACGTAACTTTTTAAATGATCAAATGCCGTTTATTAATAATTTAAGATAATTGTATGTCTAAGTTTAATCCTAGCAAAAGTAATTCAAGCCATACGAAAATGTACATAAAAATATATAGATCTTGTTTGGTCGCTATTGTTTAATAATTTGGCTTAAACAGATATCTTGATGTTATAAACAAACCACTGAGATTAGATACACAATTTTTTGTTCTTACAAAAAGTTTTTATGCTTTCAAAAAAATATTATATTTAAAAAATCTAAATTTTTTATTTATATTTAAAATTTCATTATATCTTGTACTGTATTTTAAATCCTCAAGTTTACTTAAACTTTTGAAGGAGTAACTTTTCGCACAAGCTTTATGACTAATGCAACGATAATAAAGAATCTTGTAAGATTTGACTGTAGGTATTTCACGATAATCGTGAATCGAACTTTAGTCATAACAGCTGTATAAATTCAAATATCCTGCATCGAACAAACTATACTTACCTACCAAGAACGAGTATAATATTCCTTTCTTCATCATCATCCATTACTTTTAGGCATTAAATAAAGCCTTATGCTAAAATGACAAAGATGTAATTGAAGTTAGAGTCAGTTTGTTTACAAATAAAAATTTACTGTTATTATGACGCGTATAAATTTATAAGACTTGGAAATAATACAGGGAATAAAATAAAGAAAAATAACTATAAGGACAGCCTAAATGGCTAAAAAAAATACATCAATCCTTGAATTAAAAATATATATTTATTAGCATACGATTAAAGACTATAAATTAAATCTGTTTAGAACTATCTAAACTTTTGGAGATTTTCTCTCTAAGGTGTATAAATAGTGGGTGAAAGTGGTTTTAGGTAATATTTACTGTCTTAAAAACCTGCTTATTTTACCCAAGGAAGAAATGTAAATTTGGTGGCTTAAACTCTTTCAATTTATTAGAGAGAAATTTATTAAATTAAAACAACGATTTGTTATTACTAGAAAACTTTAGTATTGCTACTACTTTGGTATTATTAGTGTTTAAATAACTATAGTGTTTAAATAATAATATAATTCTCATTTTGAAACCCATGTTACTTTTAAAAAAAAGTCAAACTACATTTATAATTTTGTCACAGTAAGATAACAAAAGGTAGAACGAACCATTTCTTTGTAATATCACAAGCGCCTCTTTTTTCAAACTCCACAAAGTCAACATTATGAATCAAAGACGTACATTTATTTTTCCCCTTTCATTCCTATGGCTTTATTCTTTATGAATATATCTAAGTTCGTTTTTCGAGTGTCGTGCTTGGGTAATTTCCCCAGGGACATGCAAATTTTTTGGAATATCTTTGGTACTTTGTCTGTGGGATCGAAGAAAGGTCTTCCTGTCTTTGAGCGTTTGGAATGATCATTTTAGATTCGGTAACAGGAAATAAATGGGGCCTTTTGAAGGTCTTTATGAAGACAAGTAGTATATTGTGAATGGAAAATTTAAGAATAAGAGCTTGTCTTTTCAGTGTACGACTACATTTTTAATGGTAGGTTTTGAAACCTGGTCAAATAAAAAAATAATAAAATTATAAGAAATCGTTGCTACTAATTTAAAAAGAATACCCAAAATGTATATTAAGGAATAGTTACGAGTCAGAGTTTGTGTCGCAATAGCAGTTGCTCTAATTGACAAAAGTTTTTTTTTAATGTTTTTGAAGTTTTTTTTTTTTGTTTCTGGGTAGGAAGGTGGTGAGGACGATGCAAATAAGTTTATCATGGAATCATTATTCATTAAATTAATTCATTAAATTCTTTTTAACTGATAAACAGCAAAGTGGTGTATTAATTTTCTTTTGTATTAAGGGGAATTTTCTTTAGTGCAATAAACGATAAAACGATGGAAGCTCAAATTTTTTTACATATATTTCTATTTTACTAGAAATTTTATTTAGTTTACCAGAAATCGAGCTGAATAACATTTAATAACTGAGAATTCTTTCAATCTCAGCTAAAATTTTAATTAGCAATTCTATTGCGAAGAAACCACCATGAAAAAAAAATCTAAAGAACACAATGCGAACCAAACTGACCCCCAAACACAATTTCATTTCCTGGACTGTTTCCACCAATCAGGTGACCTCAAAAAACAGGCTGATTCCTGTTCTTATGGGCCGAAACGGGAATTTCTGAGCTCATTTGCGGCATTGCAAGTGAAGATTTATTGAGCAACTGAGGCGTCCGAACTCTCTAATTGGAACAACAGGTTTGAAGCTTTCGTCAACTTACAAGATTTAAGACTGGAGAACTGGTCGATTGACCAACTACGAAGTACTCCAGTCAGATAAATAGAATTCAGTTGTTTTTCCACAGAATATTAATAGTTTTATACATCAAAGCAAGGATAAAAACATTTATGTTTTGACTAGATTAGTAGAGAAACAAATTTTAACAACAGCGTTTAGCAGTATAAGGGTTCGTAGTGTTCGATAGACCAAGTATAACATGCTTAATTGGAACTTCATATTTGATGGCTTCGAGATAGAAGGCATTTAAGACTGCAGATTTGTTCAATTGATCAAACACGAAATGCTTTAGTCACATGAATAGAATTAAGTTCATCATAGAAAAATATTTGAACTTATCATTTTTATACATACAAGCAACGATTAAAAAAACAATATAGCAATTATACTTGTTTTGATTATTAGAGACACAGAACTTAAGGCGTTTTGTAATACAATGGTAATACCTAATTGGAACAGGAGTTTTGATGTTTTTTCGCCCACCGCACACACAAGATTTACTTAAGTAGTACTTCAAGTAGATGAATGGAATTTACTTGTTTATTATCAAATAATACAATAGTCATCGTTTTTAAAGGTGTCTTTGCAATGATAATCGTAAAATACATGTCATATGGAGTAGAAAAACTACCACACAGACAAACATACTTATCAATTAAATTATCTCTAGAAAAGAAGAGAGATTAGATGTCTAAGGATTTTGATTTAGGGTCAAGTGGGGTAAGTGTGATAGGGTTTCTGCATTTTTCATTAAGAAAATTCGTTCTCTGCTTCAAGTAAATTCCAAATCCTAAAATTGGCAGTGAATTATTATAAGAAACATACATATGTAGAAAAAAAAATATATGTTTGAATTCCAATTTTAAGTGTACAACATTTGCATTTCAAAATCCATTGCTGTTTTATCACACTTACCCCACATAGGAAAACCCACATAAAAAGAAGACAGTTGCGCTTAAATTCAAAAGCTCAAAACTTTCTTTAAACAAAAAATAAGGTCAATATTTCTTTTTAGTTTAATTATAAGTGGTCTAATGTTATATATTGCAAACTTTCAGATTTTTAGAATGATTTTCAAAGTTACAAGAGCTGTTTATCACACTTACCCCCAATCACACTTACCCCACTTGACCCTAGTGTAAAGAAATCTTTTAAAGTATTTAACGTGACGAAGTTCAGATCGGTCCACCAAAAAGCACACAACTTAACATATCAAGGTCTAATTAAAAATGATTATATTTTTAAGGGTTGTGTGAGAAGAGTGGTTCAGAAGTCAAAACAATTTATGCTTCGTCTGCAATTTCTCTGGGAAAGAATTCATTGACGACTATTAAAACGTGAGAACTGTTCGATGGATCGGCAAGACATTAATTGAGAGTTATTAAGAAGAAACGGTCAATAATATACAGTGGTGGCCAAAAGTGTGGACACTTTTTGAAAGTTTCATGGGGTTTAACTGTTACCTGTGTTCTTGCATCTATTAAATTTCGCTTAAATACAAATATTTAAATATTAAGTTGAAGGTAATTTAATGTAGAATTTCATTAAAAAGACAGAATTAAAGTATCTGTATTACAAATAAAGTTATGCTCATTAGTTGAGCAAACAAGCTCAATCAATGGATTCTCTTATGCTGAAATTGCAATACAAGTTGGTGGTTCAATGACTTGCAAAACTAAGACAGATCATACTATTAGTTGCATAACTTATTCGTAATACAGATATTGTAATACTGTATTTATTTTTAATTCTACATGAAATTGCTTTGATGGTGATTATGTTGTGTCCATGAATATAGATTATATGGGACCAAAGGTCTCGTAGACTGCTTCAGCGATCTGCACTCAGTGGTCCTCATAAAGATTAAATTACTTTTAATTTGATGTGCAATTGTTTAATTTGATATATAATTAATATATTCTGTAATCACACAAAGTGAAAAATATGAAACTTTCAAAAAGTGTCCACACTTTTGGCCACCACTGTAACTTCATAGAGATTTGTACGATATATCACTTTGTTTTGCTTAAATTTTTCGGAAAAAATATTTTTATTGTTCAATTAGTCAAATATAGTGCCTAACGCAGATAAATTGTTTATATAATTTTAAAAATAGTTAAATTGTTTTTTCCCATTTTTAATGGAGTTCATGAAATCTTGATGTCGATATAAATATGTAACAGTAATGATAATGTTATTTTACTACATAATTTTTCTCGTTTAATTAAATTGTTAATTGTTTTTCTTTTTGTTTAATTAAAAAAAATTAAAACTAGATCCTTGTTTAACTATTGTGAATTTGGGATTATGTTACGTCTTAATTTTTTTATAGATGGTAAAAGGCAAAAACCCTAGAAAACTCAATACTGTTAGATATATGCACTGCCCATGCTTTCATCATTTAAAAAAAACATTACGAATTTATTTTTTAAAGATTTTTTTTTTAATTATCAACAATTTTAAGTCAGTAAATAATTAGTTCGCTTTCTTACGTTTGGTTATTTCTCGTTACAAATATAATTTTTTTTTAAATATATGAGTCATCCAACCACTATTTTTGTGAACAAGCAGCAGATTACAAATGTTTCAAAGTTAGTTAAATGTTAAATCAGCACTCATAAATGTTTGTCAAAGCGGTTGCAACTACCGTAGAAATTGAATATTTATAAGGTAATTTTCAAAATTTGAGTGCGTAATTATTAGTAATAAAGATATATAATAGTATATAGAACTAACTAAACCTTAAAGCATATTCCTACGCTCTAAAAACAAAAGAGTGAAATCCACTCCAGTTGGAGAAGTGCATTTTCGACACTGGAAAGGAGTGAATATTACCTAAGACTGAGTTAAAATCACTCATTTGGAGTGATCCTGTTGGAGGTTTAACACACAAAGTATCCACTCCTTTCGGAGAAGTGCATTTTCAAGACTGGAGGAGTGAAAATTACTCAGATTGAGTTAAATTCGCTCGTTTGTTTTAAGAGTAAATGTGCAGACATGTTGAATTCAGTATTTTATTTATATATCGGTTTGCTAAAATAATTGAATGTTAAAAGGAAGATATGCTTGAAGGTAATAAAAAAAACTAATCTTTTATGCGGGCGTTCTAATGTAATTGTGCTTCTTTATAACAAAAATTTGAAAATGTCAAAGAAACATTTTATTAAAACTAATTCATAATTTGTTCGAATTATTTTAGGCGATTCTCCTCTCCATAACATTAATTATAATTTTTAGACGTCTTTACTTTGCAGGAAAATTAAAATAATCTAGTTATAGAAATTAAGAGCGAAGCTCAAACGAAATTATCAAATATTTTACATTAAATTTATTCTTTATATGCGTGGAAAGAGTCAGGCATATTCTAAAATTTACACTAAATAATGTTTGGGAATCGGTGTTTTTTAATATTATAGTTATGATTCAATGTGTTTGTTTTTCTTTCATACATATTTAATTTTTTAAAGTAATGTTATCATTGAATTTTCTTCAATGAAAGCCTATTTTTAAACGAAAAACTACTTCTCAGCACGAAAACACCTTTTAGTTTTACATTGATAATTTTATCTCAACAATTAAATAATATAAGTTATCTAGCTAATATTTGAATTTACTTCAAGTTTTTTATTCAGAAAATAACATTCAAAATTTGTTTTTAGTCCGAATTTTCTTTTGCATTAACTCAATTTAGTAAAGTTAATTGGTTAAAATCTATTAATCAATGAATAAAACCAAAGTGCGCATAAAATTGACTTAATAATTAAAACATTTAATGTTCAAGTAAAAAGTAGAAATGACTAACTTCAACTATCAAAAGAAATAAGCTCAAACAGAGCATTCTTTTCTAAAAAAAATATTAAAGAAGAAAAAAAACTTCGTAATCAACTTCCTAAAACCATTATATGCGAGCAAATAGCCCGAAAATGAACCGATGCCAACATTAGTGCAGTAATTTGCCATTAGAAAAGAAACCGACAGAAAACTTTCGATTTATTTTCGCTTCTAAGAAAACTGTAACTGCAAGAAAAATACAAGGTAGAAGATGTAATGGTTTGAGAAAAAAATTACTTTCAAATTTAATTTCATTTAAAAAACTTTTGGGTGCTTGACTCTAGAATGTCTTCTTTTTTAAGTACAGATTTTTCTTGAGAGCTAAAAATGTTTTTTTGTTTTGAAATCGAGCGGAAGTTCGATTCAATGACCATTTGGCTTCGCTTTGAATTTGAAATGATAAAATTATTAAAATGAAGTAGCTTTCAAAAATTTCTTTTGTATAATCTGAAAATAGAAACAAGATGTGCTTATTTCTAATGATGATATACGTCTGGTTCGAAATTCCTTCAGCAAAACTAACAGATAACTAAAATTATAATATAGAAGAATTGTAAAATTTTAATTACATTTTTACTGTAAAAGTATCCGATCCTGTGTGTAGCAAAAAGTAGCATACTTATAGATAGAGTAAACTTTTAAAAAAACTTTTTTCCTCTCTTTTACAAATCCAAAATACTCCCTTGAATTTGAAGTTTTACTTTAAAGTCAAAGTTTCATTAATAAAAAGTCAATTTTTTTTTAAATCTTTGGTTTCATTTTGCGTACCATACAATTAAATTAGATACTATATTTCTGCCCGAAAATGCATACTATGACGCATATTGTAGAAAAAATCTTACACATTTCGTAGTAGTTTATCAGAAATTGGGGAAAAAACGCAAAGTTCTAAATTATTATAAATGTATATAAATTAAACCCCATCAGGTAGCATTGTGGAAAAATATCTTAGAAACATTTAAAAAAATTATCCCAAGTAAAACATAAGTTATTGCATTGGCATTAGAAAATATTGCTATGCATACAAAGCCATTCTAGAAAGCCATTTCTATAGTAATCTATTCTACATTAAGAGGATTTATCAGCCAACTTTATTTTGATTCTGACTCGTCAGGTGGCGTTACAAATTTTAGCCAAATGATACGTCTGGCGATTTAAAAAAGGGGATACGTTTCTCTTTCTGGGGAGTGGAGCACGGTAAGATTTCTCAATCACAAGATAAAGATTATTCGATTGTTCTCAGGTTTAGACTAACGAAAACTGGTTCCGGTACTCTTTTGCGAGCCCGGACGATGTTCTGGAGGAAAAAAAATTGTGTTGTTTGGTTATTTTTCTTTCATTTAATTTTTTTTATTTGTTTAATAAATTATATTTATTTTGTAAATATTACGATCTTTCAGGAAACGATTTCTTTTCTGGTTTGCTCGTACTAATACATTATATTTCTATTTATAATTACCGAGATTTGATACCGCTATGAACTGCTCTAAAGTCATCCCTGTAAACTTCGGAATACTAGTTTAGCTTCGGCACATAAACAGTATTGTTCTTAAGGGGTCATAGAAGCCTTAAAAATGTGCAAAGAAGGTGATCGTTAATGTAATTTTTTAACTACTCAACATATAAGTATATTTTTTATATGTAATTTTATAAAATTTATTTATTATATAACAAATTTTAAAATTTATGAAACTTCAGCCAAAACTAAAATAAATGATAACAAACATAAAACTATTTGAACACATTGGGATTAGGCTTGCGTGCCAAATTTTGAGGTAAAAATTGAAGAAATGAGCAAGAAAATGACTTTATATTGTACAAATATGTACAAACAAAGACTTGTACCTAAATTCTGAGCTCAGTTTTAATTAGAATTTATGTTAAGAGCTTTTTTCTAAAAAAAATAATAAAAATTTAAGAAAAAAGCTCTGAAAATAATTACTTATTAAAATTGAATTTAGAAATTAGGTATAAGTCTTTGTTTGTACATATTTGTACAATATAAAATCATTTTCTTTGTCATTTCTTCAATTTTGACCTCAAAATTTCGCGCGCAAGCCTAATCCCAATGTGTTCCAATAGTCTTATGTTTGTTATCATTTATTTTAGTTTTGGCTGAAGTTTCATAAATTTTAAAATTTGTTATATGACTTATGACTTCTTTGGTGGGGGGCAAGTTCGCCGAACACTGCGACCCTAGGTCTATTGTATTCAACCCCAAGAAATGATAAAGTCACAAGAAACACACAAAGAAAGAGACGACACAAACACATAGACAAATAACAACATTTATTGACGGTCACAAACATCAATGCCTGACCGGGATTCGAACCCGACCTCAGCAGCTCCAAAGGCTAGAATCCTAACGAGTGTGCCACCGAGGCGGCAATTTGTTATATAATAAGTAAATCTTATAGAATTGCATATAAAAAATATATATTTTTATATTGAGTACTTAAAAATTGCATGAAAGATCAAACTATGCTTTGTAGTACCTTCTTTGCACATTTTTAAGACTATGACCCCTTAAATCTAGTTCCGTACTTTCAATTGTTGGCGTAGCAATCTTTATGTTTGTTCAAACTAATGGCATACTAATGCAAAAGTAGAAACCCCAATGTATAATGAATCTGTCGTATTAGCAGTTTTAAAGGCAATAATAAGGTCAGCAAGATACAAACAAACGCGGGTTTATGGTCTTCAAAAACATGTGCAGGAACCTTTTTTATTGCTAGTGGCAGTTTGTCAATTTGTTCATTTGGTTGCTCTTGTAAATTAGACACTGGTCTCTTTATTACAAGCCTTACTCCCGCCACTAATCTGTACATTCGTTCTGAAAGAAGCTTTCTACATTGCACACCTTTGGAGCCAAGAAATCTTGACGTGTTTTTTGCAACTTTTCAAGGCCTCTAAAATGGCGTCGGACTGCGTGATTGGCACATTAAACTTTCAGTACTCTGCCACCAAACAACACATGTTCTTGAATGTTGCTCGAGAAGTTCTTCAAGAATTAAAAAGCCTACATGTGCAGTTACTTAAGTACTAGAATGAAATTCTCGTCGAAACGCAGGGGTATTATAATAACATTAACTGCCACCTATAACCACTTCCGCACAAGATTTATAAGACTAACCCAGCATTCAGTTACAATTTGAATCTTCAACTCTAAAAATTGGCCACTATAATTACATTTTTTCTTCCACAAATTAAATAAATAATCTTTATAGTTTGCTAAATTTATTTGCAGTTTGAAGAATAATTATGTAAAATTGAACGAGTCACATCCTGTAGCATCCTTTCCGTGATCTTTGGCAATGCTTTGAAAATCTCACCTTAAATTACACGAGATTCTTGTAATTAAATAACCATCAATAACTATAATATTTGAAAAAACCTGATATATCCAGAACATTTGGCAATGATAAACATGAAATAACTCCAAATTGCACTAATAATTAAAGGAATTTAATTGTAAATTAATACCAATTAGCTCTTTAAGCAAAAAAAAAGTAACACTGTGAACCACTTTCTTAGTAAACAAATATAATAAACATTAAAAAAATAACATTGTGGTATATTTTTTATAACGCCATTCCAAATCGATTTACAAAGAAAAAATTAATAATCTTTAGCATTTCAAATAAGATTTTTCGTGATATTGCTGATGGTGGCAACAGTAATTTAAATGACTAAAAATTAAATTCCAATGCTACTTTAATGGGTCGTTCGTCGACATGACAAGATGACAGATGTCCGTATGGACGTACAAACAGAAAAACAAAAAGTATGAAGTTAGGTCCCTGCTGTCCTATCTTTCGTCGACAAAAATGATTCTTAAGATCTGATGGATAGAACAGATTTCGTCACCGAAGTAAGGACAGACAGACGGGACACTTTGGGAAGACTACCATGTCAATACCTTCTTTTCTATTAAAAAATGTTTCGAATTTAAAAAAAGATTATAAAATATTCTAAAAAATAACGTCAGGGCTTCATCCTCATTGACTATACATCCCAGGACCCCTCCCTAAACATTTTGAAATAAACGTTTATATTTCTCCCTTCAATAAACCCACAGACTAGGCCGTCATTTTAGAACCAAAGGTCACCAAGCGATTCGATTGAATAACTCGTCAAATATTCAGCCAAATGTAACAAAAACTAATATTTAAGGGTTTATGAGGATTCTTAATATTTCTAAATTATAAAATTGGGTGCTGCCATTGGAAATTTTAAAGTTAATAGCATTTTTATTATGAAGACGGCTCCTTATGCAATTTTTTTTGTCCTGCAATTAACTCATGATGTTATATAAACACAAAGTCAAAAAGGTTCTATAGGATGACAAACGTTCGAAATAATCACAAGTGAGAACTTTTTCCACAGCAGTACATATCAAAATAGCTAAAAGTATCCAAGCGCCAATAGCCCTCGTGTAGCTCTAGTGCGACGATAATTTAAACCAAATCTAATCTAAAAGTATCCAACCTATACTACAACTAAAGTAGTCAAGTTTAAAAGTCGCGCGAAATTCTTTGACTGGATTTATAATGAGCTCCGCCCACTTTTCCATGTGGTTTAGGTTTACAGTTTGAACGATTTAGATATTGGCGTTTTTTTCCTTCTACGATTTGGCGACATTTATTTTTGTGTGTCATCAAATTTTAAAATCATAGATTCTCGTTTGTTATGAACGTTTTTGTCATAAAAAGTACTTGAAATGTAAAAGCATCATTTAAATTCTGTATTAACATACAAAGATAATGCATGAGTGAATTATTTAAATTAATAATAAATCTTTTTAATCAATTAAGCCAAGTTGTCCTACAGATGTCGCCACGATTCTCAAAATGAAGCTTTTAAAAAAAATTAATAATTAAAAACTGATTGATATTGTACCTTCAAATCTTTTTTAAATTGTCTTTCATCCCTATTTGCGTATCTGGTGCAAACAGATCATACGTTTAAAAAATACTTTTCAAGAAACTGTGATTTGAAAAATAAAGCATTACGTGTATAGGACTGACAGTCCCTCTTAATTTATCTCTAATCATTTCTTTACTAGTTAAATTTTTGATTATTAAAAAAATATTATTTCAGTAACTTGATTCAAACTAAGTCAGAGTAATTAGATTTAAGATATTCAATCGGAATAATTTTTAAAAAATCACATAATTAAAAAGTTTTATTCTATAAATTTAAATCAAATATTTGTTTAAAAAATTTGATTTTAAGTATTTAAATGAATTTGATGTGTGTATTTAAATTTCATAATTTATTAGAGTATAATGACGATAGTTTGATTTTGAAAAGTTATGGGTAGTTTTAAATGTGGAAATTATTTCTGAAATATTTTGTTGGGCCTTCAAATGTTAAGTTTGAGAACACAATATTTAAATTGTGATACATTGATTTTTTTTACTATTAAAAACAACTGAGAAAAATTGCATTCGTTTCATCTTAATAGAATTTAATCAATTTATCTTATGCTCTGCTATGCGAAAAATTAGTGTTTGGTTACAAAGTAATAAAATGTTGCTTTGGAACATTTTATATTGTAGAGAAGATTTAAAACTGGGGGTTTATCATATTTATTGCAAATTTAGAGAATTTATAGCATAATACAAAAAGGATTTAAAATGTTATTGGTAAATGTTTATTTTTATATAATACTTTATTCCACCATTTTTTTAGTTATGAACGACTTTGCATAGTATGAAATCGATTTGTATTAAGAAATATTACAGTTTATAACGGCCTGATGAAAGACCAAACTTGCATTCATTTGCGATATTTCATTTATGCAATTCTGGTGCCATTGTTCAATAGTACGCAAATGTTTGTAAGAACGTAATTTAACTATTATCTGCAGTAGGTAATAAATTACAAAGATGATAATTATTTATATTTAAATACATACATTAGTGTGTAAGAAAATTTTAATTAACTATTTTTAAAGGACGTTTTCAGTTTGATAGTTGTTTAATATTTATATTCATTTTTTGAAATGTTGCAAAACCTTGTCGATCATTTAAATTTCGCTAATTGTTTTAAAAACTGATTTCATTATCTCATTTAATCATTTCAAATCTCTATATAATATAAAATTGTAATTGTCGGATGCTTGAAAGCTACGTGACTTACGCGGCTTCAGCCAATCAGAAACGTCAGAAATGCTGAAAGCAAGTGTTGGGGCGGTGTGCTTGTTTTGTGCCGGGGCTACTTCAGGTTGCTTCCCATGGCTTTGGTAAAGATCGTTGCTTACACTCTTAAAACAAACACTCCTAATTTAACTCAGTCTGCGTGGATTTCACTCCTCCAGTCTGGAAAATGCACTTCTAATTTTGGAGTGGATCCTTTGTGTGTTAAACCTCCGACAGGATCACTCCAAACGAGTGATTTTAACTCAGTCTGAGTAAATATGCATGCCTTTACGGTGTCGAAAATGCACTTCTCCAACTGGAGTGGATTTCACTCTTTTGTTTTAAGAGTGTAGCGCTAGAGATACGTGATGTACTGGAGCAGTCTCACTGAAACTAGCTTATTTTTCAACTGTTATCATCGGTCTTTCCGGCGTGGTTCTCTTCGTTGTCTTTCCAGCCACGCATCGTAAAAACAGCCGAAGCATATGGGCAGTTCTACCATAATTTTTAATTTCAGGTATTAAAAACTTGCAAAATTTATTTTTTCAAAATCACTTTAAATGTTTATCAAAAGGTTTATAAGGGCTCTAGAATTACGAAAAAAAGTTTAGCAAAGCTCATTTGTAAAAAACAAAAAATATATAATAAGGGACGGCAGTTTTTTAAAAACACCGATTCTAAAGAAACCGGCCTTACGAAAATAACTGTTTTTCAATGAAACCGAAATCGCAAAAAAACGGTTAGTCTTAAAACTGGTTTCGGTTTTCCATCCCTAGATCATTACAACGGTAAGGATCGAAAGGAAAGGACATTCACGTTGTTTTCCGGTCTTTTTTTGTGTTGAAACTAACTCCAGTTTAATAAAAATTGATTTTTTTACTTCTTGTACTCCACTTAAACATATTTATATAAAAAAAATCATTTATCAAGCAAAAATTAACCTTAAATCTGGGAGACTGTAAGGAAAGCAATAAAGCCTCGCAGCCAATTTCACTGAGTTCTTTTTTTTTAATTTTGGGCTTATAGGTGAATTTTAGCAAAAATATGTGGCTACTAACTGAAATATCAGTTTTCTGCAATACAGTTTGCATGTTTGAAGAATCACTGTAGCTCAATCCAGCGCCTCTCTTCACCACTTTAGGAATGAGGTCAGTGAATGTACCAAAACCCAGGGACAAAGTTAGGAGACGAGAAAAACGCATTATAAATGTTAAAAGCCAAAATTCAATGGATGGTAATCGTTAAGCTACAATATTAGTTCAATTTAAAATCCAAATGAATGTAATTTTTAGCTAAAAAAGTATTAGATTGAGCCCTAAACTAAAAATTTGACATTCGGGACCCACGATGGTAAGGACTTTTCTGCATTGTTTTGTATTCTAAATTTTTTTTGGAGTTTCTTTGCTTTAAAATTACGTTTTGCAATTATAAAAGGACAAGTCTTTTAGTATAATAAGAAAAAATGGTAAAGAAATATTTTTTTAAAGATATGCCCAAGGGACATAAAATTATGGTAGAATTGGTAGAATATTGGTAGAATTTCCCCTATGCATCTTCCCTTTTTCGTCTTGCGCACTCTCCCCGCTGGTCGGGACATTTTAACTAAAATATCTTAGGCTTGCATGTTTGTTTGCGGAGCAAAGAAAGAGGAATTGCGTAGCAATTCTCGGGGGTTGGCGAGCGGTAGCGAGCAGGGGGCTTTGCCGCCTAGTATATAATAATTAAATAATAGCATTGAAACTCCATTCCTCTTGCATTAAACAGCTTCTTATTTTACTTAAAGGTTTAGTTTCATTTGGGAGGTCTACTGGCGCTTCGAAAGGGCCACACACAAAAGCCAATATTCAAATGTATATATACTTTAAAGAACTAATGCTAAACGTTTTCTTAGGTTGTAAACAGAGTTTGGAGGGGAAAACAACAGTTTCTATCGACAAAGTTTTACAAAGGCACTTTAACGCAAACAAAAGAATTGTTTAAACGAAAGTTTATTCTCAGAATACGTTGTTTTGTATATTTAATGAACAATCTAAAAACTACAGAAGAAAACATTTTAAATAATTCAAGAAAACGCTGCATAGATTAAATAATTGCATTTACAAACGAGAATCAAACTCTTTGAAATATAAAACAAATTCACAGAATAGCAAATACACTTATCGAATAAAATAACTATCCAATGCATTTTATTGGCATTAGGATTTATTGTGAATGTTATAAATTTGTACAGTGCATTTTCTATTTCTAAATTAAATATACCCTTCAAAGAGCAAATTTTTATTTTTAAATTAAATTTTGGCAGTACTTTTGTTTGATTTCAGCTGAGTATTATTTATTTGTTTTTGAAAAAAAATTGCAAAAGCACTAGAAATTAGAAACTGTTTACTTAAATGTTTTAACTGCAAAAACTACCCACTCTTTTTACTTCAACTTGCACAAATTTAGAATGGGTACACATATTTTAATATTACTTTAGCTATTGAAATGTTTAATCCGGAATTCAATTGTTTAAACTGGTAAATTTAATTAATATGATTGACAAATAGGTTCAATTGGCAATGAGGGGCTTATAGCATTAATGAAATGAGAAAAGTATTTTTGAAAGTTTATTTATAAAAAGATTTAAAAATAAAGATGTTACCATAAATATTTTTAAATGAGAAATAAAATCCTCATTGCATATTTCCTCTTCTTTTAAAATAATTTATTGACGAGCAGGAGGCGTGCCCTCTCGATTATATTGATTTCGCCTATGATATAATTGATTAAAAAATCATCCGATGAAATATACTGAATATTAAAAAATTAAGTTTATAACGAAAATTAATAAACAAAAAAAGAGAAAATAAACTTTTATTTAACTAACTATATTGGTCGTCAAACTTCTCAAGCCCAGCACCTAAAAAAAAAACAATTAATTTAATCTAACACAAGCTCTGAGACCAAATGAAAATTCAGAAGGTGGCTTTAGCAATGAACTGCGTAACTTGATTAAAGGTGGGGATAATTCATCCATATCTTAACTCGCACGAAAGATACATAATAAATTTAAGTTGCAAAAAGATTTAACTAAGTACACAATATTCACATAAATGCATATTGTGAAATAATAACCTTTTTTAATATCAAATCAATTTTTTATTGCTCAAATTGCATATTTGGCGTATTTTATCATTCTAATTATAGTGGAATGGCTGATGAACAGGTATTGAAGGGCGAGGGGGTATGGGGACAGCCATAGCCAGTTTTGACTCAACTACTAAGGCCAAAGAAGCTCTCCCAAACACTTTCGGGGACGGAAAGCGACGTCACAGTTCCGAGTGACGTTGTTCCGAAGATGAAGGCAACCGATTTCGAAACCTGTTCGGAACCACTCTTTCTCGGCTGGCGACATTTTTAGAGTTCCGAGTGCGTCCGAACAAATTTCTCCATTCTCGGCACTCGGAGCAGTGACATCAAAATTTCCGTCCACGCTCTTGCTTAGGAGCTGGCCAAGTCATTTAAGTTAGCCGTGTCAAGACAAACCTTGCATGCTAGCCCAATACTGTCTGGAACAAAGTAATTACTCAGTCACGAGAGGTAGAATTGCGTATTTGTGCTGAGCGTACACCGGCTGTATTCGTATTTGTACTGAGTCTCCGCTGCAGTCTAAAGAAAAATATACTGCATATCCTAGTCAAAGTTGTTCCAACAACATTGCTGTATTCAATACAATTGTTAATCAAAAGATTCTCACAAAAAGAAAATATGAAACAATTACTGTCATTTGATTACTACTGATGCACTACTTTTATTTATTTAGAAAGATGGTGTTCCACCCAAAATGCAGAGGAATCAGTGCAAAAAGATCTTCCAGACTACCGTAAGTGTTTTTTTTTAACCCTTTCAGTCTCAATGACAATTAGGCATCATTTTAGAATATTTTTCTGATCGTCTATAGCCATTTATGATATCAAAAGCACATCATTCGATTCTTTTAACTTTTTTTATATTCGAAAATATTTTTTATTAATCCAATAGATGTCAGCCCAATTATTTTTGTTTAATTATGATCAGAAACACGATGATGCCAAATGACATCACTGGGACAGAAAGGGTTAATGTACTAGTTTGAGGTGTAGAGTGTTTACAGACAAAAAGTATTTAAATCTTCTATTTTGTTTACAAATACAAATACAAAAATTGTCGACCAACAACAGGCAAGAGGCCCAGCAAGGTTGGTTAAAAAAATATATCTAATATTTTACCAATTTCCAATGACTATCAAGATTATTCTTTAAAGCTTCTACTCTCTTCGAATGCACAACATAATCTGGTAAAGCGTTACACTCATTGACAACTTTATTGTAAAAATGTTTCCTTACCTCCCTTCTACAGCACGAATTATTCAATTTCTGATCTATTTAAGGTGAAACCTAATCCAGTTTGTAATTTTTAAATAAAAGATCCTACTTCTAATGCTTATTCCGAATTTATGTTCTATATCTGAATTTGCCAAACAGAAATTCTTCATATTCCTATACATATCTGTTCCAGAAAACAATTCAGTTTTCGAAATTCCTATAGTCAAACACCTTTTTTAGGTTCATCGATGAAACAGAAGATTCTTATAATTCAGAAGACAGTCTAGAAGACTCTTACTGGAAAAACATTATTGACAGTGGTCTAATGGTAAGTATCTTCATAAAAAGATTTTAAAAAATGAAAGTTTACTATAAGCGAGATGGTATGATAACAAATTGAAAATATTTTATAATTCAACCTCTTGCGAACTGGCGTCTCATTAGGGGACATTTTTTAAAACCTCCCCACAAACAATTAACACGTTAATTAGTTCCGAAATCGACCTGGTCCGATAGAAGAAAATCCAAATATCAGTTTCAAGCTTTTGATAACATGCATCAGTCATTTATTTCTATTAAAAATTGAACGAGTATCAATACGATATTAGAGTTTTTTTTTTTTTTTTAATTTTAAACTTTTCAAAAAGTTCTTTTAGTAGTTAATTTTCAAGGCATTTTGAAATCAAAACAATGATAAAATAATATGTTAACTACAAATAAGTGATACGGAATTTTCTGTTGCATTTATAGCACAAAATATGTGTATTTTTAGAGTTTAAGGAGTGTTCCTAAATAACTGCAAAACATACTTTTTGGCATATATTTGTATGAAAAGTATGTTCAGATTACGAATATACGTGCAGGATTTTGCTCGGGCCTAAAGAGGATAAAAGAACCTCTTGGCTTGCTATCCCAATATCAAACTGCCTGCGACAAAGTTAGTACTCGGTTGCGAGAACTAGCATTGGGTATTTTTGAGTTGACCGCCACAACAGAGTCTAAAAGATATTTACTAGATTGGTTTGTCGTTATTATAGAATCATAGTATTATACAGTCTGAAAGCTCAAGATTTTATAAAGTAATATTAAAGGATCGACTGAAATATCATTTCAATGCTATTTAAATAACTTTTCATTCAAGTCAAATAATCAAAACTTACTTATCTTCACTGCATTTAATTTAAAGTTTTGCTAATTGGGTTAAACTACAGCCAAGTGAAGAAAATACAATCTGTGAAAATATCATTTTCTAAAAAAATTGTCAGATTTACTTTAGTCTTGCTAAAAAGTAGTTATTTGCAAATGTTTCAAATTCTTATCAGATGTGTAAATCATATAAATAAATAAAGTAATAATCAAAATCAGATGTGTACGTCTTAGTGTGAGGAGTAGTAACAAATTAAATAAAACAGATAAAAAAAAACTATATTAACAAATTCCTTTATAAGCACAAAATTGTAACAATCAATCACTTTTACTTTTCAAAACGTTTCTTTCACTTTTTTGGGAAATGTGGAAAGGTTTATTGTTATGCTACAAAAATCCTCCATACTTTTTTCACCATTTTCTGATGAATTTCTACAAAATGTAAGCATATATATTCTAAAAGAACGTAACGGGAAATGTGAATGGTATCAACAGAACTGGATTTTTTTTATACAAGGAACAAACAACTCCAGTAGTGGATTTATTTCTTATTGTGGTACATAATCTAAAATTAATAATAAGTGGTTATTTTTATTATAAGATTATACTAGAGTTGGCTATACTGCCGTGGGCAGGTAAACTGCAGTAATCGTAACAATGAAATGTAATATTTTTTTCTGAAATAAATTTTCTTAATTATTAGAGTAATTGAGTGCTTGCAAAAATGGTCTAAGTCATTATGGAAGTTACTGCAGTTTATTTGCCCACAGCAGAATAGAAAGCATTATTAATTTTTAAAAATATATTTTTAATGAATTTTAGAAAAGCTATTTGAACATAAAATTAGTTTTACAATGATTGGGGGATTTGAAACAAAAGTTTTGATTTTCCTACGAAATTTCCTTGCGAATGGGCTCTTTACTTAAAAATAAATCCATACATTTCAATTTCGTAATATTTTTAAAGGTTGTTTAGTTTTAATAAAAAATTTTGTACTTTTGTTTGTATTAATGGAGACTTTCAAATTTACTTGTTTTGAAATTTCTA
This sequence comes from Hylyphantes graminicola, assembly GCA_023701765.1. Classification (NCBI taxonomy): domain Eukaryota; kingdom Metazoa; phylum Arthropoda; class Arachnida; order Araneae; family Linyphiidae; genus Hylyphantes; species Hylyphantes graminicola. Next base: position 12,588,121 of record CM043113.1, read on the forward strand.
TGCATTTTAATATTTATTTAAAGGGATTTTTACTTAGGAACAATTTTATATAAAAAAATGTTTCTTTTAGCTTCTGTTCTACGTTTATATTGTAAAAAGGGTTAGGTATTACAATCGTTCAGTCCATCTGTGAGTCCCTCTTTCATTACCTGTTTTTCATTTACAACTACAAATGCTACAGGCAAGTGTGATACTCGTCGAAATTAGAAGAAATTGAAAAATTCAAATTCGAAGTACTTCAATTACACAAAAACTGTAACACTTGTTTAAAAAGAAAAAAAAAACATAAGAAGTCGATTTTATTCGAATTATTTCATCATTTCTATTCACAACAATCGCTATTTCGTTTTAATAATAAATCAAAGAAATTTATTTTTACTACATAAATCAGTTTAAAATGACGTCAATACATTTCACAAAGAGATTATTGATTGTATTACATATTTATTCTTTGAAATATATATAAACTGATATCTTACTGACGATAAGAAATAATTATTGAATTTTCGAAAGAAAATAAATCGAACTAACCAAATTTAGCGTAAAAATATTTAATATTGAATTAATACCGTCTTTGGCGCCTTTTTTTCTGTTGAGCACAAATGTTGTGTGGAAGGAGGCTCAGTGACAGATAATATTACAAACTAGTTTAAATTACAAAATGAAAACCTTGCTTTCGGAATATGCTATTTTAGTAAAAGCTTTTAGTCAAACAAAACCACATTTAAAAACCATTAAATACCTCTCCAGATATGCATTGTTTCTGTTTATAAATTCTGCTTGAATTGAGGGTTAATGGCTATAGGTTAAATAATCCCTTTTTGAGGAAATCCTTGATAAAGGGTGCTATTTTGGAAAACCTGTTGGTAGAGGCGTTTTTGAAAGTTAGAAGAAGAGATATTATTCTTCAATCATTAAATCAATAACTACTCACAAAAGTTACATAAGGATTACGCAGTTTTATGTACTGAAACAGGCATTGATCCATTTGTATTAAGAGCACGAGTAAATTGGATGTCAGCCGACCCGGCAGCACAACAGTTAGGGAGCTAGCCTTTGGAGCTTCTGGGTTCGGGTTCGAATCCCGTTAAGGCATGGATGTTTGTGTTTGTCAATAAATGTTATTTGTCTATGTGTTTGTGTTGTCCTTTCTTTGTGTGTCTCCTGTGACTGTGTCACTTCTGGCGAGTAGGGTAACGGGCTATAAAACCTATGCTCCTCCCTTCTAGAGGGCGCATTCATTGCAATTTGTCAAAATTGATGATGTCCTGATAAGTTCAAGTATCATTGGCAATTGACCTCGCTTTTTGTTTGTAATTGCACTATTTAGTGCTAGCAACTTTAAAGGTTGGCGGAAAGGAAAGTAACGCTGGCAGAAGTTTTAAGTAGAAATGTGAACATGAAATATATTTCAATGAACTTTATTTACCCAAGACTCTTCGTACTATCTTTAACCGTAAAGGTATGTAGGAACCCGTCTATTCTCAAATAAAAGGATTTCTTTTAAATATCGAATTTGCCATACTAAAAATTTCGTTACATAAATAGTTTCTCATCGATCCCTTATTTTAAATTAATACCTAACAATTATTATACTTAAAATTTTAGTTGTATTTCAATATCGTAATTGTCTTGAAGATGGTTTTGACGAATATCAAATTGAGAGAAAAAATACATGTTTAAAAAGCATACAATTGAAAACTATCTTTAACCTACTAAGACCCAAGCAAAATCCTTCACTTATATTCTTAATCTAAACATACTTTTCATACAAATATATGCTAAAAAGTATGCTTGTCAAAGAAATCTTTAAAAAAATTTTGTTTAATAGTTACTATAGGGACATTGCCTGAAACTCCAAAAGAACACATTTTTCTGCTATAAATTCAACAATAAAGGCCTTATCACTTATTTGTAGTTAACAGATTATTTTAACATTGTTTTTAATTTAAAATGGCTTTAAAATTAACTACTAAAATAATTTTTGAAAAGTATGAAAAAAAAATTTAATAATTTTTTTAAGAACTCTAATATCGTATTGACCCTCTTTCAACTTTTTTACAACATTAACTTTTTTACAACATTTTTTTTATCGAAATAAGTGACTGGGTACCTGTAATCAATGGCTGAAAACTGATATTTGGATCTTCTTCTATAGGAACAGGTCAATTTCGGAACTAATTAGCGTGTTAATTGTTTTTAGGGAGGTTTTAAAAAAGGTCCCCAAATGGTGAAGCCAGGTTGCAAGAGGTTATGTTTAAGTAAATGTATTGTCCATTTGTAGAACTAATACTTATGTCAAGTTGCATTATTGAATTCCTTAAAATGGTAATTGCTTTCTTTTTCCTTGAATTGAAAACTAGATTTGAAATGAATTTTGTGGAAGACAAAGTCTGGCGATAAGTTCTGACAATTGGCTTCAAATTATTGCATTTCCGACCAAAAATGACACTACTGATATATTAATTGAATTAAGCATACGTCTACCATTATAATCATGAACATTGTCTATTCATCCTACTCAGTCTACTGGGGATCATGACTTATAAATACGGTCATCCTTCAGAATTCCAGACAACTTTGTCTTATTAATCATACAACTGGTTTCTGTTATTTTAGCCTTTATATATCTAATACAGGGTGAGGCAAATAAACGAGGCCCCGGTCTAGAGATGGGAATACGTTGAAATGCTTGGCGAGAAAAAACTCTTGAAGCCGCCTGAAACCTGGTTTTGCATTGGTTGGATCGGATTAGCTTCACATTAGAGCTACTCATAGACTAGTGGAGAGTTCAGATCTTAGTTCGTATTGTATGAAGAAGAAGACGTTCCACAAAGCAAATTTTGTTTCTTGCAATCAATTTAGAATGTTTTGTATTATCAAAAACAAAAAGGTCCTATTCTCTAGGAAAAATAACGACCGAAATAATCACTAGTGGGAACTTTCTTTGATCAGCTCTACAAACCTTTTTTATATTTCATTTCAACTAGTTTCTCAAACCATAGCGTAGTTGCAGGCGAATAAGTCGCCAAGCGTTTGTTTGGGCATATTGAAGCGATCAATAGCTTCAGTTAGCAAACCTGTTTTTGTATTGTGTTTTGACTTGGCAACATTTCTGTCGTATTATCTCCACATTGGAGCCCCTTTTATTTGCCTCACCCTGTAAAATAACATCATCTATACTACACATGAGAGTATAATATTTCTGAAGTTAATTAAAATAAAGAGACGATATTAGACGACAAAGGATTTTATTTAGTTCATTTAAAGTACAGTAAAGATAGTTTTACTGCTGTTAAAGAGGGCCGGGAAAGGCCGTCAAAGCACACCCAAATTCACATGTCGAGGTCTAACTAGAAAGTGACTCTAATTTTAATAGTTGTGAGAAGAGTGGATCAGAAGTCAAAACAAAGTCTGCTGCGTCTGCAATTTCTCTGGGAAAGAATGTATTCATGCCTATAAAGGGGTCATAGGAGTCTTAAAAATGTGCAAAGAAGGTATTACAAGGCATAGTTTGATCTTTCATGTAATTTTTTAACTACTCAATATATAAGTATAATTTTTTACATGTAATTTTTAAAATTTATTTAATATAAAAAAAATTTTAAAATTTTAACTACTCAATATATAAGTATAATTTTTTACATGTAATTTTTAAAATTTATTTAATATAAAAAAATTTTTAAAATTTATGAAACTTTAGCCAAAACTAAAATAAATGATATTAAACATAAAGCTATTTGAACACATTGGGATTAGGCTTGCACGGCAAATTTTGAGGCCAAAATTGAAGAAATGACCAGAAAATGACTTTATATTGTACAAATATGTACAAACTAGGACTTATACCTAAATTCTCAGCTCAGTTTTAATTAGAAATTATTTTAAGAACTTTTTCGAAAAAAATTGATAATTTTTTTTAAATTTTGAATTTAATTTTTTAAAAAATAATTTCTAATTAAAATTGAGCTGAGAATTGAGGTATAAGTCTTTGTTTGTACATATTATTGTACAATATAGAGTAATTTTCTTGGTCATTTTTTAAATTTTGACCTCAAAATTTGCCGCGCAAGCCTAATCCCAATGTGTTCAAATAGCTTTATGTTTAATATCACTTATTTTAGTTTTGGCTAAAGTTTCATAAATTTTAAAATTTGTTTCATTATACATAAATCTTGTAGAACTACATATAAAAAAATTATACTTATATATTGAGTAGTTAAAAAATTACATGAAAGATCAAACTATGCTTTGTAGTACCTTCTTCGCACATTTTTAAGACTTCTATGACCCCTTAAGTCATGTAAATGATCATCCCTAATTTTCTCTCGATTTTTCAAAAGATAAAAATAATAAAACGAATTGCAATTCTAAGTGTTATTAATTTTTTAAAGTTTTTGAGATATTTAAATTCTGTAAATTAAAAATCGAAACAAATAAGTTTTTTTTAGAAAATAATTGCTCAACTCCTAATTACATTTAACATTTTAAATTCGTCGATATACATACAAATAGATTATCCAGACCATATTTTATGTTTTATTTCCAATTAATCTATATATTTTCATCATTTGAACTCGCAATTGGCAAGAAACTTGACAGGGCAATGATAACTAAAACAATGCTAATTAATTTTTTATTTACAACTAGAAACATTTTTTTGCTGATTTATGAGCCAACGAATTGCGCTTTTAAATAATTATAATAAATTTTTTTCCAAATTTTGCGTTTGTAAGGTATACGACTACCTTAAAACATATCTTCGTAGCGTTACCCTTATCAGACATCAATTTCCCAGGTAGCACAACAATTGTGGCCAATGTCGCATCAGTATCGGCCAAACTTGGAGAATATTGGATGAAATCGATAATTTTCTACCGATTTTAACCAGATTTCCCGTTCTTTGAGGTTTCATACGGGAAATTATGAAAAGAGCAATACTTAATTTTACTGAAATCTTATAGTATTTTGCAAAAGTAAAAAAAAAAATTATGTTTCGCAATATTTTTCAATCAAGAATTTTGGAATGTAATTTTTTTTTCAAATAATATTCAAACCAATATTGCACCCCGATATTGCTCAGCGTCGGTAAAACGTAGTCCATTATGCATTGGATATTATGGATGGGTATGAGCCGAGATCGGCCAATACTGCTGAACGGGCTGGGGAGCCCAGTCGGTTAAGCACTCGCTTAGCATGCGGAAGGTCCCAGGTTTGGGTCCGGGCATCGCCAAAATAGCTGCCGACCTATAAACGGCCCGTGCAACCAAAAATGCCCGACGAATAATACCCCGTGTAAAGGAGTGCACGTTAAATATCCTTCAAAGTCCTAACGCTGCGTACGATGTCGCCCTTAACGGTTGCGTTGGGTGCCTATTCAGGTGTTGGCTCTTCACCTGACTGTGGTTCAAAAATACGACGCCCGTCGCCAATAGCCCTCGTGTAGCTCTAGTGCGACGATAATTCAAAACCAAACCAAACCAATACTGCTGTGCTACCTAGGTTATTCGTTATTCAACTTCTATTTTACAAAAGGATGCAAATTTCTATTTCAGGAAAGGATAATGAAGGAAGCCATCTACGCCAGCAACTACAAAAAGCACCCAAAGTCTTACTACGATGAAGAAAAATAGCTGAACAAGTCTGGCGTATCTCCTGAAATAGAAAAGTCCACAAACCATATCAGAATTAGAAACATATCTTTGTAACGTAAAGTCGAGCAAAAAAATAAAAACCAAATTATGAATGTATTTTATTTTGTAAACTTTAATTGAAGCTAAATAAAGTTGTGTGATTTTTCTATTTCGAACTGAGACTTCATTATTGTTTGTGAAATTATTATTTATCTATTTTCTTTACCTATTTTGGCTATAATTTTTGTCTCAGAAATAATATCTTGTATCTACAAAGACTCTTAAATATGGTCTTTTTAATATTTCGAATTAGAAAGGTAAGAAACCTGGATAAAGTGTTATAAATGTATATTATATAACGTTTTTAATTGGTTTTGAAGTACAGCAATGTAAAGCATGTATTCGAGTTTTCAATTTTTTTTCTGTATTACTTCTTATTTTTAGTTTTTTTTATTGTAATCTCATGCCTTTAAAAGTAACGAGAGGGAAGGTTTTAATTTATTGTCTAAAAAAGATTATTTTTAATTATATTACTTTGGGACCATAAAAAATAACTTAATCCACGTGTAAAACTAAAACTCACATTAATTCTATAACATAATAACAGAAAACTTTAGCTGTTTGACTGTTGAAATATTAACTGTGATTATTTCGAAAAATTACTAAATCATGTATATTGGCTTTCTTCAATAATTGTTATGCGAATATTTTAGATTTAATTCAAAAATGCAAAAAATACTCAGCAAAAAAGGATATATATTTTTCATTTTTTACTAATTGGAGACCCCAACTTTTTCTCTCTATTTACGAAGAGTTCTTATACTTCAACAAAACCCAATTACTGTGGTCAATTAATTTTTGGTGTACGATTTCGAAGAAGTTTATTTTTTGAGATTTTATCTATTAATATGTCGCCACGTTATTTTTATTAAACGTTCCAGACTAGACTAAGCCAGACTAATTTGGTATATTTAAAAGTAATTAATCCTTATCTAATTTAACAATTAGAATTGCTCAACGTGCTTTTCAAAAGTGCGTTAGGAATAAAGTCTATGTTTACTTTTATATTCAAAAACTCGTGCTTTTTATGTTATATTAATATCCATACAGTTTTGTGGACAATTTTAAAATTAACAAATTTTCTTTACATTTTTTTTTTAAATGCTAAATGTAAAAGTAGCGTTTGAAGACAAAAGCCAAAAGAGTTTCTTTGAATTTGAAAATAAAAGCTCTTTTTTTACATAATTTTTCCCCCTTGATGTGTTTTGTTGTAACAAACTTTGCATTAAAAAATATGATTTTCCTTAAGAAATCAGTTTACACCAAAAGTATGTTTTAAAAATAACCATTTTATCCTTTTGATTCTGAAATTAGTTACCAGGACACTCTATGAGGTAGTTAGGTATTCAAGTACACCAAATCACTGGTGGCGTTTTACAACAACAACAGTTTCCCACGGGTACAGGTTCCTGGAGACTATTTCCCTCCCCTTCAGGGACATGTCTAAATTGTGGAGGTGGCGCGTGATAGATGGCAGCATATGTCACGTATATGTGTGCATGTGAGTGTGTTGTGACTGTCTTATTTGACGAAGGTTAAGCGGCTCTCAGAGCAAGCACACAAGCCTGAAAATATATGTATACCAACCAACTACCACAACAAAAATGGTGGCAACAGAGTCGCCACCAAATGTTGTGTTTCTCAGTTAATTATCGGTGTTTCACTCCGCCGTTTTACTGGCGGTGTTTCCTTACACCAATTTTGGTGGCTATACCAAAACCGACCTTAAGTTTGCAGCAGGGAAATGTACTAGGCGGAGTAATTTGCGTAAACAAAGGTGCTAGCGCCGACATTTCGAATCCTCCTATTGGCTGCTCCTCTGACCCTGATATTCGTGCGCCCTGTTAAGTCAAAATCGAAGGAAAAAAATAATTAAAATAACACTCCAACTGAGGCTAAACTAATAAAAATAATAAATTTATGTCTTGAAATACCAAATAAATTTGTTTATTGAATGTGAAATACCTTTTTGTATTCGATTCTCGCACTCAAAAATGAGAACTATTTACCTTTTTTCTCGTAGAACATTTGTATACTGCAAACTTAAAGTCAGTTTAGGTATACTTTGTTTCCGCCGTTTTTTTTGTGACACCAAACTTATTACAGTGTTAGTTGAAAACATCCAAAAAGTTCTTTGGAATCTGTGTGTCTCTTCAACAGTCTGATCTACTAAATAATAACTCTGATTCGTAAATCCCATGTGGCTATTTTGTACGTGCTTCAGTACTAAAGTCATTTTTGCAATTACGCAATGACGTGGGTGTCGCACTGTAATTGCAGAACTGACGTTTCCGTCATTGAGTTATAGCGCAATTGTTACACGTATCTACAATATTAAATCAGAATTGTCTTTATAGCAATACTTTTGTCATGGGTGCTAATTACAGTAGTTTATATATACCTTGTTTATGTGTTAACTTAGGGTTGCCATTGGGCATGGGGGAATCTAATTTCGTCTCATGCAATGAAAGTAAGTTCTCTTCTCTGCTAAAACTACTATTGGTCGTTTCTCTTCCTTCCATATTGGTAGCACTAATGTGACGATAACTAAACTATTTTTCCTTGGTATAATTATGTTCTAACTTGTATAGAGAGTTATGAAATCATGCTTTAGGTTGTAAGAATCATAGTGAAAATTAGGCAGGGGTGAAAGTGGGAAAAATTAAATGGGGGGATGCCTTTAATTAGAATGTCATGCCCCCCCCCCCCCTATGGATTATGGATTTGGGAGATATAAGAAGTGGGGGGATGGATGGCCATTTTCTTGAAAAAGTGGGGAGACGCGCCACCCCGCGTCCACCCCCACTTTCAGAACTGAAATTAGAAAAACACGTAACTTAAATTTCTTTAGTGATTTTATTATTATGGTAGGCTATAATGGATTGATATAGTCTGAAATAATTCGTCCTCTATTAAGGAAAAAAACTTATGTGGTGCCATTTATTTCTAACGTGCTTTAAGTATGAAATTTAAAAATTGCAAATTACTTTAAGGAAAAAAATGAGCTAAACATTTTTAATCTAGATTTTAAAAAATATTTTTATAGGATTTTGTTATAGATCTTGCTTGTGAAAGGGCGCTAACCTACGAAAACTACAGCTTGCTGTGGCCCTTTTGAGGAATAATAATCTAAAAATAGTTGCGTTGAGTGCCTACTCGGGTGTCGTCCCGTCACTTGACTGATGTTCTAAATAATGACGCTCTTTGCCAATTGCCCTTGTTTGTTAATTTTATTAACAAACCGCCTATGTAGCTCTACTTCGGCGATTTATTCAACCTAATTTAACCTTCTGAGTAATAATCATATAAACCTTAGATTGATCACCAGCCTCTGTATAGAATAAGGCCAATGAAATGGGAAGAATCATTTTATATATGACATGATTAGAGTAGTCCACTGGAAACAATCACTACGTTTAATGAATTTGTGATAAGTGTCTACAGATATTAGGCATGGTCATATCATACTACTTTAACGACGTCATTATTTGTGTGAAAAAGTTTAGTTTTAAAAAAATCGCAAGAACTGGCTCCACATTGAATAAAATGTAATTAATTAACAAAATAATGATACCTGCTTTTATTAAATTTGCTGGTATATTTATAAGCGCAGTAAATGTTTAAATTATAAGTTAATTTCTTATTATCATTTTAAAAACTACGTTTTTCTGAATCACTTTTATAAGGATAGTTTAAAAAAATGTCAATATTTTTTTTTAATATCTGCATTAATTAATTAGATTATGATGTTTCAATGGGCAGGTTTCATGTCTTGAGTGGCAACAATTCCACTTGAATGAAAATAAGGTCCTTATCAATCTTTCCTTCTTGATTGCCTCGTTGTGCCTTCTGTAACATCTAATCAATGAAGTTGGGGGAGAGCTTACCATGTCATGCACCAATCCCCGTAACCATTAATGAAATGCTGGCATGGAAGGTTCTGTACGTCAAGTGAAAATGCAGATTACAGGTTTAGGTTTCAGAAAATCAAATTTATTTTTTTAAAAAAAATTCAACTTCTTCTTATTTTATGGGACTGGCTGACTTCTTCTGTTCGTTAATAGATTTCTTTTATGTGAATTAAGAAATATTTTCACTTAAATGAGGATAAATATGAAGAGTACACGGGAAGAACCGATTGATTTCTTTAGAGTCTTTCCGTAATTGTCCCAGTTTGGCGGACATTGGCGACCGGAAACAGGTTTTTCTTATGGTTCTGCATTTGCGGTGACTCGTTCCTCTCAACTCTGGCGTGAATTAGGGTTGCTGGGAAAGATAAACAAAGCGAGTAACTGGCTTCTTTACACCAGTTTAGGCGATTTTTCGCTATCATCCTCAAGGAGGCTAATAAGGGCCCCTTGCTCGAGCTGAGCCCCATTGTGTCTTTCTTCTTCTCTATCTTTTATATATACTTTTATAGACAGATGTTTATTTATTGCTTATGATACTATAAATCTTTCATCCTTATTGTAATAAGAGTGCCACGCCACAACCTCTGAAATCCTTTTCCAACTGCTTAATTTTATCAGAACAACTGATTTAAAAAATTAAAAAAATAAATAAAAAATAAAAAAATAAAATAATGAAATAAAATAGAGTTATAATAATAATATTAATAATAAAAATAAATAACTAGAATTTCAGCAGAACATCTGATTAATGAAACTTATAAAAAAAAAAGAAAAAACGAAAAAAAATTACCTTGTTTATTTCCGATTTTATTTCTACGTGCTTAACCAAAACAACTAATCAATTTATCCCTTAGAGTTAGTGGGAAAAGAAAGCAAAACTATTAAAAATTATAAAATAATAAGAAAAACATAAAATTGAAATTAAAGAATAGATACACAAGCATACAATTCTTAAACCTACTTAACTACAAAATCCTAACTAAGGTTGTGGTTAGTGGCACTCTCTCATTCTCTCAACCTGCCATCCCAACATTTCGACCAGTTCACATGTTCATCTGTTCCTGCAAAAAATACCAATTGTTAACGTATATCAAGATGATTTTTGTTCAATATTTATGTTTTAAATTAAAATGTAATATGTATACTTTGCAATAAAGAGTGGCTCTTCTTGGTTCCGTGGGCTCTGGGCTGGGCCGCTCTTGGTTTGTGTAGTCTTCTGAGACGGACGGGCTCTAGCTGAAACTTAAAAACGTTAAACAATTCCTTATTTTTAAAAACCGTTTACCCTTTCGCCAACCCGATCGCCATCCCTTGCCATGTTCCCAGGGGGCCCCCCTAATTGCGGGGTCACCCCTACTTTCCACCAACCTCCGCTCCATCCATCCGCATTTTAATGCTTTTACCTAAAAGTCCCATTTCCGTCAATTCCTTTAAATTCCGTCAAGTCCTTTAAAGTACATCAAATCCTTTAAAATCCATCTATTCCTTTAAATTCCATCAATTCCTTTAAAATTCAATTCTTTTAAATTTAATCCTGCGCAAATTAACCTTAGCCAAAATTTCAAATTTCTTGCCCCTCGTTGCTCGGACTTCCCCGGCTGTTTCTCCCTGGAGGGCCCGGCTGCGGGCGGGTCGGTTCTGCCTTGGATTGACTGGACCCCTCTCGTGTCCGTGAGGGTCTCGTCGTGTGTGAGTACTATACACTGGCTGGTCGGGTGCCTGTTGGACTCCTTTCAATGCATTTTACCATCCGGGGGCACCCATGCCGGACGCATATTTCGAATCCTTACATTCAACTGACACCATGACAGTGACGTCAGACTTGCTGGGCGGGAACGAAATAAATGTAACCAATCATTGGCCGTCTTGGTGCAATGAGCGTTCTGTAAGCAATTATTGTTTTGTAGGGTTCATCATTATTTCGAGATTTTAATTATTCACACAAAAAAATACTAAAATTAGCTGAAAAAATATTGAATGGTGTTTATATGTGCAAATTGAAGTGATGATTATTATAGCTAGATAATTTTAGATGTTTTGAGCGCAAATGACAGATTTTAGATCTCGAATTTTGTGCTCGTGCTGCCATCTATATTCCAGTACAGCAACTCAATCCTACCTAATATAGCAAACATTAAAAAAAAAACATTCTTGAATTTTACTAAAATAGTTTTAAAAAATATTCCTTTTTCCGGAAACATCGGAATTAAATAAGAACTCCCCTCCTCTTTTAATAAATGTTTTTACTTAATTTTTTAATCGAATGTGCAATTAATATACAGGTTTCAAGGCTTCCGAATAATATCATGTACCTAAACATAGTTAAGCTTCATTTTTACCCTGCTTAAAACATGTTCTCAAATAATACACCGGATTCGAAATCTATCCCTATATTCGGAATGTATTCCTATATATTTCACAAAGCCTGGTTGATAATGTAATTACACTCCCTTAACTGGGGATTCAATAAATATTTTTTTAAATAGAAGTTATTTACTGACAATATATTATTGATATTAATAATATAAAACACTTGTTTCTCATTCTCCTATTTAATGATTTAAAAATTACTGAATATATGTTTCTATGAATTAGCTATATTTTGTGTCTATTAGATATAATAAATGTTCTGTTCTATTGAATGATAGTTAATAGTAGTCATATTGCTAAAAAAAATCAATACGAACCCTTACAAATTTGTCAGTCTTCTTTGACAATCGCTAATTTAACCTTTAAGTAAATTTTCGCAGTGTAATCACAATTTTTTGATTGCCCTTTATTCTCTTCAGGAGACACTTTCATAAAGACTTTTCATTTCCCCGCCCAGTAGCCTGACGTCACTGTCATAGTGTCGGTTGAATGTAAGGATTCGAAATATGCTTCTCGGACTGGGGGCCTTAGGTCACAACGCACAGGGCATTTAATTGCCTTGCGTTCCCAGTCTTGGGCTACGTAAGGAGGCTAATAAGGAAAGCCTTGTACGAAATCAATCGGTTCTTCCTGTGTACTCTTCATATATGAAGAGTACACGGGAAGAAGCGATTGATTTATTAGGCGGACTGCCGCAACTGCCCGCTTGGCGGCATAAAACCGGTTTCTCTCCTCCTTCTTCGCTTCGTCCAAGAATCGGGATCGCCAATCGCCTGAACTTGGTAGCTAGGTACCACAGAGATAGTACTACACTGGCAAATCACGTGACCTACAACACTGACTTTATTGCTTGCGCGTCCCGTCGATAGCATTGGAGGTCACGTGATCTGCCACTATATTACTTTAACTATGATATCTATGATAGGAACTGGTTTCCTTACACAAGTTTAGGCGATCACTCGCTATCATCTCCAGAGTGGCCTGCTAGGGAAACTTCTCTGAAAAATCAATCGGTTTTTCCCGTGTACTCTTCATATGTTCTTCTCGCTAAGGTTCCTCTCTCATGAAAAAATTGCAACTCCAGCTAAAAATCAAATACTACTGAAAACCTACGTGTTGATTAATTGTAATTAATAATTAAAAATCGTGAAAGTTAAAAATTAAATTCTTTCCCATCATCTGCATATAAGTTTTTTCATCGGAGGACAATGCAATCAACTTCTTCGATGCACTCCGAACCGTCCCTTTCTGCCTCCAATGGATTATTGACGTCATCTAAAACTGAAATATATTCTTTTTATGGAAATGCATGCCGGGTGGTGGCAAAAGCTGCAAACCGAACATTCAAATCCGGAAGTTTCGATTAACAAACTTTTAAGTTTTTTGTTGATGTTGTGGTCACGGACACGGCCTTTTTCGAGTTTTCCAGACAACCTTTGACATCTTATGATGAGTTTCAGACGTTAATAACGTGATTCGTTTTTATAAAATGAAAACTGCAACGTCCGAAAAATCAAGGCCTTTCTTTCAATTTGACGTGACTCCTTTATTCTCATTTAAATATTTTCCTGAAATTGTCTTTATGCAAGAGTTATATGTATTAGGGATTTATTTCTTCAAGCATGCACGTGCGTCGTTTCTTTTGAATGATCGAAATTTTCTGCCTGTCATGAGTGACAAAGCTGTTTTAAGTTCTGTCGATGGGGCTGGCTCAAAAAATAAACCCGATTTTAAGGAACTCTGCAAGAGATTTGAAAATTTATCAGGAACTGAAATCAAAGAAGAAATACCAAGAACACCTCCGGTCCCTACTCGCAGAAAGAAAAGCCAAACTGAAATAACAATAAAAAGACAAGACCCTGTAGTAAAAAATAGTCCTAAATACAGGAACAGTAGTACAGATAATACTCCCAAGCGACCTATATCTGTAAAAGAAAGAAGCAAGCTCTTTGAAACAACCATCGATGGAATCTCTGGTAGCCAAAGTCCGAAATTTATTCGCCAAAATAGCAATGACTGTGATAACTTTGTCCCCCAGCACCGTTCCTCCTGCCAAGCCACCAAGGGTCTTTGCAAATTTAGAAAATGACAAACCTGATTGCCCAGAAATACCCAACCAACCCGTGGATGCCAACAAACGAAGCTCAGTCCAAGTCGGTTCTTTATCAAAATCCAAAAACGGAGACTCGAAACCTAGAAATGCGTCATTCAGTTTCGAAACTGAAACCATTGAAGACGCTTTTTCTAAAGCTCCCCGACTCATGAGCGCACCAATAATAATAGCCAACGAAGAACCATCCAAGACTAAAAGCACATCAAACAAAACAGGGCTGCGTAGTTACCTGAAAAGCACAGCCCATAATTTGCGGGATAAAGTGAAACAGACGAAAGTGTTTGTGGATTTGACGCCGACGACTGTTAGTCCTCCAAAACACTACGGGACTTTGAAAAGAAGTAAAAGCGAGGAGCACATCTATGCAGAGCCTTGTATAGACAGATCTAGTCCTAGAAAGAAAGAAGATGCCAAACCGGTTGAACCTCTACATTATATGGTAATTTGCAAAATTTTTATGCATTTAAATTGTAAGCTGTTAGTTATTTTTTAAGTAATATCGAACGTTCTTTCTAATCTAATAACCACCCATACTTTATATGTAAACAGTAGTCTGCTCTAATACTTCATAATGCCATAAATTAGACGGCTTAGTGGTTATTTAAGAAGTACAGCCAAAAATGTACTTATATTATTGTTTACATGTTTTAATTTGTTCACATGTTTTTCAGTGTGCAATAATATTTTAACATTGAAAATAGATAGTCAAAATTAGTTGCAAATCATTAGTTGCTAATATGTACATTTAAAAACTTAAAAAAAAAAATTTAATAATTTAGTAGTACACATTATTACAATACTAATTTTTGTTTTTTCCAAGCGCATGAAATAACATTCTAAATAAACCCTAAATCGATACATTTTCTTCCTTTTCAGTGTACCACACTTGTCAAGCCAGAATTACCACCTCCTCGCAAAACTTTCTCGGTGGAAATGTGTGTAATAGGGTGTCCCTGTAAGTAAATTATGTTTTATTCATGGCAGCATTAAAAGTATTACAAACTTCTAATCAAGTAAAATCATATTCATTAATGTTTTTTTTATTAGTAAGTTTTAACCTTAGAAAATATATCACTTTCCAGGGAACATCTCTATATAATATTAAAATTGTAACACTTGAAAGCCACTTGACTTACGCGGCTTCAGCCAATCAGGAAACACTGAAATAAATATGGCGGTGTGCTTGTTTTGTGCCGGGGCTGCTTCAGGTTGCGTCCCGTGTCTTTGGTAGAGATCGTTGTGCTTAGCGCTAGAGCTACAAGATGCCCTGGAGCAGTCCCACGGAAACTAACTTATTTTGGTAGGAAATGCTAGAAACTAGCTTAGTTGGTAACTTTTTTAACTAAAAATATCTTAGTCTTGCATGTTTGCTTGCGGGAGCAAACAGAGAGGAATTGCGTAGCAATCTCTCAGGGGTTGGCGAGCGTTTATAGACAGAGCAGGGCCTTGCCCGCTTAGTCTAGGATTGTAATGTGCAGTCCCCTCAATTAGGCCAAATTGGTGTTTACATTGGCAAAATTGACAAGCACTAGAAATGCCCAAATGATGTTAAACATGGTCACTTCATATTTCATGCAAACTTGATTTTCATAGCAAGCCTAAGTAAAAATTGCCAACCTGTAAAAGTCTTTGCCATTGAACAGATCTGTCATTATATACCATAGTTGTATGTACCTTTCATAAAATTGATTTTTAAATCAAAAGTGTTTAAAAATTTTTCGGGGGGAATTTGTACTTCCTAGAAAAATATCCTTACAATTTTTTTTATTAAGAATTTTTTAAATGGCCAATTTCCTGCTATTATTTTTTATTCTCTAAATTTTTCTTAGGTGAGGAATATGATTTTACAGTCTCTTTTGCTTTCGGTTATCGAACCAGTGCTAAAGAAAACCCAAAAACGCCAAAGCTCCCAGTCTTGGGTATGTATGAGTTTTAGATAAAATAATTTAAATTTGGAAAATTGGATAAATGTATGTCAAAAGTACTATATAATCTCACCACTTAGTATAAAGCTTGTTTTTATTTATAGCTTTACTATATTAACTACCTTTTATTCTGTTCAAGTAGCTATAGTTACAGGAATCTCACAAGTTGAAAATACTCTAGCAGCAAAAAAAAGGAGAAGTTAAACTTTTTTATGCATTATAATGTATCAGATCACCAAATATTTGCTCATTGAAATTAGTATTATTTATAACATATTAAAAATAAAATTATTAAATATATTCATTATCTATCTTATCTATATTATTGACTAGTAATTTATTTAAAAAATGTTATAAGTTATTTAATAATATTAAAGTTTAGATTTTGTTTTAGTTATCCTAGTGTAACATTCTATGACTCGTAGCATGGAAAAACAGTGTGTGGTGACTAGTTTCTATTGCAATAAAATACTAATCTTTTTGCAATATCAATTGCACACTAATACTCAGCTTTCAATTGCAAACTAGAAAAACAATTTTGCCAAGTCATATGGTTTTTTCTGCAGTTATTACTTTTTCACAATTACCCCATTAATTACATTTTGAAAAACAATCATGTTTCAAATTTGTTCATTCTCTTTCTTTGCATCACTTATCCCTGCATCAGAAAATTTTCAATTCAAAAGAATATATATTTATATATTTTTATGTAATTCGTTTGCATTTATGAAAGTTAATTAGTTAAGTTAAAAGAATTCTTGAGAGTATACTGAACTGAACTTTTAGTTATTTTGCATTTTGAAACATAATTTTTCTGAATTAAACCAGCCAGGCATTGTATCAAAAAATAGTGTAGGTATTTTAAGTTGTTTAGAATTTACCTTTTTTTAAAATATTGCTATTTAATTAATTTTTTTATCCCGTTACAAAAGATCCCTCAGATTCTGATGTTTCAATGAAAGCTATTGAATGCTCGTATCAAATTTATTGTCAAGTCTATACGCCAGGTTGGTTTTTTTTATATAACTACAGTATTTTATTGTTTTCAGTTTAAAAAATAGTTTTTCTATGCATTTAAAATTTAAATAGTAAATACATTACTATATAAAGAGTGCTTTATAATTTCATTAATTTGTGAGTTTAAGTAAGTTGGTTTTTTAAATTGTTATGAATTTTTGGTATTTGTATATCATCATTTAAGTTACCACATGTGCTATCTCACTTTTCTTCTGCTGCCCCGTTGAAACCTTCAAAAAATGATTTTTTTTTATAAATTAATTTTTTAGATGGACTATTTTTGTTGACACAAACCATCTCATGCTAGTGCCCAAAACATAGGAATCTCATTTTCGCCAAAAGTGAGGTAGCACAAGTGGGAAACTTAAGTAATGGTAATAAGTAATGGAAAATATGGTGAATTCATGGTAAAAAAAACCATAAGAATTCCATGAGCACTTAAGTGGAGGAGATAACCATTGTCACTGTATCATTATTTTCAGAATTTGGGTGGGGTGGGAATTTGTAATATTTCAGGTTGATCTGGTTCAAGCATATGCATTGCACCAAAGCTATATGAGACGCATTATTTATAATTAACATATGCTGATGGCAACCTGTAAGTTTCCCACTCTTTTCCTCTCAAAGTAAAGTGTTTAATTTATTTTTTCTTGCATTCACTTTTCTACGTTTAACCAAATTGAGTATTTTTAATTTTCAATTACTTTAATATGAAATATAAAATTACTGAAAGTAATTGTGGTGGGGGTCAGTAATCCATAATGGAGATCTTAGTGTTTTTTACATTGTTTTGGAGGGTACTGGGATTTCCTAAAAAAGGAGGATTTGACGTACGATTCATTTGTCTAAATCACACTTTTCCACTCGAACTGCTTTGAACTTCAAATTTTGGTTACAAGACCTTCATGATATCTGTTTTGAAATAAGAAGCCAAAAAAATTTGTGCTAAGCGCAAAATTCTTCTTCTACCAACCCTAGAACTTTTTAGGTTTAAAAGATATTGCTAAATTTTGTTTAAAAAAAAGATAGTTTTTATAAAATTCTTTGGTAACAGAGCTTCACAGTACCCTAGTTTCTTTTTAGAAAATAGTGCATGTGCAAAATGGCTGCCTTGCCATAAACTTTAGGTTTTAAAAAGTATTGAAATTAGTTATGTAGGATTATATAATTGCCTTTAAATGCATTTTGATTCATTTTCATTGTTTAAAAAAATAAAAATTGCTCCTCGCAGGCTACCATGTTTACTACTAAATATTGAGTAACTATATATTACAGTTTACGGTTATACACGTTTAATGTAAATTATTTATGTCTTAAAAATTTTAGTATCTTTATAATAATTTTTTATGGTCCCAATGCCCAATTTACGTTGTTCGTAAAATTTGCTGCTCTAGGCTACAGCCGAATTTAGAAATCCAGCCATGTTTCTTAAGTATGTCAAAATAAAAAGACACAACTGTTGTCAACTTTTCTTGTAAAAATTATCTTTCAATTATCAAACGAAAATAACGTTTTACCCTCTGAGGGGACACAGGAGTATAAACCCATCACCTGACTGTCCCTGGGTTTCCAGCCAAAACACATATTTTTTAACAAATTTATAAGTTCTAAAATATTTACTAAGTTTTAAAAATTCAAAGTATGGATGAATCATTTTTCATTTATTTACTACAAAAATTCGATTTTTAAGCATTTACAAAGACAAATTAAATTTTCATTTTAAAGACTTAAATTTTATTTTCATTTTAGTGAAAAAGCAAGTTTGCCCTTCAGTATAATTTGCAGTCTACTCTTTAAAGAGCTACCATGCTAAACTTATTTTAACAATTTTATGGCATGGGGTTGCTGAGTATCCCAAACTAAGATCCGATTTTTAAATAGTGAACTGTATAAGATTTTTGGTTTGAAATAGATAAGTGTATTTTTCTTGGTTCTGATGCATATAAATATCACTTTTTACACACAATTTGTTTTTCCTGATGCTCAACTTTTTTAAAGCTGTTCAGTTTATCAAAGGTTATAGACGTAGGATTATTTTTTTTTATTTGTTTTTTCAATAATTTTTTTAAGGCATTTTATTTAGAATTGTGTTCCAAATGTGCAGGAAAAGTTCAACAGTATTTGTCGGAATAATGGTTTGATATGCAGATTCCAGTTTCATAAGGACATAAGGAAGTTAATTTTTTTATTGCGGTTGTTGAATTTACTTCAATTTTTTTCTTACTTTTTTTTGTTGTTGTGTGACCAGTGCAATGATAATAATAAAGACTATTACAATTAGAGGCAGGTGCAGGGCTGCCCGCTGGCTTATTAAGGAGGACTCCTAAAGCGACTATTTCAAGGGAAGCGACTATGGTGGGGGGAAACTTTTCCCGAAAAATTTGGGTTTAAAAGCGCCATATTCAGCGTATACTTTACTATCTTTGAACTTATCGGCGACTATTTTTGAAAAAAATCATGTGTCAAAAAAGCGGGAGTGAAACAAAATCATTCCAGGTTCGTACTTTTAGGCCGCGGCGCAGCACGCATAGGCTTGTGATGGGCATGCGCCGTCCAGAAGTTGCCCTTGGAGATCCGGCGGCACTGGGCGAATTTCGGGCCGATGATTCCGTCTTTTTAATTTTTCCGGTTGATAGAAAAAAAAAATTGGCGGTATATCCATGTGTAATCATAAAAAAATACAATTAAATTTTAAGGTATATTAGGCATTCCGAAAGTCGCAGAACTCCGGGGATCCGGAAAGTCGCGAAAATCGGTGATCTGAAAGTAGGCGGTACCGGGATTCGAAGGTCACGGAACTCTTGGGGATCCGAAAGTCGCAAAACTCGGGGATTCGAAAGTCACGGAACTCTTTGGGGAACCGAAAGCTCGCCAAAACTCCGGGGATTCGAAGTCACGGAACTCTTGGGGATCCGAAAGTCGCAAAACTCCGGGGATCCGAAAGTCGCAAAACTCCGGGGATCCGAAAGTCGCAAAACTCCGGGGATCCGAAAGTCGCAAAACTACGGCGATCCGAAAGTCGCGAAACTACGACGATCCGAAAGTCGCGAAACTACGACGATCCGAAAGTCGCGAAACTACGGTGATCCGAAAGACGCGAAACTACGGCGATCTGAAAGACGCGAAACTACGGCGATCTGAAAGTCGCAAAACTGAAACGATCCGAAAGTCGCGAAACTCCGGTGATCCGAAAGTCGCGAAACTACGGCGATCCGAAAGTCGCGAAACTACGGAGATCCGAAAGTTGCGAAACTACGGCGATCCGAAAGTTGCGAAACTACGGCGATCCGAAAGTCGCGAAATTACGGCGATCCGAAAGTCGCGAAATTACGGCGATCCGAAAGTCGCGAAACTACGGTGATCTGAAAGTCGCATCGAGTTTCGGCGATTTGGCCACAGAGATCTCCCAATCCAATTGGGGCAGATGAGTCAAAAGGAACGAGAACATGAACAGAAAGCAAAAAAAATAAACCAAATAGTTCAAGAATGAAAAAATTTTGCATTGATTTTTATAAAAAATCACCAAAAATTCCAAAAAAGTTAAATGTAAAGTCTTTCTTCACAACTTATATTTTCTAATTGTATCCTTCGAATTTGTTTTTCCTTACTATTAATTTCTACCATTATTTTACAACTGAAATTTTGGAAACTTCTGTACTGTGCATTAATTTTATAACTTGTTTTCTTGTTAAAGTAAATTGCAGCCCTTTTGAAATTAAAAATTTTGCATTTCCCATGATTAATCAATCGTCTTTCTTAGGGCTACTATTTTGGTTACTATTTTGTATCCCAGGCTACTATTTTGGCTACTATTTTTTACATCTGAGG